>OX465434.1:18738816-19392303 GCA_950005045.1 Agrotis exclamationis
GGCATTTTTAAAATTCTACGACCCCTTTTGTTGACATTGAGCGATGTTGTAATGAATTAATTCATGAATTTTATTGTTAAATCGTGGGGAAATTAAGTGTTACATTTTTTTTTGGCAAGAGCTTAGAAGAAGGTAGGTAAAGAATGGAGTTGGTTTATATTTTGGCAATCAGTCCTTTATTTCTCCTGAACAGTTAAGAGTTTTCCGATTTATTTCCGTTTTCAATTTATTATTTTTATGACGGTGTCTACTCTACACATCATGTCTCTTGGAAATCTTGGAGAGTTCGTGAGTTAAAGTGTTTCGTATAACTTTCCCAGATTTTATTTTGATTATTATGTTTCACATGATAATTATTATATTATTTGCTTATAATAATAGAGCTGGTTAGGTTAAAATTTATTCATAAAACATACCTAATAATGACCCCGAAATGTTGACAACAACGTTGTAACTCAGAAAACAGTTTACCTGAAACAAACAAGAAAAAACAACATTAATTTAATAAAAATAGAAAACCTTTTTTTACTAAATCACATTTTGACACAATCCCATCTTTACATTTTTCCATAAGGATACACCCGTACTGGCCAGAGGCTGGCATTGTTCTTTTTTTTTTTAATTTATCGACATTCTGTGAAACAAGTGACACAGAAACGTCGCCGTCGCCAGAGGGCGCCACTGGTCCGATAAAAGTCCCGGCCCGTTCCGTTATCGTTGCCGGACTGTGGTCTGACCACGCTACCGTTTTTGACACGGGAAATAGCACGGTTTAATATGAGTCGTGATATTTGTGGTGGATTTGGAATTATGGTGCAATGTGCGCGTTTAATGTGGTGTATAAAAGATCTATTCCTTTGTATTGAAACACGGTTCATATGTATTATACAATTTTACCCCACTTTGTGGGTGCGTTTACAATCAGTTAAACTCACATTCAAAAACAGCCAGACCCGGAGCAACTACTTGTATGTCATACAAATATGTTTTCTTCCATGCGGGAATCGAAACCCGCGACACAATGCGCAGCAGTCGACTACTTAGCTACTGTGCCAACCGTGCCTTCGATTCTTCATGTATGACGCCATTTTTTCTTCACCATTTTAAAATTAACAGTTCTGTAAATAATTTACGCGAAGTGCATTCGTAGTCCGATTTTTCAGCCCGTCTAAAAAAATAATTTTCGTCTTTTTTTTTTTTGCTGAAGTAATCCGATTTATGATATATGCAGCTGAAAGCTTTTTCTTTCTATCCTTTCTTATTTTACACTGTTTTCATATTCTTTATTTTTATCAAAAATGTTCCACGTGATTTTACTACGAAAATCCAGATAACAGACAATTTTTCTAAATATGCTATCGATTTAAGGTTTGAAATGAAAAATGAATCCTCCCACGTTTTGATGGAATAGACGGGGCTGTTAGACTTGACTGACTAAAAACCAAACTGTCCCTTCAGCTGTTTTGTGCCTCACAGGACCGCGGTGCCCTTTTAAGATAGGCCCGTGACTTCAACAGGCTATTTGGCTGTTCATGATCCGTCAGTTCGCTGAAAAATTCTACAGGCGAGGGTGGGTCACAACGCGACCCGTTGTCTCGGACCTGTTTTCGATCAGACGGCGAGCTACCCATCACTCGCCTTCCGCAAGCCATTCTGCCATCGGAACACTTTAGCACTTTTCCTGCGAAAGAAAGAGAGTAAAGGCGCTCACTCACTGCGAGCATTCACCTGTAATGAAACACAAAAGTGCGCAATTTGATGCTCTATTGTCTTCGAATGTTCGAATCTGTAACGTTACATTACAGGTGAATGCTCGCGGTGAGGGAGCGCCTTAACAAACAATCAAACTACATCATCTCTCCATCCTTCCTCAAAATTTTATTGTTTATAATAGTATTTTCTCTCATCGCAATTTGCAATTGCAACACAAAAAATAAAAGAGTTCCGTAGCTTTGCCAAAGGCCTTTTTTATCCGCGCCCCGCTTTGAGAGCCAGAGACAAATAATCTAGCTAAGTGAATGACGACGTCATGGAAAGAGGACAAAAACTTGTAATTATAATGTCAACACGAGGAAAAGGTGGCCTCGTTTTGTTTAAACAGATTCCTGGACTGAAACCTCTCGCCCCACCCCGTGCTTGTGAATTTGAAAAGAGAAGCACATCTTCGATAGAAGTATCGGCCCGTTCACGACCTTGCCGCTGTGAGCGGTGACTCAAGGTACCGGTTCGCGCGCGAGACCGCGACTGGAGACAACGACAGGAGACCGCGACAAGAGACCGCGCTAGTACCTACTTAACATTAGGCAATGTATGAGCGGCAGTTCGCCAGCGAGACAGCGACAGGAGACAGATACGGTAGCAATCTTCGGTCGCGGTCTCCGGTCGCGGTCGCGCGCGCGAACGGCACCTTTAGCGAGGGGCGGCAAGCGGTATAATCAAATTTATAGAAGTGTTTGAAACACGCCTGGAGGCGCCGCCAGCCGGTGAAAAAAATTAGCACCGCCCGCTGCTCCGATCACCGCTTAGACCAAAATCGTGAACGGAACGTAAAAGGCACGCGTAAACAATTCTTAACCATCTTTTGTCTGTGTCAGACGTGAATGCATCATTTTCTCCTACGGTGGTGTGGTAGCTATGTAACACCCCTTCAATTCAATAGGTGCTTGCGTAGCATTCTCATAAAAACTCTCTTAGATAATTAGCGGAACACAATCCTGTTGAGTTAAGATCAAAAACATCTGTCTCTATACACTTTAACCAAAATGAGTCCACGGAAAAAATCACACATTACACCGTTTACCTCTACGATTACAAGCGAAACATTTCGCAGAAGAATCGCCAATAAAAAAAAAAAAAAACAAAATTACAACATCATGTTCCTAACATACCCATATCTAGAATATCAGACACGTTCACGCACTGCTACGTCTGAAATGACCTTAAAAAGGTCGACGTCCGACACAAACTTTCACAAATGAGTTCCGTGCCTAATTTTTCTGACGTTGATATGGATTGAGTTACTTATTTTTCACGCTTCTTTGAGATGACTTTGCACAATGGTCGAGTAAAAGTTTAGTGGGTGTATGATTTTTGTTTGGTGTAATATTTCTAGCTAGCAGTTTTAGGTGACGATTGGCTTGATGGGAGGGGACTGGCTTGTCAAGGTTCTTTTGTAATAATCTCAAGTTACCAACATCATTTTTCAAGAACACTTAACTGAACCTCAATGTCATCGTCATCTTTCTTCTGTCCTTGTCCCAATTTATTTATAATCGATGTTTTCTTCTTCCATTACTTTCTGTTATTAGTCATCTTAACAGTTACCATAGGTATACCTAGAGAGAAAAGTAGCGTGTTATTAGATTTACATCTCTCGGCTTTATGTCGATAATTAGAAAATTCGAAATATTATTAAGGAAGGTTTCGTCGGGTGATCTTAGTGTCAGCAGAAGCGATTAATGATAGATTATCTATGTTTAAAATCTTTAGAATAACTGGCAGGATTTATCAATCCTGCCAGTTATTCTGGCGCTGTCATTTTTTACAATGTGGTGTATCCACTACATAGTAAAAATTGACAGCGCCTTAACCCTAAAGCAACGAGTCAACCAAAAAAATACCTGTCAACGAAACCAGTCGACTGAAACATAAAATTCTAGTCTCCATTTCATGTGACAGCATTGTTACAAAGACTTTACATCATTCTACTCTGTTTGACTTCAACTGACATTGAACAAGGTCACTGTTCATATCTAATACGCGGAACCCTGAAAAGTTGACGGGTTGGGACAATGCTGTCATGATGGCAGATACGACACGAATTTTATAGTTCAGTGGGTAGGGATTGCCGTGACTTGGTGGATCCAAATCGTGACTGTGTTAGCCCCTTCTTGTACAACGCGACGCAAGTCTTCGACACCTTACGACTTTGGTATCCATTGATGTGTGCCTAGGTACGAACCTCCATGGATTTGTATTGCGATAGTCGCTTGGATACCAAAGTCGTGAGGTGTCGGAGACTTGCATCGCGTTGTTAACGAAGAGGCTACGGGTTAAATGACTTAGAGAGACTCGTACAAGTTGTATTAGATAACTCTAAAGGTGCCGGTTGGCGCGTTGACCGCGACAGGAGACAGCGACAGGAGACCGCGACACTTGTCATTACCTAATGTTAAGAAGTGTCGCGGTCTCCTGTCGCGGTCTCGCGCGCGAACGGCACCTATACATTGCCTAATGTTAAGTAGTGTCGCGGTCTCCTGTCGTGGTCTCCTGTCGCTGTCTCGTGTCGCGGTCTCGCGCGCGAACCGGCACCTTTATACAGCTTGTACGAGTCTAAGTCTTTGTTGTGTTATGTTGTTGTAGAGTACACTATTTAGGTAACAAACAAGCATACGATCCGCCTGATGGAAATCGGTCACTGTAGCCTATGGATATCTGCAAAACTTGGATTAATATACTAAAATGGAAATGTTGCAGAATGCATATCTGAACACAGTCATCATTATCATAATCAGCCATGATCTTTCTACTGGGACACAGGCCCCATCTTTGTAAATGTGGTGGATACTTTGGGTGGCTAGGTGTTGTCACTCGAATTTTTGGTCGTAATACATGCCCCGTTTCGTCATAATCTTTTCATTTGCCGTTTTAAGAGCAGTGGTGATGAATTAATCCTAAACGATGTAATTGAAAGATGTAATGTAGTAATACTTATTTATTTTTTTTAGTTTTTCTTTAAGTTTAAATTAGTGATCTTTGAATAATTAGATCCCGTTTCAATAGGAGGCTAGAATATCATGGAATAAATGATTAATGGAAAGCCCCTTTTTCTTTTTTTTTCTTAGCAAAATAGTATGAACCACTGAACCTGCAACAAAAGTGACCCAAATAAAGAAATAAGAATTATTACCAATGTTTCACTTGGCCCAGAAAACGTTCATAAGTGTTTCTGACATGCTTTGGAAACCTGCCCAGGCCGTGACAAAAAAAACGGTAAAACCTAAGTACTTTTTAACGACGTAGCAATTCCGTATTATGTCCATGGATTTCTCAGAAAAATCGCTTAGGCTTGACGCACAAGTTGAGGAAATCAGGAGACACTGAGCTTGTCAGTTTTTTTCTATGAGGAAACCCAAAGTTACGTGTTCTTCCTTTAATGGTCGAAGGTTTTGTGAAAGATTTTTCCTTCTAGAAAATGTTAAATAATATTTTTGACGTTAACATCCTGCCCGCAAGCCTGTATTTTTGTGTCAAGAAATTAAAACTAAATATTTTTCGACATCTCCTCACATCAATGTAGCAGTAGTTGATGAGACATCTTTGCATCGAATCCGGCAAAACCTAGGTTTCAACAGTTAAGTAGCGAAGGCTTTCTCGTAATCCACATACACTAGGCACAAAGGCTGATTATATTCCTCGGTATTTTAGATTATTTTATGACGGCATCGGCACGGTTGCTGCAATGGCTAGCTATCGCGGGTTCGGTCCCTGCACGGAACAAAATAAATATTTGTATGATCTACAATAAGTAGTTCTTTCGGGTCTGGGTGTCTGTGTGTATATGTGTTTCTATTCTATGTTTGTAAACGCACCCACGATATAGGAAGAAATTCCTAGTGCGGGGCAACGTTTTTTTTTAAAATTAAATGTCTGCCTGTCTAATCAATGTACAGTCAGACCCAAAAAGACAATCTTCTACTTTTAGCAGTCGCGCTTGCCGCCACTAGACCAAAGAAAAACCTTTTTTGCGACTAAATTTCTTATTCAATTTTCGCATCCCAAGTAGGTTTATACACAGATGAATCCGCACAATACAGACGGGCTCGAGATGAAAAACAATCTTGAGCAATCACAGTCTCATAGAACCATTCGTCCCGACCACAATCTCACCCCCTCCCTCCCGAAATATCTCTCCATTACAATTTCACCGTCCAAGATTTCAATCGTCGACGTCATCAGTCTCTGACGTCACCACGCCATAGTGTTTTGTATCCATTTGTGAACGACCCACAAGAAACTAGACAAAATGTGCTGAGTTGGGAATCCATTGTGGAATGAACACGGTTGGTTTATGTTTGGCTTTTAATTGGAGATAAACGCCAATAAAAGTAATATTTTTGGGAGAAGGTTAAGTTTCTGACCTATTTCTAGGTCACAAAGTCAGCAATTTAAGTGCTCGCTTTAAGTTTTCGTTGAGTCGATCGACGGTGGCGACCTCTCGTCTCGTCCGGCTCTGGCGGTCTACAAGTTGTTACTGATTTTTAGTACGTGTCCCTATCTTGTGTCCGTAAATGGCACGGAAATGAAATGAAAGCGCCCGAAAATTCGATCTCAGCTATGGGTTTCGTGCTTTAGATTAGTACTCCTGGTCTATGGGAAGCAGTCACCTCCCAATGTTCTGGGCACTAAGTGTAGAATTTACATAAGATACTCCATGGGAACTATATTTTCTGTCACCAAAATTTAGATTTGTCACCAAGTTGTATCACCTAATAAATAGATCTATCACCACGAAATATTTTCGCCCTCAGATAAACAAAAAGTGTTCCCAGGTATGAATTACCAAATTATATAATTATAATTATTTTCCTTGTAAGGTGGTAATTAGTAACAAAATAAACAAAATGTTGAAACGATGATGACAGCATGACAGATAGTTATCAGTTATTTGACCTAGGCTGCAAGAGCGAGCGAAGCGAGCTCGGGACTTGGGGCACCCCGACACGGACAGGTTAGGTTCGAAGGGGATGGCGGGGTCTGAAAGACCCCGCCATCCCCTTCGTGTTAGGTTACTTTAAACCTTGCACGCAGAAATAGGAGCCCCGCGAAGCGGGGCTCCGTCGAGCCATTATGAGGACAAACCTATTATATTACATACAGAAATATTATTTGGTACTAGACCCTATTTCTTCAAGATTTCAGGTGATTTATTATGGAATTGATTTTATATTATTTGGTGACTACAATTTGGTGACAAATCTACTATTTTGGGGACAAACTCTATTTTTTAGGAGACGCAAAACTAATTAAATTGGTGATAGCTTAAATCATACCCATACTCCATGTAGGTATAACATATTATTGGAAATGCGGTCTTATTCATAAAAAAATCGAATTTGTTGCGAAACAAAGTGTAAACAACGCTGCAAATTGAAAAATTGTCGCCACTTTTCATTATCTTGCCAGCTATTGTAAACACAACAGAACGCAGCTGGTTTCATTCATATTAATTATTTCTAATCTAATAAGAAGTACGAGTTATGGAAATGCTTCGTCGAAATGAAATGACAATATTTTCTGTAATATCAGAGTAATATTTGATTGATTAATCATTGAGAAGTGTTGAAAGGTAATCAATCAGAGGGATTCCCTAAAAGTATCCATTTCCTTGATTTTTAAGATTAATGTCCTTAAAATATTTTCGTCTACTCTTATGGATAATTTTACTATTTTCAGATTTGTCTAAAGAAGCTGATAGACACCGAGCATTCGTGGTTTTTTACTGAACTAAGCAACGAACAGAGCCGAATATAGAGCCAAACGTCGCTATGAACACTTTCACGATCTTTCTAGCACAGGCACAGGCGTATGGCGTAGACTCTGGAGGGGTGCGGAAATAGCCACACCAGGTGACCACCAGGTGACTGGAATTCCAGTCTGGTAAAGAGACAGAGCTATACAGGATGATTTTTTAGTCACCATCCAAATTTTGATATATTAATCTTTGGCGAAAATCATTGAATACGTGTTTTTTCTTTTTGTGTCACTCAATACAAAAATATTGAGATAACACGTCACAAAGTTATCTATAAAAGTTGATGAATCTGGACACCGCGCTGTGATGTGTCGATCAGGTGTAGCGGGGCGGGGCGGGGGGTAAGCGGGGCGCGCTCTGCCCGTTTCATGCGCCGGCAAGTGTAGTATTATTAACGTTTAGCTTGGTGACCACGCAGAGCGGATAATTCTTATGAGAAAATGATATAATATGAAAATTTTACGTACAAGGTTTTTTTTTTAAAAATGGGTTTAGTGATTGATACCTAATGCCTAGAAAAAATTTGGACGGTAGTAAAAAAGTCTTCCTGTATACAAGTCGTCTAGAGCCACCTTGTTCCTTCACTGGAACTAATCTAGCTTTAGGACGTCATGGTAGGCCACAATTAACAGCCCTTATCACGAGTTTTCACTAGTTTACTTTACAGCGTCTTTTCAGTATTTACAGCGTTTCTTGTATGAAAAAATGGAACAGCGCCTCTGGTGTGCGAAGAAGAAACTATTTTTTTCCTGGAATTTGTCAATTGACTATGTCAAAGTTCCAGTTCACTTTACAGCAGAATTTCTGAAAACTCATGATAAGGCCTCAGACCTAGACGCAGATAAAGATGCTTGCACTGGGCGCATAAAATGCTTGTTATGGCACTGGCCCTTTGAACAGTATTTTAATCATTTGTAACTCATTCTCACTAAAGTGTGAGATACTCCAAAATGCTCTTCAGTCTATGCAAATGTGATTTCCCACTTAAACTCTGCGAAGTCAGCTGAAGTTCCAAGTTCTACCACCGACCTACCACACGAGAACAATTTCAACAACATTACAAATTCTTCTCACACAACCTGCAGATATTTAAAATTCATCTCAGTCGAACTCATCCCAAAGCTCACAGAAACGTGAAGTAAAAACACCCTAGTGACGTCATCAGGCATGATAAGAATAAATAAATTATCTGGTTGATGTACAACATTTATTCCCCTTAAATAAATTATTGTTTATTTTAAATGAGGGTAAAAAGATATTTGAGATTTTCATGAAACAGAAATTCCGACAATTTAAATTCGTATAAAAGATAAAGATACTACAGAATTGTGATTATTAAAGCTGGAAAATAGTTTAGTTAATGTTTATAAATTTTTTTCGCCCAGGGCAGAGCGAGAGGAACTATCAGACTCGTACTGACTAAAATCCACGGTGTCCTTCAATAGCCCTTTACGTTCCAAGGTCACGGTAATTGGATAAGTCCCGCGACCGAAATTTTTATAGTTTAGTAAATGTGAGCCTAAAGAGGCTGGCATTTGACAACTGTACCCTTAGCACGAGTTTTCACTCTTTTACTTTACAGCGTCTTTTCAGTATTTACAGCGTTTCTTGTATGAAAAAATGGAACAGCGCCTCTGGTGTGCGAAGAAGGAACTATTTTTTTCCTTGAAAATTGTCAAAGTTCCAGTTTACTTTACGTCTCAAATACTGAAAACTCGTGCTCAGGGTACTGGCTAGGGCATGCACCCGGTTCTACCCGGTTCCGGAATACCCGGGTATACCCGGGTATTAAAGTAAGTCTGTGGAACCGGTGCTGAGAGCGATGGAACCGGGTCGAGCCGGTTCCTTTAAGATTGTTATAATTTTGCATTCACTGCATCGAATTGCAGCTACGAAAGCTGCCATGGGATGAAGGGAAGGGCCCAATGTAAGCTTTCATTAGGCGTAGCTTACGCTCGCAGTATTTTGGGTGTTAGTGTTCATAATTTTACGCAACATGATAACAATTTAATTACATTAATGATTGTCTATTGGTAAAAAACAGAGTTTGGATATTGATTTTTTAACAGTATTTGTACCAATCTTCACACTATAAACCCTAGTGATTCCGTCAGATCCTGGGTGTTTGTCCACAATCTGTCCTAAAGGCCACTTGCTAGGTGGAAATCCGTCTGTTTTGATAAGAACAATCTGACCTATATCAAACTCTTCTTGCATTTTTTGCCACTTTGGTCTTTGTTGAAGTCGTGAGAGATACTCTCAAAGAAAATGGTGAATATAATAATATTTTAGTTAAAATGTGCCAAAACATCATTTTTGCGTTTGTTTTCAACATAGCTGCCAAAGAACGGGAACGCTGCAATCGCGGCGGTAAGACTCCTCTTTTAGGAGTAACAAAAACTGTCAAAATGTATAAAATAACTAATGAATCAGTATTTCGATTGTTTCCAAGTTCTATTCACAATTTGCAGACGAATTCTCATCAAAACATTTTATTCGCTTGGAACCGGGTAGAACCGGGTAACCCGGTTCCTACCGCCTCCAGAACCGGTTCTGAAAATTCTGGAACCGGACCCGGTTTTGCATGCCCTAGTACTGGCCCTATAGCCAAACAGCAGACGACAGCAGACGACAATCGTTATCGCTCAGCTGTCACTAATACATTTTCAACTTTATATACTAGTGTATAAAGTTGAAAATCTATTAAAGCCTGCTGAGCGATAACGAACGAAACAAACGAAAACGATCTGTAAACTCCAATAGATTTTCAACTTTACTCGCTGAGGTCTAAAGTTGAAAATGTATAGTGACTGCTGATCGATAACAATTGACGTCTGCTGTCGTCTGCTGTTTGGCTAAGGGCCCTGCCCCCCTACCCAAGTTACAAACGATAATCGTAAACGCTCGATACTCCCCAATAGATTTTCAACTTTATATCCTAGAGCCCAAAGTTGAATATCTATTTAAGATTTCTGAGCGTTAGCGACAGGAAAGATAGAAAACGATAAGCAACCTCCACTAGATCTTCAACGTTATACTCAGGTGCATAAAGTTCAAAATCTATTAAAGCCTACTATGCGTTTGCGTTTATCGTTTGTTACATGGCTACAGGGCTTATCTCGCCTGATTGTAAGCGATAATGTGGTTGACGGTATAGCACGCTTGTCTAGAAGTAATCCATTCAGTCTTGACTTGTAGACCCCAATGTCATACATAGTCGTAATCAGCATTATTAAAATGCAACGCTAGAATACAGACTTTTCTTGGAGGAGTGGTGTGCGACAGCACACTGATAATGTACAATTTTTAAGCGAAACTTTCTTCTTCTTCTTTCTTTTTTAAAAAAAACGTTGCCCCACGCTAGGAATTTCTCCTGTATCGTGGGTGCGTTTACAAACATATAAACTGATATACACAAGCGCCCAGACCCGGAACAACTACTTGTAGACCATAAAAATATTTGCTCCGTGCGGGAATCGAAACCTCGACACGCAGCGCGGAAATCTAATCGCTTAGCCACTGCGCTAACCGTGCCGTCAAAATCCGATGCTAGTTGGTGGATGTCTAAGATATGTTTCTATTCTTTAATGTTGTAAGAATCGTGTCCTACTTGTGCAAAAAAACAGTCGATTTGTATAGAAATAACGATGAAATATCTTTGTCTTTTCTTGGTAGAATAGAGATAGGATCGCCATGCTACGCGTGCTGGTAGATTACAGACCACACCTTATCATGGAATGGAGGCCTGTGCCCAGCAGTGGGAATACTACGGGCTAATAATGCTTATGTTGTGTTTCCTTAACTTGTTGAGAATAAAGGAGTCACAAAAATGGTTATAAAATAAATGTTGCTAAAACACAAATAACATGAAATAAATCAGACATAAATGAAACTGGGTTAAACAGAAAAATACTAAACGGAAACGGGACAAAAACGAAAAATATCAAGTTCAGTTTGAATTCAAATATTTTTCTACTATAAAAGGTGTACGCTACAAATCAAACCGATGGCGGTATAGTTCAAAGCTAGCCTTTGTAGTTACCATTGTCCGAATTCAAATAACCGATGTTGGTTTTAAACAAGCCAGTATTTTTATAAAAGAATGGTGAAAATATAAAAGTACCTATTTTATTTTTTTAATCAATGGTTGACCTCAAACCCTTATTATAAAAAAAATACATCTCTTGTATATTTTTGTGTCAGAACTTTGCTTTCTTTTTTAATATAGGTAGCTAGATTTATTTTATTATTAATTATTTAGAAATGGAAAATAATTCAGCTTTGAACGTATTTACAAAGGGATATGCAGAAAATGTTCAAATGATCTTTTAACAGTAGCTAATAGGTAATAATGGTAAGCAATAAGGACTTTTATCAAACAAACCCAATTTTTGCATAGGTTTTACTATTTTAACTTCAACAAGAATTTTTTTTACAAATCCGATAGGTATATAAATTACATACTGTGCGTGCACTGTAGGAATTTGAAGATAAAAAAAACCGGCCAAGTGCGAGTTGGACTCGCCCATGAAGGGTTCCGTAGTAGCAAGCATAGATTAGGGATATAATTATATTGTGATTAGCAAGTAAATACACAAACAACAAAAATAACTTTGTTTTTCATAGTGTTTGTATGAATGGCAAAGTTATATTTGCGGTTTTTGAAAATGTACTATATCTCAGAAACTGCTAACTATATATCATCCAAACCAATTTCCATTGGAAGTTTTTGTTGAGGTCTACATTACATATTTTTTTTTAGTTTTGTCATTCTCTTATTTTAGAAGTTACAGGGGGGGGGGGGACACTTTTTACCACTTTGGAAGTGACTCGCGCAAACTGTTCAGTTTAGAAAAAAAATTATATTAGTAACCTCAATATCATTTTTAAATACCTATCCATAGATACCCCACACGTATGGGTTTGGTGAAAAAAATTTTTTTTGAGTTTCAATTCCAAGTATGGGAGGCCCCCAAAATTTGTTTTGTTTTTAGTTTTGTTTGAAAATCCTAATGCGGTTCACATAATACATCTTCTTACGAAGTTTCAACAGGATAGCTCTTATACTATTTTTTTTTTGCGTTTTAAAATCATCGAATGAGTCCTCCCACCCCGGGCAGGGCGGGAGGGACTGTCAGACTTGTAATGACTTAAATCCATAGTGTCCTTCAATAGACCTTTACGTTCCAGGGTCACGGTAATGAGGTAAGTCCCGCAACACCGGCAAGCTTTGGCCCTCTAGAGGGGGGCCCCGTCATCTTGGTAACGCTCTTTGAGGCGCGCGTGGAACACAACGCGCCGTTGATCCGGGCATGGTCCACGGTCGGGCGGCGAAATGCCCATTACTCGTCGCCCGCATGCCCGCGATGGTGATGATGATGCGAACCTCTTTCTCAAGAATCATCATCATATCAGTCATGATATTCATCAGATCGTCTGTCCACTTTGTAGGTGGACGTCCCACGCAGCCCTTGCTGGTGCGTGCTCTCCATTCGAGAACCTAACGGCTCCATTGTCCCATCAGTTCTGCGTGATATGTGGTATATCCACTGCAACTTTAACTTGCTAATTCGCTGGGCTATATTGGCAACTTTGGTACAAGAATACATATTCAAAAGATATCTACTATTGTATTATCCTCCAATTCAGTCCACGCTCGAAGGCCCGATGTCACTTTAATATTATCCGCGTTGATTTCCCTGGTCGCGAATCATTAATTTCATGGAAGCATCTATAGGGAAATATATTTATCACCGATCGCATTGTGCCTAGTGCTATTTGTTTTATTTGATGCTTTCCAAGATCAAAATAATGGGATTTTATTTATAAAGTTGTTGGTACATAAAACGATAAATCACTTTCTTACAAGAACAATAGTTGTTTTTAGTTTTTTTTATTGCTCTAATTAAGAAGTTATATTAAATTCAAAATCATTATTTGAACGAGCCAAAAACACGCCAACAGTGCCCGACGGGGTGGTGTGACGTCACTTTATCCATTTCTATACATCGATAGTACGTTCCAACTTTGATATAAGAAGCCAGTTGACACAGTGACATTGTGACGTCACATCCGAGGCGAGCAATTGGGACGCGTTTGTGTTCACGTCAATTTTGTTCGAATTTCATCACTTTTAAATTGGTCACAATTAATTATTAAAAAGAATTGGTGTCGGGTTTTCGATTTTTGGTAAAATGTTCGGCACTCGAGGTCTTAAATTTTTTATTACTTGCTATGTTCATGATTTTTTACTAGTTTTATTGACATTTAACTTTCCCGCACTTAGGGTTTTTGAAACTTATCCGGTTATCCAGTTTGGTAGAAAATTATTTTTTAAATTTCGTATTTTTTTCCGATATAAAATCGAGGCACATGTCTAATTTTGTCCAAAAGGTGTTATAAGAATATTCTGCAAGCAAAACCTAAGTTTCCATAGCAGTATTCATAATACCGCGTCCCAAAATAGCTGCGTTTATTCCACAACACGACAAAACCTAAACATCTGACTACGCAGAATTTGGATGTGTACCGAACTCAAACATCCTGTCCCATAACTTTATCATCGCACAGCTGTTCATTGCTAACTTAGTCGCCACCCTTATATAAATATTATATTATAATATAGCTCCATAGGGTCTATACTACATACAAATGAAAATGATCCGTAGTCTTCAATGGAGTTTCAACTTTATTATGTGAGACATTAAGATGAAAATCTATTGAAGATTACAGAGCGTTTTCGTTATTTTATCGTTGGTTATAAAAGAAAATCTTCAGTACACAAAAAAAAATCTGACGACTGCGCTTCTCTAAAGAATAAAGTTGAAAAATTAAAGACTACAAAGCGTTTTCGTCTATCTTTTGCTACTTGTGTAAGGGCCTAAGGGGGCAGGAATAATGCGAGTTATTCAAAATGGTCTATAAGCCCCGGTCGGTTCTGCCAAAGTACATACTAATAGGTAATATTTGAGTCTATGACTACAAATAGAAAATAGTTTACATAACTACGATTTAATTAATTTCTCGTTAGTTTTGTTTACTTTGTATTCGTGTGCGCAGGCGTTAAATGTTTCAGTGAGCTACTTGACCTCCTTCTTACAGTTTCCTTGTTCAACTGTTGAACATTGTAAGTATTTATTACAGTTTTATGATTGCCTGGCTGTGCCGGCTGCAACGCTCATGTGACTGTGTGTTCTTTTGTATAATAGCCCAAGTAATTAATTCATGAGAATAGGGTCGCGGGACTCGTATTAAAAGGGCAAACGCACAAAATATACAGGAGGAGCGATTCCTTACTTGAAATAACGTTATGATAACACTCTTTCTTTGAAGCAATCGTGTAAAAAGCAACATATTTGTAATCATTCCAATTAAAACTTTGGCTGATTAAAGATGAAATACCAAAATCCAATTTCTAATGGAAGTCACTTCAATTATAACACCATATATCTGGTTAGGCTTAATTTAGAAAGTGCTAAACCCATCTCAAACCTTCAGGCCCTAAACTTTAACTCATGTGTGTCCTAATCTAAACATACTTTACCACTACACGTCAACGTTCAACGTACTTGATTTTCACTCTATATATACTTCACTTCGTGGGTGAACAAAATTATTATTCTACTAGCTTATAACCTGCATTGCCCGCATAATGTTCGACAATGGAATAATTACCAGGAACTTCATACTGGGATAAAAGTATTCTATGTGTTAATCAAGAATTTAAGTTATCAGTGCACTATTTGTCAAATCCGTTTAGTAGTTTTTGTGTGAAAGACTAACTGACATCTAGCCGTCCTTTCTAACTTGTCGCATTAATAATTATGTATTAATTTAATGTAATATAGCTGACGTGGCTTAGAAGGATTTTCAACGCAAATGTGACTGGGATGGATATGTACTTCTCAACTAAAAACTGATGCCCTGACACAGTAAGGCGGGGTTGTGACAGGCCACGAAGGAGATATTGGGACGAACTGGGTGGGTTCCGCCAGAATTGGAAGAAGGACGCGCAGCTGAGGAAGCAGTGGAAGAAGTGGAGGGAAATCTGTGAAGCAAAGGAGAGATCTTCTCTTCTCTACTTCAACCGTCTTCTGTGTAGCATCTGCCCAGTCTTTCCCTAACGGTTGAGTTCGGCTTCCAGTCAATCCTGATGCAGTTGAATATCCGAATTTTACAAAGAGCGACTGCCTATCGGACCTCCACAATCCAGTAACTGGGTTTTTTGTGTAATATACCACTGCGCCACTATTCCAATTCACAGGTCAGTAGAATTTTGTTTAATCTATAGCCACTTAATTCTTTGCATTTGTACCAAATTACCAATACACTTTAGCACTAATATCGTAACATTATTATTATTTTAAGCGAAGTCACACACGTTTAACAAAACTTAATATTCAATGAAGTCACAACAATTATCAGGCAACACAATATTACGAGTACCCATCTCAAACAGACCCCTAACTTTATCTCCCAACAATTTCAGTGCGTGCCTTAATCTAAATACGCTTCACATCACTCAAGGTTATACAGTGTAGTCTTTCCATTAATATTTTACCTTTTGACATGTCATAATATAAAATGACTTAAGTAACCTCGGATATATGAGGTAGAAGAATTAAGGGAATGACTTGAAAGATTACGGTGACACTGGAAAGCCAAAGGCAATTGAAGGAAAATGGTGGTTTTTAGTCAGTCAAGTCTTACCTACAGCGGGGCGACTCATTTGATGACAATCGGACGAAAAAAAAAGATAAATGTATACCCACATTTTAGTCCTAATCTAACCTTGCACGAGGGAGAGGATAGCGTCAATCTCACGACCCAGCCGCAGTGGCAACACCCACGGCCAAGGACGTCGCAGGAACCGGCGCGGGCATGCAGACACTGAGTAATGAGCGAATCACTGTCCAATCATGGACCATGCCCGGGTCTTCGGCGCTTCGTCGTGTTGCACGTGCACCCTTAGAGGGCCGAAGCCTCCCGGTCGAGGGACAACGAGTAACCGTGGAACGTAAAGGGCTATTGAAGGTGGATGAGGTACCGTAGATTTTAGTCAGTACAAGTCTGACAGCTCCTCCCGCCCTACCCTGGGTGGGAGGACTCATTCGATGATTTTACCACGTAAAAAAAAAACGTTTAGTGTCGTTTTAGTGACAGTTAAGTCAAAAATAAAACTAACACCCGATATGGAACTTGAAGGCAGGATCTAATGCTCTTTAGTAGCACAGCTGTTCAGAAACCTATTTTTATGTTGTGGTAGTAGCCGTTCATTATATCTAGAGGACCGAAGCCTGCCGGGGTCGCGGGACTTATCTCATTACCGTGACCCCGGAACACAAAGGGCTATTGAAGGACACCGTGGATTTTAGTCAGTAACAGTCTGACAGTCCCTCTCGCCCTGCCCGGGGTGGGAGGACTCATTTGATGATTTTACCACGCAAAAAAAAAGGACCAACGATACAGGCAACTGTGAGTCAAAATCACTCTTAATTTATACAATGATCTGTGCAACAATTAGGACGATTTTGGATTGCTACCACTGACAAGTCTGTCAAGATGACATTGAACTTTATTCTCACGTGAAAAGATTGTTATTAGGTTGCAATCGTATTTTTAGGAGTGAAAGGACTGTAAGGTACGCACGCGAGTGTCGGTGTTTCCGAGTTTTCCGGAGTTTTATTATGTTCGTAAGTTTGGCTCCGTTTGTATTAAAGTGACGATGTGACGATGTAACTCTGAAAAGTAGGCGTATGTTAAAAAGGGGTTTGGTTTACGTACTTTTGCCAATATTTTTTTTTTATTTAACGGCGTAAATCACTTACCTACATCTATCCTCAGTAACTTTAGAACAAGAAAGATTTAAAAAATGTAATGGCATCATTTATTATTGCTTTGTAATAACAACTCAATTATTACCCAAGTCTCAAAAAATAACCGCCAACTTATGAAACAGTGCAAATATTTCACAAAGCACAAATATACCTTAATCCCACCCCACTAATCTTCAAATTCACTCGCTTATATAGAACCGAATCTTTACTCACAGCACACAATATAAGCCTAAGTCTACACTGCATACTAAACTAGAACTAAATCCGTGCATGACCTTGAGCTAGGCTTAGTATTCAGTCGTATATTCATGCCCTAAAGCCCTTCACCCACCCCTTTCTTTGTAGCGACGTTGTCGCGCGTTTTGTAAAGCTTTATGGGAGGGGTTCTGGAATCGTTTGTTTAAAAAAATATCAACATTGGTTCGTTTATCAACATTTTAAATGCTATTCGTTGCGTTTTTCGATCCCAGAATGGAACCGGCACGCGGCGCAGTAGTAAATCTCTCAATCCCTCATCCTCTTTATTCCCCGGGAGCCTTTTGCGGGCAGTAAACGTCTCCATTTTGTCTATTTCGTAGTCCTTATTATTGTAGAATTGATCATTTCATGATATGCAGGTCATCTGTTTCATAAAATTACAAAGCCACAAATCTTGCGCGAGCAGGAGTCATGCAATGTGCATATGAAAAGTGCATACGAAATTAAAATTCGGGTGACAAATTTAAAGACTGGCACGCGACGCACGTCGGTGCGTCTTACCAAATGCTTAGCAAACATTTAGTCACATTTGCAACTGACGACAGGAACGATGCAAACCCGCGTTAATATCTTTACAATTGATACAAACGTGCGACTGTCATAACGGCCTTACTCGCTACTATATCGTTTTACAGGCGTTTCTTTGTCAAAGATTCGCATCGCAACTGTACCTCAGTAGGCGAAGGTTCTAAGAATTTACACAATTCACTATTCATCTAATGAGGTGAGTCGTAATCCTGACGAGTCATGTCTGGAGGCACAGTATATTGTTACACGCTAATAGGGATAGATGAAGGTAGAAGAACATAATAATGTTGAGACATTATGTAAGATTAGTTACTATGTTTTAGATCGTAGTAAATATTTTCAAGGCATATAATTAAAGACTTTTCTTTTTGCGTGGTAAAATCATCAAATGAGTCCTCCCACCCCGGGCAGGGCGGGAGGGACTGTCAGACTTGTACTGACTAGAATCCACGGTGTCCTTCAATAGCCCTTTATGTTCCGGGGTCACGATAATGAGATAAGTCCCGCGACCCCGGCAGGCTTCGGCCCTCTAAAGAGGGGGCCCCGTCATTATGCTGACGCTCTTTGAGGCGCGCGTGGAACACAACGCGCCGTCGACCCGGGCGTGGTCCATGGTCGGGCAGCGAGTTGCCCTTTACTCGCCGCTCGCATGTCCGCGCCTACGGTGGCCGGAGATCGTCTTGCGACGTCCGTCGCCGTGGGCGTCCACCACCGCGGGTGGGGCGGAGGGAGGACGTTGTCCTCTCCCTCACGCGGCCCGCCTCCTCCTTCGCGAGCATGACTGCTTCGCAGAAGGAGGCGACCGCTTCCCACTCCGTCTGTATAATTAAAGACTTTGTATAAGTAGCTTTTAGCTACAGTTGAACCAGTTTAGATTAATCGTAAATAAGCTGCAGATACTGAACACTGCCATCGTGACAGTCAAAGTAGCCGATGGATGCAAGTGGCCGAATGTCTAAGCCTACGTCCGCACAGGCAGGTGGCTAGGTTAGCGCCTAGAGCGTAGCGAGTCACCTAGCAAGTATCTAGGTATAACGAACGTACTAGCATGTTTGCGAACGGCCGCATTGCGCGCTTGACGCCTAGTTAGTCGCTTAGCATGTATCCAGGTAAACAAACGTGTTGGTTTTTTGCCACTAGGCGCGAGGCATTTTGGAAGAAACAAATGGACGAAATATTAATTACATCAGTTTTTAAAAGAGAACCTCTGTTCAAACCACCTCTCACTGCGGCCACCGTGTATCCTAGCAAGTAGCCAGATTGCAAGCCACTAAGGTCTAGGTACTAAGCAAGCCACCTTCCTGTGCGGACGTAGCCTAAGGGATCTTGGTTTAGCAGTGGTTGGCTAATGATAATGATGACTGAACACGGATAGATCGATTATTATAAAAAACTATTAATGTCTACTATCCGAAGTTTTCCCTGCAGTTTTTCTCTACTGATTTATTCGAACCTTAGACCATGGTTGAAATGAAATGATGATGAAATGAAATCATGATGAATCGAAATGATGATGAAGTGAAATGATTTCCGCTCATTTTTTTTTAAGACAGGTGAGCATTTATGAGCATGTGCATAAGATTCAGTGAGTTTAAAGATCCAGTTTGAAGAGCTTAGTTTCCAAACGGTCAATGTCCGTTAACCGTAAACTGATACTTTCCATCACTCTGATAAAAAATAACCATCTCATATTCATGAAAACGTTACAACGTAACTGCTTTCGCCGCGATAGTTTCATAACGTTGTCACATCTGAGGTTAACAAGGATTTACGACATAAACCAGGTACCGTCAAGGAAGATAAACTATGTTTTATAGCCGCTGTGATTAAAGATTACTTTGTGGGTAGTATTATGTTTAAGTGACATTTGTATGTGGATAAATCATCATTTGCCTACCTTTTCTTATTACATTGGGATCGGATTCCAGTCTAACTGGATACAGCTGAATATCAGTATTTTATATGGAGCGCCTGCCTTTGTAACCTCCAAAACTAAGGAGTTGGCTGATACGATACCCCTTGATAAGACTGGTTGTGAGACTTTCGAGTTTCTGACTGACAGTAACGACTGTCAAAGATCTCGATTTCCGTGACACGGAGGAAACAAATTATGAAATGATATTTATTTTTACAAGTAGGTTAATAATTATCAAAACGTTTACACGTCGTCTTTTTACAAACTAAATGAAGCCGGTGTTTCGTACCTGAATACGATAAGAAACAGCCGAAACAAACTCAGAGGTCACTGTCTCTTTTAAAGTCCAGACATTATATTGGTAGTCATACGAGGGCCATGTAGGTTAACGTCTGAGATGGTCTTTTGAAGAAAGAACCACACAGATTTGAGTGGACCTGTCCAGTTGGTCGACCATCCACGGACTGACCTCATCAAGCGCGGCTTATCGCTTATTGTTAAGTTTATCAATTGCTGGCCATAATTTCACAAAGACTCATTGTCAGTATACATAATACTAGGTAGTTAGTCACCCGTGGTTTTATCAACGCCACTCGGCTCCTATTTACCGTTGCGTGATGTTATGTATCCTATAACCTTTCTCAATAAATGTACTATCCAACATAAAAATATTTATACAAAAATCGACCCAGCAGTTTCTGAGATAAGCGCGTTCAACCAAACAAAATTTTCAGCTATACTTTTATTATATATATTTCTGTTCATAATTATTTATTTTTCTACTCACGTTCGTAACGGTGCATCCACACCGCAGTTACTTTTTGTAGCTCAACGTTTCCAAATGTTACTCTGTAACATCCGCCAACAAAATGTTATTTAATGTTTCTAGGTGTTGACGTGTTACCGTAAGTCGAGTAACGTTGCTCAACAATCGGTAACAAGGTTACCCCCTGCATCCACAACGCAGTAACAAAATGCAACACGGTAACATTCGGTAACTTTTGTGGCTTCTTATCTTCGTCATCTGTGATGGCCTAAGATATATTAATATAACATCTTAAGATAAAATATTATAGTATCTTAGCCGTGTGTGATGTGCTTTATTTAGGTATTGCAATGTTGAGGTAACATTATCTAACAACGTTACCGATTGTCGAGCAACGTTACTCGACTTACAGTAACACGGCAACACTTAGTAACATTTTGTTGTCGGATGTTACTGCGGTGTGGATGCACGGGTAAGTAACAATCAACAAATAGTAACAAGGAGCCACAAAAGTTACCGAATGTTACCGTGTTGCCTTTTGTTGCTCCACAAATGTTACCGCCGCCGGTGTGGATGCACCGTAACCAGCAGATCAAACAATCTATCACAGTCTTAAACGTTCATTTATTATTTTAGCAAAAAAAGTCTAAATAAAATTGCAAGCTCCAAAATATAATTTTACTTTTATATTACTTCTAAAGCAAAAATATCTACAATGTCGGTAAATCAAATCTCTTTTGAAAATACATCAAAGTCAAGACTCTTTGTTCCATTATCCTTTCATTTTGTTGTTTGTTATCCACTCTAGGAATAGTACTACAGTATCAAACAACTTGAATAATCACTTGTATTTTGAATAATAAACAACTATTCTAAGACAAGTTGCAGTTGCATGATAGCGGTTATTTGTTTCTCGGTTATTTTCAAAGGCAACACGAGAGCGCTACGTAAATAATTCGTTTTTATTTTAAAATTGAAAGTACTCTCTTACTTGACCCACATAAGCCTATGCTTACGCAGGCCTCTCTACGCTATGGGCAAAGTCGGTTTTGGCCACTATCAAATCATAATAATAATGTGGCTACTAGGAGACGCTGTCATCGCCATCCACCACGTGGAGCGGACTTTAATCCACCACGCGGGTCATGTCACTGGGTATCTCATTCAATATTTTAAAATAAGAGAGAGAATCTGCTAATAAAAAGTAATGGTAACATGCTACGTACAGCCAACTACAGCTTCCCACGGAATAAAAATGGAAAAAGTAACAGAAAACTTAGGATCTAACAAGCACGATAAATATATAAATAAACTTAACTAAAGAAAAAAGTATTAAGTAAGGTCCTTTAAAAAAGGTAGCATTCAACTGACTGAGCACAGAATAGGATTAAGTACTAAACGGGTCATAAGATAATTCTTTACAAACAATATTAAAGTCTTTGCTCGCTCGCGTCATGATCGCGCATATGAGTTTTGTCTTTAATGGAATGAGAAAAGGGAATGGAGATGGCGGATGTAATCTAATTGGTCTCTGGGTTACATAAGAGACGTTCCCCTAGGTCATAAAATAGTCATAATTCATCGCAAAATTAAATACTCAACTTACACATACCCTATCTTATTTAACTCAATGACTGTATACTTTTTTCAGTCCCACATAAAGTGCACAACCGGAATCGAATCGTCCGATCACCGTATCGTCTATAACGCACCGGTAACCATCCCCGGTTGGCACGTCCCGACGTTTCTTTACGACGATCGTAAATCATATAGTTTCCAACTATTTCTGCGTTTATTGACGCAAAAAACCCAAGGTTATGTTATCTGAAGATTTGGTAACGTACTAGTAAAACGGTTTGGGCGAAGTATTGAAAATTATAGCCGTATTGGATAGGTTATTTTTGGGATTAGCTGTACGAGACTTTTTGTTACTCGATTTATTGTTATAGGCACTATTGTTCCTTATGTGAACCCATGAATGAGTTTGAGTAAGCTTAGCCAGATGTGTCAATCTCTTTTGTAACTTTAGGTGACAAACAAGCATTCGACCCGCCTAATGGAGAACGACCACCGTGACTCTTGCAACACCTGAGTATTGCCTACGCGTGACATAAGAAATTACTTTCTTCGTACTGCTCAGTTATTAGTGAAGATTATGTCATTAAACCTTTTCAATCCTGACGGGATCTAAATGGTTTGATGCTGTAATCTTGACTTGTGTGCCGTGTTACCGAGCTGTAATATCGTTTTGCTCAGTACCTAAATGTTTAGTGAAAGTCCGATGGGCAGACGTTCGATTGCAATCCGATTTTTTTTTTACCACCTCCGAGCTATACCGCGGGTAACGGTCCACAGACTATCTTGTAACCTGCGATGAAGCTGAATTATCCTCAAAATTCTATTGGAGTCCGGCACCGAAAAGTTTTTAGTATTTTGCGTTTGTGCACAGGCGTTCCATTCCTTTCTGGATGAACTCGCTCCATCTTAGGTCTCATCTTTGTTTCTGGTCTAGATTCAAGCCAAGAAAAGGCTTGATATCAAAATGTATATTGTAAGTGAGAACAGTAACAACATTGGTATATTGGATGGAATGTATCATACTATTTTCGTCTCATTAAAAAATTAAGGCTTTTCCAAACAGCGAGCTTGGCGCGGGCGCGACGTTAACGTGGCGTCTTCTTGGCGTGCATCGTCCGGCGGTAGCGTGGCGTCTTGTGTGTGACGACTTATATAATTATATTTTCACAAGAGCTTGCCAAAGACACACCACGCTAGATTCGCGTGGCGCATTGTTCGCTGTTTGGCAAAGGCTTTTACATGAAATAAATGTAAATGTTAGTACAGTAGGACAAAACTTTAGGAGATTCGATACTGCGTTAAAATTGAGAATCCTTGTCGGTTTTTCTTCTTTTTTCTAAACCCTTAAAGAAAAGAAGTGGGGCGACTAATACAGGCTAATTATTGTCTAAAGAAGCTTACGCTATGAAGTAAAAAAATATCAGTAGAATATTATCAGAAGTATAATGTTACGTTTAAGGCATAAGGAATCTTCTTTTAATAACAGTCTTTACTGAGGATTTTGATATCAAAGTATTCTATCACTTCTCTAAGTGTTTATCAGTCTCGGGCACGCCGCAATCGCGGCGGTAAGACCCCTCTTTGAGGACTGGCTGGATAGGAGTCACGGCGTCCTGACCTACCGCATGACGCAGGTCCTCACCGGACACGGAAGTTTCGGGAGGTACCTGTGTCTAAGGAGAAAGGAGGAAACGCCTGGGTGTCACCACTGCGAAGATCGCCCGGAGGACACAGTAGAGCATACAGTGCAAGACTGCCCCGCTTGGGCAAAGCACCGACATGTCCTCGCGGCGGCGATAGGCGGAGACCTCTCGCGCCCGGCATTGGTTGCGGCCATGCTGCGGGGCGAGACGGAGTGGGAAGCGGTCGCCTCCTTCTGCGAAGCAGTCATGCTCGCGAAGGAGGAGGCGGGCCGCGTGAGGGAGATGACAATGTCCTCCCTCCGCCCCACCCGCAGTGGTGGATACCCACGGCGAAGGACGTCGCAAGACGATCTCCGGCCACCGTAGGCGCGGGCATGCGGGCGGCGAGTAAAGAGCAACTCGCAGCCCGACCATGGACCATGCCCGGGTCGACGGCGCGTTGTGTTCCACGCGCGCCTCAAAGAGCGTCAGCAAGATGACGGGCCCCCTCTAGAGGGCCAAAGCCTGCCGGGGTCGCGGGACTTATCTCATTACCGTGACCCGTGAAAGGGCTATTGAAGGACACCGTGGATTTTAGTCAGTACAAGTCTGACAGTCCCTCCCGCCCTGCCCGGGGTGGGAGGACTCATTTGATGATTTTGCCACGATAAAAAAAAAGTGTTTATCAGTTTAGACTACAGAATCATGATAGTTCTAATTATTTGCTACAGTTTGCGCAACAATGACTCTTATTTCTTGTATAGGTATAGGGTATCAGTTTGCCTGCTACTTTGATATAGGCCTCTTTGAAATTGACCCTTTCTTCGGTGACAGTGGCCGATAAATGTTTTTAAGTTCTCACGTTCAAGGTTGTTCAAGGACATTGAGAACTTGTGTTACTTGACAAATTGTCTGACTACAAATGAAAAGCGGACCAAATGCTTATATGACTTTGGAATTAATTGAATTATTATAATTATTTAAATTATTCTCTAGCAGAAAAAATATACGAAGCTCAGAAGTCCAAACTCAAGGTTTGCCGAAGAGCGATGGAACGTAGCATTCTTCATATCAAATTCACCCAAAAAGGGTGTGACCGATGTTGATGAAAAGTTGGTGAGGTTAAAGTGGAACTAGGCAGGTCACATCTACAGGATGGACAAGTGGGCAACTGCGATGCCCATCTTCAGTCGGGTGCCTGAAGACGGGCATCGCAGCCGAGACAGGCCTGAAAAACGTTGGCGGGACGAGTTCGAGTCCTTTTTGAGATACTGGCCGGAAAAAGTAAAGGATTTGCAAGTTTACTTTATTCAGAGATTTAAGAATAGATATATTAATTTTTTGAGCATTTATATACTGTTCCCATGACGACTAATGCTGGAAATAAACTTTGCTATTTTTAGAGGGATCTTTGTAACGAATCAACAGCAGAATTTGCCTGTCAGTGTTTAAGATGTGTGTGAGATGTGATAAAGGAACTGGATTGACATTGTACAATATAATTTGAAGCCCTTAACTGATTCCTTTCCTATAGCTTCTCCTGTTTATCTATAATAGCGAGCAAAAGTACGGAATTACTTACTCCAATTCCGCGCGATCTTGAGTACCTACTTACTAACTAGTAAAGAATAAAAAAAAATGTTACCATTTTAAAGGTTTAACTGTTTAGTTTAAATTGATACCAAATTCATTTAAATCACGCAATTATTTAAGGACTTATCCCGGATCAATTCCAAGTAAGGGATTCCATACTTTTGTTCGCAAGTGTAGTTCTTTACCTACTCGGGATCAACGTTTCCAAATGAGATTATAATTAATGGATAACCAAAATAACATTTTCGCTGTATCATCATCTGTTTTCATTACATTAAACATAATAATGAACATTATGTCGGAAACACGCTCTACCAAAGTACCTAGTCTGTGTAAAGAGGATTTGCAGAAAATAATTACCTATTTTAATTTTAAACTCATCTATTTTCATTAAAAAATTTCTGTTGTGGTCATGTATGTTGCAAAAGAAACCTTTTTACCTACATAACAATACTGAAATGTCCAATACTGAGATATCCTACTAATCCTACTTCCTATCCTACTAATATTATAAACGTGAAAGTTTGGATGGATGGATCCTTGTTACCCTTTCACGCAAAAACTACTGAACGGATTTGAATGGAATTTGCCGATTTTATGTCCCGTGGAATAATTTTCGAATTGTAGCGGGTGAAACCGCTGCCGCAACAGCTAGTAATTAATGTTTGTGTTTTTTTTTAAACCGACTTCTAAAAAAGGAGGTTACTCTATTCGACCGTATATAAGCTTTTTAGGGTTCCGTAGCCAAATGGCAAAAAACGGAACCCTTATAGATTCGTCATGTCTGTCTGTCTGTCTGTCCGTGTATGTCACAGCCACTTTTTGTCGAAAGTATAAGAGCTATCCTGTTGAAACTTGGTAGAAAGATGTATTATGTGAACCGCATTAGGATTTTCACACAAAAATCAAAACAAAACAAATTTTGGGGGTGCCCCCGATACTTAGAATCGAAACTCAAATTTTTTTTTTGAGTTTCAACTTGGCCGGTTTTTACATAACAATACTGTAATGTCATTAGATATCCTACTAATCCTACTTCCTATCCTACTAATATTATAAACGTGAAAGTTTGTTTGGGTGGTCAGATGGATGGATCCTTGTTACTCTTTCACGCAAAAACTACTGAACGGATTTGAATGGAATTTGGTACATAGATAGTTTATAACCTGGATTAACTTAAAAGATAGCTTTTATCCCGATTTTATGTCCCGTGGGATAATTTTCGAGTTGTAGCGGGTGAAACCGCTGCCGCAACAGCTAGTAATTAATGTTTGTGTTTCTTTTTAGAATATAACCTCTCTGGGTGGGGTAGTCAGATTTCCCAGAAAGAGGTGGCGAGAGGACTTGGATGCGTACGATGGCTGGTTCGATGATGCACAGCATAAAAACTCCTGGGTAAAAGCTACCTAGGTATTGGGGGATTGTATTTTCAATTGCCCTTTACGTTCATGGTTATGGTATTCTCTTAAGACATAATCGCGACTCTGACATCAAACCTCCAATAAACAACGTGTAACATTACAATGCTGTCTTATTTCATTGACATAAAAATGAAAAAGGCAAAACAGTTGCTACATTTTATTGATATTAAAATGAAAATGATAAAACATAGTTCGTACATTTTAAGAGACCATTTTTTTGTATTTTCTTCTATTATTGCTTTCTTTTTATGATTGTAAGGTAAGCCCTCTCTAGAATAAAATTTACGACAACTTCAAAGTTGTGACTTTTATTTTACTTTCTAGCCTTTTTCTTGTAGATAAAACATAAGGTAAAATATTTTTTATTTGACATAAAACGTTTCTGTAAATGGCACACTGAATGATCTTCGTTTAACTGTGACAACTGTTAAACATAAATTATTATTTGAGAGATGTTTATTTATTATATAAATCATGTTTGCAAGATGACCACAGGCCTTTTTTTGTATCGTGGTAAAATCATCAAATGAGTCCTCCCACCCAAGGCAGAGCGGGAGGGATTGTCAGACTCATACTGACTAAAATCCAAGCTGTCCTTCAATAGTCCTTTACGTTCCGGGATCACGGTAATTCGTTTACGCGACGCCGGCAGGCTTTGTCCCTCTAAAGGGGGGCCCCATCATTATGCTAACACACTTTGAGGCGCGCGTGGAACACAACGTGCCGTACCACTGCGGCTGGCGTGAAAGGAGGACGCTGTCCTCTCCCTCACGAGGCCCGCCTCCTCCTTCGCTAGCATGACTGCTTCTTAGAAAGATTGTAGTTTATTTCCAGCGTACTTGAAGTATTCTACTGCGTTTATTGTATGGACAATTGAAAAACGCTTCTGACTAACGACAACTGACGTCAAACTTCTCGTTCACTTTAAGTCACAAAAACTTTTAAAGTCATGATAGTACAATGCATGAAAAAAGCACTTCAGCAGTCGGACATTAACAGCTAAATAAAAAAAAACATACTAGAATTGAATAATATCAATTTTATAAAATGGTGCTTTGGTACCAACTTTGAAATCTAAATATAAGCGATACGCATATTACATACACACTAAAATCAAATGGCGTATAAAATAAACCGTATGTACATTCAGATTGTTATCAGCGAATCAAATTAATTGAAAAAACACGCTGAAAGTATTTTCGTATTCCGCTTAATTCTCTTTGAGCAATAAAAATATTAATAACATACGACAACCAATTGTGAAGGTTTGACTATTTGCAAATAGCTTGTACAGCTCTTTCATGACCTGTGAATTTATTTACAAGCATAAAGTATACTTTTTTTGACTGCTGAAATCATTCATCAACATCTGTATGAACACTGTTGTTCACACAGATGTTGAAAAATGATTTATCAGATATTTTGACGTAAACGATAATTATTTTGAACTAGATTTGCATGACTATAAACCGGTTTTGTTAATGGAATCTTGAAACCTCTTTTCCAAGACAAAATAACATGATTACTGGTTTATATGCAATTTGAAAATTCATCCGTCACTACATCTTTTGACGAATCTTGTCAATGGCAGGTTCCGTGTGAAATAGCCCTAAAAGAAAAATCAGTTTAAAAAGCCGTATTTTATAAAAAAAATTGCAATCGAGAATGTACGAAATAAAAATTCATTTGACATAAAAGTGAACACGAATTTATCTAACTTATCAAATAACGTAGGACCCGATAAACGATTTCAGAGATAATTGAAATAACAGTCGGACAGGATTTTACAATTTCGTTTCGCATTATTTATTTTGTCATTAGGTCCCTACAATATCAGATTTTAATTGGTTGTTGGTGTTTGACATTAATCAGTGTTCCAATAAAAATTCCTCGCTGTTTTCAATTTTACAATATTAGATACCGATATTAATAATTAATAGGAGATTCCATTCTTGGGAGCCCTGGTCCTGTTACTTGAACCCTGTTCCAGATACACCGGTATCTAGAACAGCATCCAAGCTACAGGGCTCCTATTGTTTATATTTTTAAATGTTTTTTACTTTTGGTTTTGTAAAAATATTCAAAAAGGTAACTAAGAAGTGAAAAAAAACTTTTTCAAAAAAAAATGTAACCGCCTTCAAAAACAACCATAAAAAACGGTAAAAAAACCTACAAAATAACTTTTCTTTCGGAAGTCGGTGTCTTTGTTTTCTTTATTTCATTGTCTTTTTTTTGCCACCGACTTCCGAAAGAAAAGTTATTTTGTAGGTTTTTTTACCGTTTTTTATGGTTGTTTTTGAAGGCGGTTACATTTTTTTTTGAAAAAGTTTTTATTTTACTCTTTTTAGTTTAAATATTCAACCCGAATTCTTGTCAAATACAACATGTGCACTAGAATTTTGTAATCCATAACACCGGTAATAACATCGCTCATGTACACAATAAGCTAATAAAATTCCCTATCACAAAAACTACTGAACCGATTTTGATGAAACTTGCAATATTCCCTAAGTTAAGTAATACCTAGTACAACAAAAAAAGAATTACTTAAATCGGACTTGTAGTTCCAGAGATAAGCGAACTCAAACTAAATCAGTCGATGCCTACTCCTTACTATTAAGGAGTTCTACCTTCCATCATCAGCTCAGCTACATGAAATTATGATTACCATACGCAAGTACTTAAATTACTTCATAAAATTTGCGAAAAACGGTGTGTCGGCCTATAAAATTCGAGGGTTGCCCTCGATTTCTCCAGGATCCAATCATCAGATCCCAACTTGCTGACTATGGGACCACCTCAGAAGTACCCCCTTTCGAACAAAAAAAGAATTTTAAAAATCGGTCCACAATTGGCGGAGTAATCGCGTAACAAATATACAAAAAAAAAAAAAAAAAAAAACATACCGTCGAATTGATAACCTCCTCCTTTTTGAAGTCGGTTAAAAATGAATAAAGACTAAGACTAATAACTGATTAAAAAAAAAAACATTTTAAATGATGATAAAAGGCGGTCATCCACCTGATATCGGCTACTTATCTGAAAATAAGTCGCAATGACGCATTCATTTCTTCAACAAAGGATTATTTATTATCGAGTTTAACATGTCGACATTCGTTTTATTTACATAAATGACAATTTGTTATGTTTTTTTAGGTATACCTAGCAACTGCGGCTGTTTTATATCGGCTGTAAAACACCCTTAGAAAAGAGCATTTCCACGCGCTTTCACGTTTTAGGGAAGGTTCATTATCTGACGAAACATCCGTCAAGCGTATCGTCGAATATTCTTTGACGCACTAACGTATCATTGGTTGAGTGTGAACGGTCAATTATTTTTCTATACATTTGTCTGCTCTGGCGTTCCACGACCGATAATACGCGACGGATGTTCCGTCAGATATGAACCTTCCCTTAGGGATGATTCACGCTACACCGTGACGCGGCCGGGGCACGGCCCGGCCGGGGCACGGCCCGGCCGGGGCACGGCCCGGCCGGGGCATGTCCACCGTGCGCCGGCCACAGCGGTAACATGAATGACTGGCCCGGTCGCGACATGGTGTAGCGTGAATCGTCCTTCTATGACGTAAAATAAAAGGACACTTTGACGTTAATTTGATGGATAAAATTAGGCCCTCGTTCATTTGCTAGAGGCACTTTTTCATTTTCCAAATAATTTACGTCATAATAATTCAAGTAGTACGTTGTACGTCAATTCATTAGCTAGACGAAATTTTCAAAATATAATATTGAAAACCTACTTGCATATAATATTAAAGTCCTACTTTAATATTATATGCAAGTCTTTAAATATATACATTTGTGATCCCTGTTCTGCCTTTACATACGAGTATAAGGGCAATGTTTGCGTGTTCATTTTAGTACACAATACAATACATGGCGCTAAAATAATAATAATAATAAACGACATCACTGGACACAAACATTGGTCCTGGGTGGGAATCGAACCCACCAACTCCGGCATAGCAGTCAGGGTCACTAACCACTAGAACTAAAACCACTAATGACTAAAAGGTCCAATGTACGAGTGTCAGCAAGTAAATAGAATCCGAGATAAAAGGATTATTAGAGCCACGTATTAAATTGTATTTTTCACTGCGATTGCGACAAAACAAAATAATAAATATAAGTACATTATTTTGTTTATGTAGGGCCGCAGATGACAGATACAACATTATGCTTATCGTCGCTCCGGTATGATACAACGACACTTTTGTTCTGAACCAAATGCATTGTATTTTTCTCTAATTTGTTAGCCTCGCAGACATACTCTATTATCCCCGCGTTAGCTTTGACGTCTCGTTGAAGACTCATCGTAAAACAATGTGGATGAAAATAAGTAAGATTTTCTTGCAATCTGCTCGTAAGGATGAACCATCCGTCGTTTAAAGCCATCCATCCCAGACAATGTCAGTTGACTAGACGTAAAAATAAAAAGAGTTTACAGAATTGGCTTCAAAAATCTTTAAAAATATGTACCTAGTAGAAAATTGTGTTGTGAAAAGGAATATTTTTGTAGTATAAGAGTATGTCTCAATTTCCTCTCGGTAGTTATCTTTTGTTTAGTATTATTCATAAATAAATTAGGTTTTAACACGGGATATTTACCATGTTTATTATTTGTTTTGAGTTTCCGATATTTCGACACTGTTGCAAGCGCCATGATCACACTGTTGCAGGCCTGTTGGTCTAGTGGTTAGTGACCCTGAGTGCTATGCCGGAGGTCGTGGGTTCGATTCCCACCCAGGACAAATGTTTGTGTGATGAGCACGATCATTTGTTCTGTGTCTGGGTGTAATTTATCTATAATATGTATGTATTTAGAAATATATAAGTATGTTTATCAGTTGTCTAGTACCCATAACACAAGCTCTGCTTAGCTTGGGACTAGATGGCTTTGTGTGATAGTTGTGGAATATTATTATATTATTATCACAACTTAAAACATGATAAACATGGTAAATATTCCGATTTAAATCCAAATAACAGTGTTAGTGAACATGTCAGTTTAAAAACTTATAATAGGTATAGTATTCATAAAATTTTCGAATTCAATATTGAAGCAAAATTTAATAGTTGGATAGGTTGACCTAAAGATATGACACCTACTTACTAGGAAACAAAGTTTCCGTCAGGAAATTCCATAGCTATTATTTTTCTTTGAAAACTTACGCAATTCAAATTTTATGATGATGACTTCATTTTCATAGCATTACCTGGAAACAAAAAAAAAACAACCTTATTAAGTACATTAAGCAATATCAAAAAAACAACAATATCAGTTAAATGAGTTAACATAAATTTATGCACTTTGTAATTAAACGAAACCTGAGTACAATATCAGTAAAATATTAATTCACTGCATATTTGAATCGCTAAAAGCATCAGTAATAAACCTATCTATATAAACCTATCTTTAAACGTATGCAATATGGCAGACATTTTATAACATATGCCATTTTAAATGACGTGGTATTGAATTGCTTAATTTAAATTTTTAACGTAATTTATTTGAAGTATTAACAAATCAGGGATTGCTGATCGGATTAAATTGTGTAAGTAATTAAATAAAAAGCGTAATATGATATGCTTTTAGTATAATTTTACAATAATAATTACGTGGATATAGATAGACGAATAGATAATTAATTTTATTTGCCAAAAACATAATTTGTGTACATACATAATGATGCATGCAAGATGGTCATAATACGTTGTTATTTTGGTGCAACTTGTTTGTAATAATATTAGTGAAGTGCAAATACAAAAAATGCCTAGATAGACCCAGAATTATAATTGAAACTCTATCGTAAGCATCTAAGCATACTGTGTGCTCAATGATTTAGGTTTAATTTTTAGGATTCCGTAAGTCCGAATACAAAAACGGAACCCTTATAGGATCAATCGGGTTTGACGCAGATTGTGCACTTCGCAAATTTCGTGTGTCCGTCTGTCTGTCGCTTGCAGTCAATTATCTCCGAATTTACTAGACCGATTAAGTTGAAATTTGGTACATATATCAATAAAATTCCACTGTGACCCAAGCACAGAAGTGTGACGTGATTAGATGAAATCTGTATATGGGAGGTAATTTTTGAGGGGGAAGGGGAAAGTAAACAAAAAATAATTGAAAACTGCATCGTGTGACATGTTAAATGAAAGGTCTTGTTGAGAAGATCTTAAATGTATTTTTTTGTAATTTTAAAATAAATGGTTTTCAAGTTATTTAAGAAAATAGACGAGAATTGACCATTCCCCCCCTTATCCCCGAAACTACTGAACCCAAAATTTTGAAAAAAATACACCAATTAGTTTTCTACTTATAGATTATAGGCAAAGGGAATAGGTGTTTTGTTAAGATAGAAATACCCTGTTATAATAATCAAAGAAAAAGAAGAAATCAAAATAATTATAAACGTAACAAAAAAGACTTTGATTTTCAAAGCGATCGCAAATTTTTTTAACGTAAGTTTACAAAAAGAAAAAGAAGTACTTTAAAAAGAAAACCAAGCTATTAATATAAATAACAGCTATTACAGCTACTTAATTCCTGCGGCTTTGCTCGTTCGGAACAGATTTTCTGCCACCCTCGGGTACCATACATTTTTCTTCACAAAATGGTAATCTACGGTCTTATGTACTTTCAAAAGATTTACATGGAAGATTGTTCACAAATTCCTCTTAATCCTTTTGTAAAATGCTACGAGGTAATATGTTACTCTTTTCATGTTTTTTTTTTCATACCGTTTCTAAACAGGAAACTGTTATTTCCGCGTGTGATGCCTTCTTTTGGGATTTATGTGTTTTCTTGTAATTAAAAAATCGGTAGCGTTTATTTATGAAAAAATAACAAAAAGAATGATTAAAGATCGTTATAATATTTTTCTTTTCCAATGAATTAGGGCGAAATTTTTAACATATCATATTTTTTAAGTTTACATGAACATGAACATCACGTATTTATATTCTTTTAATGAATGAGCCAGCATCGCAACCCTTTAACGCAAAGGCCATGTGAATGATCATTGTAGACTGTCAGTCAGTAAGAATCTGACAGTCCCTTGCGCTCCACTTAGAGCGGGAACAGTCATTTGATGATTTTAAAACCCTCCAAAAATGGGCTTACAAGAAAGGCGAAACATAGAGCGATAAGTCACATAATTGAGTAACAGTAATTAAAATAAGTAAGACATTAATTCAGAAAACAAATGAACATCATTGAGAGCTTCATTTGCAAGTCTAGACAAGCAATTAACAGTAAAAACAAAGTTTCATAACCAAAACACTCAAGTACGAGTACTTACTACTACAATACCTACCGTAACTTAAAAAAATAATTAATATTCGACTTTTCAAGTGACTGTCCTATCGAGATGTCTGGCCTATTTCTTTGGCTAAAAAATCATAATGACATAATTTATCATATCTCTAGTCATAATTTATTATGTATCTAGTCAATGTTCAGAGGCCTTATTACAAGATTTCTGTATTTTACCATGCAACGAAATATTATTTACAGCGTTTTTTTTAGTATGTAAAATGAAACAGCGCCTCTAGTGTAGGAACGAGGAACTATTTTTAACCGACTTCAAAAAAAGGAGGAGGTTCTCAATTCGTCGGAATCTTTTTTTTGAACCATAGATTTTGATATGGATGTAATTTAATCTGAAATAAATGAATTATTATTATTATTATAGAGTTTATTTAATAATCCCTCGAACGTATTATTCCCTGCAAGTTGAACGCTCGGCGAATACCCGTGATCGTATTATCTGTTAATTAACATATTCAAGTAATTAACGACTTGGAATTGAGTTTTCAGCTCAACTCTGTGTAAACTGAGAGACGTTTGTACATTGGTTATAAGGAGATTAATGATAATTTATATTAATTCGACGCCATATAAATGATGTATTTTTTTTTTAAGATTGTTTCTTGTATCGTAGGTGAGTTCACAAGCATTTAAACTCACATAGAAAAAGGACCATACCCGGTAAAACTACCTGTAGGTTATTAGATTGGAACCACACGCGAGGGTGGCCACTTTTGGCATATAACATGGCCCAGGCCGGTGGCAATGATGTACGCCTAAAGCGGCCACCCCCGTGTGTAATTTCAAGTAGTAAGTTTGAGTTCTAGAATTATGGGACGTTTTGTCAACTACGTCGAATTTCTCAGACAATTTCAATCCAAGTCACATTGGCAACGCAGGTCCTCACCGGACACGGAACTTTCAGGAGGTACCTGTGTCTGATGAAGAAGGAGGAAACGCCTGGGTGTCACCACTGCGAGGATCGCCCGGAGGACACGGTGGAGCATACGGTGCAGGACTGCCCCGCTTGGGCAGAATACCGCCGTGTCCTCACGCAGGCGATAGGTGATGACCTCTCGCGCCCGGCATTGGTTGCGGCCATGCTGCGGGGCGAGACGGAGTGGGAAGCGGTCGCCTCCTTCTGCGAAGCAGTTATGCTCGCGAAGGAAGAGGCGGGACGAGCGAGGGAGAGGACAGTGTCCACCCCTCACCCACGCCGCAGTGGTAGACGCCCACGGCGACGGACGTCGCAAGGCGATCTCCGGCCACCGTAGGCGCGGGCATGCGGGTGGCGAGTAATGGGCAACTCGCTGTCCGACCATGGACCATGCCCGGGTCGACGGCGCGTTGTGTTCCACGCGCGGCTCAAAGAGCGTCAGCATAATGACGGGGCCCCCCTCTAGAGGGCCAAAGCCTGCCGGGGTCGCGGGACACACGTATACCGCGACCCCGGTATACAAAGGGCTACTGAAGGACACCGTGGATTTTAGTCAGTACAAGTCTGACAGTCCCTCCCGCCTTGCCCTGGGTGGGAGGACTCATTTGATGATTTTACCACGATAAAAAAAAAAGAAAGTCACATTGGCAGTTCTTCCCGCCCTTATCAGAGTAACAAATTATATTACGAGTTTTCAAAAAAAAAATGTCATGCTATCAATTTAAAATTTCAAACAAAAACATGCACATAGTGACCCATGAACATGATTGAACGACGCTCATACTTTTCTTTTTCCGCATAATATTGCAGGCGAGATCGTCCATTACGAGACATATTATGATTGTGTAGCTGGCAAACAAAGGTAGTAAACCTTTCCGTAAATATCTTACGAATGGTCGACTTAATGCGAATAACCACAAATCGAGACTTACGGAATTACTGAGAAGTTCTTTATGGGAAAACCCAATAATACTTTGTCCAACCTTCACCTTTTATGCCCGTAGTACACCTCCGCCGCAAAACTAATATGGCGAAACCACTAAGTGCCTTCCGCAGCGAAACCTATAGTCCTAGCCAAGATATAAAAGATAATCGTAAACGCTCAGTAGCCTTTGATGGTATTTCAACTTTACGCTCTTTGGTATAAAGTTGAAAATCTATTGAAACTTACAAAGCATTATCGTTCGTTCCGTTCGCGAACGCTCAATAGTCTTTAATAGATTTTCAATTTTTTGCTCTACCTTATAAAGTTGAAAATCTATTAAGGCCTAGAGCGTTCGAGTTTGTCGTTTCGGCTAGTGGGGATGGCCACACACGACGCGTTTGCCGAGCGTGGCACAGTCAGCGTTGCCAGTTTAGTGATTTTGTCACTAGATTTAGTGAATTTTTGGAGTTGGACAGTGATATTTTTAAAAAAATGTCACTGAAAAATTATTTGATGATTTTTAGTGATATTTATCGAATGTTGTGTTTTGGATGCGGGTTATAGTAAAATATACACTTCTGTATAAAAATAAATAAAATTGTACTATGAAAATTACTTATTTCAGAACGTAGTGTTAAGACGTCTTTTTTTCTGGTTATGCTTAGGGATTTCCCGACTAATAAATCAAACTAACACATATAGTCTAAGGTTTGCATGAGTGAGTGCTGGATATTGTTGGCTACTGCTTGTATTTAGTTTATCGAAATCATTCTAGTGTACATATCAAGTGCTTGTGTCGGTTTTTGTAAACTATTTATTTCGTATTACCATGGCATGGACGTGCCACTGAAAAAAAAAAGACTATTTATTCTCAAAAATATCGGAAAGAATGGGAAACTCAAGAAGAGTTCAAGTCTTGGTTACGCCCTGTAGAATCTATATATCAAGGTAAATAAAAAAATATACATATTTACCTTGTGATTTTATTTAGTGAATTCTAGGGATTTTTTTAAGTTAAAATATCCCTGAATCTAGTGACATTTCAGCTTAATGCTAGTGAGATAGATTTCTGCAAGGTGGCAACACTGGGCACAGTCAGTTGGCTTGCGGCAAGCTTAGTGAAATGTCTTCAATTTCAGAGGGAGAAGTTTAAACTTATCTGAAGCGTTTGCCATCGATACGCTTATAAGAAGAAGATTGGCAAAACGCAAGCCTATCGCTAAATAATAAAAAGAGAAGTTTCGCCATTATCAAATATTTTCTTTGGAAAGAAAAATTCGAATCACGTGCAGGATTCGAACCCGTGACCTTCGGATTCTATACATCCGAAGCTCATTTCCAACCGAGCTACCGAGATTCTCACCTAACGGCGGCGAATTCTTCATTCCATTTCTAACTTCTCAAGGTAACGATGGTCGCGAGTGCTGGGTCATTATCCTGTCACAGATTGATGCCACTAAAAGAGGCTGTCATAAAAACATCTCTTGTTTATACAAAAAAAAACAAACCCCTCTATCTATCTCATCTGGGCCACGTGGCCACGGGCCGTCATGGCGCAGGTGATGGCCAAGTAATCTATCTATTCGCAGGATGTGCTTTGACTTATTTATTTTTGCGTCGATTTTCCTTTTTGCCAGGATTCGGAGGAAAAATGGCGGACGAAGACGCGCGTAATGGCGTAATGTGTTAACGGATCAGAGTTGTGTAGACACTACCTTTGTCTTTTCGTGTGCCACGTTTATTTTTATCTGTTTGTTTTTTTTTTGTAACTTTTGCTAAATTAGCATGAAAATGTTCAACAAATTTTTGCTGATCATCGCTGAATGGGGGACTTACAAATATCAACTCAAATACCTACATTAATTCTGTAAACACAACTTAATTAAAGTAAGACATATCGTTGAATTCAAAATTAAGAAAAAGGCTTCAGATACCTAATAATTATTGGAATATACGATATTCAGTCAACAAAATTACATTTTTCAATACCTCAGTGGTTTTATTTTCATTTTATTTAAAAAGAAAGAGTTTCTAATATTTTCGTAAACACACAAGAAAAAGTAATTATCATGTAAGGGTTGTCCTGATTTCAACCCTGACGTAATCTCCAAAGGTTCAACCCCTCCGCCTCCTTTGAAAACATTATGATTAAACGCAAAAAGTCACTTTCATCCTCCATTCTAAATTACCCGGCATGACGCACCTGAAACATTTTTCTTCCATACTTCAGCTCATTTTTATTCCAGTCTACCTAGCCAGGAATAATGTCCCTATATTAATATAAAACGACCCTCAATTCGGAACACGCAGCTGAATAATTGAAGGCAATTTTCTGATTAGTACCACGGCGAGTGTTACACTATCCTAAACCACTGTTGGTTCTAATGACCGCCATCTACGTAAAGTGCCTGCTCTATTACGAAGCGAGCGAGTAATGTAGGAGGCACACTGAGGTTACGAACGGCTGTTGTAGGTTACATTACGATTGCTATTTTGGTACAAGGTTGAGATATTGTTTGAAGTATTTATGCTGTTTCAGCTGAACGGGACACTTGTTGTTGGTAGTTAACCGAAGGTTTGTACATATTCGTAATTGATGAATCTGAGGAGTGGCCATTTTGTTTTTGCGTTGACGAGATTTTGAAGTCTGTTTTGCTGAGCTGAATTTTACTTGAGTAAATTGTTTGAGGCTTTAAGTTTTGCTTGACAGACTTGTTTGTTACCTTTATTATTGTTTGTGGTTTTAGATTTTGTCTCGATTACAAAGCTTGAAAGGTAACTGAATTCGGAGTCCATTTGTGTCCAAAGTTATGCAGTTATGAATATAGTGTTAGGTTCAGGTTTAATATTGTTATTATGTAAATTTTATAGACTTTACGGTTGGCGCAGTGTTTCCTCCTTTCATAGTTTCCTTTTTTTTTTCAAAAATCATGACGAGGGCAATTTTAATGACCAGTCAGGAAAAGATGTGAAAAAAGACTCACTGTGATTTTAAATTCATCAATGTAGAAAAAACTGATACAATAATTGATCCATAAATTATAAATATCGGCTACATCCAATAATCGACATCCGTATTTCTAATGAAAGACTGCTATTTTTAGTATTCCGTATCGATCGAAACCAATTAGAATACGCGGAACAATAAAATGTTTGGAAAATTTTCCGATTCCCCACTTATTTCATGATATCGCTTTACACAGTATCACGATTCGTTCATTAACTTTTTTGTTTAACAATAACGTAAAAATTGAAATATCAGAAAGTGAAATTAAAACGCCTTTTGCTCTCTTTTTTCTAATAATTGAAAAATATACAAACATTTCAGCATTTTTTGTTCCTATTTTTTTTTTACAAATGAGATACACTTATGATTATAATTACTTAAATAAATGAAATTTTCTTATTGTCTGGCTTCGCGGACATTAGGGTATTAACACTACATCTTCTAAATTATGCTCGCGGCCTTGTCTGCCTGAAGAACTCCTATTGGCCCCGTCAGTATTTGTTGACAGCTGTCAAATTTTGCCATGCTCCGTCTATTCTTGGGCTGTTCCAGGTCGGCTTTCCAATATTTTCCATATTTTTGACAAAACATAAAAACACATTCATTGGATTGGGCGGATCACGCTATCCGCATGCACATTGCACAATAGTCGCTGGGCAAAAATATCCACTCAATGGGTGCCTGAGAATGGACGACGCCGCCGAGGCCAGCCCAAACAGAGGTGGCAGGACGATCTAGACGCGTACCTTGATAGCTGGTCTGAAGTGGCACTATAAAAGAGCACTTGGAAGGATATGGGGGAGGCCTTTGCCCAGCAGTGGGACATAAACGGCTAATTTAAAAAGAAAAATACATTCAGTAACTTTTTTTTTAAAGATTTTTTAAGATTCAGAGCGGCGCCTCCTGACACAGGCATTTACAGGGTGAAATTGAAATCGTAGGCATTATTTCAAACTAAGGCACTACTCATGATACTAATTGCATTAGGCCTAATAATAAGCAAATCAAAAATATTATTAATGCAAGTATGGAAAACTCTAAAAATGTAGTAAGTCTTATTACATACATAGCAAAAGGCTTATTAATGCAATTAAAAAAAATACATCATAAACCCTAATAAGTTTTCAAGTATCAAAATCTCGAGTGCAGTACAGCGCGTTACGAAAAGTAAACAAACATCAAATAATACTAACTTGCATTTATAACATTTTTGATTTGCGTACTGTAATTTCATGAGTAGTGCCTTGATTTAAAATAATGCCCATGAATTCAATTGCACCCTGTATATTCTTAAAAGGAGACGCCACCAACTGTATGACATGTTATTACGAAACTTTTGTTTTTATTTGATGCTTCACCGTGTAGTCCGGCAGGTCCAAATAGAGTGGTGACACCCGGGCGTATCCTGCTATCAGAAGCTGACTTAAAAACCTCCTGAATAAAGACTGTCTCATGAAGATCCGGCTTCGATTGCGACGTGCTTGATAACACGGATGTAAAACGGATTACGGATGTCCCCTGCCTGGAGTCCTTAGATTCATTTAAGGCAGCCACAGAAAAGTCCGGTTAAGCAGCTCACAACCTCCTTTAGGTTGACCAGCGATATACCACTTAACTTTTTTTTTAACGTGATAAAATCATCAAATGAGTCCTCCCACCCAGGCCAGGGCGGGAGGGACTGTCAGGCTTATACTGACTAAAATCTACGGTATCCTTCAATAGCCCTTTACGTTCCAGGGTCACGGTAATTGAATAAGCGATATGCCACTTAAAGAAACAAAGGATCACGGATGTAATGTTTTATCAGTTATTTTTAAATTATACCTACTTGTTTTAACTCTTTTTGATAATTTTATGAGAATTTTCACAATCCGTTCAGTAGTTCCAGAGATTACTCCCTACAAACAAAGTCTCAATCTTTACCTTTTCATAGTTTTATTAAATACTAGCTTCCGCCCGCGACTCCGTCCGCGCGGATGTCGGTCTTCGCGTGGATGGTTTATTTCTCCATTTTGAGTAACTCTGACAATGACATCTTATAAATATCTATTGGACCCAAATACGGCTAAGCCTATAATAAATAAGGAGATCTATTGAAATACTGCTGTTGAGCTCGCGTTCTGTAGTAATTATTTTTTTCAAAGTAATTCCGACCTTGTATTTACAAATAACTGATCGGAACAGTAATCAAAAAGGTCACGCTGAAAAGCACGGTTTGAAATTACACGCATACAATACTAATTCCACGGACGACCGCTCGCCACACTGGACACGTCTGCTCGCATCAAAATTCAGAATTTATATAGAATAGAAAAATAATAAAGATAAAAATAAAATAATTAAATTAATAAAGATAAAATAATAAAGTAAATAAGAATCTTAACACCGCGATTCAGAAATGCGCGTCATAGGCACAACGCCATCTAGTGGTGAGTGGTGGAACCTTTTTAGAAATCAATGGAGGCAGTGGTTCCATAATAAGGTTTGTTACAGATTTTTTTTTCTACGTATTTTTCCAGGATAAAAAGTATCCTATTTTATGCCCAGGATAATAAGGTATAATTATACCAAGTTTCATCGAAATCGAACCGTTAGTTTTCACGTGATGCCTGCGTATACAGACAGACAGACAGACAAACATTTTTTTAATCACATATTTGGGTTTGGTATCGATCCAGCAACACCCCCCGCTATTTATTTTTTCAATATTTTCAATGTACAGAATTGACCCTTCTACAGATTTATTATATGTATAGATCCTGTATAAATTAGGTAAGTTTTTTATGCTATTTATTGAACTATCATCGATTTCCTAGTCCCCTTAGTTTCCTAACAACCTTTACTAAAATCATTTCAAAATACAACCTCAGTGTGTCTCAAACTCAATGTTAAAATGGGTCAAGACGGGCGGTTAGTCAATGACTAGTCGTTTAACAGTCGGCCATCATAATTTGGCCCGAAGATGACCGGGTAGTCTTTTGATTGAAGACCCTTACCTTACGAACATAATAATATAGATATTATGGCTAGGGACTTGGGATTATGGAGATGCATTTTGGACGACCATGATGTTTTATGGGCCAGTATGGGAAAGTATTCTCTAGTCAGACTTTGTTTTTATCGTTGTAAAATCATCAAATGAGTCCTCCCACCCAGGGCAGGGCGGGAGGGACTGTCAGACTTGTACTTACTAAAATCCACGGTGTCCTTCAATAGCCTTTTACGTTCCTGGGTCACTTAATCGTTAGTCCCGCGACCCCAGCAGGCTTTGGCCCTCTAAAAGGCCCAGTCATTGTACTGACACCCTTTGAGGCGCGCGTGGAACACAACGCGCTGTCGACCCGGCCATGGTCCATGGTCGGACAGCTGAATAGACAGACGTTACATATATAAAAAAAAAAAACCGGCCAAGAGCGAGTCGGACTCGCCCATAAAGGGTTCCGTAGCAGCAAGTAATAACATACTATAAAAGTTCTTGTAGTTGGTTCCAACTTTGAAAGGTTTACGATTTATGACGTATTAAAAAAAAAACTTGAGAGGTGTCAAGGCACGTCGAAAATCGCTATGAACCTGTTAAAAAGGTTCAAGCGATTTTCGACCCTCCACCCCACACTATCCCACTCCACTCCGCTCCACTTCGCTCCACTCCGCTCCACTCCGCTCCACTCCGCTCTACTCCACTCCGCTCCGCTCCGCTCCACTCCCTTCCACTCCACTCCGCTCCGCTCCACTCCACTCCGCTCTACTCCACTCCACTCCGCTCCACTCCACTCCACTCCGCTCCACTCCACTCCACTCCACTCAACTCCACTCCACTCCACTCCACTCCACTCCACTCCACTCCACTGCACTCCACTCCACTCCACTACCTATTATAGCTGTAAAAATGAAGTTGACAAACTTACATTTGCATTTGTACTCCGATACATTTTGTTTAGGAAAATGTTATCCCAGTACGTTTTATAAGTTGGTCAACTATTACTCGTAAACTTGTAAAGCCCACTTAGTCATGATAATTTTCGTTTAAACTTCGTTATATATACTACTATTGTAAATTTTTTCACACCCCCAAACATAACCGTTTAGCTGGTAGAGGGGGGACACACTCGAGTAGGGCAAACATTAGCACTTTAAAGCTTAATATTTCACAAACGAATCTTTTTATCAAAAAATTGTTGATGGAAACTACCAATATTTTTTAAAGGCCTATTTAATGATACCCCACACTAAGGGGTACGCGAGAAAAAAAAAAACATCCCCGCTTTACGTGTACAGGAGGTACCCTAAAAAAAATATTTTACTAGATTTTATTTTACCACTTTTTTGACGCAACAAATCCGTATATTTACACCAAATTACAGCTTTCTAGTGCTGGGCGTCTCTGAGCTAAGCTGCGGACAGACGGACGGACGGACGGACGGACGGACGGACGGACGGACGGACGGACATGGCGAAACTATAAGGGTTCCTTGTTGACTACGGAACCCTAATAACTTGTATGTTTGTAGTACCTAAGCTAGTTTCTAGGGGTTATGCGCTTTTTATCCCATTTCCATTTTGTCTCGCTTTCACCCTTGATCCCTTTCTCGGTTACTCCCATTCGTAATTAGTCCCATTCGCGGTTCGTTTCATTTATGTAGCATCAATAAATTGCAAAAATACTGGGTGTAAGGGACAGCCCTCCGCAAACTTTCAGGGCTTGCTCAGTAGACGAAACTGAACAATCTTCCACATTTTTTTTTTCAGGAAAAAAAAAATCAAAGCCCTGAAAGTTTGCGGAGGGCTGTCCCTTACACCCAGTATAGTCAGTGAAATATATTATAATGGAGAAGTATCTGACAAAGATAAAATACGTCAGAATGAACTAACAAGAAAAGTGAGTGTATAAAAACGTGGGAAAAATTATACAACGGCGTGGCATGACGTGTTGTAAATATTAAAGCGTCTTATCTTAATCAATATTGGTCTACAAAAAAAATATGGGTCATTTATATTTATCGATATTCTAAGGCGCGGGCCACATAGAAAAGACGAGGACGCGTCGCGTACGGGCGAAAATGCATGAGAGTCGCGCCCGCGACGCGTCTCTTCTGTGTGTTCACGTTCGCGACGTTTCTATACATTTTGTATAGACGCCGAAGAGACATATGTCTCCGCCCCGTCTGCGTCCCTCGTCCCATGTGGCCCTCGCCTAACTGAGACGGACTAATTAGATTAAATGTTTTCTGTAGACAAGCCTAATATAGATTGCATCTGGATCGATGGGTGAGGGTCGTAAGGCAGTGGGTGGCAAAAGAAGGCGTTGATGCTGAGGGAAGCCTAGGAAGCGTTAGCTTGGCCTTGAAAAATCCGAGATTGTCCGGAGAAAACAAAAAACGGGCACATGGAAAGTTGTGGGGGAGATCTTTGCCCAACCAACAACAAAAAGACGTTAGTAAAAAAGTCTATTGAGTCAACAGCTCGATGATTCAGTGACAGTCCTGACAGAATACTTTGGAATGAGATATCACTGGCCACCTACAATAATTTTGTCGTATATGATGAGCACTTATGAAGGCCACAGGATCACGCTGGATGCAGGCCGCTCACAACCGGTCCTATTGGAAGTCTAAAGGGGAGGCCTATGTTCAGCAGTGGACGTCTTACGGCTGATATGATGATGATGATGATATGATGAGCAATTACAAGAATTTATTTTCCAATGTTAAGGGTGCGGTTCCACCGAGGCGGAGCGGAGTCGAGCTGTGCCGCGATTCACCAATCACATGGCTGATGCACATGGCTGGCCACGTGACACATGGGTATTCAAGCCATGTAATTGGTGAATCGTGACACAGCTCGTCTCCGCTCTGCTGCTCTGCTCCGCTCCGCCTCAGTGGAACCGCAGCTTTAACGTTTACGTACACGTTAGTAAAAACATCAACCGTCGTACCACAAAAACTTTTAAACGTCTGTTGAACACGTGTCTAAAAAAATGTCAGATTATGACGTTGAAATAAGGTCCGTTTTGCAATCACACTTTTTTAGACAAGTGTTCAACAGGTGTTTAAGTTTTTGTAGTAAGGCTGCAAATCTTTTAATATTTTTATTTCATTACGCAATATAAACTAAGTACTGACTCACATCATACCCAGAAAATTATAATAATAATAGAATATCCGTGTAGCGAAAACACAAAAGAATGCTAGTTTTATCTAGTCTGTTTCTCAACAATGAATGGATAAGAAAATGCCAAGGCTTTACGACTGTATCTGACAAGTCAGCTGGTCTCGATTCCGCGTAGAATAAAAATAGTTCACTGCACAATAAACGGTATAAATAAATCTCGGATGACCGATAAAAAAACGCTCTGTATTTTATATTTTATGTTTTCCTTTCATCTGCAGTCTCTGAGTAGCTAAACGCGCCGTTCATAACATCGGCGATGTCTACGCACATCTACAGCTTCACTGAAGAGCCCACACGATTTATTTTGTATTGATAAGAAATAGAAGAATTAGAACCACACAATCACATTCTGAAAGGGAAAGAGGAATGTAGGGAGACAACTGACTAGGTGGACAGACGATCTTGTTAAAGTGGCCGGAAGAAACTGGATAGCCATAACACAAAACCGCCAGCAGTGGAAAGATTTGGAAGAGACCTACACTCAGCATTGGGTGAGTAAAGGTTGAAGAAGAGAGAAGAGAATCACATTCTGATCACAACGCAACAATGTTGAGCGGTACCTCGAACCTTTGGTCTGCTACATAGTTGATACGTCATTGCGTCGAGGCAACGACATCGCAACAACTAAGGGTGCCGGTTCGCGCGCGAGACCGCGACAGGAGACAGCGACAGGAGACCGCGACAGGCGGCCGCGACACTACTTACGAGCAACATAGGCAATGACAAGTGTCGCGGTCTCCTGTCTCGGTCTCCCTGTGAACGCGAACCGCCGCCTATGCAAAAGAGAGCGCGACATGTGTCGCGGTCTCCTGTCGCTGTCTCGTGTCGCGGTCTCGCTCGCGAACCAGCACCTTAACTACATCGCAACGACTGACCACAATGCAACTGCAAAAATCTGCAGCGACACTATTCATAAGTTACAACAGCTCCACCACATTTCGTCGCTGCGATGTAGTGCGGTTGTGGTGCTTGCGAATGAATGCCTATAGATGTGTCGATGTGCGTGTTACACTTTTTTTTTGCTTAATATTTAGTGTCTCATGGCATGTTCTTAAGGCCCGCCGTTTACATAAGCGAAGCGCAGCGTAGGGCATTTTTCACTGTCAAACCATTATTAACATTATCCGTATTGAAATAACATCCAAAATCAATTAGAACAATGAATTTCTGAAGAGTATCGAAGCAACTACTAGTCATTATGTGTCTTATTTGATGATGAACTATGTGAAGCTGCTGCTGTGATGATGATGGTATCGTTTAAATTAAGAAACTATAATATTATTCGGTACAAAGACTATATTGACTAGTGAAATTAAAATAACCAATTGCGCTCGTGATAAGGGACGGTGAGCGTCCTTCACTGTGGTCAAGGAGTAACATAAAATCGGTGAAGAGCGATTCTACTGGCCCGTTCAATGAGATGGTTTGGAACGTTACGGCTATGAATGTCCTTTCTCCTTAAAGCATATTCTAGACAGATACCTGAGTCCTAACAAAAGTAACCTTTGTTTAAGTCCATTCATATAGACGGCAAAATTGAAACAGAATTTGCAGATAGAATCCAACACAATTACAAATAGAGACCTTTGTTACGACGTTGGATTATATCCGTCTTCTAAATGCTTTATATCCTACAGATCGAAAGTCATTGTTTTCAGTTGAATCATCAGAGGTCTTGTGTGAGCTGTCGCAAACAAACACCTACCTATATTAATTTGATGATTCAACTGTTTCATCAACAATTACTTTGTCCAAAAACCTAGTACTCCGATAATCTGTGACTCATTCACTATCTTATTTTGCCCAGGATCAATAATGCGAAACGTTTCAACGTAAACACTATTCAACTGCTCAAGTAATAAGGTTAAATATAAAAAAAAAACAACAAAGTTAGAGGACAAGCTTTATCAGCTATAGATAAAATAGGATATCGACAAATAATATAGATAAAAGATAAATTTGGAGTATTCGTCGCAACACAACGGATAGTGACACTTGTGTTAAAAGTAGCAGATACAGAAAGGAAAAGAAAAATGGGGAGTTGCAAGTATTATATGGAGGTGACGTTGGGATGGATGTTGAACAACAAGATTATTGTGCTGTTGTCTCTTCTATCGTTCTCCCTCTTCGTCTCTACTTTGGCTTTGGCGGGTCGGAAGAACACCTTATACTGGGAGCTGGACACTTGTAGAGGCTTGCTAAGTTCTACTGTTGCACCCTCTACTCCTACTACCGAAAAACCTCCAGACAACACTGGGTCTAAATTAATGCAATTGCTAACTGGTGATTCGTACTGATTTTACAAAGTGAAAGTGATTTATCGTGTGAAAAGAGGTTTTTATTCGTCCCACAAGTACCTACCCAAGACTGCCACGTGAGAAATTTATGGTACTTTCTACGTCCGCCATTTTGTCTTGAATCCAATGTTGTAATTAAAAATTAAACATTTAATTATTTTTTATGTCTGTTTTTTCCGTTTATTGCATTATTTATTATATTCGTACTACCCGTTGTACTACCAGTAGTACCACGGGAAAAAATTACCCGTGGTACTACCAAGCGATCTAGTAGTACCACGGGAAATTTGAATTTACCCGTGGTACTACTCGTTTACTATGCCGGTGTCGCGGGACTGTCTACATAGTTAACTGTGACCCTGGAATGAAAATGGCAATTGAAGGAACACGGTAGATTTTAGTTAGTACGAGTCCGATATCCGTTTCCACTCCACACAGGGCGAGAGGCCTTATATGACGATTTTAAAAACTAAAAATAAAAACTAATGCAAAGCAATAAGGAGATGGTATAAGGAAGATTATACAGAGAACTTTGAATAATTAATCTATAATATAAAATGAGTGAGTAGTACCACGGGTAAATTAAAATTTCCCGTGGTACTACTAGATTGCTTGGTAGTACCATGGGTAATTTTTTTTTCCTTTGGTACTACTGGTAGTACAACGGGTAGTACCGCGGGTAATAAACTGTTTTTTTCTGGCCTATGTATCTACATAAAATTTGTAGTTTCTTAATTATGTAAAAAAGTAATGTACACTTTCCATTAATGTACTTAGTGCGTCATGACGTGTTATGACGTCATTTCATGCTTATCATGTCATGTCAAAAATAAAATAGGTTGAATGTTGAACTTTCGGCGGTGTGTTCCATGCTTAAGAAAGTTAACGCCGAAAAATATTTAATATATATTTTAGTATATATGTCAAAAAGAAAAAAAACTATATAAAACAATCATGGGTAGTCATAAGGAGCTATGTTAATTTTATTAAGAAATAACTTTAGTGGGTGCGGTATTGTTCTGTATTTATTTTGTAAGTATTAGAATGTATTTATTCTGTAAATCAAATTATATTAATATGTCTACAACACTGATGCTCGTTTTCACTAACCCTTGGAGACACCTAAATGAATACCTAATCTTTAACCTTGGGCACTAAGCCAATTAATATAGGTCAACATCTAACAAAGCGTGTATTTATTTTAGCACTACATTTAGGTGTCGCCTAGTGCAGATAACGGCATTCTTGTGTTCTGTTAATATTTGATACGTGAACAATTTTGATAATGTACGCGATCAGTGTTACAAAGTACACGATAAGATTATATTAAATATGTTTTTTATTTCGAGTATTTGGGTATGGTAGATAAGTGTACATTTTGCTAATTTTCTAGTAAAAAAAAAACTATCTTTACATAACAAAATCAGGAGGACCTCGTGGCTACATAAAAACAACGGCGAATATTGATCTTCAAGGTTAAGCCTCTCTTGCCAAGTTTGGTCTGGGAATGGGTGACCATCCTATTAAAGCGAGTTTTCTCCGAGCCTCATAAAGCACGTAAAGCTGCTGGTTTCGGCGGTCATTTCTAGACCTTTGGCAGTCGTTACTATTGGTCAGAACGCCTAGTCTGACAACCAGTTTTACCAAGGGGGGCTAATTAATCAGCTATTGGGTTGTGTAGATCCAAGAGCAAGCAGTCGCTCTATGTTAAATGATAATATTCAACTGCATCTGGTTCCACTGGAAGCCGACCCTAATATAGTTGGGAAAACGCATGAAGATGATGATGATTTATAGAAAACATATATATCAGGTAGAAGGAAAATTTGTACCCACGCGAAGCCAAAACGCGCCACTGCTAGCATTCTCGTGGCTGGTACTGGGAACTTCCCAATGCAATAACCCAATAACACTTTATTAAACCTGGAAATAGAACCCCGGCCCGGACCAATAAACCCACTAATAGTTTCATCTCGTTGTACATTCGTTATCAGTACCAATTTCAACAAACTCCAAAGATATAATAGCGTGACAAATTGGTAGTAGATCAAATGGACAACAATAAGATATCATCATCAGCTTATAAATGTTCCCACTGTTGGGACACAGGCCTCATCTCTGTGAGAGGAAATAGGCCATAATCCACCACGCGGGTCCAGTGCGGGTTGGTAGATGTCACATGTCTTTGAATTTTTGGTTCTAGGGCATGCCGGTTTCCTCACGCTGTTTTCCTTCATTATTTAGAGAGCAGTGGTGATGAAATAAATTATACAAAATAATGCCGTAAGTCGACGCTTATATCACTAGGCCATCACTGCTCTTAAAAATAACACACTGCTATCTATCTGATATACAACCTATTTCATTGCTATATATACTAAATATATTTAGTTTTGCCTGTAGACTCAAAACTACGTGATAAAGATAAGATTCACAGCACCTATAACTGTGCTACGGTTATTATCATTATTCTTGAGTATGTTGATAATGGCTCGGATGAGGTGAATGCGACGTACGTGGTACAATTATTTTAACTTTGTATAGTAGGTTTGCTTTAGTTGGTACGGTAATAATTGTGGTAGTATTATCGCATTATAAATATTTTAGGGGATGGCAAATTATCTGGGCTCGCGGAAATGTTTTTAGAAATTACCGTGGAATGCCCTGGTAATATCCGACCGGATATGATGTGTAACATCTCATATCTCACCTTGCGAATAAATAACACGGCTTCGATTTTGGTTTTGAAAGAAAGAAAAAATATTTTATTTGGCACAGACATTCAACAAAAACATATTTTATACAGAAAAAATATACGAGTACAACTTTATCTAAAATATAATAACAAGAACAAACATACAAAACATATATTATGTAAGGTAGGCTATGAGACAATAAACTTATCACACACAGATAGAGACCAGGCAAGCCACATCGCTCGTAGAACTGATGACCAATGGGGAAGAAAAGTTCTCGAGTGGCGACCACGGACCAGAAGACGCAGCGTAGGCAGGCCTCCCACTAGGTGAACCGATGACATCATGAGGGTCGCGGGCAACCGGTGGATGCAAGTGGCGAATTTTCGTTCGGCGTGGCGGTCTAAGCGGGAGGCCTATGTTCAGCAGTGGACGTCTTCCGGCTGATGATGGTGATGATGATGATGACAGATAGATTTTGGCAAGAGTTGAGCAACTTAGTTCACACATCTAAAGACAGACATCGGCAAGAAATGCTACCATCTGACAGCTCACTCTACCAACTTTATACCCATTATTTGATTTGATGATCAATCGCGTTCCAGTTCCGTTACATTTCACGAAATCACTACCAGGAAAGCGATAATAAAGACACATCAAAAACGAAAACCTAAAAAAGAGGTTTTTCAATCGTCCTTGTTTGAATGAGTTCAAAGAAGTTATGACCCAACAACTTTCACGGCTCGTTCACGACACGACCGCTGTGAGTGGTTGCTACGATGCATCCACACCGCCGGTAACATTTGTAGCTCAACGTTTCCAAATGTTACTCGGTAACATCAGCCAACAAAATGTTATTTAATGTAAGTGTTGACGTGTTACTGTAAGTCGAGTAACGTTGCTCAACATTCGGTAACATCCGCCAACAAAATGTTATTTAATGTTACTAAGTGTTGACGTGTTACTGTAAGTCGAGTAACGTTACTCAACATTCGGTAACAATGTTACCGATTGTCGAGCAACGTTACTCGATTTATTGTCGGATGTTACTGCGGTGTGGATGCACGGGTAAGTAACAATCAACAAATAGTAACAAGGAGCCACAAAAGTTACCGAATGTTACCGTGTTGCCTTTTGTTGCTCCACAAATGTTACCGGCGGTGTGGATGCACCGCTAAGCGCGGGGTGGCAGCGGTGAACGCTGAGATCAAAAATGTACTCGTATAGAAAGAAATGTTTGAAACACGTCACAAGACGCCGCTCACAACAATAGCGATAGCGCGCGGTTTTCTCCAAGGGAATCACAACTGGAGCGCGCGGTACTAGGATGTTTTAAACAAAGGTAACAAGCGAATAAGTGCGATGCCACGCGAGACAGAGAGATACGAACACAGCGGTGCGGGATTTCGGCGGCTGCCAACAACCGCGACTTAGGTGTCAAGTCTTTCATGATCCTGTTCTCCTAGTATTTTCTGTTCAGATTCCATATCGAATTTACATTTTCTGTAATTTTGTGTCTATTTTCGGATGAAATGATCACATCAATATTAGCGATCCGAACTTGCGGATAAGCTTCATTTTTTGAAGGCTGTTTATCCTCGGAGCAAATATTTTTCGGATGAGTTGACACCTACGGTGCATCCACACCGCCGGTAACATTTGTGGAGCAACAAAAGGCAACACGGTAACATTCGGCAACATTCGGTAACTTTTGTGGCTCCTTGTTACTATTTGTTGATTGTTACTCATCCACACCGCAGTAACATCCGACAACAAATGTTGCCGTATTACTGTATGTCGAGTAACGTTGCTCGACAATCGGCACCATTGTTAGATAATGGGGGTAACATTGTTACTGAATGTTGAGCAACGTTACTCGACTTACAGTAACATGTCAACACTTAGTAACATTAAATAACATTTTGTTGGCGGATGTTACCGAGCAACATTTGGAAACGTTGAGCTACAAATGTTATTGGCGGTGTGGATGCACCGCTAGTCCCAAACGCTACTGTAAGCACGTAGCGTGGATAACACTCCACCCCTGGGCACTACGCGCCACACCGCGCACCGAGACCAAAGTCGTGAATGGGCCGTAACCCAAATTCTGCTTATATTCCCAGTTCAACTAGAGTTCAGACTAAGGTCATAAGTGAGTTTCAAAACTCGGTTTTGAGTTTCAGCACAGTGACGTTTATTTGCTAACTTGTACTGTTTATTTGAAATTATTCTGTACATTTCGTATTTCGAGGAATTTTGTTAATTTTTGTTATGTCAGGTACTGTTTTTAGTACTAAAGTTAGTTTTGATTTTGAGTTTTGATTTTGTGTTGTATAATAATTCGAGCAGCACATTTTTATGATTTTAGAACTCATATTAAAAATGCGACACTTCGTTTGTCTGTTTATGATGCTATGGTACCCATAGCGCTGAATCTATTTTGATTAATTTTGATTGTCGATGGTGTTCTGGAAGTTATAGGCTACTCCTTTTTGCTAAAAGCGTGATGGATGCATATAGGAGGGACAATGTAGCCATGAGATTAAGGACAGGCTAAACAGGTTTTCGAACTAATTAGCAACATAGCCTACTATCACGCGATCGTCCTTTTGTTTATTTTTATTCGTTTTACCTACATTGAATACACGTATGTTGTATATAATGTACCTAGTATTTATATAATTTGTATATATATTTATTTTACATATGTATGTATACCTATTTACCTTTGTATTATATCTATATTTTATATAAGTAGTAGTATTAACAAGCGACACCATAAATCATGTTATAAAGCTGTTTTACATCCGTAACATCAACATTACAGGTCCAGTCGAAAACCAGCGTCGAGCACTAGGTGCTCGACATTTTTGCTGAACTGGGCCTTTTTGGCGCAGCCGTGAGACACACAAAAAATTATTCTTTTATTTTATTTTTTTTTCCCTTGTGTTAGATATAGGTTTTTAAGTTTTTTTTTTTCTGTGTTTACTTTTATTTCGAATGTGTGTGTCTATCGTGGTCCCTTTGCGCCAAATAAATGTTTTTTCTTTCTTTCTTTCTTTCAGATTAAGCTAGTACTTCTAATAAAATATAAAAAAGGGAAATAAACTCCTATTCAAAATTCCTTAAACAAAATGGTACGTAACTTTAATTCAATTTAAGAGAAAAGCATTTAAAACGAGTTCTAGGAAATCAGTATTAGCAAAAGTTAAGCTTTCAATTAGGCACCACTCAACAATTTCTGGGAAGGCAATAAATTCCTGAAGTACGTAAATTCAAATAAATTAATTACTGTTTTCATTAAAATTCATTGAATTTAGTTGCCACTTGAATAGATATTTAATTGAGCAAAAGTTTTTTTTATGTTTAACCGGTTTTCATTCAGAATACGATCTTCTTCTGCCTGGCCTTAATCCCATTTATTTGGGGTCAGCCCTTCTGGTCAATCTTCGCCAGGACGGTCTGTCCTGGGTCGTCTGAGATGTTAATTGTGTCTTCTTCAGATCTTTTTCAATAACTGACATCCATGTAAGGCGGGGTCTAACGCGTCTTCTGGGCTGGGTATCAATATCGAGCACTTTTCTCGTCATGTGGTCCGATGGTCGCCTCATGACATGACCGTACCATCTTAAGCGGCTCTCCACGATCTTTTCCGGTATAGGCGTTACTTTAAAACTGCCCCGAATATGGATGTTTTGGACATGGTCCAGCATCGTTACCCCACCAGCCCATCTTAGCATTCTCATTTCTGCGACATGTAATTTATGTTCCTGATGCTTTTTCAGTGGCCAGCATTCGGCACCGTATGTCATAGACGGACGAACTGCTGCTTTGTAGACTCTGCCTTTAGTGCGAGCGGGCATCCAGTTCATTCAGAATACGATATTTCAAAGTATTCAAAAAAAATCATTTTGCAAACAAAAGCTTATTTATATAAATGTACAGTCGGCCAAGAAAGTGGTGTACCACCCTAAGGTTGAATATCGCTTGCAGATTCATAGGTGATAAAGATTAGTTTCGCTTGCAGATCGATCTGACAACTTCTATTGCTGTCTTTATCTGATTATTGATAACGACTATTACTGTTTGTAACGTGACAGCTGTTCTTAGTTTGAACTTGATGGAACCAATGACGTCGTAAAATCAACGGCGGGGGTCTGTAGATTTTGATGACAAAATTGTATCTACAAATTCAGAATTGTAATCAACAAGTTACATAAAATTGTAAAGACACAAGGCGAATCCACAAACCTACAATTTCTGTAAACTTGTAATTACAATATCAATAAAAAACAAGCTAAAAATAGATTTATCCTTTTATTAAATTTCTACAATCAATTTTAAAATACTTATAACAAACAAAAACATAGCATATATAGTAATATTTAGAAGATATTGAAAATTTTTAAAAATTAGAAACGGGTGTAACCGCCGTTGGCCTCTATAACCTCTAAAAGACGAGACCTCATTGAACCAACAAGCCGTGAGCAAATATCGGTTCCCCGCATTTCCTCCCAAATATAATTACAGTGACTAATAAGAGCTTGTTTGGTTCTTTCATTTTGATGCGACCATCGTTGGACCATAAGGCCCCAAAGATTTTCTATCGGGTTGAGGTCCGGCGATCTTGAGGGCCACTGAATTACCCTTACGTCAGTGTGTGAACGAAACCAGGCTCTTACGATCCTCGCATTATGAATTGAACAATTATCTTGAACAAAATCAAATTGTGGCACTTCGTTCTCCGGGTAAACATTACGGACTGTCGGTAACATTGCATTCTGAAGCACGTCGATATAATTTACAGCCGTCGCTCGAGGAGGTAGAGAACACAATTCTCCTACACCATCCGCACTCATCCAGCCCCAAATATTTACGGAAATTCGACCTGATTCTCTATTTGGGATTACATGATCATCTTTATACCGTGTTGAATTAGATCGCCAAAGGTGAAGACGTCCATGCTGACTGGATTTAAACGTTTTTTCATCACAAAACACTGTATTAGACCAATCAAACTCTAAGTGCTCTCTGGCGAAGTTCAGACGAGCACGTCTGTGAGCATCCGTCAAATATATTTTCTTGGCGTAATGCCTGTGGTGCAACCCCATGTAATGTAGATGATTCCTTATTGTTTGGGCACTCACATCGAACATCTCCGCAAAATGTTTTGTGGGCTTAAAACCATTGATTTCATATTCCCGTCTCATGAATTCTCTATCGTTATTGGAGAGTGCAGGCCGGCGACCACTTCTTCTGTGATCCAACAAACTTCCCTCCTCTCCTTCACGACGAATCCAAAAGCGGACAGAACGCCTCGATATATTCAAATTCCGGGATATCGCACTGATACTGCTTCCCTCATTAAATTGGGCAATTATTTGTGCTCTTTCGGCAATGGTCAAGTTGGCAGGCATTGAGATGATTTTATATGCAGTTGATTGAAAAATAACACGGAAAATATATCGATTTTTTGCATATATTTGACAAAATGTCAATTGTCAGTTTTCTTTTTCAAATGGAATTCGGTTGTCTATTTAAATAGTTTTTATTACTTTTGTTTGGAAACATTTCAATTGCTTTGTAGAAACTAATGTCCTTTTCATTTATACTAAAGGTTAAAATGTCATGTACTTATATGTGACATATGACGTATGAATACTAAATACATAGGTTTACGTCATGATAATGTTGTCTCTTTCAGTAATATCTTTTTATAACGAACCTTGTTGTAATTTTCGATGACCGGGAAACTAAATCAAAACTGGTACACCACTTTCTTGGCTGACCGTTTGTATTTAGAAGCCGGTTTCGAAACAGGAATGATCACAGGCGCTGTGTTCGTGGATTTGTCAGCTGCTTACGACACAGTTAAGGGGTTGTTGTGGAAAGTGAAGTCTATATAATCAACGATCAGAAATTTGTTCTAATACTCCGAGAACTTCTCCAAAAAAATGGCCTGCCCCAAGGTAGTGTCTTGGCTCCGTTTCTTTTCAACGTATTATTATACACCAACCACCAACCATCGAGTCAGAACACGACCCGCTTCCTCTATGCCAACGACCTTGCCCTTACCTCTCAAGCCACCTCCTTTAAGGAAATCGAGGTCAACCTGTCAGATGCCCTTGGAATCCTAGCCACTTACTATGCCACTAACTCACTCAAGCCTAATCCAAACAAAACGCAGCCTTTTTGTTTTTAAACCGACTTCAAAAAAAGGAGGAGGTTCTCAATTCGGTCGGTATTTTTTTAATGTTTTTACACCGATTACTCCGAGGTTTCTAGTCCGATTAGTGTGATTCTTTTTTTTGTTCGATGCAGTATGCCTTTCATTTGGTCCCATACAAATTGGTTCAGTACTTTTTATTTTGTGAGAATTTTTTGATTGTTTACCGCTATGTGGATGATGTAATTACCTATCTTTATTTTTTTGTGTATTTGTTACGCGATTACTTCGCCAATTGTGGACCGATTTTCAAAATTATTTTTTTGTTCAAAAGAAGATACTTCTCTAGTGGCCCTACAGTTACCAAGTTAGGATCTGATGATTGGATCCTGGAGAAATCGAGGGCAACCCTCAAATTTACATTTTACATGCAGTTCCAATACACGCTTTTAAATCTTTTCCTGTATACTAAAGTCTAAAGGAATTGGAGCGTTAACTTAACGATTTAGAAGCGGCAGAGTTCCTCCATTCATCAGCTTACCGCGCCGTCCGGCGTCCGTTAGATCTTCCAGCTAATCACTTAGTTCATACATTAGTCGATTGGAGACCATTGTTGAGACTTTTGCTTTGAAGTCAATCTATTGATAAATGTCAGTTTCGTTTATGTGCTAGTCGGTTAGTCGGCTTCAAAGAGATTCGTTTATTTGTAATGAATACTGAAAATGAAATACGGTAAAATCTCTTACAAGGATGATTCATAAAGGTGGGTGTCAGAAGTAGACTTAATTTTTCCAATTTCAATGTCTATGAGAATCATTGTCAATGAATTGTTTGAATACTTAAAAGTACAAAAAGAAAAATCTCATCACTTACAAACAAATCATCAAATTGCATACAGCCAGACTACATACATAATAATACCTACTAGGTATAGTTCTCCCCAGTCGTTTAATTCTTCCCTATACTTTTTCATTTTCCCAGACAGTCGTCAAATAATTCCAATGCAATTAAATAAAAAAGAACCGACTAGTACTCCGTTTCCGAGAATCCCGACTCTTAATCACATGCAAGGATGAGAGATCCCGACTTAATCACGCATCCAAGGCTCTCCACTTGATTAGAACCGTTTCCTGGGATTGAGAGTGACTGTAATGTTCCTTTTTAAATGTATTACTATTTAACTTAACGATGCAACATAAGTCTAGTTGATAGAACCTATTTATTTCAAATTAGGTTCTGAAACAGCTTCGGTCCTATTAGAGACCCATGCGGTAGCCCTGATTATTTGAAGCACGCAAGGTTTTTTGATGAAGTAGAGGTTGAAGATGATGGTATAATCAATTTGTGTCATTACTTATTCAGTGTGGAGGGTATTTCTCCGTAATGGTGCAATAAAATTAGAGTGCTTGGGATAATGGTTTCGCTTTATTTTTTGGGTGAGCCGAAAGCTATCAGTCTTCTATCACATTATGCTTTATCAATTCAAACGCATTTTAAAAAATTTAAAATTGTGTGTCGACCTACGAAAGGCGGCCGGCAGAGACTGGATGGGGAAAGCTCAAGACAGGGCTCAGTGGCGCACTTTGGGAGAGGCCTATGTCCAGCAGTGGACGAATACAGGGTGATAATGATGATGATTTTAAAAATCGAAACACTCCACTGTATTCAATTACATATACTTTATCTACTGAAGTGGTTGCAAAAAAGCATTAGAAATTGTGTTTAAGTCCGTAGCACGCATCAATTTTGATCTGAACCAAGTTAATTTGGTAAGTACTCGTAAGTACCTATACTAAAACGAAAGCAAGTGAGAGAAAAACAGAGAGAAAATGAAATTCTTTAAAAATACGGTACACCGAAATGGTCGTAGTGTCACTTTACTTAAGAGTCATTTTACGAGTTGAGCAGTTGACTAACACAAGGTTAAGGGCATTGGAGTCGAAGTACAGACTTGAAAGAACAGTGCTCAGCCTTAATTTTGGTGTAATCTATTTTGAAAATGCGGTCTTTTGCGAGCAACACAGACAAATAGAGGCCTCTACATAGCTGATTCTTTTTGTGTAACACGCCGTGTTTATGAGTTTCGAAACCCTGTTGTGCCAGCGTTTTGACAATATTACCAGTACTTATTATAGTAAAAAAAAACAAAAAAAAAGTACGAAGCTTTAGTTTTGTAAAAAGTTTTGAAACGAACATTAATGAACGTCAGGTCAGGTTTGTTCTACGAAATGAAATAAAATAAAAACTTTTTTTAAAAAAAGAACCGACTTCAAATCAAACACAAAAAAGTTTAAAATAACTTTACTTTCGGAAGTCGGTGGCTTTGTTTTTTATTTCATTGACTTTTGCCACCGACTTCCGAAAGTAAAGTTATTTTAAACTTTTTGTGTTTGATTTGAAGTCGGTTCTTTTTTTTAAGTTTTTATTTTACCCTTTTTAGTTCAGATATTCAACAAAAAACTTCGTTTAATCGGCGTCTTTAGAAATCTTTAATCCAAGTCAGCAACAAATACGGATCTATTCGGTCAACGTCACGAGATATCCATGATTGCTATATACTAAAACTTTTCCTAGAATGTAACAAATACTTTTGTGAAAACCGCATCAAAATCGGTTCAGCCAAACGCGAGATAATTGCGACCAAACATACAATCGACTTTGAAAATCTACAACCCTAGTGGGCAAAAACTCTCTATCTCAAAAACTACTCAACTGATTTTGATGAAACTTGCAGTGTACCCTAAATTGGACAATACCTAGTACAAAAAAAAAGAATTACTTAAATCGGACTTGTAGTTCCGGAGATATGCGAACACAAACATAAAAACATACATACATACACTTTTGAAATTTGGTACATTTGTTCAGACGCTGATATAGACTAACATATATGATAAACTGGGCAGTTCTGGAAATATTACATACATACGGGTCGAATTGATAACCTACAATTTTTTTTTGAAGTCGATAATAAAATGGTCCCTCCATTTCAACGTAGTGCTAACTATAGTAAGCATAATTGCTCAGACTGTAAACTCATGCCTTAAACATTTCATGAAGCTAACATGCTCGCAAACTGAGCTACACTTTTATATATTATCAGCACAGAACATATAAAGGTTCTGTGATTATCAGCCTATTGCCATCCACTGCTGAACGTAAGCCTCCCCCAAAGAGCGCCAACCCTCCCGGTCCTGGGCATTCTGCATCCACACTTTTGCTTTGAGGTATTTCTTCATTTTGAGACACGCCTTATAATTACTTTTTTTTAAGCTGCTTGCGTCCTAATCACACTACAAGTAAAGTAGAGAAAACTTATTATTATTGAAGAGAACAGAATTTCGTCGTATATTTAACTAGCTGTAACCGATGGCTTCGCCCGCTATATAGCAATTCGAAAATCACTAGATGATAAGCTACTTTTTAGTCAAATTTCATCCAAATCCGTTCAACTGTTCTAGCATAATTGAAATATAAGCATCCATCCATCCATCAAAATATCTAAATGCTACCCATTAATATAACTATGACTATGGCTATGACTTCTCAAAAATTTATGAAGATAAAATTAACGTAGCGGATGACGCTATGAAAATGTCAAACGGGGTAAGTAGAGGCTATAATTAATGATCCTTCATTTCAAAGTGAAGGCTTTTTATTATGTTATTAAGTGAGACGACAAAATAATGCCTTCAGAAAAAGCGGAATTAATTTTGTCTGAATTAATTTTTAGGTCAATTAGAATTTTATCTTTCAAGTGGACACTGTTATCAAAAATTTCCCTAAAAAGATAATTAATTTTGTACTGCGCAGTTATAATAATATTTTTGTCATAATGAAACATACTTTCGCTTATAAACGGTTCAGGCCATTTCATCTAATGCATAGGCCGGGTAAAAATCTACACAAACATCAATATTATGACTTCATTATTTGTAATTTCTATTTTTATAGAAGCTCATTGTCGGCAAGTGTGGAAAGAGCCTGGTTTTGAACATTGGCATTCTATCTACCTAAAGACATTTTAATTTTCGTCATTTTTATAAAAACTCTCAGCCTTACTACAAAAACTTAAGCATCTGTTGAACACTTGTCTAAAAAAAGTGTGACTGCAAAACGGACCTTATTTCAACGACAAAATCTGACATTTTTTTAGACAAGTGTTCAACAGACGTTTAAAAGTTTTTGTGGTACCACAGTATATGTAGGTATACTATGTTTGTCGCTGATTACCGTTGCAGTTGGTAGGTACTTTGTGCTATATATTGTCGGTACCTATAGGTATTAGCTCTTACTACTCTTGCCTGTTTTGAATGAGAAGAGGCCTTTGCCCTGTACCGGGAAAATAAGCTCGTTGAGTACCGGTTTCAAATAAAATACTCGGGTAACAAAACCTAAGTACCTAATATAAAACAGCCGAAAAAAGTTTCGAATTTCAAATTCAAATTGAAGCCATATTTTCTGATCCGAATACCGCAAAGCTCTCGAAAAAAAAGTTACTTTCGAACTCCGACCCTTCTGATCCGAAACTCATCGACTCATCGATAAATATGCGTTATCTTCTATTGAAACTCGTAGCAGAACGGAAAAAAGCGTTGAACATACAATGGCGGACGCAATTACATGCCGTCTATAGTCGTTTGCATTCACCGCACCGCTTTACTTTGTAATGTTACTTTTGTGGACAAGTTGTGAGAGAACAGCGGGTGTAAGTGGCTCCCCCTAGTTCTTCATGCCCCAAATCTGATGTCAATGTGAGCTCCGTAGTACCACCGACGACGACACCGTAAAGGCCTATTCAGACCTAAGCGGTATTCGCTACGGTCTGCGGCAGAGAAAACCCAGTGGGTATGCGGTAATATTACTGTTCACACCAAAACGGATTTCGCTATCCTTGTGGGTAGAATAACGCGCGGTAGCTATTCAGACCTAAGCGGTATTCGCTACCGTCTGCGACAGAGAAAACCCAGTGGGTAATGCGGTAGTATTACTGTTACAGCAAATATCGCTCAGGTCGCTCTAGACTTGATACTAAATACCTGAGCGAAACCCGAGCGATATGTACCTCTACCCACAGCGGCAGCGAATATCGCTTAGGTCTGAATAGGCCTTAAAGGCCTAAAAGTGGTAAATATATTAGATCAACAAAAATTGATACTAAGACGTTGAGATGACTACACGAACAAATAAAACAGATGATAGTACTTATAAGTAACTTTTTATAGATATCCCATCAACTATTTTGCTGTCTGAAGCGTGTCCATGTTTAACAAGATGTAGTGTCGTATTTTCGAAGATTATAGGTTGGTTGGGATCCACTTCCTAGAGGTCCATACCGGGCAACAGGCTACCTGCAGACTGCGATGAAGGCTGAGTGATCTCACTGGTCGCGGTGAGTCTCACAAGACCACCTGACTCGCGATTATCATGCGGTTCGAGTCCGGTCCGGTCTCCAATAAGTTTTTATTGTGTTCCGTCGGTGACCAGGAGGTTGCAGTTCCTTTCAGATCTCTTTCCACCCTTAGTTCCTAATCTTTGCTTTGGCTACGTTTTTTCGGGTCAGAGCCCATTCGTCCCCCAAAATTTGTCCCCCAGCATAAAAGTTGTGGATTTGGCCCCTATATAGGTGCCCATTGGTCTCCTGGTAGGGGACCAATTAATATTTTAATAAAAAATATTATGTTTAAGGTACCCATTCGTCCCCTCTAATATATATACAATATAAGTTAAAGATTCGGCACCTATTCAGGTGCCTATTGGTCCCCTGAGATAAAATTAGCTATATTTTACATAAGAAACGGTTAACATAGTACACTTGTGAACAGTTTATTAACGGAATTAATTTAATAAATCATAACAGATCATTGAAAAAAAAGAGCTATGATGAATGATAATCCGTCATGATAATAATATAACCTGTCGATAGGCCTACGATGTAAAATTGTCTCTCTACGAATGGCTTGTTAAAAAAAACGGGTTACAAATAATAGATAAGGTGTTTTGTTTGTATGTTATGGCTGCCTCGGTGACATATTGGTTCTTGAAAGTGACTGCGAATACGAGACTGTTCAATGTGCCTTTGGTCTTTTTAACCGACTTCAAAAAAAGGAGGGGATTCTCAATTCGGTCGGTTTTGTTTTTTACCGACTTCAAAAAAAAGGAGGTTATGAATTCGACCCGTATGTATGTAATGTTATCAGAACTGCCCAGTTTTCATATGTTAGTCTATATCAGCGTCTGAACAAACAAAGAACTGAGCCAAATTTCATAAGTGTATGTATGTATGTTTTTATGTTTGTGCACGCATATCTCCGGAACTACAAGTTCGATTTAAGTAATTCTTTTGTTGTTGTACTAGGTATTGTTCAACTTAGGCCTCCTACGCACTGGCGACCATGGTCGCCGCGACCTGGCCGCGGCGGCCAGTGAATTCTGGACTTTTATAGCAATCGCTATTAGCCCCTACGCACTTAGCGGCCAGCGACCAGCCGGCCGCGGCGTCCAATTTGATGCCACGCGACCAGCGACCAATCGTGGCCGTCGAGAACAAAATTCATCAGTGCTACCGCATCGGCCGCGGCGACCAGACGTGTAGCTAGCTACAGAGTGATTATTTTACAATGGCCAATTTCGACACGGAAAGGTTCATAATTGAAGTTGAAAATAGAAGAGGTTTATGGGACTTAGAATCAAATGATTACTCCAATAAAGATGTTAAGCGGCAGTTGTGGCTTGAACTGGTCGATATATTTGGCGGTGAATCCATGGAAGATAAAGAAAAGGCAGAACTTGGTTAGTATTTTATTTTATTATGCCTAAGTAAATTAATAATGCGATGAACTACAATAAACGCAGCAGGTGATGTAGTAGCATTCGACACGTATATGTGACATGAGTGTTTTTTTTTAAAGTTGTTCCGTTCATTCAAAATCTAAGAAATTTTAGCAAATAGGTAATTGTCAAAAGTATAACTATTTTATTTCTACTATTTTTCGCTTTGCACATGAGTTTTGACAATTATTTGCTAAAATTTCCCAGGTTTTCGTAATGATTGGAATAACTTTTTGAAAAGATTACTCATACCGCATGTGCGTTTGACGCCATTTTGTTTACGGCGCGCAATGGCGGCTCGCGGCGAGCAAGTGCCTCAACGCACAAACTGAGCAGCCGTCGTAGGTACGCACCCATATATTTACAAATTGTGCCAGGGCAAGCGACCATCGGTACTGAAGTAGTTTGCGAATATATCTCGATATTCGGTTGATGTTCTATTTGCTCTAGTAGGTAAACATGCAGGTATTTCTAATAAAGTCTCTGGTACAGTTAACGTGTCCTTGAAATCATATCCGTCTCTTTCTCGCACAAAATTATGAAGCACACATAGAGCTTTTATAATCACAACTGCAAATTCTTTCTTGACGTTTAGGGGTCGGTGAAGAATCTGCCATTTATTGGCTAATATTCCAAATGTACATTCAATATAGCGGCGGGCACGGGATAGTCGATAATTAAAATTAGTCTTTACATTATTCAAGTTTCTCCCAGCATACGGTCGCATCATATGTTCCGATAGTGAAAACGCCTCATCACCCACTAAAACGAACGGCATTGATTGGCCATTTTCTTTGATGGGGTTATTGCTCGGAATATCGAGATCATTATTTAAAAGCCTATGATAAAATACAGAGTCTTTGTAAATTGACGAATCACTGCATTTGCCGTATGCTCCAATATCTACGTAAAGAAATTTATAATTTACATCACATATTGCAAGTAACACGATTGAAAAATAATTCTTGTAATTGTAATAAAGAGATCCCGAATGTTGTGGTTTGATAACTCTAATGTGCTTGCCGTCGATGGCTCCAATGCAATTAGGAAATTGGGCGTATTTTTGAAAACCTTCAGCCGTTTGAATCCACTTATCTCTGGTCAATTGTGGCATCACAATTGGTTTTAATATCTCCCATATTGCTTCACAAACATCAAATACTATTTCCGATACTGTAGGAAGCCCTATACGGTATTCATGACTTATATGAGATAAAGAACACCCAGTAGCCAAATACCTGAAAATAAAATTCACATTAATAAACATAATATTAGTTTTGTAATATGTAATACATTTATTTATTGATTTACAGGCATTACTCTCCAAAAAAGATGGAAAAACCTTAGAGACTGTTTCACAAGAGAGCTGCGCCGTCTTAAAGATGTCAAAAGTGGTTCTGCTGCAAAACGTAAATCACAATACACCTATTTCAACCAATTACTGTTTTTGAAATCAGTGCTGGACACAAACGCAACAGAAAATAGTCTCGAAGAGGCAAGTCAAGAAAATAAAAGTGCAAGATCTTCTGATCTTGAGACTCAACAGTCTGCATCAAAGTCGCTTAGAACAAAAAGGAAGAAAAAAATACCAAACGAAGAATCCGATACAGACCCTCTAATTTCAGTTCTGCAAGAGACCATAGCGACTACACAGAATGATTCAAATTGTGACAGACTGTTTCTTTTATCCCTCCTCGAAAGATTTCAAACAATCCCTGCTGCAATGAAGACCAAAGCGAAAATGGAAATCATGGAAATTATAGAAAAATACCAACCGAACTGTACACCTACAACAGCGCGCATAAACTATTCAAGTAATTTCAATACTCTTAACGACCAAGAATATGACCCTAATCGACCGAGTTATTCAGGTTATTCTACTACCAACAGGATATCAGATGATTCAAATTACAGCGATAATCCTACTCATTATTCTGATATTTCTCAAAATTCAGACATGATAGACCTATTTCCCAATTTCAATGATTAATTGTTCACAATTGCCATTTTTTAAGTTATGAAAATACAAATAATTTGATTATCTACTTCAGTTTTTTAATATTTAAAAACATGTTATAAGCAAGCCCTTTTCCTCTCCTTTTCAAAGTCGTAAAATAGAATACTACTGAACAATAGTTCATAAATTTTTTAAAGTGGCAAAACCTTGGTCAATGAATTTTACAGGTTGTTGTGAAAAACACAACAGTGGTGGTTTAGGGCGATTCAGAAACGAGTCTTGTATAATTCAAATTTACAAAAAAATCCATTTAGCAGTTTAAGTAAAAAAAAGGCCCTATCACATTATTTTTATTTTTCCTGTACACAATACTCCATTCCGAAACACCCTTTAAAATATATCACGTATTTTTTAAACATTCTGTATTTAAAAAAGAAAAAGCTTACCTTATTGTTATTACTAATTTTTCTTCTGCTGGAATGCATTTCCGATAGTTGTTACCAGTTCCAGTAATTTTTGGTTTTATTGTATCCAGTAACAGGTTAAAAGTATTCGTTGACATTCTCATGTAATTAAAGAATCTCTTCTCATACATTTTTAAATCCAAAAAATAAGTATAATATAATCCTTTAGTCTTTCTCTCGCAAAGTAATGGATGCACCCAAAACTGTCTTTTACGTGAAATCTTCCGTTTTCGTTTTCGTAGTAAATACACAAGCACAGTTAGCGTGATTATCTTCTGCACGTCCATCTTGACACACCCTTGGAAGTCGACTGCAAATTTTTCGGCCGTCCACATGTCGCGCCATGGCCGCGGCGGCCTGGCCGCGTCTATGGTCGCCAGTGATGTCGCGCTTGCCTACGCAACGGCGACCATGGCCGCGGCGGCCTGGCCGCGTCTATGGTCGCCAGTGCGTAGGAGGCCTTAGGGTACATTGCAAGTTTCATCAAAATCGGTTCAATAGTTTTAGAGATCTGGATTTTTTTATGTTGTAACGGATTACAAGATTAGTGCATATGTAAGAAAAATTTGTATTCTACAAGAATTTGGGTTGAATATTTAATAAATAAACTAAAAAGGGTAAAATAAAAACTTTTTCAAAAAAGTAACCGATTTCAAAAACAACAACAAAACAAAAAAGGGTGAAATAACCTAATTAATAACTTCTTTCGTATTAGGTTATTTCACCCTTTTTTTTGTTTTGTTGTTGTTTTTGAAGTCGGTTACTTTTTTGAAAAAGTTTTTTTTTTATGTATGTACACCGATTACTCCGAGGTTTCTAGTCCAATTAGTGTAATTTTTATTTGTTCGATGCAGTATACATTCCCATTGGTCCCATAAAAATTTCATCCAATTTGGTTCCGCACTTTTTATTTTGTGAGCATTTCTATTGATGGATGATGTGATGATCTTTACTTTTTGAGAGTTTGTTACGCGATTACTCCGTCAATTGTGGACCGATTTTCAAAATTATTTTTTTGTTGTACGAGAATTGATTAACTTTAGGGAACACTGCAAGTTTCATCAGAATCGGTTCAGCAGTTTTTGATAGAGAATTTTATTATCTTTTGTGTACATGAGCGATATTAATACCGGTGCTAAGAATTACTTAGCAAATTCTAGTGCACATGTAAGAAAATGATGTATTTGACAAGAATTTGGGTTGAATATTTAAACTAAAAAGAGTAAAATAAAAAACTAAAAAAAAAATTAACCGCCTTCAAAAACAACCACTAAAAAGGGTAAAATAACCTACAAAATAACTTTTCTTTCGGAAGTCGGCGGCATAAAAGCTAAGCCACCGACTTCCGAAAGAACAGTTATTTTGTAGGTTATTTTATTCTTTTTTGTGGTTGTTTTTGAAGGCGGTTAAATTTTTTTTTAAAGTTTTTATGAAATTAAGTTCGCCTAACGAAATAAACAATAAGTACTGTTATTATTAAAATAATAATATTATTGACATAATTGTCCTCTCACAGAGAGGAGGCCTGTGTCCCAGCAGTGGGAACATTTATAGGCTGATGATGATGATGATGATCTTATTTCACTTTATGGTGGAATACTACAGTCATATTATGTTGACTAAAAAGTCAAAACTAAATTATTTACTCCTAAATATGTTTAGCAATTCTTTATCCGCAATTACTATTTTATCATATTAATGGATGTGTAGTATATATGTTCTTGTATTCTAAGTATTTCGTTTTAGCTCAATGTGGAGTCGTTGTCACCCTTTTGTACAAAAATAATGAACGTTCTAACATTAATTCTGTTTTGCTAACATACATTTTTTATTTTACCCTTTTCTGCGCGACTGTACCAGGTCTACCAAACTGCAGTATACACATATACCTACATGTATTTATATTAGAAGAATGAATAAAAATAAATATTCTTCAGGGGACGAATGGGCCCCTCAAAAGTTCCAGGGGACGAGTGGGCACAGGGTGCGAATCTTAGGGGACGAATGGGCTCTGACCCGTTTTTTCCAAGACCAAAACCCATTACAAAAAAATAAAAAGAAAAGAAGCCCTAACCTTCACTTTTCAATCAATAAAGGGTCCTATTAATTTCTCAAAGTGACATCTGTGTCTAAATGTCAATCACCCTGATTTCCATTCAAATACCTGTCTACCCTTAATCTATTCGGGGTACCAAAATTCTGGACTTAGCATATCAATGCTAACCCTTTCATCAATCAACGTGATTCAAAGGACCAGGGTATCTTCCAGGACATTAGGACCAAACATTTAATCGCATTCGCTTTAGACTTGTGCCACCTAAACGTCCCCATTTGCTTATCTGCTATGAGTCTGCGAATGCCTCTGAATACAGTTTGAGGTTCATACGTCATCGCTGGTGGCTGACATTACCTGCGTCACGGTTGAATGTAAAATTTTGTGTGACGTCATTAAGTGGCGCGCACACGATTATTGCTGTTATCGCGAGTCGAGCGGCAATTGGTATCGTAAATTATATTTTGTGTGTGTTTAGTTATGTAAAGGTGAGGGGTGGTAAGTCATTTAATTTTGTGTGACGCCCACGGAATTTTGGAGACAGGAGTGGAAATATTTTTGTTAATATCTTGATATTATGTAAATGTAGGTATGGAATTTACTCTAAATTAAAATGACAAGAACTAAGAATGTTCATAGGCGCTGAACAATAACGAAATGCTTACCAGAAAGTCTTACTTAAAGGTTGTTATTTCCTTAGCCTTATTTTTCCACAGCTGGGAAAAGTCTCACCCATTTCTTTCCATAAACTGTGTTCCCCATCCATTTAACATAAATAAAAGTCAAATAAAATACAACTATAGCAAATTGAACGCATTTAAAACAACTGTAATAGTTATTTTGACTCCAAAACATGAATAACTAATCTAATTGTTTAATGTGAAACAAATAGGCCGACTCCAGGCCCCTTTTACTTCAAAGTTAGTTCTAAACTACATCTTAAAGACCAAAGTTCTATTAATTAATAATCTTATTTTAAAGATTAATAGTGTAACAGGTTGGTTGGATGATTAATTATTAAACTAAATACGTGTAAAAGGCTTTGTTCATTGAATAACTGGATCTAAAGTTGATCTAGCTTGTTTTAATATAAAGCCCTGCAAAGAATACATCTAGTGCAAGCACAATTGCTGAACCTTGGTTCGATACGCAGGCCGAGCCCAATGCTATTATGTTATTTTATAAGAATTTCTCAGTAGCAGCGACGGTGTATGAAATTGTGCCTAATTGATGACAATAAGCATCCGCAGACACAATGACATACGAGCTACTTGTCTTGTCCAAGTGTTTGCTTATCACCTATCATGAAAGTCCTTCAATTACCCTTTGCGTTCCAGAACCGCGGTAACCTCTAAAGTTATTGACATTTTCGGGACAGTGACTATCTGTAACGACTGTCAAAGATCTGTAAATGATAGCCGTGACTAACTGCCAGCCGTGATTCCCGAGACACGGAAGAAACTGTACAATACCCCATCTACAGACTGATCTAGGTAATCACGGCTTTACTTTGAGACCGACCTATGTGACTGCTAATATTTCTCTATATTTTAAGCTATTGCATAGCTTTTATTGCGGGCTCTGAGTGCGGCGACCGAATCAGGAAATTCCCTAATGAAAAAACTCGCGGTAGGCGATATTTTCTTTTTTTTTAATGCTATGATAGACTCGCGTATGGCAACTATCTCACGACGCAATGACGATAAAGCACGCTTATAGAGAGATTCTAGAGAGCTCGTGTTATAGAGGTTTTAGTAAACTTACTTATTATCCTTGGTTTCAAATATGTAGTGGAGTCGACAAAAATGTCCTTGCTAAAAGCTCCCTGAGTTATGAGTCGAGCTACACGACAACTGACAAATTTTTGCACTGATTAGACGGGTCCACTCAAGTCTGACCAACCCGCACTGGGCCCGCGTGGTGGATGATGGCCCACTCCCTCTCACAGAGAGGAGGCCTGTGTCCCAGCAGTGGGAACATTATAGGCAGATGATGACTTAAATCTGAGTGCTTCTTTCCTCAAAAGATCATCCCAGACATAAACCTGCTTGCTCCTCTTATGATTTGACCAATTTAATTAGTGTATGGACTTCAAAAGAATCATTGACCTCTGAGTTTGTTTCGGCTGTTTCCTCTCAGAGTAGTCACCTGAATACTGGGAATTAAATTTGTAAAGAAACGTGTTAAAATGTTTTCAAAACCTACTTACATCTCTTAAAGCGTGATATTATGTAGCCAGAACCCTTTCTCAATAAATGGACTATCTAACACTAAATATTTTTTTTTTTTTTATTTGAACTATATACATTCATTTCAGACAGCAGTGGTGGCCCAGTGGTATCGGCCTCGACTTACGAGTTGTAGGTCGTGGGTTCGAACCCAGTCAGGCGCATTACTTTGTGTAATTTATTTCATCACCACTGCTCTCAAAACGGTGAAGGAAAACATCGTGAGGAAACCGGCATGTCCTAGAACCAAAAATTCGAAGACATGTGACATCTACCAACACGCACTGGGCCCGCGTGGTGGATTATGGCCCACTCCCTCTCACAGAGAGGAGGCCTGTGTCCCAATAGTGGGAACATTTATAGGCTGATGATGATATACATTGTAGTTTCTGAGATAACCGCATTTAACTAAATAAACTCTCCGTCGAACCACAAAAACTTTTAAACGTCTGTTGAACACTTATCTAATAAAAAACTTTTTCAAAAAAAAATGTAACCGACTTCCCACAAAAAAGTTCTAAATAACCTACAAAAAAACTTTTCTTTCGAAAGTCGGTGACTTTCTTTTTTGTTTCATTGACTTTTTGTCACCGACTTTCGAAAGAAAAGTTTTTTTGTAGGTTATTTAGAACTTTTTTGTGGGAAGCCGGTTACATTTTTTTTTGAAAAAGTTTTTTATTTTATCCTTTTTAGTTTCAATATTCAACCTTCTTACATGTACACTAAAATATTGAAATCCGTAGCACCGGTGATAACATCGTCCATGTATGTACTCTTACACAATGAGCTAAAAATTAAAACTACTGCACCAAACTAAATGAAAATTTTATGGGACCAAATGGCAGATATACTGTATCGAACAAAAAAAGAATCATCGAAATCGGACCAGAAACCTCGGAGTAATCGGTGTAGACAATGTTGAAAACTTTTTAGGTTTTCGTTTTTTTTTTGTTGGTTTTTCAAAAAGTGCTAGTCCGATTTCGATAAAATTTTAATGGGACCATTCTGGAAGTATGCCCCTTCCAACAAAAAAAGATTTTTTCAAATCGGTTGGTAAACGACGGAGTTATGCCCGAACAAACATAAAAAAAATATATATATATATAAACATCCGAATTGAGAACCTCCTCCTTTTGGAAGTCGGTTAAAAAAATGTCAGATTATGACGTTTAAGTCTATAAAAGTGTTCAACAGATGTTTAATTTAATTTATTTAAAGTCTATGGAAGACTTACAGCTAAATACAATAGTAATAAATAACAGTACGATAATCTGACAGCCAATTACAAGTCTTCACGTTTAGAACTTGTTTGTTATAAAAGAACTGTGGAGCAAAATGTACATACCTTCAAATAATTCCATAAAACTAAAAATTAAATATGTACAGGTCAATACCATCACCTCATTTATGTAAAAAACTAATACAATAAGTTTTTGCAGTAAGGCTGTTAAGCTTTATAATATTAGTATCAGAGTATAGATTTCATAACTTCGTCCCAATAACATGTCGTGTCCCGATATTGTTATCTACGTTGTAAGCATGAATACACGGATTCCCGATAATAATTAATAATATGCGTGTTAATATTTAATAAAGGTCACAATTTGATCGCTAACAAAGGAGCTATAACAGCTCATAACACGAGTATGATACGTTATATTCCGACAACGTCGGATGTTCAGTAATATTATTATGAATTAATTCATACTATAAACGATGTTGTTATCTACTTGCACATACGTATTAAGTCTTTCTGCGAAGCCTTCGGTTTTAGAAGGTTATTATTTTTTTTTCAATTACATTTAACCGTTTTTTTTAAGTATTTAAAAAAGAACAACATACGTCAAAAAAAGTTTGCGATCATTTTGAGAATAGTTTTTGTTCAAGCTCTTGATAAAAGTGCTTAACATTTGGTACATTTAGATAACAAGGATTAAACTACCTGAGTCCGTGTTCTTTATACCATTTAAAGATTCAGCTATTCTAACTTACGGAATGCCTTTAAACATTTTCTTAGAATTATCAAGTATTTAATGAAATTTCTCCTTCAGTAAATAATAATTGGCGATTAAATTTCTTCAGTATTTAAGTTATTTAATGTTAGAAACTTTGTTTTATTTAATGTGTAAAGTCATTGGTCTTTTCTTTGTAAGTGTCAAAGGTTTTAAATATGATAATTAGACAGACAATTTCTGTGTTATTTTTAGACCGGAATTAGAGAAAAATGTAATTTAGGAACAAGAATTTGGCTGTAAACGTTCAATTCTATCTGTAAGTGCTGGCAAATGCACAAACGTAACATAGGTTGCTTTGTTTGCGCAATTTACAAGTATTTATCTATGTCGTTTACCATCCACCTTTCCTTGTATTAGTAAAAATCGTAAGAAACTAACTAAAATACTGCCTACTTACATAATAAAAAACAGCTAAACATAAGCAAAAAACACTAGTTTGCCAATCACGCAAACCGCTTACTTGCCCCAGTTTAACTAAAAGGTCTAGGTGGGTAATGAGGCAGACGCATTAGCCTATCTTACAGCTGCAGTAACGCTTCGTTAGTTAATCCGACGTGTAATGCTAAGTAAGATTAGCTGGTACTCCTAGTGCTGGGTTCAGAATACTAAGTTAAATACTAGGGTTTTTGCTTGGTAGGAGATTTTCGTCTTGGTAAGAGGCATTTAAATGAGACTTCTTGAGAATTTCTGAACTAGGTTGGAGTTAAGTTTAAGGTGAAAAGTATTTCGAGATCTTGTACTTGGAATAAACATCGTTTTAATATTCATCATCATCATCATCATCTCAGCCATAGGACGTCCACTGCTGAACATAGGCCTCCCCTTTAGATCTCCACATTATACCGGTTGGAAGCGACCTGCATCCAGCGTCTTCCGGCGACCTTTATAAGGTCGTCTGTCCACCTCGTTGGTGGACGTCCTACGCTGCGCTTGCTAGTCCGCGGTCTCCACTCTAGCACTTTTCGACCCCATCGGCCATCTGCTCTGCGAGCAATATGGCCTGCCCATTGCCACTTCAGCTTGCTAATCCGGTGGGCTATATCGGTGACTTTAGTTCGTCTACGGATCTCCTCATTTCGGATTCGATCACGTAGAGAAACACCGAGCATAGCCCTCTCCATAGCTCGTTGAGCGACTTTGAGTTTTAATATTATAAATGCGAAATTGAGTTTGTTTGTTTGTTCCCTTTTCACATCCAAACCACTGAACCGATCATCCTGAAATTTTGCATTATACGTTGTCAGGTGTACATATACAGATATAGGGTACCTTTTATCCCAAGAAAAACAACAATAACTTTCATAATATGATTCTTAGATGGCGCCACATGTACGATCCGAATGATCGTCACACATAACGCGGACTTAATGCCGAAAAGCATTATCTACCAGACAACTTTTGGGTCAAAAGGAGAAGCAGTTGGAATAGGCACAAAAATACTAATAAAACAATTAAAAATTGGTTTACTTCAGGTACTAAGGTATGCGAGTACGTATAAAGTATTCGAGTCGGCCTGTCTCATCCCATCACTAGTAGTACTGGCTAGAGAATCGGTTTAGTTTTTTTCTTAGTACAAGTTGCTGGTTTCAGACAGATAAGACTAGGAGGCATTTTAAATGAGATGTTTTCAGAAATCCTGAACTAGGTTGTATTTAAGCCTAAAATTCTTGCTGAGTTTTGCTATTTTAATTAAGACTTCTTAGTGTTACCTAACTTTATAAAAGTGAACCTACTCATTACCTTCCTTCCCCTGTCCCGTTTTACTTGAATTCCCCCTGTCAGACGTCTTGGCATATTATTTAATTTATTTAATATTAAAGCTGACCCGTCTTCTTTTTACAGATGGGAGTTGTTGGCTGAAAACTCCCATTACAATCTATTCTCATAATTATAATTATGAACCACTTCAACAATAATTCTAATAGGGTAGTCGAGCAGTTTCGGAGGAATAAATTCACAATTTTTTACACGTTGTGATATTTTTATAGTTTCTCCATATTTTTTTTTTTGTTTATCCATATCTTTGTTTTTCTTAGCTGGAGAGCGACAAAATTCCATCCTCAGCCATAAACATTAATATTTTTATCACACTCTTATCACTACTTATCTCATCACGACATGTTTATACCAAGACAGAAGACACCGTTTCATTAACCTGTACCCTTAGCACGAGTTTTCACTCTTTTACTTTACAGCGTCTTTCCAGTATTTACAGCGTTTCTTGTATGGAAAAATGGAACAGCGCCTCTGGTGTGCGAAGAAGGAACTATTTTTTTCCTTGAAAATTGTCAATTTGAAATTGTCAAAGTTGCAGTTTACGTCTCAAATACTGAAAACTCGTGCTAAGGGTACTGAACTAAATACGGTTCAAATAGCCCTGTGACGAAATCAAAACGAATAAAACCCTGTCCGAAAACAAAGCATTTTACATTCGAATTTTGTTTTTACTGCTCTCACATTAAATGTTTGTCAATTACTCAATAAAATAAATAAATGCTTGTCAATTACCCAATAAAATAAATAAATTGCGACGTCAATAAAAACAAACAACAGGGTATTGAACAAAAATGTAATAAATAAAGTATCTTGTAAATCATAAATAATAAATTATAAAAGCCGATAAATGTACCTATTCTCTTTTATTTAAGTAGATAATTGTGAAAGTATAAGTTATGGCAGTGAAATATTTATTTGTACAGTCTGTAAACAATATTATTGTTGAGTAATTGTTGAATGTTTTTATACAATTTGATAATAGTGAATAGATAAAATATTATCATGAACAGATGACGATCGACTTTAACACAATTACAGTAGGTTCAAGTTTAATTGAAAAAAAAATGACATACCTACTGGGATACGTTGTAGTAAGTACTGGCATCTGTATAAGAAAGTACTGTACGGATTATTGGACCTAATTACCTAAAGCCCTCTTTGGCAAAAAAAAAAGAAATTGAAGTTATAGAAAAAAAAATCAGTTCTGTACTGAAAAAGGCCGTTGGGTTTTATAAAATCATAGTTACACAATAAAAAATGAAGGAAAAATAGCAAACATATCGGATGCTTACTTTTGCGTAAAAATTGCCGGAGCAATTCACCTGGTTGTGGAAAAAAGTGTGGAAAATAAAAAATAAAAGCTGGAGCTCTCGACGTCACTAGCGCTTCAAGTGCTTTACGTATCTTTTTTTTTCTTTTTTATTATGCTGGTCAACACTTCAGTGGAAAAAAAATCATAATTATATGCCCGATATTTAAAGTAACTTCAGATTGAACATTCATCCACCACATTATTTTTGTTTTCTTACAGATCATACTTAATGTTATTAAGCTGTACAGTTTGTTCGATTGAACGCGCTAATCTCAGGAACTACTAACATACCCTTCTTCCCATGGGGGTAGGCAGAAACTAAAGAGCGCCATCAGCTACGATCCTTATACACCGTGACTTTTTAGTCGTCTTACAACGGCAGCCCGGTTCAATTATCCAATGACTAGATCACGTTTATAATAATTAAAAAAAAGTTGGTATTAAAGAGAGATTTGAAAAATTAAAATTTAAAATTTTAATTCGTTATTATGACGCAAGGCGTAGTTAGAAACACCCTTGTCTCATAGAAAATGGAGATGGAATGATTTGCCTGGCTATTGCTCTGAGTAAGTATACTCTACAGCTTGATACGTAAACATTTTAACAGGGTGTTTCATATTTCTAATGAACCTATTTATAAGTAATAAAAATTATTAGTAATGATTAAAAAAAAATTCGAAGATATTTTAGGTCGGATACATTAAGTGGACCACTTATGTAAGACGACTAAAAAGTCACGATGTATACTCCTTTCGCCTTATCCATATTCATAAATTGGTAAAAAATTTAATTTTGTCATAATTTAGTGAACCTCTTTCTAGTGTATTTTTGAAAATAGAACTAAAAAAATCAAAACCTATCCAATCATACGTAATTACGTAGACTACAGGAAAAGATAACAAAAAACATAAGTAAAAAAATCCAGTTCCCTCTACAACCGCAGAAACGCTTCCCTTTCAATTAAGGTTCTCGAACGAACGACAATTTGTTTTAGTGTTTTTATTTCATTTTGAAAAGGAGAGCTCTTCCTTTAATTACTTTATCTGTGTCACAATGTTTTATACCAACGAGTGGTTTTTCTAGAATACCTACTGTGCTTCTGTCATTTTGAAGTGACCTTTATTTTCTTAGAAGTCAAATAATTGTAAAAATGTAACTGGGGTTTGAGGCATTAGCACAAGATTTTACCGTACAGCGAACTTGAATATTTTAACGTTAAATGCAAGTGAAAAAGCGTTTCTAGGGTGCACTAACAAGGAACAATGTTTTTATTTTGAATTAACGTCACAGTCCATTTAATTTACGCCACAAAAAAGTGAAATCTCGTGATAATGTAAAAGTTATTGGGTTATGTCATAAGCCAATAACGACATGTTCATTATGTGAAGAGAAAAGGGACTAGGCTTAATGAACTGTGAGTCAAAATAATGTGGAGCCTCTTTTTTTGTTTTAGTGGTAAAATCATCTAATGAGTCCTCCCACCCAGGGCAGGACCATAGGGACTGTCAGATTTGTACTGACTAAAATCCACGGTGATCCTTCAATAGCCCTTTACGTTCCAGAATCATGTAGTGATCTACTACACGGCTACCTGATGAGATAGTCCCGCGACTCCAGCAGGCACTATGTGGAGCCATAAGGCAGCTAAGCGTAGCGGCAGATATCGACAAAATAATATCGACGATGATCGACAAAGTCAACGACTTTTTTTCATTGGCCCTGGTACACTTGCAAGATGGATTGGCGTAGTAACAGTAATTTCTGTCAAAATTTCAAAAGGTATTCATACTTATCAAACCTTTTTTATTTGAAAATTTACTAAAAAACTCCGTCTCAACAAATAAACAGTATCCCGAGTCGTATCGACGCCATATTCATGCTTACCTCTTTAATACGGATACACCCCGAAAATAACCCAATAAAAAGAGGTATTTTAAAAAAGGAATTCAGGTACCTGCGCCTTTTTAACGGCTGACTTTTCACATTTTGCTCCCGTATAAACGGCCTATATTTAAGTAACTTGATAAACAAAAAAGAACAAAATTTTCGTCTCGAAATCTCATAAAGGCCTATCAATTTTAAACAAAATAAAAGCTTTCTTATGTTTTGACGATTTGTTGCGAAATCTCTTAAGAAATGGTAATATTTTCTCACTGAATATTCTATTTGACGTAATGCGAAGAACTTCGTATCCGAAAAATGTAAGAAAGGAAATTACGTCAAAAGGTGATGCAATTGATTAGTCGTGAAGTGAAAATTGGTAAAAAGGGAAGGTTTCAACGTTGAGAAGAGTTATTGAGCCAATTTAGAATAATTGGATTTTTCTGTTAGGAAAACTCTCAGTTAGAAAACAGGATCGAAATTGGTCCCGATAGAGCGATAGGCTCGTTTCGAATCTCTAGAGGCTTTAAACTGTAATTATCGAAGTAGGTAAGAAGAAAGGGAAATAATTTGTACCTACCTACTTTTTTGGACGGAAAATCATCAAACGAGTCCTCCCGTTCTTTGTAAAGCTTCAGGGATTGAAAAATTAACTAAAAACCAGCCTGCACAATAAGTTGCACTTCGCGTTTCAGGCCACGATGCATTTTTTAAACATTCCCACGACAGACAAAGAAGCATACGGTCTATCTGATGGAATGTGGTTGCCGTTCGCTGGGTGCAAAGTACTAGGTAGGGGTAGTACAGTTAGATTGCAGCGCTCATGGTGGCGAATATTAGAAGTGCCGACAGCTTTGCCTCAGAGTACATTCAGCTTTGTCAACTGTCAAAAACGCGCTTATCTCAGGAACTACTGGTTCGAATTGAAAAATTGTTATTGTGTTGGATAGTCCATTTATCGAGAAAGGCTATAGGCTATACAACATCACGCTATGACTAATAGGAGCAGAGCAGCAATTAAAAATGTTGCAAATTCGGGAAAGTCTTATTGAGAGCTTCCATTGCGTGCGCTGCGTAAACGGTTTACATTACGCAAAATATATGTATGACGGAATTGTTCCTCATGAAACGTTCTAAAGTAAAGTCCGCGACAGCATATATTATGTCTAATTTTTAAGATTAACTCACCATTACCTTTTTTATGGAAATCAAATTAGTTTTAAAATAATAGGTACATTTCTTGCGACGATGTTTTTATGAACATAATATTTATCCTTACCTAAATAAATACGTTAATCATTACAAGCATTTAATTTTGAACAAAATTGCTCATGACATCGTCGAAATACGGCGGCTCAGTCTCACAGTACATTCAGCTCTGCAATCTGTACGTAGTTTGTTATAAATCGCATTATTCCGCCGTCGTGCACGGTGCCAATAACTGATTGCAACTCCAGAGATATTGCTTGAGCATTGCCAAACCTGCAAACTAACATTTTCACACCCTTTTTGAAGAGACCTATGTAGGTCACTCAGATAATCGGAAGGGATATGTGTAGGTATGTATGGAAGATTGCGGGTAAAACCTGATCCCTGACCAGATCCTGTCAGGAAAATGTGGCACAAACGCGAGGAGGCATATTATATTATATTATTTCCCTTTCGGTGTGGACACGTCCACAGCATAATTTTAATGTTGTTTTTGTATATTTTTTATATTTTCATTGTTCTGTTTTTATTAATAAGTATCTTTTTTTTATAACGTCTTTGTAAATGTCATTCTTGTTGTTTGCGTCTCTGTTTGACTAAATATTTTTCTACTCTATTGAATTCTATTAGTGGGAGGAAAGAAAATACTGCAGAATAAAACAATGACTCAAGTGCATAAGTTATTAGAACCCCATCTACGAGATAAATCTTTAGAATTCCGCCCGACATGCTATTTCTATACAACATGATTTTACTGACATGAATGAAAATTCAAATATATTTCGTACCTCCATCCGAACTTTCCTATCTCCGTCCCAAACATCCGATCTTGTATCTACGTTATTTGAAACTCTACTAAAATACTTGGACACTGAAATAGATTATACTGTCCGAAATAGAGCCAATGTTGGCTCAAAAGTTGGTTTGCATGACTCATTCATTTACTCTATTCCAATGTGACGTCATAACGACTGTAAATTTATACCGACCGTTCGTCGTTTTGTGATATTTAGAAGCGTTATATTATCTTCGTCTATTTTGGTTCCCGTAACAAAAAAAAAAATACCTATCATATTTTTTTTGATAATCTATCTTTCGGCAATTTATTTTGAAGCTATTGCATAGCTTTTATCGCGGGCTCTGAGCGCGGCTTGGCGCGGCGACTGAATCAAGAAATTCTCAAAAACGTAAGGAAAACAGTAAGAAAAAGTAAATCCCTCTTCGTACCTTTATGAGCACGTCTGTCCGTACCTTTATGATTGCCGAAGTCTCCCGAACTGAAACGACGTGCTGTCAAATGTGGTCAGGTTTTTTCGTTAGGTTTTTCGCGCCCGCCGCGCTCAGAGCCTGCGATAAAAGATATATATAATAGCTTAATAACTATAATTGCATAAGTTGATAAAAAATGCTATGCAATAGCTTAACCGCGGCAGTACCCGAGTGCCACTTACTTTTTTTTTCAGTAAAATAACCTATTGACGCACGCTGCTTCTAAAACTGAATTGTGTATGGCTGGCATTAACGTTTGTTGTCCCAATCCTTACTCCAATTTTCACCAATCATACACGAGTTTTATTTATCATACAGTTCCAATCTTCAGTTTTAAAACATTTTCAAGTGGTGTATTGAGGTCGATTCGATACCTTAACACAAGTTAGCTAGCGCCAATAAATCCGTCATTCTGGAGTGACTTGGAACTTGTAGGAGATAAATGGTCCTTCGAGGAAAGTCTGAGCACACGCGTTCTTATTGATATTGTGGATCTTTCAGGTCAACTCAGATGATGGATGAGAAAAATCTTAGGATGCGGAAGAGCTTATAAGTTTTTCATTTTTATTTGAGTAACTATAATGATTATCTTCAGAAACATCACTGACATATAATGTGGCAGAAATGTTTAACACGAAGTTAATCGATTAAATCAAAAATATTTTGGATATTTATTTTAAATGAAGTGTATGTTTTTTTGTTTTATGCAGAACTCTGAAATATGGACATTTTATTTCTGTTGGATGCAATCGCTAAAAAAATAAATAGTATCTTGTTCTCTTCTTTATCTGTATGTTTTCCCTAAAAAGTCTTTTATATCAAAAAAATACGAGTGTGGCAGAAAACGATCTATTAATAGAATTTGACGTAAATTATATTAAAAAAAATATAAGTACATGTAAAGTTCCGAGGTTCCTAAATTACTAAATAAGCGTTCCATTACACGGGAAGGTTAATATTACATCAGAGATTATAATTAAACAGTTCCTTTTAATTACTTCCTCAAGTTTCTGAAGAGATTTTTCGGCTTCTCGGAAATAATCGGCGTAATTTGTATTTTGATCTTATGATATAAGATTTCGATATTATCAAAGAAAATCGTCTATTGAATTATTTAATAAAGGTATTGTGGTTTATGAATTGATTTTGTTATTAAAAATTTACCGCTTTTGACAGTTCTTTCTTACTAGTTTGTGAGAGACGGTGAAGGACAAGATAAGTTATTTATTACCCTTTCAAGAGGTACATCATAACTTTTGAATCATAGAAAATTGCACCGACATACTCAGTATTAAAAAGTTTGGGAAATGACATTGCTTGAGCCCCTAATTAATTTGACCCATACTTTCAGGGACATACCTTATGAGACAGACATGCAGAATAATCCAAACTAAATCCATCGATTACTCCAAACCCCATGAGAAATAAAAACTAATAGATTGCTTTAAACATTGAATACATTTCTACCTAAATTAAACTACATAACAGAAATTCATATTGGATAAATCCCATAAGCCCTTAGCAACGAGCAAGACATACATTATTATACATAGTTCTTGTACTTACACCCAACCCAACAAAAAAAAGAAAATGTCTACTTGTGGCTATAATAGCAAATCCACTTACCCTTGGCCCTCGAATTTTCCCCCGCCATAATTGAAAAAGACCGAAGACAAGTAATTCCCTTAGCAAACACAAAAACGCAAGCAACCTCATTTTCATGCGCCTTATTTTCATTTATTTTTTTCTTGGTAACCCCAATAACTTCGCACTGGCAACACGGTTCAGTTCACTATGCCCAAATGTCCCGGTAGATTAATTTGGGTAAAAACCTGTGAAAGACGTACGAGTACTTTCTTCATTTTGTTAATTCATTGTATTGATTTGGCTTTTGCTTCTTCTTAATTTCGGTGTGGGGAATTGGATGAAAGGACTCGATGTGTGTCCAAGAGTTTGTTTGGTTTTTTTTTCTCTCTGATTACGTGTGAAAAGAGGTTTTATCTCGGTGGATTGTAGTGAGAAAGAAAAGCTTGATTGTATTTTTTATCTGTGGGGTAGAGGAATTGTCTGAGGGATAAATCTCCGAGGAATTCATTCAGAGTGTGGATTATTGTTAGTCCGCAGGCTGTTATATTGTACGTTTGTTATTAAGATTTTTTTGTGGATTCAAAACATTACATTAGACCTTACTTCTTCTTACGCCGATGTCGGTCCCGCGTACGATTATACAGACCTTACATCATTACTTTACAGAATTCGATCCTTATTAGCAACACTATCGAATGATTTAATAATAGGGTGTGATTATTTTTCCAAAATCAACGGGTTCGATTTTAGACCAGGATTACTTATTAATTTTTGTAAAATACAATGTTTTAGTTTCATCTAAATCGGCCTCGAGACTCCTTTAAGCATTTTACGATATTCTTCATAGTTTCGGATGTTGCCATTCACGCCTAGTTGGAAAATTCAACCTGTATATACCTTGTGGAGTATAAAGCATCATACTGTGACGTTGACGTCAGCGGCGCATACGTTGCCATGTATTTCTCGCTGAACGCGACCGACCGCACGCGACGAACATTCAAGCCTTAAGGTTGATGCTCAAGGGTAGCCCGCGAAATTCAAAATTTCTTGGGTTTTTTGCAATTTGCAGGCCCGTGCTAGGTTGTATGTTGATTAAAATATTGATCGCGCTTGTAAGACGTATGTAGTTACAGAATTATTATCATCGAAATCACCAATACAACCCTCCAAGTTCATAAAGCTTCAGGAACAAAAAAATAACATAAAAAGTCATTCCTGAAGCTTTATGAACTTAGAGCGTTATATTGATGATTTTGTTGATTATACTTCTGTAACTACATACGTCTTACAAGCGCGATCAATATTTTAATCAACATACAACCTAGCACTGGCCTGCAAATTGCAAAAAACCCAAGAAATTTTGAATTTCGCGGGCTGGTTGGAGCATTCCCCTTAAGTTGAATACATCAACTTTGGTATATCATTTACACCGGGGAGATATACTGAATAATAATTTAATTTTAATAATACTAGTAGACCACAGGTCTTGATTATGTGCCTGCCCAACTAAAAATGATGAGTGGACAACTACCCTTACCAAAAACCCGTAGTGCAACTAGTTGGACAATGTAATTTGACCACGGGTCCTAAAATATTGAGGAGATAAAAAGATTTTCTATACAAAATTTTACATTATCTCAGTTGTAGTCTGGGAGTAAATTAATTTCAATCAAACCGCCATCAATTAAAGGAATACTGCGGATTTTAGTCAGTACGAGTCTGACAGTCCCTTCCGTCCGGCCCTGGGTGGGAGGACTCAATTGATGATTTTTCAACGTAAAAAAGAACCCGTCATCAAAATAAACAAGACAACTTCAATGATAACACCCATTATGTTATATCCGCATACTTCCACGCAAGTATGTCGATCAATACAATGCGCCGGATTTATTTAACCCTTTAATTCTCTGCGCCACCGGAATGTCACGGAGTGTTTACCATATTTTTTAAACCATATATGCCTGAGCCCTCGTATGGGGATATTTATAGGCTGATTATGTTTCGTTATTTTAATATTTTATTTTTCTCATAATCCATTATAAGCTGCTTGAAACTCCAAAAGGTAATTAGCCTGTAATCTTCAAAGGATGAAGTAGACACACATGAACCAGTACTCACTCAAAACCCCCATAATTTTATTTTTCCCACACTATACTCATTATTTATTACCACTTTAAGGGTAGATCTGACAGAGTGACATGAAAATAACATCAACAAGATAAAAACATGAATACTTCAATATGATTGAAAATTTATTTAAGTAAGTATTTTTTGCAATACATAATTTTTCAGAGGTTACCTTAAGGACCCTTAAGCTATTGTCAAACAGAGAGGCGAAGCGAAGCGTATTTGTTTGTAATGTATGGAATTGTTTGAAGCCTGTCACATAGACTATCGGACCGCTTTCTCTTTTCTATATGACAGGATTCGGATCGCATTCGCTTCGCGTTCGCTTCGCCTGTCTGTTTGACAATACCTTTATTGTGGTTCTCAGAATAATGACTAATTGTGGGGTCAGAGTATATTTTATAATTCTTGGTTGAGTTTTAAATATCAAATCTCTTTTCAAAATACCTCTGAATCTGAAAGCAAAACCTCAATCTTGTTAGATGATTCACCAAGATAGGATTATCTCTATACGGCTTATCCGTTTCAATCATCAAAAACCCACACATGATCAAAATGGAGTACCAAGGCAACTTCAAAGAGTGCCCCATACATATTACATTCAGCATACTTCCACGCTACAACCCCGATCGATAAAGCAGGCCGGATTCATTTAATATTTTATTTAGAGAAGTTATCGCGCGCTGACTTCGGTGCGTCGAAAAAATTCCCGTGGAAAATTGAATTTTAAGGCCTTAGGTAAGGCTGGCTATGACCGGGCCTGCGTGGGCAGACGTCTGATATTTTTGAAGAGACACGTGCGAGGCCATGTGGTGTTGGCACATCTAGGTAAGGATTTCAGGTGTGTCAAAAAAACAAAAATGGCTACCATTCAGTGGGGGACTGGGTTCCGACCCCACAAGCAGAATAGTTTGCTTGGCAAAATTGAGCAAGTAACCTCCTCTTCAAGTAGGTACAGACCGAAACCGAAAAGACACACTGTTTTATAGCTTTCATTTTATTGAAAATGACATATATTTAGTCATTATCATCATCATCATCAGCCGGAAGACGCCCGATACTGAACACGGACACACTTTTCCCTTAGACCAACACACCAAACGAACAACCGCAACTTAGCCTCTTCGTACACAAGGACGCAAGTCTCCGATTCCTCACGACTTTGGTATCCAGGTGACTTTCGGAATATAAATCAACAGAGTTTCATACACAGAAACGCGTCAGTGGATATCAAAGTCTTAAGGTATCTTGCGTCGCGTCGCCTAGTGTACGAAAGGCTTACACCCATCCTGCGACTCTTACGATGTCGGCCCACCTAATGAGACGCCTGCCTAAGTTATGTCTTCCATAACGTTTTCTTCTAATTATCCTTGATTATATTTTATATCACAAGTCTAGACGGCCAAGTCTGCATACTAAACCTACTTCTGTTTTACGTTTTTCAGGATCAGAGTCTTAATTAACAACAGCTTCACTAAAAAAAGAATACGACTTTAATACTAAAATTTATCCTCACAAATTCTTACTAATTTATAATTGCGAATGTTTGGATGTATAGTGGATAGATGGAAGTTTGTTACTCAATCAATACAAAACGCCAGAATGAATTTGGATGATATTCTGTTCAGAGACAGCTTATACAGGCCTGTTGGTCTAGTGGTTAGTGACCCTGACTGCTATGCCGGAGGTCGTGGGTTCGATTCCCACCCAGGACAAATGTTTGTGTGATGAGCACGATCATTTTTTCTGTGTCTGGATGTAATTTATCTATAATTTATGTATGTATTTAGAAATATATAAGTATGTTTATCAGTTGTCTAGTACTCATAACACATCTCTGCTTAGCTTGGGACTAGATGGCGTTGTGTGGTAGTTGTGGAATATTATTATTTATAGTCTGGAATAACAGATAAGATACCTATTACCCCAATATTATGATTCTTTTGGATAATTTTTGACAGAAACGCAGACGAAGTCGCTACCAACAAGTAGTTCTTTTTTAAACGGTTTGCTTCTAAAGACTTCATGTTCGTGTTAAATTGAATTTCGCAAAGGTTAAAGGTTACATGTATTGGTTATGTTATCTTGCTTATATTGTTACGTTGAGACAACGAATTTACAAGTACAGTCCTTACACGTGTACAGTACTTTTTTTTATGAAGGTTCGTTTAACTTTGTAGTAATTACGACGTTATGTTGTTGGTGTTGGGTCGGTTTAAGAATAGGGTTGTGGGTTGAATAAATAGTTAGTAGTTGAAAGACTTTCATAGATACAAAGTTGGTAGTTCGTTTTTTAGTTTGTTGTATAACATTTATCTTTCATTATCGGTATCCGGAACCAAATCGACTATAAACCGTACCGACGGTATCCATACTTAAACTTAAACCAAAACCATTATAATTCAAAACATACATTTTCAACTTGAGAAGTTCAATTCTGAAAGGACCATAACATAATTATTCTCTACAAAAAGTTCTTCGCACCACGCATTATTAAGTGTTCTCTGATTAAAAATAATTGATTGAAAAATAAAACTCATTCTCAACTCACATTGTAGTTGAATAACGAGAAATCCAAAAGAAAAATGTGCTGTGAGACCTTGCCTCATGCTAAATGTCACGATTTTAGGTTAAGCGAGTTCTAGAGATCTAGAGATTAGGTTCTGATTACAAAACAAGAATCAAAATGTCGCATTAATGACTGTATTTTTTACCGCATCAACTTAGAAGTTTGATTTAGGATTAAGGCAGGACTATATTGGCCTACGTATTTAGTATCAATTTCTACAATCTATCTCCTCCCATTCCTGAGAAAAAGGATCTTGACAGACAGGCACATGAATGGACAAAGAAATGATCATAAAAGGGTTCTGCTTTTCCTTTTGAGGTACGAAACCCCTTCTTCTCCCCTAATAACTTCTGAAAATATTCCTAATGTAAAAAGTCCTGTTACAATTTCTTTTACACTGTAAAAGCAATTACAGAGCAAAGAAAACTTAAAAGTGTTATACCGAGAGGACACTTTCCTATGAATATTATATTCATTAAACTGGATTAGGAAGTTGGTATGGACTTTCGAATTCAAACAACTAACTGAAATTACTTTGAAATAAATCGTACTAAGTTTTTTTTTTCTGTGAATGTGTTAGAAATACTTCAATACTTTTTTTACAACACAAAGAAGAGATTTGGTTATATAAAGCATTAAAATCAACCAGTAAAATAAATACCTTTGTGTAGAAATTGAAAACAGGTGTATCGAAATCAATAATCATTTTCACGACGTATTGTAGTTATTTACCGAATAAAGAGCGATACAAAAATAAAAATATCTATACTTTACCAAGTTGTTGATTGTAGAAATTACAAATAGTTGTCAGAGCAAAATCAATGAAGTACCTGAAAAAAGAAAAAAAAATTACTTAAAACTTAAAATACATGCTTTTAGAATATATACAAGATAATATCGCTATTATCTACCCGTATAAAATAATATCGGTATTGTCTATCGGTTACCTATCTATCGGTACCCTTTTGTGATAATTTAATAGTCGGCTATTAAATTATCACAAAAGGGTACCATAGAAAATCAATACGGGAAACCCGCATAAATCTTGTAATTAATGTGTGTACGTTCCTATTTTTTAATACAGTGCCGCTGTACACGTGTGATGTGTACGAAGAAGGAACTATTTACCTATTTCCTTGAAATTAAATGTCTAAGTTCCAGTTTACTTTACGTCACAATAAGTGAAAACTCATGATAATGCCTCAGGTGAATGCTGGCGGTGAGGGAGCGCCTTTAGTGTCAACGAAACCACTAAAAAAAATCTCCCCTTAAATTGAACGTCCATACTATGCTAATCCAACTTAAGGGCAAAATGTTATCGCCGACAAACAGTTTACTGTACAGACATCTCAGTACACTCTCCAGGGAGCATACGTGTAATGTTTAAACAAGTTTCATATTTTTCCTGACTGGAATATATAAAGTCTCAGGTGATACGACGAGGCACCTTAAGTTCTAGCAAATACTAAATCGAATTTACTGTTGGCACGACGCCAATGCTTTGAGATGCGACCCTGAATTGAATTTGAAGTTTTTTGGGTGAAATATACAGTTGGGAAGGATTTGGTTGTAAATCTGTTGGAAATAAAAGTTTTTTCTTTGGTTTTTCTTGAAGTAGAACTTTTTATCCAGCACTAGGTTATGCCAGTGGCTTTGTCTTATTCCACGAGGTTGTACGACCGGTATATAAAACCTCGTACCCTATAGGGGAACAGTGTATAAGACGGGGACGCGAGGTATGATGGGAAATCACACACTTAAGGCAAACTTAACACAATACTAACGTAGCGCAAGCGCCAACAAGACGCCAATTGTTAATGGCCGCTTGCAAATGACATCCTGATGGCACTTGCGCTACGTTAGTATTGTGTTAAGTATGCCTAAAGAGTGTATGTCCCCATTATACCTCGCGATTATTATCGTCCCCGTCTTATACACTGTTCTCCTACCTATATTATTCTAGACTTTTATATATCTCTGTGCCAAAGTCAGTAGATGGCATGGTAGGCGCAGTGTAGACTGTAGCGTACCGTAGCACGGTTTCGATCCCTGCACGGAATAAATATTTTGGCCTACAAGTACCTAGTTGTTCCGGGTCTTTGTGAGTATGAATGTTTGTAAACGCACTCACGATACACGAAAAAATTATAGTGTGGAAACAATTTTTTTAAAGCAAAGAGGAGTTCTTCCAGATACGGAAAGCCGTTGTGACGATTGAGTGAATAACATCTATCCAAACTTCATTAACATGATGGATGAGTAATAAAAACACCAGAAAACTGAGAGGGGGCTTACCAGATATCATCCTCATTTTAGGATGAAGTAATAAGGAACTCCATTCACTGTTTTTCAGTATATAAATCATATAGGATTGTTTTAATCTAAAACAACGCTACTCCAACTAATTACTTACCTAAAACATCTCATGAATTAATTAAAATTTCACTTTACAAATCAAGGAGGCGACATCATTAATGTCTCATAATGAAACGCGTGTCTTACAAACGTCTAAACTTCCGCCCCATACATATTAATATGAAGTCCTTAACGAAAACATTTCCATAACAAGTGTATTACATTAATTTAATGTGTCTCGACATCGTTTTGAAGAGAACGTAACCACGCACGTTACGTTAATCAGTGGGTGCTGCGAAGCATAACCGACTTTGTGGAGAAAGAGACTCTAATCACTTTGATGCAAAGGATATAATGGCTTGTATGTGTAATTTGTGACGCAAATTAAAATGTTGCCATAAGCTTATATTTGTAAGTTCTTTTCAAATTCTGTCTTGTGTACTGACTGGAATAAATTTTTACTTTTATTTTTGATCATGAAGTTTATTAGTAGGTGGCAATCGAATTGTCGCAAGTTCTACATTCGATTCTTTAGTCAAACCCAAAGATAGATAAATCTAATCTAATTGCCCACGTGTTTATTGGATTTTTTTATATTTCCTCAGCATCAGCTATTCTTTGATACCCAGAAGTGACGTAATATTAAAAAAAAAATACATGTGGCACTCGGAGACTACCGCGGTGAAGCTGTTGCATAACATTTTATTTTTATTTTAAAAGAATAAAATCACCTACCGCGTATATATTTCGAGAATATAATTTATTTAAAATGTTAGTGATGCACAACTGTAATGAAGAGAAGAGAAGTTATTTACTTCTTTTTTGTAGGAGAATTTTATAAGTAGGTTTCATTGTGAAAACTCCTTTTGTAGCTGGCCGTTTAGAATCAGCAAGAAAACGTAAACTGTTTTTATGACGGCTATTTTTATGATTGCCGAAGTCTCTCGAACTGAAAAGATGTTAGACGATGCGTGGTGTCAGATTGTTTCCTTAGGTTTTTTCGTTAGGTTTTTGGAAATTTTTTGATTCGGTCGCAGCGCCGCGCCGCGCTCAGAGCCCGCGATAAAAGCTATGCAATAGCTTAAAAATTACATCAGTGAGGGAAGAGTATTAAGCATTACAATCCGCAGCTTGTAATGATACAAACACCTTGATACAAAATTTAACATCAATGCGCTCCACTTGTAATTAAAGTGTCCGGCGGACCGCATACGTTACATTACACGCGAATACATGATTAAAGTGCTCCTACTTTTAAGAAAATAATGATGCGAACACCACCAGGATACGAACATCGCTACACTGACTTAATTACATGACATTAATTTCATGAGTATGTTCAAGTCAAAACTCAAGGGTGAAAAGGAAAACCAAAGTAAATATTTGGATAATAATAATAATAATAAGCCCTGACCACCGGCGGCCCGGACCCTGTTCCCGGTGCTGGAGAACTGCTATTTTTTATATTTTTAAATGTTTTTTATTTGTTTTTTGTAAAAATATTTAAAAATGTAATTTATAAGTAAAAAAAATGAATAAAGAAATAATAATAATAAGCTTTATTTGTTCTCACAGTATAAAACCTTAAGATTAAATAGTTAAAATATTAACAGTGATCGTGGCTTTATAGTCACAGTACGGATCGCAACTGGCATCTTAGCTAGATTACAGAGTAACCTGGATGATCTACAAGTAGTTGTTTCGGGTCTGGGTGTTTGTGTATGTGAGTTTATATGTTTGTAAACGTACCCACGATACAGGAGAAATTCCTAGTGTGCGGCAACGTTTTTTTTTTATAAAAAAAAGTGAATGCGCAAGTTTATAAAATGTAAAAAATTCATCGATACACAAAAAATACGTGTGGCACTCGGGGACTGCCGCGGTAAAGCTATTGCATAGCATTTTTATCAACTTATGCAATTATAATTATTTATTTATTATATTTATTTAATTAGGCTATGGTCAGCCACGTCAATCAAGTGAAACGTCAAGAAACGTTCTCCTCCCTTTCCCTCTCCCTCTCCCTCAATAAAAGCATGCTTTCGTGCTAGTAATGAGCACGTCTGTCCGTACTTTTATGAGCACGTCTGTCCGTACGTTTATGATTGCCGAAGTCTCCCGAACTGAAACGACGTTAGTCGATGCGTGGTGTCTTATTATTTTCCTTAGGTTTTTTCGTTAGAGTTTTCGCGCCGCGCCGTGCTCAGAGCACAAGAGCCTGGGATAAAAGCTATGCAATAGCTTAAAAAAAATCTCTTACATTCCTCCATTCCTCCTTAAAATTCTCTTACTCCCACACTTCACCTACTTAAACGTTCAGCTCTAATTATTACCGACCTCAAGCCCGCATGTCACCTCGACCTCTTAAACACAAACATAAAGCGGTGGTTTACACCATTATTTTGACGTTAACAGCGCCCCTGAGACGTGGGTAGGAAATTAACTGTACACTAATCCGTGGTTAGTTAACCGATATAATTGGAATTTGACCGCATTCTGATAGTTTATACGTTAGTTTGTTTCAAATTCGCGCGTGAGTATTTAGGTTTAGGAGTGGTAAGCTGTGGTTGGATATTGAAAACAGTTTATGGATGTAGGCAAACATCCGAGGAATTTAATAAAAAAATGTGTGCTAAAAAAAGTAAAAAAAAAATATGAGGGAGCAGCGCAACAGCGAAGTTACTTTTTTTTCCGGACTCGATTGAGACCAGTGTTGTGGAGCAGTGGTAGCCCAGTGGTATTGGTCCCGACTTACGAGTTGTAGGTCGTGAGTTTGAATCCCGTCAGGCGCATTATTTTGTGTAATTTATTTCATCACCACTGCTTTCAAAACGGTGAAGGAACGACCCAAAAATGTTGTAACAGTGACGTATAATTCAAAGTACAACACAATAAAATTCAAAGACAATTTTCAACAATTCACGCTTGGAGGAGCATAAACAAAAATCTTTATTGGAATAATGAAATACTGGCAACAAACAAGGGGTGGGAATGACACCCTTAACTTCATGCATGTAAGGGTGATACAATGAGTAGATATTTCCATTTATTGGGAAATATTATACAGAGGCGCGCTAGCCGCCAGCAAAAGTAAATATTTCGATATTGAAACTGAAAATATTAAAGGAAACGGTCCCTTATAATTATGTACAATTGTACGAATCGCGAGCGCGTTTTGAATCTGTGACGCTACAGAGGTCCTTACGTACTAGTGTCAAATTTTTCAGTCCATTCCTAACCTTGATTGCTTTAAGGTAGATGTTATTTCTGACATTTTTTTTTCTGACATAATACCGACATTTCACTTTAAATTTAAAATTAATTAATAATACACGAATTAAAAAAAATAAACGCGAAAATGCTGTTCATCTATAATAACTATAATACATAGCGCATCTCATAATCCAATTTATTAAGTAAATATTCTACATTATGATACATATGACTCATACAAAAGTAGGTAGTCCTCAATAAAATTAAATAAAAATTGAATGAAATATGATTATGATTTATAATACATTGAAATAACACAAAAGCCATTTTATTATTCTAATTTAATACTTCTTAACTTTCTTTATAAAAACAAAAAAGCGCCTTCATCCTCTCTCCTATTTCCAATTAATTTAACTATGCTGTGCCCGACGGGGACCAAAATTGATTCAATGTTTTAACCTACCAACTGTTTTACCTAACATTATGGAATGCAATAAAGTATTGAGTATTTTTTTTTCAGGGAACGAAAAATCTACAGTCACTAAAAGAGATAAGTAGGTATTCAGGCAGCAACGTTTCAACCTAAGTGGCTGTATGTAATTATTCGATCAAAAAGCACATAATATACTCGTGTAATTATATAGCATACAGGAAAGCCGTTTAAAACTTGCTTTCTGCATATATAACTCTTGTTTAGATTTAAAACGGGATATTTACCATGTTTATTATTTGTTTTGAGTTTCCGATATTTCGGCACTGTTGCAAGCGCCATGATCACGGAGGAACTGAAGTCATTGCGGGTGGATGTTTATGAGAAGACAAATCGGTCTACCCTCCTTCTCGTTCGTTTTTTGCGTTCGGCACCACTACTATTGTCACTCGTCTCACTCACAACACGATATTGTTCCCGACACACAGTTCCTCCGTGATCATGGCGCTTGCAACAGTGCCGAAATATCGGAAACTCAAAACAAATAATAAACATGGTAAATATCCCGTTTTAAATTTAAACAATAGTTCTAGTGACCATGTCAGTCTAAAAACTTATACATAACTCTTTTCTTGAGGGTACATTTTTCGTATCTGAAATAAAAACATAGCACCATTTTTATTACATGGTTAAATCATCAAATGAGTCCTCCAACCCAGGGCAAGACGGAAGAGACTGTCAGACTTGTAGGGGAACAGTGTATAAGACGGGGACACGAGGTATGATGGGAAATCACACACCTAAGGCAAACTTAGCACAAGCGCCAACAGGACGCCATTTGCGTCTGGCCGCTTGCAAATGATGTCCTGATGGCGCTTGCTCTACGTTAGTGTTGTGTTAAGTATGCCTAAAGAGTGTATGCTATACCTCGCGATTATTAGCGTCCCCGTCTTATACACTGTTCCCCTACTGACTAAAATCCGTCCTTTACGTTCCGGGGCCACGTTTGCCTGATAAGACATTCCCGCGAAAAATTGCACCTGCCTTTAAACCAATCAAGATAATATTCCAAGTAACACCATTACCACAAAGACAATCAAACCCTTAACAAAACAATCGCGTGTCCAATTCCAACAAAAGATTCCAACACCCTCTATAAGCAATAACGGAATTTAACGCCGATCGTTAACGTTAGCGTGTTTTTGACGGGTGTTAACGATAACGGAAATCGTTACGGCCATCAGGAGGGCCATTGTAACCGCCTTCAGGCTTTTAGTGACTGTCAATTGGATTAATAGTGTTGTAACCTCGTTGAATATAAATATATAGGGGGAGAGGAAAACGAGGAGAATATAGGAGGGGAGAAGTGATTAATGAGTTTCCCGTTTATGTACATTTTGTGGACATTTTTAGGTGTAGCGATGTTTTTATTGTTGTGTGAATTTTATTTGTGATGTCTCCATTTGAATTGTGGTCTGGGAATTAAGTGTGGTGTGGTGTAATTATTGTGGGTTGTTGATCGTGAGTGATAGCGCTAATTACACTGGTTTTGTTTTTGGTTCGGTTGTTTATTCGTTTGTAATTAAGTAGAAATAGTAAGTTACTGTTTTAGACATTGTATATTTGTCATTTTACTGATAACCATCTAAACTTATGTGCTAGCTGTCTCTTCAACGGGATACTTTAATATAATTTATGGTTTGTTAGTTTAAAAAAAACCTTTCTCCGCACTAGATTTTTTTTCTGTAGTGTGTGTAACTCCCATAGAATAGATTATGCAAATATTTGCTTTGTGTGGGAATAGAATCCGCGATACCCATTGCAGCAGTCCAAGAATTTTATAAAAAATGATAAGGCGTGTTGTTAACTAGAGCGTATTACCTAGTTTCGCTATAACAAAAAATACTATCAACATAATATCCCAAAGCGTCAAGTTTTGGAGTTATTCCCCGAAATATAAGTCTAAAATAAACAAATAAACCGAATCTTGGAAAAACAACTTTTTTGGCATAATTTCTCCCTGCAGGTATGCATTCGTATTATGACAACATGATTGCGTCATGATTTTATTCCTTGCCATGTTCCCGTGGGATAAACTTATACACTACTAACCGAGTAACGCAAGAAACCTCAGAAACAAATTAGAATTCTGTTCGTCAGTGAGACATTCCTAGAAATTCTAAGTAATTTATATTTTGTGTATGTCAATCTTGACTAGAAAAGTTAGTTAACTCGAAATCAGCTCGCAAATATAGCAAAAGTCTATTTGTTTATTTATCTACGCATATGTTGTAGATCTTATTTAATTTTTCTTCCACTTTTTTATTTAATCCAGTTTATTTATATAACTTTTATTAAACTAGTTTAAGAATAAAATAAATAAAACTAAATATTTACAACAAAATTTAATTTAGATAGCAATTATTTTAAGAGGTTACCAGGGCCTTGGAGCAAACGGTAGCTAAACGAATTGTGCTGCATTTGCTGCGCGAGGAAACTGACAAGCGAGGCTGCTCACTCTGTCTGGACGCGTCTATTGTTTTTCGACCGAGCCACGAAACAATATACACGAGCAAAAACAAAAGCCGACACTGGATGGCTCGAGCGCTCGGTCGCTCGACCACGGCAGCGCTGTCACTTGCCTCGCCCGAGACACGTCCACACCAACCGAGCTGCTTCGCGCGGAAAATGCCTCGCGAGGCTGTGCGCTCTGTGGGGACGCACCTAATCAGGTTTGATTGTTGTTGCCGCGCCACCAAATGGGAAGACCCATATTTTGTTAATTTCCCACAGAAACAGGGCCATACATATAAAAAATATGCCTTTTTCCAATGGAGGTAGCCATAAACCCTTTACTACTCCAATCTTTTCAATCATGCATACCAGTTGCGATAATTATCCAGATGAACTTTCTGAGCAATTTTACCAATAAGGCGGTATATCAAAATACTCGCCATATAATAAATGACCGATTAGTTTTAAAAAACAATTTTGAAAACAAAGAACCTTTTTAAACGCAAACCTCTTTATTTTATACCTGCAATGCTTCAGAAGTCACGTTCACGAAATGGATCTCTACGTGTCACAGAATTGCACCCAAGTATTATATTGAGCCAAAGTAATAAGTTCAAGTTGGAACATGACAATGGCGACAAACAGAGTTCGATACCTCTTTGGACCTTATTTTTCTGAATAGCTGTTTGTAGTGAGTGTGGTTAGCAAATTCTCCCACAGACAGAACCGAACGTAAAATAGGATAAACGGTATCCTATGTATTATCTCTCTCAGAGCCATGTTATCAATATCCGTTCAGCCGTTTTGATGTAATGAGTGGATGAAACATCAAAACTTTCGCATTTAAAGTTAGAATTAATATTTTTTATAAATATTAAACGCATTAACGCATGCGTAGCGAATTTCAAAGATTTTTTTTGGAAAGACAAATTCTAACCGCGTGCAGGATTTGATAATTTAAATTATTGTCTTTTTACACAAAATTGAACTGAATTAAATTCATTATCGTGTAATTTTATCGATGACTTGCCCTTTTTTGTATTGCTTGGTGAAACTACACTAAAAACTTCACGAACTCCACGGCGCGGCGGAGCGACGCCGGCGTTGACAGTCGCAGAGGTTTCTTTGGCTGCCTGTTTTTGGATTAAGTTAATAAAATAGGGTTACCTCTTGTACTGCCCCCTGCATGGTTTGCGACTCAGCCCCACCTCTATACCCCGCTGCTGTTGGCTGTTACCATAACTACAAAACAAGCTAAGATAATATTTCAAAGCAGGACTTAAGAGGAAAGTATACCGGCTGCCATTTAAAAAAATAGGTATTTAGAAAAACTCGTGCTGCCGCTACCATACCTCCCCGACCCCCGATCGTGCGATAGAAAGCGTTGCAGCTCGCGACTGACTGTATTTTTATATGTAATTTGTCTGTCGGGAGAAAACTTTTTTCACATACTAAATCACGACCAATCTCTTAGATTTTGGCGGCAATCGTTTCAGCATATTATATTCTAGGTTTGTAGGTTCTGCTTTTTTTTCTAAAACTTCTTTGTTTTTCAAATACAAAGATTTTACTTCAATGAAGATTTTGTCATAAAAAAAAAATAGTAACTCTTAGGCGCCTGTAACTTTCAAACTATTATAAATTCTGAAAAAATGAAAACCTCTTAACCTAGTTTTTTACTGTGTCAGAAGCATTCTAAAAAATCATTGAGATAGGATAACATCTAGGGGCAGGAAAACGTTTTCTCTTTTAGTATGGACGAGCGCTCGGTAGACGATTGTCTTAACCACAGAACAGTAATTACAATATCGTAAAATAACATTCATCTCCCCAAATCCTAACATAATTTACTTTTGATATTCTAAGCAATTTACATCGAAATCGAATCTGAGCTTTATTTGTGATCAATGTAACCTATTTCGATTCTGCGTAAACAAAGGTCTTAAATCTGTTTGTCTGACTAGTTATTTTGGGTCTATTGATTAATTTTATGCAAATCTGGATAAATTGAATATGTTCTAATAGATTATTTGGTCCCTTTCATCATAGTATTTGTGTTTAAGGAGAGCCTGTTAATCGGTTTTAAGAGGAAAGTTTCTTTGACCTTAGTTCAAGTACAAATGTTTGACCTCTACATAATACTTTTATGGGGTGAATGTACTCGCTAGTCAAAACAAACAACTTTTACTATGGAATTAACCTTGAAAAGATATCTCCTTCTTTTGAGCTTATTCGTGGCAAAAAGTTCTTATGTTCGACTCAAATCTTTACAGCTACGTGACGGTGCATCCACACCGCCGGTAAAATTTGTGGAGCAACAAAAGGCAACACGGCAATATTCGGTAACTTTTGTGGCACCTTGCTACTATTTGTTGATTGTTACTTACCCGTGCATCCACACCGCAGTAACATCCGACAGCAAAAAGTTACTAAGTGTTGCCGTGTTACTGTAAGTCGAGTAACGTTGCTCGACAATCGGTAACATTGTTAGATAATGGGGGTAACATTGTTACCGAATGTTGAGCAACGTTACTCGACTTACAGTAACACGTCAACACTTAGTAACATTAAATAACATTTTGTTGGCTGATGTTATCGAGTAACATTTGAAAACGTTGAGCTACAAATGTTACCGGCGATGTGGATGCACCGTGAGGCAAAATACCTTATAGCGCTAGATGGATCATGTTGTGTGATGTTAATTCGCCATCGAACTAGCTTCGCCCCGCGACGGCGACGTGGGCAAGTAGTAAAACAATCGCATTAAGATTTTTTCTTGCGGTAAGATAGAGCCTATATTAAATGTCAGACCTTTAACAGTACTACTGCTGTATTCATTTCCATTTAGTAGTTTTTGCGTTATGCGTGTACAAACATATCTTCTGCTTCTTCTTCCTGCCCTTATCCCATTCTACTTGGGGTGCGCGCAACACGTTTTCTTCTTCCATTCTCCCCTATCAGACGTCACAGTATCATTTACTCCTTTTTCTTTCATATCATTCCTTAGACAATCCATCCATCTTTCGTGTGTACAAACATATAGACTCATAAAAAAAACTATTACGGCTACTGTCAGTTGCTATAGTAAAATCCCCTTTATAACTTTTTCTTCAATACCTTTAGTGTACAAACATCTGTTAAAATTTTATTAATTATTCTGGAGAAACAGTTTACCTGTATTCAATTTGTTAGTCTTTTAAATTAAGTTTATAACTTTAAGTTTATTCGTATTTCTAGTTATCTGCCTCGCTATACCAGTATTTAACACAATTCAGTCGCAGGAGACAAATTTTCAGCACCAAGTTGTAATCTACTCCTAAACTAGTTGGATAAATGTGGTTTGTCTTAGAGACACTCCTTTAACGAAGGTATGCCTTGTAACTTAAGTGTATTTTATGCTAAAATGTGCTAATTTTAGGATCATAAATATACTGATTCCGAGGAGAGACGTGAGTAATAGTTGAAATTAAAGATTTCTATCTATTCTTGTATTAACAGGAATCTGAAAGTTGAAGGTTCAAGTTTATTAATATTAAGGCCTTTTTTATGAGTGAGAAAATCATCACGAATACCCTCCGCCTATGGCGAGCGCTCGAGGGTTATGTCAGATTCAACTGTTACCCCACTCTGCCAACTAGTACCATTGGTCTTGGGTCAGGGTGACACGAAGCCTACAATTCCATCGAGGGGCTTATCTCCTATGTCTGTTCATACCAGCCAGTTTTATACAATGACCTAATAAAATTGGTATTCAGTCAAATTCTGTAAAAAAAGTGTTTTAATTTCAAACATATTCTAGCATATTTTTTCTTAGTTCCTGTTTTAGGACACAGTAGAGCATACGGTGCAAGACTGCCCCGCTTGGGCAGAGCACCGACGTGTCCTCACGGCGGCGATAGGCGGAGACCTCTCGCGCCCGGCATTGGTTGCGGCCATGCTGCGGGGCGAGACGGAGTGGGAAGCGGTCGCCTCCTTCTGCGAAGCAGTAATGCTCGCGAAGGAGGAGGCGGGCCGCGTGAGAGAGAGGACAATGTCCTCCCTCCGCCCCACCCGCGGTGGTGGACGCCCACGGCGACGAACGTCGCAAGACGATCTCCGGCCACCGTAGGCGCGGGCATGCGGGCAGCGAGTAAAGGGCAACTCGCAGCCCGACCATGGACCATGCCCGGGTCGACGGCGCGTTGTGTTCCACGCGCGCCTCAAAGAGCGTCAGCATAATGACGGGGCCCCCTCTCTAGAGGGCCAAAGCCTGCCGGGGTCGCGGGACTTATACCATTACCGTGACCCCGGGACATAAAGGGCTACTGAAGGACACCGTGGATTTTAGTCAGTACAAGTCTGACAGTGGGGGTGGGAGGACTCATTTGATGATTTTACCACAATAAAAAAAAAAAAACCTGTTTTTATGTAAAAAAATACTGGTTTGAGTGTAGTAAAATGTACTCGATCGTACCTTAATTGAGGTCACATCTAAGATCCAGTTACCTCAATCTAAACAAATTAAAGCACTTTAACATGAATATATCATTATGTCTTTAACCCTCGAAGAGTTAGGTAGAAGTATATGTAATAATAGTATACACACGTTTTGCCAATTATGTTACACACAACTGTTTTATAAAATTGCCTAAATTCTAAGATTACAATGGCAGTCTTATTACTAATCTTATGTTTAAATTTCAATATAAATAATGGAGGACTGGCGAGTTTTTATATTTTTATCATCACCCGGGCACACATCCAGTTTCTGTGGCTGCTACTGAACAATTCTTACAGAAAAACATAATAGCACTTTGCCTAACATGGGAATCGAACCGTTACTTACGATACAGATTCAAAGTATCTTTTTTTTTTCTTTCAGAAATCACCTACAAATAAGTAAAGAAAGTTGAACGACCCTGAAATTATCCTAACCCTTTCAGAAAATACCCAATCTACTTCAAAGATACTTTGACACCGAAGTTGATTTCTCAATAGAGTATAACGAATGGTTCTACCCAAGGGTGATGATCCGCGAAACTACCACTAATATAATCATAATATCTTCGCGGATCCAGAGACATAAAAGAAATTGTTATTCGTGGTTCTAAGAACTGTTGAGATGTGAAACTCGCTTGAGAGTGAAGATCGAAAATATGGTGTAGAGGTTTTGACGACACGGTCGTGCAGTGCCTGAGTGATTGGACTGGTTCGATTCTCGCATGAAGCAAATATTTGTATAATATACAAGTAGTTATTCTGGGTCTGGGCGTTTGTGTATGTGAGTTTCTGTGTTTGTAAATGCACAAACGATACAGGAGAAATACCTGTGTGAGTGGGGCAACGGTTTTTTTTTTTTAATAAAAGAGGTAGTGGTATAAGCGATGAAGCCTATGAAAATTTATGTATGTATTAGTTGAAGATTTGTAGAAATAACCGTGATTTTTAAACCAACTCATGGTTTAAAAATCACGGTTGAGATAATATCATAACTCATTATAACGTAACGCGTCCTATCAACTTTTGATTCAAAAGTCATTGCTAGTTAATTTCACCAATGGCGTTTATTTGTAATTCAGGAATTGGTTGGTAGTTTTACCATTTTGAGAAAGCAAATCGTGTTTTCAACATGTTTGTTTATTGTGTTACATTGTTAACAATTTTTGTGTGTTTTCATAAAACTATGCACAAAATATCAACGCAAAAACAAAGTTCAAAATACACTTTTTTAAAAAACGGTCAGAAGCTACAGTATCAAATCGTAAACCCAAATCACCCATCACAAAACAAATAAAAAAGCCTTTTACATCTCAAAATAGCCCAATGAACATCACAACCCACCATAACCCTATCAAAATGTCATTACAAACTATATTCTTACATCCCCTCCAGGAATCAGGCAATTAAAGCCATCCTCCACGTTCGGGGGTCAATTTGACCCCGACTGTAATGTGAATTGTTCTAGTTGCCTATCATTTAGGACTGAACTTTATCCTGAATCAGATCAATGTGGAACCATTTGGATTGCGATAGCTGCTTAATAATGTGGGTTTTGAAGTGAGGCCTAGGGAAGGGTTGATAAAATCTTGTTGAAAGCAGAAAGCAGAGTTTTATCATTTTATATTTAAAAGTAAGATAGACTTAAAGTTACTCAATGAGCAATAGAAAGAGCTGTACTCGGTGTTTCTTTGCGTGATAAAAGCCGAAATAAAGAAATTCACTGAAGAACCAGAGTCATCGACATACATCTTAAACATTGCAAGTTATGCAAGTTAGTGGCAAAGCACAGGCCTCATCGCTCGTAGAACTGATAACCGATGGTGTTAAAAAGTGGCAACCACAAACCGGAAGACAGGGTTCACGGGCCTCCTACTAGGTGGACCGACGACAACGTGAGAGTCACTCTAATATAATTTCCTGGATATTGAAAACTGTCTGTCAGTCTAAGTTTCCTAATCGGTCAACCCTCTGTTGCAGCATTACCATCTACCTAGCTTTTACCCATTTATGATGGGATCGGCTTCCAGTCTTTTTTTTTTTAGCGTGGAAGAATCATCAAATGAGTTCTCCCACCCCGGGCAGGGCGGGAGTGACTGTCAGACTTGTACTGACTAAAATCCACGGTGTCCTTCAATAGCCCTTTATGTTCCGGGGTCACGTTAATGAGATAAGTCCCGCGACCCCGGCAGGCTTTGGCCCTCTAGAGACGGGGCCCCGTCATTATGCTGACGCTCTTGGAGGCGCGCGTGGAATACAACGCGCCGTTCGCGTCGACCCATCGGCTTCTAGTCTAACTGACCTTCACATTGAAATTACTGAGTAAATACCCCTTGGTGCTATAAATTGGTTGTCAGATCATAGACTTCTGACTTATAGGCAACTGCCAAAAGACAATCAAAGAGTATTAAAGATCCCCAAATGACAATCGAGAAATTGGTCCGTTGAGGTTGAGTCATTGGGCTTAACGTTCTTTTAAAGATACGAAGAAACCTTGGTTTGTGATGATAGTCACAGTCATATCCACTGATCAAACTTGGCTTTACCTTTTAAAATCGACCCAGCATCAAAGAGGGCCTCAATCATCAAGCCCCAAGTGCAAAAGAAAAATAGAATAATGATCAAGTAAGTCACAGACCTAGAAATAGATAGACATTGAGCTATGAACCAACCAATGCGTCACTCACTGTCCACTTATATCGGAATATGACTGACTGGCGCTTCCCGCAGCCATTCGTAGAAATTCGGAATATCGGCGTCGGCTTTATGACGTCAATCAACGTGTCATCGATAAAAACTAGACAGGTGGTACATCGATTTTTGAAGGATATTTACTACACTTTCAAATAAAAACCATTGAACGGTTTTGGATAAAATTCTATACACAGATAGTTTATAACTTGACTTTCCCGTAAAATAATCACCAAACTGTACGCAGTCAATACCATGGGCATTCGCTAGTTTGTAATATTAATTAGGACTCGAACGTATTCAACCGTGAAGTATTATGATGCTAATTATATGGAAAAGGCATCAAGGAATATCAAAATTAGCGTCAAAGTTCCCGTTCAGGTTTAGGGCCTCAGGTCTCTAGGTTGTATAGGTATCTACCTATACCTAGTCTTCAGTTCTACTAAAGTTCGAAGTGAACTCTGTAGTACCTACACTCAGACGTAGTACTGGCATGCTTATAACCTAAGTAGCCTCAAGTGGCGATACTTATGCACGGTCGGCAAGCGTGCCTCTGGTAGCACGCCTCACTACTACCTGTCTGAAATATGGCTTATTAAGTGAACCAAGGTATATTATGTTAGCCTCAGTTAAATTTTCGTAGTAAACACCTTGAATTTTTAATTCATGACACCCATGCGACTAAAAGAGTGATTAGTATGAATGTTGATGGATGGAGAGGAAGAGGAAGGCCAAAGAAAAGATGGATGGATTGTCTAAGGAATGATATGAAAGAAAAAGGAGTAAATGATACGGTGACGTCTGATAGGGGAGAATGGAAGAAGAAAACGTGTTGCGCCGACCCCAAGTAGAATGGAATAAGGGCAGGAAGAAGAAGACGTCTAGAGTCATGAAGTTTTGTAAAAGAGCTTCTTGATCAAGGAATCTTATTCTTCGTTCCTCAATTATTTGTATGAACTACAAGTACTAGATCCGGATCAAGGTGTTTCTATGTGACTTTAAATATTGATAACGCCCTCACGATATAGGACAAATTCCTAGTGCGGGGCAATATTTTTTTTTAAAGATAAAGATAATGATAGTACGGAGGCCTTCATGGTACATAAAAAGTTAAAATATGCTTTGCTGCTGAGCTCTTTAACTTCTAGATATAAAAAAAACATTCTCTATGACTCCTGAAAAGTTACCAAACGGGAAAGTTGATACTAAATCTCTGCAAGCAAAGTCACAGGATACACTGGTCTACAAAATTTAACTTTTTGTTTGCCCATAAAATAAATGCTATGTTATTATACTAATTTGGGGTCACTGAATACGAAAATATAAACCAAATTTTAAAGTTAGCTCTTATTTTAAAAATATGGCTGTAATCGAAATATATGACTTAAGAGTAAAATTTAATAGAAAATAAATCAATTAATAAAAAATATACATGTTTATTACTTTTTAATAAACTTTTTACAGGAATCTAAGTATTTTAAAATATTTACGAAGTATTTAACCTTTTTTATTCAAGAATTTCTCTTTTTTTCTAAGTTTGGATATACCGTGCTGGTTATGAGGTGTTAAGCAAAAATAACAATCATTGATATGATTAGTAGGTCTCTGCATATCATGGGAACACCAAAAGACACTGAACGATTCTTCTTGTTAATCCATTTGAGTAAATTAGTAGAACAAGTACTGGAACTAAAAACCCAAGATTTATCTTGATTTTTAATTTTATTTCCAAAATAATGAAAGTAAGCAGATTCTAAACGATGGGTTATTGGGCATCTTTGAATATTTAAATTCACGTTACCACATATGTAGCAAAAAAGTCTGCACTATTTACACAGTTACGTGACATAATTAAAATTATAGTTTTTGCACCAAAAAATTGTCGAAAATTATAAAAAAAACTTAAAAAATTTCGCGTTTTAACAATCAAATGAAACATAAACACATTAAACGAAAGCGTAATAACAAAATTTACACGGGTACAATCACAATTTTTTTTTTTAATCTCATAATATAAAGTGAAATCTACCAGTTACCCGGTATTATCTTAAATATGGCATAAATTAATAATAAGAGCTAACTATTAATTTTAAGTTCTATATTTAGATTAAGGGGGTCAAATACTATAGATGTAATGCAGTTTCAAGTAATGGGCAATTTTCATGTTGACCAGTGATATCAGAACATTCCTAGTTTACGAAACTTTCACTAGCATGTCAAACAAGAACTTTGAAACCACAACTTGAAGTCTTGAACTCATTGTGTGTTATCTAATTTCGTCCCTTACTTTGGCTTAGCTTAGACTCAACTTGGGAACCTTCTTGCTTTTCTTCTAAATTCTCTCTAAGTCAATTTAAGTTTCTTACGACGACACCAGAAAAGGTTCTTTCGAGACATTATGGTGTCCACGTTCTTAAGTGTAAGAGTTGTACCTACTTTGTTTTAACAAGAAGTGTGGGTACTTTATTTGTTGGAAAATTTAAGCAATTACTGGACGAAATAAAGCAGTTTTGTGCAAGGAATCGGGACGCATTATCGCAATAAAGCACCTGGTAGTTTCGATTGATAATAACGCGCTTGTGTGGTCCAGCCTTTAAGTGCCTACTTTCAGACCTGTATTTTTTGGCGTAAAAACCTTTTCTGCTCGCCCCTATTATAATATAATTATAATTTTGTCTTAAAATATAAATGGCGAAATATGAGTATTATGTTATAAAGATACTCTTCTACCTTATTACATCATTACAAAGTTGTATTGTAATCCCAAAAGCTAAAAACAAGATTAATCACTTCGTGTCAGATGAAATTTTGTAATTTCGCTAGTAGGTTACAGCAATTTCAATTCTGTATATTTTTATTTATAGTAGGTTTTTGAATGAAATCAAATAAAGAATTACTTCGCTTTCCTGGAGACAAAAGCTTATTACTTCTAAGCCTGTTTTGTAAACAAAGATCGAGTTGTTTACAAAGAAAATATAAGATCTAGAGCAGGTAATCTGGAAACAAAATGGCGAGGTATAAAAAGTTTCCAAATCCTTCGTAGTTTATATCTTCATTCAATTTCCATGTATACATAACATCACACCTGTAATATCAGAAGAGATAGGCAGAGGTGATCCCAATAAGTACATCCACATTTCAGCAGTTATAATTTAGCCCCATAGTCAAGTGGCCGAGTCAACTGCCATTAAACTGGCAAACATCTAGACCTCGTGGCTGCTTTAAAGTAATCCCTGATGGATATATCGAATAACACTTTTTCCTACCTGGAAATGACACTCGGGATCTTATGCTCAACAGTCGTGCTTGTAACCAATAGGCAAACCAAAGTTTCCGTTAAATCAATTTTTATTTTTCCAATACGAAGCCAGAGTTTCCGTTGAATGGATTAACAAATAACAAACAGTAGGTTACAGTGACCCTGAAACGTAAAAGGCAATTGATAGAACACTGTGGATTTGAATAAGTAGTGATATATGAGAGTCCCTTCCGCTCCGTCTAGTGCGGGAGGTAATTTTGCAGTTAAAAAACCCTTCAGTTGCATTCCCTTTTAAAGGGCTGCCCCGTTTAGATAGCCCCACGACCAGACTTATAAGAGTACCTTCTACGTACTCATATAGGTATATAAAGAGAGTCGCATAAAAATACACTGAAAAAAGGTGCCCTATTTCATTGATGCAATCCCACTATCATCTTGTACCATATTGACTCAGACGATGTTCGGTATCTAGCGACCCCCTTTCAGGCTTTATTCGCCATGATACTCCAAAACCGTTAATTCACTGCATACATTTTAGATAAGCCTCCCAAAATCTTTGAATTGTGTATACAGGGTGTTTCTGATTTCGTGTTAGAAGTTTTAATTAAGTCGTCTGATATTGTAAAATTAATAGAGTGTATAATATGCATCATGAAAAAAATTGTATTAAGATTTTGTTTTCATCCTTACAATTTTGCTTCGCTGACTTCAAGTAAAAATTAAACTTGCATCATAATTGATTAAACAACAAAAAAAAAACCAACTAAATTTATTCAACGTATTGTGCGAAGTGCTAGAGTGGAGACCGCGGACTAGCAAGCGCAGCGTAGGACATCCACCAACGAGGTGGACAGACGACCTTGTAAAGGTCGCCGGAAGACGCTGGATGCAGGTCGCTTACAACCGGTATATGTGGAGATCTAAAGGGGAGGCCTATGTTCAGCAGTGGACGTCTAATGGCTGAGATGATGATGATGATTGTGCGAAAATGAATGATCCGTTTATGGAATTACTTTACGTCAAATCTTAAATATGTTATTAAGCACAATCACAAATAGACAAACCGTTTCATCAAACTCATAAATATTCTTATCACATTACATTAAGACTGTTATTTTTCCTGTTTTTTTTTAGATTTCCTTGACTAATGTAACTTGAGTAGATTGGCTCTGTTAGCCGTAACACAGGTTCCTCCTGGGGGGTATTCCAACGTCTTAAAACCAGGCTTGTTTCGGCGAGTGAAAGTGACAGAGCTATACAAGTCGTCTAGCGCCATCTCGTTCACTCACATGAATAAGCCTGGTTTTAAGACGTTGTAATACCCCCCCAGGTCGGGCTTCACGTGCTTAAACTTTGATGTAAGTACTATGTTTTATTATGACTAAACAGTAAAGATTTTTAGATAAATGTTGAAGAAGAAGGAGAAGAAAGTGTGATGCTATCTATGTATTGCTTTACGACGTAAAAAAATGGATGACATTGTAGAGCAATAATATTCAACATCATAAACAGAATATTACAAAATAAGAAACTACTCGAAATTAAACACCCTGTATCCATCGGTATATCATGGAGGGTTCAATCTCTTTCATAGAGCTGAGTGCGGACTGATATTAACATTGACCCTTCGAAGTACGTATCATAATGGCCCCAACCTTACGTCAGAGTACTTACATACTCATACGTACTTTGTACCTAGTACCTAATACCAACTAGTATTTTTGGTAATTCTTTTCTGGATGTATTAAGCTTTAAGTGCTGGAAATAGTTTTTTTCTATAGCCGTTTAGAAGATACGATGTTCTTACCTATAGTACGTGTACTTACTAGTATTTACTTACTCCAAAGTATGTATGGTATACGTACTTTGGAGTAGGTAAATACTAGTAAGTTTTAATGATGTAATACATTCCTGGCAGGATAAAACACTAAGTATTAGAAACGGATTTTTCTAAGGCAGTTTAAAAGAAACAATGCTTATTATAAAGTGATGACGAAGTGTATGTTTAAATACAGTGTTTTGACTACGAATAAAATTGAAATGTACCTACTGAGGTCATAAAATACTCCAAAACCAGTATAATACTGACCTCGGATTCTACTGATACTCCATACTATGGTAGGCTGGCTAAAAGACAGATTTACCACTGACATGCATATGGTGCACCGTATTGTCTAACCGACAAAAAGCACAAAGCAATGTTTCACACAGTGCAAAAGGATTTTTGCGATATTTTGAGCTGTATTACGTATCTTTGTGTCTGGGTGATGGGTCGTACAATCGCTTTCAAACGTTTTATATCCAGCTATTCCATCAAACGTGCTGGACATCGGTCTATCAAAACATTTGACTACTGGCCTTATCATGAATTTCCAGTTTTTGTGACGTAAAGTAAACTGGAACTTTGACATTAATTTCAAGGAAAAAAATAGTTCCTTCTTCGTACACTAGAGGCGCTGTTCCATTTTTCCATACAATGAACACAGTAAAAGCGCATCACACACGGCTAAGATACTATAATATTTTATCTTAAGATACCATATCGCTCGCCATACTATTCAATGGACCGTCACACAACGACGAAGGTAATATAATTATATTTCATATTTTCGTATCTTAATATAAAATATATCGTAGCTAACATCTTAAGATAAAATATTATAGTATCTTAGCCGTGTGTGATGCGCTAAATACTTCAAGTACGCTGTAAATAAAATACGGAAATCTTGTGATCGACCTTCTGATACCTCAAATGTGTGAATAATAGGTAAAATAAAAACAATAGAAATGAGTATCGGTTTTTTAAGATTTATTGTCGACCCGTCACTATTCCTATTCGTCATTCAAAAACAAATGAAATGAAATGATCAGACGCTTACGCGTGGTTGTTCTCATAGAATGTTAAAGAATCTTCTGCCGCGCTACTGTTAAGCTGCTAACATCCTAATGTAAAAGCGGCTTTAATTTCGACTCGGTTATTTTATACCTAACGGCTAGTTTGTACAGTAAGATTTAGCGTACGAGTCATCCTGCCAAGTAGTTCTGCAGTAACTCGTACTGTATGGACGTAATTAATTACGAGTAACTCTCGCGTGCGAGTTGGACCGAAACTCGCATTCGAGTTTCTTCAACATTTTTTCGTTTTTATTCGCTTGCTCGCCCTGTAGCAACTCGCACATGGCAACAGCTTAGTCATCACTCACATCGTTTGGACGCGTTCGGCAGTAGTTTATCACTGACATGCTGACAGTTCATCACAAAGTTCATCACATCGAGAAGTCTATCGCCGCATTGCCTGACCTTCATGCGTGGTGACGATCGATGGTTCATGTGAGCCCTGACACCAAAGGAGTTGATATCCGAAGGCGGGCTACGTTCTACCAGTTGCGAACGTCATGGTTCAAAGTTCAGGCATGCGGACGGCGAGTAATTAGCGACTCGCCGTCCGTTCATGTACCATATCCAGGTCAACGGTGCATCGTGTTCCGCGCTCGCCTCAAAGAGCTGTCTGCAATCTGACGAGGCCCCCCTTAGAGGGCCAAAGCCTACCGGGGTCGCGGGACCGTCTTATCAGGAACAGTGGCTCTGGAACGTAAAAGGCTATTGAAGGACACTGTGGATTTTAGTTGGTTCAAAGATGGTTCAAAGTTCTCGCAGCTCATCTGCTAAGGCGAAAGTAAGCTTACGGGTGTCTCCCCGGACGGCGCCGGTATGCGTCAGACATTTTTCACCCCTAAAAAAGGCTCTAAATCGTTCGAAAGGGATGAAGCGCCTTCGTTTGTCGTCGTTTGTAATCGTTTGAGAGAGATTTTTATGACAGCCATCTATAGCAGTAAAACGAAACTTAGATGTCTGTGGGCCAATTCTTGTAAGTATAAAATCACATTCCACTATCTGTCAATGTTTCTCAAAATGTTCGACGTATTTTTTTAAATATTCGATTCACGCTCGCCTTAAGAAGCTGTTAGCAAACTGACGGGGCCCTCACAGAGCCAAACGCTGGGACTGCAGGAATGTCTAACTAGATTAACACGGCCCTGGAATGTATAGGTTATTTGAAGGAACAGGGTGGATTTTAATATTTTGTCAATCCCAGGGTACGAGTCAAACCCCTTAATACGTTCAAATGCATTTTCCCTACTTCAAAAACCACAAAAAAACTTTTAAATAATTAAAATAGATTAAACAGCTTAGAAACACTGTTAACTAAAACTAAACACTTTTGACTATATTAATAGCTACCTATATGCACTGAATACAACAACATAGTGACGTGAACTTGTTAATTTTAAATTCTATCGGCTAATGGTTACTTCGCTCATCTCCGCTCCGCTCATCTCCACTTAGCTCAGCTCCACGAACAGCAGTCTAACTATCACTCAGCCACTAAATTGAAGCCTCAGCTTCGTTAGTATGATAGCACACTGAGTCGGCGAATGTTTACAATCTAAATGTTTAACACGGTCGGGCTAATTCGTATCTCGGGGTTTGGGGTACATTTTCTTTCTGTATTTGCAGATGTCTGAGATGCCCAGGCCCGGGCTATTTTTAGCCCAAGATGTGGTTTGGGTAACCTAGTTTAAGGGTTGTTTGCCTAGGCATGAGTTTAAGTGCTGGATTATGTTGATGAGCTTCAGTAATTCTGAGGGGTTGATAAAATATGCAAGGTTGATGATTGTGGCGGTTCTAGGTACACGACCAAATATCTTAAACCCACATATGCCTGTGGGATTGCCCGTGTAAAGTCCCATTTATCCTTCAGGAATGTTATACTGGCATAAAAAAGGGATAAAATGATTATGTGTGTTAATTTAGGTTATAATCTGCCAACAAAATTACATCCAAATCTATTTCATAAAAGTTTTTGTGTTAAAGACTAATTACCATCCAGCTACCTATCCTCCATACTAAGGTTTTTTTTTAACCCGGCGAGGATGTGGAAGGGTCAATTTGACCCTGACAATTTTTAGTCGTGTGTAGTTTTTTTTCCCGCGACTATAGGGTTTTGGGCGTCTTAGTAGCTATTGCTAAGGAATCCGCGCGTACGCCACGCACCGAAATTGAGTCGGAAGCCGCCTGAGACGGAAGCTACACGTACGTGGAGTCGAAAAGGGTAAATATGACCCTGCCACAACCGCGGCGTTACATTTTTTTGCGATGTTTCAAAAATGTTTTTATCAAATATTATTATTATTTTCAAGTGTTTTTATAAAAAATGGGTAAACTGAAGCTTGAGGATGGCATAAGTCATATTTTAATGCAATTCTACAGTGAAGACGACTTGTTATCCGACAGTAGCGAAAATGAGGATTATGTGAGTACACGCATTCAGGAGCACCTGGTAAAAGTTCCAGGTGCACGAAAATGATGCCAAATATGTCCTTATACTCGCCATCGCAAGACAGCAAATGTTTGTGAGGAATGCCATTCATATATTTGTCCTGAACACCGTTTCGTTCTGCCAGAATTGTGCTGCAATTACTGACAATGATAACATGTAGTTTATCAGTGATTATAAGACTGTTAGTGAAATTGATTGATCTCTTTACTACATAGGCACCAAATTAAAGATTATTTATAAAAGAAGTATTCAATTTTTTGTTATTTTAGTTTGAATTGCGTAATTTAATGAAAATGATTATCATTTTGTACCTACTGTGGCAAAAGTGATTTAATTATAATATTTTGTATTTATATGCGTGTTTTATTAATTATTATCAAGTCATAAGAATAGTATTAAACTAACATAATACTTATTAAACATTAGCGTTAAAAAAACTGTTTTTTTAAGCCCAATCACATACAGGGTCAAAAAGACCCTCGACAACCTCCACGTAACTTTTTTCACCACATCCTCGCCGGGTTAAATATCATACGCATTAAAACGTCACCGTAAGACATTAGAAACGGATTGAAGAACTCGACATTTTTGTAGGCAGGACCTTGGTGGCTCGATTGGCGTCAGATGTAAGTACTGAATTCGGAGTGCAGGTTCGAATACTCGCGGTTTATTTATTTTTTTATCCACAGAAAATCATTAGTAAGGATGTAAGGACCTAGTTATTATGAAAATAGTACATTTACGCCAGAACTTCCTAGCAACAAGGTTTCTTCATTAGCACAACTTATAAAATCAACATGACGTACCAGTTTAGAGTGTACGTCATCTCAGAACGAAAATGTTTATCTACTTAACTTGTGAGTGAGTCTCGAGATCGCTCGTGAACGTAGAAGTTTACGTAACAATAACACAGGTTGTAAAAACTTAAATATTTTGTTACAAAACAGCTGCATGGTTAAACATAAAATTTGCAAAAGAAAACTTTACCCTTTTATAAATAAGCTATTAGTTTGAGTAACCTTACCCCTCGTTTACACCAAGGTAAAATACATGTATTTCACAAATTTGATGCGATGATTTCGTTTCTCATAGACATGTATCAAACATGTTGTATACAAAATTTGTATAAAACTATATGCATGTATAAAACTTGTAGTAAGTATACAAAACTTATACGAAACACGGTAAACTTCTAGTTGCCTACATGTTTATTATTTCCTGTTTTTGTTGTAATTAAACTTGTAGAATTCAAGACAAATTCAGTCGGTACTTTTATATTTTCTAATAATAAAAAAAAAAAACTGTTGTGACAATGGAAAGAGAAGACGCTGAGGAACTTTACTTCATGTGTGCAGTTTACTTCTGTATGCAAACTGAAGCCAATGCGTCTTTTTTCTTCCGACGATCTATATAACCTTGATTTTTCACATTCCACAGGCATTCTTGTACATGCAAAAGCTCAATGAGTTCTAAAGTTTGTTTCTTTGACCACTCCATTCTTCTTTTTCTTTCGTTTTCACCAAGGAAAAAAACGCGGTCCGTCCGGTATGTTGAAAACTTTATCCAACAAGCATGGATAGAGTTTAAAACTCGTTTGTGATTAGTATTATACAGAAATTGCAAAAAATAAACAATACTTGTCTAAACCACGACTGTATTTTGTAGGTGAGAACGCTATCACTGTATCTGATAAGTTTTGACATGTGATAGAGTTCAGTGTAAACGCAAATATGTTTTATACTTGTATAAATACTTTTTGGCTACACAGTGTGAACGAAAGAATGTTTGAGACACTCTCAATACATGTATAAAACAAATAATTATGTTTTGACAAGTATTCTACAAGTTTTGTTTGAAACCAGTATTTAACTTGTTTCTTGGTGTAAACGAGGGGTTAGAAACTTGTTGTTGTTTTTTATTTTCATTTTATAAGTCATAAATCCTTCAAATCTGTCGAAGGTAAATTATTAATATTTTAAATCCAACCGTTTGGTTATGCAAACATTTGTTTCATAAGGGAATATTTTTTACTTATAATTGACTTTTTTAGCAGACATGGCCACTAATATTGTCATTCGAATTTCTATTAATTACGTTATTATTCATGCGAGTAGGTAACTCTCATGATCACAGGCGAGTCTGATACTGAGTTCATCTGATCCCGACATATGTATCTTTACTTTTCCTAATTCATTATCAATTTTCAAATTTATTAATTACTATGGACATCCTAAACCGCCAAATGCTTTACCCGCATGAATTGGTACAGGTATGTAGGTAGTCGGTACCGAAATGAGAAATCAGTACGTGTCTGTATGTGCGACCGCATAAGATAACATGAGTTTATTTTACCTGCACATATCCGTACCGACAGGTCTGCATCGACAGCCTACTTCTTTATAAAAGAGGTGCTTTTACTTAATATCGAGAACTTAAAACAATGACAATTTTAAAATGTGACAATGCTGGTTTCAACGTTGGAAAATTGTGATTAAAGAAAAATACCTACCTAATGAAAAAAAAGTATATTGCCACGAAAATAATAACAACAGGATTTTCCCAAAACTATTTTTATTGCGTAGGTTGTCCAACAAAATAATCTCGCTGGAGCACGTTCCAATCGGCTTTGCCCAGGCTATTTTCAAAAATCCAGATTGTCACTATACAAAACTAAAACTATGAAACATTTTTTGACTGGCTAGATGTATAATTTTATGTTGAATGGTTAAACTCTTTTTCAGCTAAAAATATGTGTAATCACTGTTTTTGAAGGTGTACAAAAATGGAAAATGGTTTGTCATCCTCCATTTCTCGCACTGGCTGAGCGAGTGGACTGCTACACTGCGTGTCAAGGTTTTAATTCCCGCACGGTGAACATATTTGGCTGAAGTGGCAATGGGCAGGCCATATTGCTCGTAGAACAGATGGCCGATGGGGCCGAAAAGTGCTAGAGTGGAGACCACGGACTAGCAAGCGCAGCGTAGGACGTCCACCAACGAGATGGACAGACGACCTTATAAAGGTCGCCGGAAGACGCTGGATGCAGGTCGCTTCCAACCGGTATATGTGGAGATCTAAAGAGGAGGCCTATGTTCAGCAGTGGACGTCCTATGGCTGAGACGATGATGATGATGAACATATTTGTATTATCTACAAGTAGTTTTCTTTTTAAATGAAACTTATTACATCGTCTCAAACTTTTTCGTCTGTGTGTTGCATGTCGCATGATGGTCGGCCTCGGAGATAAAATGAAAGATGCTCGTCAGAGCAGCCGAGGCCGATATGGCGGCGCCTATAGTTCGTTTCAGCTGACGTGTAGTGTATAGACTATTACTCATGGTCTTAAGGTTGTTTGTGCAGTGTGAAAAAGTTTCACTTTTACCGTGGTTTCATAAATTCATACAATCCTTTTTTGTTTAACGTTGCCCCCACACTAGGATTTTTTCCTGTGTCGTGGGTGCGTTTACAAACATACACAAACGCCCAAACCCGGAACAACTACTTGTAGATCAGTTGTTCCGGGTCTGGACGTTTGTATATGTGAGTTTATATGTTTGTAAACGCACCCACGATAGAAGAGAAATTCCATGTTTAAAAAATACCTAAATACATTTTGAATTGAGACCTACTGCTTTTTAGTCGATGTCTACTAGTCTACAAACTGTAATCATGATTTGTTCTAGATTCTTATCTCACGGCTCACTCTGTTGGTGCAATGCAGAATTTCGTGTGACGTCATACATCATGTTTAGTTAATGCATTTTATTTGCCGCCACAGCCATTATTTTTGTTCACATACTATTTTTTTTGTGCCTATTTAGAGGGCTGGACATTTGAGTGGTCTAAAGCGCGGGTTATATACCATCAAAACTGTGGGCATAAGATACTTATTGTATGATTATATTTCTGTGTTAAAATGTTATAATAATTAATAGATTTAAAAAATCTAAAAACCCACGTTTTTAAATGTCCTAAAAAGAAGAAAATAACCCTACGGGGCTGAGAGAGGGGCCACTCAAAACGTGGGGGCGTATATTATTTAAGGGATATATTTACATGACGTGAGATCGTAGGTGTAACTTGCAAAGATACGCCCCCATGTTTTGAGTGGCCCCTCTCTCAGCCCCGTAGGGTTATTTTCTTCTTTTTAGGACATTTAAAAAAGTTGGTTTTTAGATTTTTTAAATCTATTAATTATTTTATTATTTTTATCATTGTTCATCGGGTTTGAAGCTACCCTGAAAATTTCAGCCTGCTAGCTTATCGGGAAGTGCCTCAAAGCCTGTCCGCCATCTTGGACGTCAGCCATATTGGATTAATAGCCTAGCCTAGCATAAGCCACATGACTATTTTTTTCGTATTCCTGACAGCAAACCCTTTCATTTGATACCCATATCACGGGGGTGGATTTCAAACAGCCAGTCTACCATCTTGGACGTCCGCCATATTGGATTTAAGTCACGTGACTATTTTTTTCGTATTCCTGACAGCAAACCCTTTCATTTGATACCCATATCATGGGGGTGGGTTTCAAACAGCCAGTCCGCCATCTTGGGGAGGCCGCCATATTGGATTTGTTATGACGTTTCTTAGCTAGTCATGTATTGTCATCAGAACTCAAAGCGTGTACAAAATTTCAGCCTGCTAGCTTATCGGGAAGTGCCTCATTGAGTTGCAAAAGTCCAACCGAACAAACAAACAAACAAGAAAAGTGAGTGTATAAAAACGTGGGAAAAAAATATCTAGTTATAATTCCGCGCGACATAAATCCATTCCTGGAAGCAGAATGCAGTCCCACCGTCATGCAAAACCGCACCCGTCTCTAGGACGCAATAATAAAGTATGTTGGCTAAACGTACCTTTTGTCTGCTCCAATTAGAAAGCTCATTTACGTAAAAGTTACGCGAACTTTACGTAACTCTTTTTGTTTAAAGTCTCAGCAAGCACGAGCCGTGAAATTATGTTAAATAACTCAAATAATATCAAAACAGTTTACGGCTTGTATGTCTGCAAACTTTTAGCACTACAAAGTTAAAGTAAATTCCATGTGTACGATGCTAGAGTAAATGTTTATATGTTTTTGTTTGTAATGTCCTGTACTTTCCGCTGGTATTTACCAGATGTTAAAATTATGGTATTTTAAAGGGCCAAACCATACTGGGGTGGCGGGACTTATCAAATTACCGTGACCCTGGAACGTAAAGGGCTATTGAAGGACACCATGGATTTTAGTCAGTACGAGTCTGACAGTCCCTCCCACCCTGCCGTGGGTGGGAGGACTCAATTGATAATTTTACCACGTAAAAAAAACCTACTGAGATTTTATCACGACTTTTCACGTTTTTGTATTTACTTGACAAGGACTAGAGGCTTTGACGTTCATTTGATAAATAAAATTAGATCTTCGTTCGTACACTCTAGTGTATGGCGCACATTTCAATTTCTGGAAGAAATTGCAATCAATTTTTTTTAATTTATTAAATAAATGGTCAGTTGGTAGACAGCACCGTCTCGACGCATATGTACCTAAACTGAGCATTAGCTACCAGACTACGTGTCCCCATGTGACAACAATTGTTCCGGGTGTCCGTCACACCCGGAATAACTATTTGTGTTTCTGGGCTTAGATATTTGTAAACGCTCCCATAATACAGGACAAGAGTACAGTATTTAAAAAAAAAACCTGGCTACTGTCCACACAGTTTCAATTAAAATCCTAGTTGAATTAGGGTAGCTCGACAGTTTAGCTGACTACGATCTATTTCTGATCCTGCCCAAATTCTGTGAAGTATAAAGTCAAAGTGACATAATACAAATTACGAAACGGGTCAACCAAATAAGAAGTTCTAAAGAAACGATTCCAGTCTCCCTTTGATCTCGACAGTACTCACACATTCGGAATACAAAAATGTGAGTACAGTCGTAAACAAAAACAAATATTTGACATTTTATTGACACTTCAAGTAAGCCCTAAAGTCTGACATATACAAGATTTTTACGGCCGAACGGTTTATGTTTGAAACTTGACATGTGGACAGTTCCTTCATAAGTTTTATGACGTTTTGTGAAAGGACGTTTACCGAGCGAGTGAGATACAAACAAAAGTCAGTCTTGCATTCAAGTAGAAGTGAGTATCTGACAGGATTTTTGCTTTGGTCTTTATACGCCTGTTTTTTTGTGTCTTGTTATGTCATAATGATATTGTTTGGCGTTTCTGTCAGTCCTTTCCAGTTATTTTTTTACGTAACCTGACGGCAGTAAAAATACGACTGTCAAATCGAACGTTTCAATTTTAAATTCTGGAAACTGGTAATTAATGATAATATTTCTTGTGGACGTTTGATTCAAAAAGAAGAAAAATAAACAATTTATGTATATGAATATTTCCACGCTTTTCATCACCTGATACTAAAATGTATTATAATTTTAGTATTACATGAACAACACGAAATACCTAACTTTCATTATTCTTTAATGTATTTATTGACAAAGTTTCTTTACATAAAACACCTCAGCCTTTCAAATTAATTAACAAACACGATACTGTGTCGAAAAAACATCCAAATGCGGGTCAGACACGAAAGGTTCCGTTGTATTTTCGGTTTATTTTACGACGACCCACTTCAACTTTTACTTCCCATTTCTCCCGTTCAAGTTTTATGTCAAAAAGTAGCATATAGGTAACCATTTCCTGGGTCCCTTCTATCTCTGTATCAGTATTAATTAAATTTTAATGCTGGTTTGAAAGCGTAACAAGTGAACGAATTATCTCACTTTTACATAATAGATATTTAGTTTAGATTATTTGTTCCAGAGCCCAACAATAATACACTTCATCATCATCATTAGCTGGAAGACGTCCACTACTGGACATAACCTCCGCCTTAGACCACCACGCTGTCGCTTTGCGTCCATCGGTTGCCCGCGACCCTCACAATGTCGTCTGTCCACTTTGTGGGACGCCTGCCTACTACGCTGCGTCTTTCGGACCGTGGTCGCCACTCGAGAAATTTTCTTCGCCATCGATTACCAGTTCTACGAGTTCACTTTAACTTGCTGTCGGTGATTAATACACTTGCCCGTGAAAATGTCAAGTGTACCAATTATGTTTCAAAAACTATTGCCCGATGACAAACAGGGCAGGCATCCAAGGTGGATTCTAGTCAGTAGGAGACTGACAGTCCCTTTTGCTTCACCCAAGGTCTTGTTAGATGGGTCGCGGGACTGTCTCACCTGGTAACCGTGACCCTGGTATGTAATAAAGGGCTATTGAAGGAACACCGTGGATTTTAGTCAGTACAAGTCTGACAGTCCCTCCCACCCCACCCTGGGCGGGAGGACTCATTCGATGATTTTACCACGCAAAAAAAGGTTTGTTAGATGAAATAATAAACACCCCAAAAACAAAGAGTCTTACTGGTTCAGCCCGTTTGCACCTTTGGCTACGGTACCCAAAAAAAATATTTTAAATAATTAATTTGAACAAACTCACTCCCTGAATGGTCTTTAAATATTTATTCTTGTAAATATTTCACTTTTCAACGAAACTTTTTCAACTTTTTTGTCTGTAATGGGTTACTTATAACCTCGTTTTAGCGTTTGATTTGGGCCTGAATTAGTATTCATGTTGTGTGTTATTTAACTTTGAGTCAAAATGGAATCTGATTTAAGAACGGTTTTTTTTGACATTAAAAAAGCTACTCTCTAACATGAAATAACTGCAAACTTACTTTTCGCGCATTTTCGGGAATTTTAGCACTTAGGATCATTTTAGTTCAGTTTTTAGTGATGTGACAATTAGTACTCTCACACAATATAATATTATACATGAAACAAGGAATTTAAAATTTGAACTAAATGTTAACGCCTCTGATAAAGTATACTTTAGCAGAACTACACGTTTATGCGTTGACAGGAAAATCGACTCCAATTCATTTAATTTTAATTTCGTCGACCGTTTGTATCACGCTTTTGAAATCAAAAGTCACTTTACACGTTTAATTTACAACACCGGCTTCAAAATAAATTTTCACAGAACAAAGTTATCTTAACATTGCATTAAAAAGAGCTTCATAAAACATTTTATTCTTGTTTCGGATATAACTTTTAATGGAAGGCGTTTCGGGGAACACGTTTAACTTAGTTGTTTCGTAACTAAGCTGGTTTCTACTTGAACGTGAGGAAATGTGTCGAATTTTGAAGAATATTATAATAATGAAGAGTGTTATTATCTTACTCTTCTTCCTTGTTTGTTCTCGTGTTAACGTAGGATTAAGAATTATGAATTTTGTTAAGTTCGTAAAGTAATTTACCCTATGTAAATAGGCACGCCTTTATGTTTTACGTGGATTTTGAGAAAATCATTCAATTAATCTGCCCACTTCGGGTGGAATCATCATTTCAGCCTATTGCAGTCCACTGCTGGACATAGGCCTCTCCCAGGGAGCGCCACAGCGCACGATCTCCAGCTTTTTTCATCCAGCCACTGCCAGCCACCTTCTTCAGGTCATCGGTCCATCTTGCCGGGGGGCGTCCCACCCTACGCTTACCTACACGCGGTCTCCATTCGAGAACTTTCCTACTCCACCTATCGTCGGTTCTGCGGCAGACATGACCAGCCCACTGCCACATCAGCTTGCTACAGATTTGGACAATATCTGTAACTTTGGTCTTATGCCGTAAGACCTCATTCCGGATTTTATCCCTTAGTGAGACCCCAAGCATAGACCTTTCCATAGCACGCTGCGTGACATGAAGTCGGTGGGCCAGCTTGACTGACATGTTCCACGTTTCGGCTCCGTAGGTTAGGACTGGAAGGACGCACTGATTGAACACCCGGATTTTCAGGCACTGCGGCAGTGGCGGCGTGAGGATATGACGCATTTTCGGGTGGAATGGTAAGGACTAAAAGCCACCCTGTTTTCTCAATTGTCTTTTGCGTTTCATGGCCTCGGTAACCTTTTAAGACATTCGCACGAATCTGGCAGGTATTTAGCTTTATCGAGCCCCATCATCTCCTTGAGGTCCGGCGTGAAATACACTACGTTGTCGACTCAAGTCAGGAGGTCTAATCTCGTCTAGTTTCGGCCTTAGTTATGGGCATTTTGGCAACGAGTCCGAATTAAAAAAAACTTGATAAAATGAATGATATTACAACGTCTTTTGACTTCAGTCCAGACGCAGTCTCTTAGTTTTGTCAGTCCGCAAAGATTTTGACATTAGTTACGTTCATACAGTCATCTGTAGGTATTCGTATATCTGTGTTTTCATAAAAAGTAGAGCACCTTGATTGGACAGTGAGCTTGGAATATTAAACTTCAGGGCTTTTGTTATTTAGCTGATGTATAAAGCCGTTAAACAATTTGTATCACTAAATACTTTAGCATAATATCTTTTTCCGCAGGGGGCGCTCGACGGTGGACGCAATCATGCGCGTGAGAGCCCTCACGAAGGGGGATGCGGTGGCCCGGGGCAGGGTCGTCTTGGCGGTGTCTTTGGACATCACCAATGCCTTTAACACCCTGCCCTGGAGTTGCATCAGGGAGGCACTCCGGTATCACCGGGTGCCGACCTACCTCCGTCGCATAGTCGAGGCTTATCTGACGGACAGAGCCGTCATCTACCCCGGTCACCGGGGAGAGTGGAACCGGCGAGAGATGTCGTGCGGGGTTCCACAGGGTTCGGTCTTGGGGCCGCACCTGTGGGACATCGGATATGACTGGGTGCTGCACGGCGACCTCCCTGACGGCGTCAGCGTAATATGTTACGCCGACGACACGCTCGTCCTGGCGGAGGGAGAGTCGCACCAGGCGGCGGCCGACCTGGCGACGCAAGCGGTCGCGACAGTCGTTGGAAGGATCCGGCAGTTGGGACTCGACGTGGCGCTCCACAAAACAGAGGCCATGTGTTTTCATGGCCGTCTGAACGCGCCACGGTCAGAGTCCCACATAACGGTGGGAGGGGTTCGCATCGGCGTCGGGAGGACGATGAAGTACCTGGGACTCGTCCTCGACGGCCGGTGGAACTTCAAGGAGCACTTCCTGCGGTTGGCCCCAAGGCTGAACCGGGCGGCAGGCGCCCTCAGGCGACTCCTGCCCAACCTCAGCGGGCCAAACGCCTCCTGCCGGAGGCTGTACGCCGGTATCGTGCGGTCCATGGCCCTCTACGGGGCCCCCGTGTGGGCCCTGAGCATGCGGACGCGACCAGCGAGGCTGGTCGCATGCCAGAGGGTCATGGCTATCCGGATGATCCGAGGATACCGCACGATCGCCGGCGAATCGGCCAACCTCCTTGCCGGATTATTGCCCTGGGATCTGGAGGCGACCGCCCTCCAGCGCGTCTATGAGTGGCGCGTGGAGGCGCGGCGCCGGGGAGAATTCCCGCTGCCCCGACAAGTCGAGGCGCGGCGGGAAGAGGTCCGGCGCGATCTCAGGGCAGTATGGAGGGAACGACTGTCGCAACCGAGGTTCGGGCACGCCGCAATCGCGGCGGTAAGACCCCTCTTTGAGGAGTGGCTGGGAAGGCGTCACGGCGTCCTGACCTATCGGATGACGCAGGTCCTCACCGGACACGGATGTTTCGGGAGGTACCTGTGTCGGATGGGGAAGGAAGAAACGCCGGGGTGTCACCATTGCGAAGATCGCCCGGAGGACACAGTAGAGCATACGGTGCAAGACTGCCCCGCTTGGGCAGAGCACCGCCGTGTCCTCACGGCAGCGATAGGCGGAGACCTCTCGCGCCCGGCATTGGTCGAGGCCATGCTGCGGGGCGAGACGGAGTGGGAAGCGGTCGCCTCCTTCTGCGAAGCAGTAATGCTCGTTAAGGAGGAGGCGGGCCGTGAGAGAGAGAGGACAGCGTCCTCCCTCCGCCCCACCCGCAATGGTAGACGCCCACGGCGTCGGACGTCGCAAGACGATCTCCGGCCACCGTAGGCGCGGGCATGCGGGCGGCGAGTAAAGGGCAACTCGCCGCCCGGCCATGGACCATGCCCGGGTCGACGGCGCGTTGTGTTCCACGCGCGCCTCAAAGAGCGTCAGCACGATGACGGGGCCCCGCCCAAGAGGGCCAAAGCCTGCCGGGGTCGCGGGACTTATCTCATTACCGTGACCCCGGAACATAAAAGGCTATTGAAGGACACCGTGGATTTTAGTCAGTACAAGTCTACCAGTCCCTCCCGCCCTGACCGGGGTGGGAGGACTCATTTGATGATTTTACCACGCTAAAAAAAAAAAAAAAAGCATAATATCTTTGAGCCTACTTTGGAAATGCTCTCTTAATACATAAAAAAGGAATTTTAACATTGAAATAAAAACTTGTCGCGAGCTGTTCCGAACACAGTTTACCCACTTTGTTTTACAATGATTCAAAGACAAAAGTACTTTTATAAGTTTTTTAACGGTATTTTTTGCCGCGACGCGCTACAAAAATATTTTTTATTGTTTTTTTTTTTAACTAAGAGCTCAATGGAAAGCCTTTCAAAAGTGGAGCGGCACTCGCAAGTAAAAACGTCTGTTATATTTTTGAAAAATAATGAAAGTAATATTTTACACAAACCTGTCGTAGCTGAGAAAAGCATTTTTACAAACTTGCCATAAACTACTAGAAGAAAAGAACATTTCATTTTTTTTTAACTGGGCGATTTTATTGTGGGAGCGTTTATACGGGTTATGCCCATCTTGTCACATTCATATAAACTCACAAAAACACACTTACAGCCTTACTACAAAAACTTAAACATCTGTTGAACACTTATCTAAAAAAAAGTGTGACTGTAAAACGGACCTTATTTCAACGACATAATCTGACATTTTTTTATACAAGTGTTCAACAGACGTTTAAAAGTTTTTGTGGTACGACCGTAATAGATCATATAAATATTTGTTCCGTGCGAGAATCGAATCTGCAACGCGCAACGACTGCACAAATAATCTATTGTAAAATCTATTTTAAAACTGTGACTGTTTCGGAATATTTATAACATAACCTTTCTTTTTGTATGATTTTCAAGTAAATTAGCTCAAAAATATTCAACTTTAGAACACCCAAAACACTTCTCAGGGACACCACTTCAAGTGCTCCAAAGAACAAAGGCCAAAATTAAAACTTAACTGACACTAAACTATTCAGCTTCACGGAATAGTGTTGACGCCAAAAGCTTTACATTAAAGATGATAGCGAGTTCCACAGTTAAACTTCTCGACTATGTCGGGGTTACGAAGTTTAGAGAGATGGTGATAGCATGTAGGATGACGGGCCAAGCTTAGTGACTTGGTTTAAGGAAAAATTATGTGTATCTACACTAAAATATAAACAAGAAACTTATTTTATAATTTTGTTTTTATTGAAATGAATAAAAAATAAGTACTGGACCGTTTTAAAAATATTTTCAACGGTAGAAAGCTAAATTAACAGCGGGTACCACACACTACACAGGGTAGCATAGGGTTCTGTATCTCGAAACATCTATATCTTACACTAGCTTTTTCTTGCGGCTTTGCTTTCCCCCTTATTGCCTATGTCACTCAGGACCAAAGCAGCTTTCAACTGGTGAAAGAATTTTTGAAATCAGTCCAGTAGTTTTTGAGTTCATCCATTACAAACTAACAAACAAACAAAAATACAAAGTTTTCCTCTTTATAATATTAGTGTAGATATACTGGACCGTTTTCAACATATTTTCAACGGTCGAAAGCTAAATTAACAGCGAGTACCATACGCTACACAGGGCAGCATAGGGCGGTTCTGTATCTCTAAACATTTATTATAAAGATAACGCCTGAAATCCGCAAAGGGCAACATAGGTATGCATTGAGCTCCTTGAGGCGTGCGTGGAAAATGACGCACCGTCGACGGGTTTGGGGATCTACTTTCTAAAGGTAAGCGTCCACAGGCCCGCATCGCACGTATCGGTCGTATCGCATCACACAGATTAATTAGACTGCGTCCACTATATCGGCAGCGATCGGATTGCCGACACTAGTAAATCGGATGGCCGATGTCACCTTCATTCAGAGTTTTGTAATGATCGTACGTGCGAAAAGTGTTTGTGAGAATGGAAGAAAGCGATGAAGAAGACGTAGTCGCGTCCACTGATCGGCATTCCGTATGACGTCATCGGTACGCATCGCATGTAGGCATTGCCAATGAGCGTTCCGTACGGTGCGGATCAGTGGACGCTGTTGTATGAGTTTTTATACAAGCAAACTAAAATCCGTTACGTGCGACACGTCCGATAAGTGCGATGCGGGCATGTGGACGCTTACCTTAAGTCTATGAAAGAAGACACAGGAACGAACTAACGTTAAAATCTTCAATCGTTAGACGGATAACACGACTGAACTCCTTTTGGCGCTAGTGTCTACGTAGAAAACGAGTACGTGAAAACACGGGTTTCGTGCTTAGAGATTGGACCTCCTGGTCATTGATCTTACGATGAGCTACTCATTACTCGGCGTCCGCAAACTCGCTCTTACGGTGGCCAGAAATCGGCACGCAATCCCTAAAGCTCAAGGCGGCCGGAAAGTGAGAAGGAATGCCTCTTCTTTACGAATTCCATGTCCTGAAAAAATAACTAAAACCCGACTACGAAAAAAAAACGTACCTGCGGTTGTATCACACAATCTTTATTGGCTAGATGGCGTATGATCACGGCTAGCACAATATCGGTCAAATGGATATTGTTTTTGTTTTATACTTTTCAGTGCGCTTTTTAGTCGGGTTTTAGTTACTTTTAACTTGTTTTTTATTTCCACTATTTTGGGGTTATATTATTAATATTATTTGATACAAATAATAATAAAAGAATAAAAGCAAAGTAGCGAGTGAATTTCAAATGTACTCATTAAGCCTTTTCATTATTGATACTCATGTTGACACTGTAAGAAATAGGCTAAGTAGCTAGTAAAAGCTATATATATTTCAAATACGCTCATCAAGTCCTTTAATTTGATACCGATGTCGATACTGTGCGAAAATATTTTTATTTTTCGGTTACGACTTTTCATCCCCTAGAGGGCGCCATATTGGATTTGGTGACACGTCACGTCCTACCCTATAACCAGCGGACAACTGAGACGCTTCTAACGACACCTCATTTGTCATTTGTAATGATAAGTAGTTTAGAAGTTATGAGGGAACAGACAAACATACATGCATACAAACATCCATACCGGTCAAAATCATAACCGTCCTTTTGGCATTGCCGTAGTCGGGTAAATACGCTACGCTGACCCCTGATATGTGCTAGGGAATAATTTGGATCTATAAGAACTTTAACATCAAATGACGCAAAAATAAACCCTAATCCATGTATCAACGAAACAAATTATTAAGTCTCTATAAGAGAAGCTCAGCGTAAATCGCTATTTATTGGTTTGTATCGCTTTCCCAATATTTTTACGGCTGAGTGGATACCCTAGTAATAACAGGTGTGTGATGTATTGGCCATCTTAGCAATATATTTATTGCTTGTTTCTTTCTGTTATTTGATAGTATTGTCTATTACTTGACGAATTGGCTGTAGTCCGTTAAGCCATCTGTCATTAATTTGTTGCTGTTTCGTATGTTCAATAGGCAATCATCCACATCACGACACGAAACACCTAAAGCGTTTGAAAACTTGAGGTGATTTCAGGCCACGAAAGGCGTGGGCTTGCGGACGAGTAATGGATAGCTCGCAGTCCTATAAAGGATCAGGCCCCCCTGATCCTTTATAGGACTGCGTCTTAAAACCAGGCATGTTCCGGCGAGTGAAAGTGACAGAGCTATACAACTCTTCTAGCGCCATCCCGTTCACTCACTGGAATAAGCCTGGTTTTAAGACGTTGTAATACCCCCCCAGGCCCGGTGGATAGTATTCCACCCACGCTAAAAGGAGCTGTCAGCAAACTAGGGAGGCCTATAAGGTCAAATCCCTGCCAAGGTTGCGAGACTGTTCAACGGGGAACCGCGATCGTGGAACGTAAGGGACAATTGAAGGAATAAGTTGCATCCGTACTTTACTTCTCCCACGCACGCGATAAAATAAATACCTTAAGTCTTTTAGTAACCAAAAAGGCACCAATTGTACTCACTTCTGTAAAGTTAATCCATAATGGATACCAGCCATTCACAAACAATGAATTTGTTTTCAGTAAATAACTCAACAACTCCAAAAAGATTCAGAAGAAAATCGCTTTTGAATTTCGTTAAGTGATCTTTTTATCTTTTCGCACGTGACTAGCTTACCTTTTTTCCCCAAACTTTGTATTTTTATTTTTTTATTTTCTGGCCACTGTTTTCCATGGCCATTTTTGGAACATACGGCTGTGTATACATTTGCGCAAAACGGCTTAGTCGTCAGAAATGCATTACTACGCGTTAATATTCGCTAAACGAGGTACTTGTGCACGGTTGCAGCTGGTTGTATGACAGCGCTGTGTGTATACGGCCTTAATAGGATTGTTGTGACAATTCTGGGCCAAAACTCGGAGAAAAGATTTCTATAATGCAAAAATCATTTTATTTGGCATTGAATTTCGTCAGTACCCTAAGAATTGCTGCAGTCAAAGAAAGCTGTACACAAGACTGATAAAATATTTAATGACTGTTTGTTTTTGTAAAACTTCTATTTTAGACGGTTTTAATGCTTCAAATTATAGCTAAACTATACACTATATACTAGCTTATATCCGCAGCGATGCACACCTCAAGTTCAATAATTATCCCAATAATTATCCAAAATTAAGTATTACAGATGTTAAACTACGAGTAGGTTATAAATTATTGTGTACCTTTCATCGAAATCTGTTAGGTATTTTTTGTGAAAATTATAAAAAATATACATTCATCCATCCTTTGAAACTCGCATTTATTTATAATTATAAGAGTGAGATTGTATGACGGGGCCCCCCTTAGAGGGGCCGCATGCCCTGGCCTATTGGACGGGAGGAGACACCACATAAAAAAAAGAATGAGATTGTAGAGCACCACTAAAAGAATACACTAAAAATATATTCTACAAACGCGTGTCAGGCCACGCATAATCCTTTATACAGGATTTACTCGTAATTTTGGGCGCTATAATGCGCCTGGACGGAAGGGAGGCCTTTGCCCTGCAGTGGGACAACGTAGGCTAATAATAATAATGCTTCTGTTTCATATAACTTCTCAAAGAAAAAAAAAATGCCTAGGCCGAGGCTTTCTATCCAAACAAAAACCAGTGGGCTCTCTAAAAAATAAAAGGCTAACATGCTTTCCAATTTAGAAATAGATTTTGTTTCTATCCTCTACGATGAGATATTTTTTTTTCATTTCGATAAAATCTAAGGTCAAAATAAAAGTTTGTTTATTTAGGGCGTGCGCTGCGAGGCGTGCGCACGGCGCGGGCGCCCGCGTGGCGTGCTGTTTCATTTAATAAATCTTCATAGAACAGCGCTGCGTGCAGCGGGTCGCCCGTCGATGAGATTACCGCTTCCCACTCCGTCTCGCCCCGCAGCATGGCTTCGACCAATGCCGGGCGCGAGAGGTCTCCTCCTATCGCCGCCCTGAGGACACGGCGGTGCTCTGCCCAAGCGGGGCAGTCCTGCACCGTATGCTCCACCGTGTCCTCCGGGCGGTCCTCGCAGTGGTGGCACTCAGACACAGCTACCTCCCGAAACAGCCGTGTCCGGTGACGACCTGCGTCAGGCGGAAGGTTAGGACTCTGTCTACGCCCATAAACATAGACAAAAATTGGGAGAATGTAATTTTTATTTTCACTGGTTCATTGGTTGCAGTGACGGTCTCACAGAATGTAATGCGAGGCTTAATATGATCGGCAACATGGCTGCAATCTGTTACATTTCGCATTGCAGATCAATTAAAACGTGAAGCTTCAATCCGAATGATTATAATTTGTATCGACTCAATTTTTGAGGCAGTTTTTTGAATTTTCGGGCGATTTTTGTTTTTTATTGTTATCCTTATGTGAAGATAAATAGATATTATGAGTAAAATCCTCATAAAGTAAGAAACGTTTAAATATTTAGAACTTATACTTACCATGATATTTCGTACCCTTATTGCAAAAACCGATTATCTGCATAAAAATTCGAGTGATAATGGGTTTTACCTGTAGCTTCGTCTTGACTTGAGGATTCGATATCTATATTTAACTAAAAATTGGTAAAAAATGCAGATAATCGGTTTTTGCAATAAGGGTACGATTTGTAATATTATGATACTTATTCTTGTAATATTATGATACTTATTCTTGTAATATTATGATACTTATTCAATGAGCCATAAACAACCTAATTGACAGCATCTTCCTAGCCTTTTCTCAACTAGGTAAGGTTAACATAAGGCTCAACTTCCTAGCCCAGTAACTGGGTAATTCAATACCGCTTGGAAATACCTAATTCTATAATACCTCAGGCATTTCTCATAGTTAATTAATCACGTACCAAACATTTTTTTAGAAATGAAATAAAAGCCCTTTTCTTTAATATCCAGTTAAAATCTATAAGGTCACTTAAATATAACTTTCTATAAATAACCATAAAATTACCATAAAATAAATCACAACGCTCACACAAGTCACACAAACCTCAGAAACCCATATATTTTCCCTTTAACGTTACGAAGAAACATGGAACATTTATTATTTATAAAAAATCCCCGAATTTCTTCAGAGCGATTACAGTTGTGGCTATAATAACTTCGCCATTACTCAAGTTACCTAACGACCCATGCTACCTTCATGCGATTGATACCGTAACTACAGTTTTATTGCCCTGTGCCATTGAGTAGAGCAATGCAGAAGAGCCACTTTGAAAACTCTGATAAAACATAACATATACTAGCTTGCGCGTCCGATCATGTACCAAGCCACACGCCCTTCAAGAAACTGTCAGAAAACTGATGAGGCCACAAACTTGTCGAGGTCGCGAGTCTGTATTAGGCTGCGTTTTCACTGAGGCGGAGCGGAGTGCGATTCACCAATCACAAGGCTTGAAATCCACTCTCCCCTATCTCATCCTTCTCCACTCAAGCTATGTGATTGGTGAATCGCACTCCACTCCGCTCCGCTCCGCCTCAGTGGAAATGCAGCCTTAGCAGTGGTTATGTGAATTATCTGTAGCAACGGCCTCAACATACGAGTTGTAGGATGTAGATTCAAACTCAACCAGGTTTACTTTGACATGACATCACTTTGTATTCATCATCATCAGCCTATAAATGTTCCCACTGCTGGGACACAGGCCTCCTCTCTGAGAAAGGGAGTGGGCCATAATCCACCACGCGGGCCCAATGCGGGTTGGTGGATGTCACATGTCTTCGAATTTTTGGTTCTAGGACATGCCAGTTTCCTCACGATGTTTTCCTTCACCGTTTTGAGAGCAGTGGTGATGATGAATGATGATGAATCGGTTTTTGCAATAAGGGTACGATTTGTAATATTATGATACTTATTCTTGTAATATTATGATACTTATTCTTGTAATATTATGATACTTATTCAATGAGCCATAAACAACCTAATTGACAGCATCTTCCTAGCCTTTTCTCAACTAGGTAAGGTTAACATAAGGCTCAACTTCCTAGCCCAGTAACTGGGTAATTCAATACCGCTTGGAAATACCTAATTCTATAATACCTCAGGCATTTCTCATAGTTAATTAATCACGTACCAAACATTTTTTTAGAAATGAAATAAAAGCCCTTTTCTTTAATATCCAGTTAAAATCTATAAGGTCACTTAAATATAACTTTCTATAAATAACCATAAAATTACCATAAAATAAATCACAACGCTCACACAAGTCACACAAACCTCAGAAACCCATATATTTTCCCTTTAACGTTACGAAGAAACATGGAACATTTATTATTTATAAAAAATCCCCGAATTTCTTCAGAGCGATTACAGTTGTGGCTATAATAACTTCGCCATTACTCAAGTTACCTAACGACCCATGCTACCTTCATGCGATTGATACCGTAACTACAGTTTTATTGCCCTGTGCCATTGAGTAGAGCAATGCAGAAGAGCCACTTTGAAAACTCTGATAAAACATAACATATACTAGCTTGCGCGTCCGATCATGTACCAAGCCACACGCCCTTCAAGAAACTGTCAGAAAACTGATGAGGCCACAAACTTGTCGAGGTCGCGAGTCTGTATTAGGCTGCGTTTTCACTGAGGCGGAGCGGAGTGCGATTCACCAATCACAAGGCTTGAAATCCACTCTCCCCTATCTCATCCTTCTCCACTCAAGCTATGTGATTGGTGAATCGCACTCCACTCCGCTCCGCTCCGCCTCAGTGGAAATGCAGCCTTAGCAGTGGTTATGTGAATTATCTGTAGCAACGGCCTCAACATACGAGTTGTAGGATGTAGATTCAAACTCAACCAGGTTTACTTTGACATGACATCACTTTGTATTCATCATCATCAGCCTATAAATGTTCCCACTGCTGGGACACAGGCCTCCTCTCTGAGAAAGGGAGTGGGCCATAATCCACCACGCGGGCCCAATGCGGGTTGGTGGATGTCACATGTCTTCGAATTTTTGGTTCTAGGACATGCCAGTTTCCTCACGATGTTTTCCTTCACCGTTTTGAGAGCAGTGGTGATGGAATAAATTACACAAAGTAATGCGCCTGGCTGAGTTCGAACCCACGACCTACAACTCGTAAGTCGCGGCCTTTGTATTATATTTACATAAATTCATCACCGCTACTCTCAAAAACCCCGGTTCCGTATACAGCCCGGGACAGCCCTTTCTCATTCGTGTTTCACAAAATTATAGGGTGATAATTCTATGCAGCTGTGTAAACAACTGTTTAAACTCATATTCAACATCTGCACCTTCTGTTTCGTTTGTACTTGAATATATCCAAAAACAAAAGCCATAATGGTTACCAGCGATCCGTTTTTGGATACACCGCGTTCTCGCCGTAAATCCGGGACGTAATAGTTTTGGTTTCATCATCATTTCGTGAACAGCTCGTTGCTTCGGCTTATCCACCTGAAGTATTGTGTAATGGGATAATAATAATGTTTTACTTGTGCTTTCGTACTTCTTTAGTATCTACTTATTTTCTATTCCTATTCATGTCTTGTTTAACGCCAGAATTAATATTCAATCTTAATCCAGCTGCTTTGTATTTGACGGGTGATTCTGATCGGATATTTTATAGACTCGGATACGCATCATTTGTTGATTGGTTGAGATATAGATCCAACCAGAAGTGAATCAAAGATAAATTATTAATTTAAAGCGTTAGAGCGTGTATGCGAATTGCCATTCAATACGCACTTTAAAGTCCGTTTAACGAAATGTCTTTTTTTAAACACTTATTACTCCTGTTCCTCCTTATTACACACATAACACAAAAGATGATAACTATAAATTTCTGTTTTTGAAAACTTCTTGCAGCAACAACTATTTCTCGAAAATGTTGAATGTATTAAATAAGATTTTCTTTGTTCTTGCTATAAGCCAAAAACATCTCTATTGTCTTAGAGTGATCTAAAGAAAGGCACAGAGCTCTGTTTGACATTGATAACAACTAAGAAAATGTTCATGCTCATTCTCAGTATATAAAGTTTACAGTTGTGAGTCGCTTGTTACAACTTTAATTATTACCTTTTCCAGGAATTACCTTGAAGTTTTCATTACTACGTTAATAATTATGAAGTGTTGAAGTTTAACAATTATTAAAATTCTTGAAATAATAATACGGTTTCGTTACGAACTTCTGTAACTTATTTACTTAGTCAAGAGTTCCTTTCCAAAAGTCTAGGTTACGTTACTATCTAGATTTTGAACACAATTTTATTGCTCTGACAACATTGGTCATAAAGATAATGGTAATGTTCGTGTGTCTTTGTTATAGGATTATAGTCGATTTTCAGAAGTTATTGTTTCTATCTCGGGGTCATATTTCAATGTATAGTTCGGTTATGAAAATGGTTGAAATATTTATAAAGATGGTTGAAATGAACAACATACGGTTGATCGCGAGAACGTCTTGAACGCAAAGAGCAATTAAATAAAAAATGATGTTAGTTTTTTGTCGGTACGAGTTTGTACCCTTTCGCTCCACCCTGGACAGTAAAAGTTACTGTAGACTTCTATCACAATAAAGGATGTGGTGGGACGGAAGGGACTGTCAGACTCTTACTGACTAAAATCCACCCGTGTTCCTTCGGATGCCCTTAACGTTCCGGGGCCACGGTATCCTGTGTTAAGAAAAACCCGCGACCCCAGCAGGCATTTGGCCCCATAAGCCCCGTCAGTTTGCTGACAACTCCCTGAAGGCACGCGCGAAACACGACATGACGCCACCGACCCGGGCTTGGTCCTTGGTCGGACGACGAGCTACCCATTACTCACCGTCCGCAAGCCCGCTCCGCCGCTGTGCCCTCTAGCAGAGGGACACGCGTTGGAGCGTCCACATGACAGGCTATTCGCATACGGGCAAAGAGACCCCTTAGGCACATAGGGCCTAGGGAAGAGTTTTTGCCCGCATCCCAGGGTGCACCGGCCCGAAAAACTGGTCTTCCCCACGGACGCATCCGAGAGGGAACTCCAGTCCACGAGAGCACGTGGAGGTTTCCTGTCTTAGCATCCCTTCACTAAAGGCTAACAATAAATAGTACGAGTTAGAATCTACAGTAGATTTGATAACTCAAAAAAAACAGATTCTTGACCTACATAACATTGACACAAGGCCTATTTTAACAAAACGTGACTGTTGGTAGTATCTACCTCAGATTTATCATGTCTGTTCCAAAAATCGTGTCTTAGAAACATTTCATGTTTGACAGCCATCTATAAACTGTTGTCATACGATGAAATGTTTTATTTTCAGGGTTCTGTGGTAGATATACTAATAGGAACTTTTTTGGAAGCCATGATCCGATTTTCGGAGAAGTATGATTATGGTAAAACATTTTGTTTAAACGACGTTTATATAAACATTCACCGCCTTACCACAAATAGATAAACACCCGTTGAAAGCTTGTCTAAAAAAAAAGTGTATCTGCAAAACGACCCTTATATCAAGGAGAAATGTCGTTTTGACGTTGTCAATTTTTTTTGACAAGTGTTCAACGGGTGTTTAATTTTTTTGTGGTAAGACGGTTAAAAACTATTATTATTATACAGAATGTCCCATATTTTAGTGTAGGTTATGGACTATCTTTGTACTAATTTTTATCCAAAACCATTCAGTAGTTTTTGTGTCAAAGAATAACACATTTCTTCACAAACCTTCCTACTTATAATATTAGTCACAAGTTAATAAGTATCTGCCTATTAAATACATATATTCTGTAACTTGCATTGATAATCGATGCCACTTAATACTGACAAGTACTAAATGAAATTTATACTGATAATAAAAAGCTAGAGTTTGTCAGCTTTACTACAAAAACTTAAACATCTGTTGAACACTTGTCTAAAAAAAGTGTGACTGCAAAATGGACCTTATTTCAATGTCATAATCTGACATTTTTTTAGACAAGTGTTCAACAGACGTTTAAAAGTTTTTGGAGCAAATATTACACAAAAAAGGCGACGATAACAAAAAGGAGACGGTGTTTGTTTAGTCAAATCAAAAGCACAATCTGAACAATTCTAAATTGAAAGTTCCAAAGATAATAAAAGCCCGTGCAGAAACTTGAGTTAACACTGTCCCTAATCAAACTATCGCTGGATGAAAACCAGATATCTAGATGGAAATAATGATAGAGCAAGCCAACAGACAACATAGATGTTTTGTTCAGAAGAGACAAAATTGTTTTGTTTGCCCACAGAAATCGTATTGGGGCCGCATTGTACGAATTCTTCTAGGCTGTCTCATACATGTCACGATTGTATATAATTATAATATTATTTTGATCAAACAAATCATAGTGTACTGTGTAGAATTAGGTGTCACCAACATTTTTTTAAATAGGTCTAACTTTGCTATTACTGACATAATACCCATGACGGGTTCACGCGGGTCTAATTTACTAAAGAAGAAAATGAGAAATCCGAATATTACAAACAACAAAATAAAACAAAGAATCCAAAATGGTACACACTTTCAGCAATTGAATTTATTTATGTATGTTATTTCAAACAATTATGGCAATGGGATTATTCCAAACTGTGATTGAAAAAGGAATTACAGTTAACTGAAAGTTTCAGCACTGAGAACCTGTCAGACGCACTGAAAACGTACATTCTCTTTATTTTTCCGACAAGGTATAAAAAATTTATATACTGAGAGATTGACAGACTCTATGTATATGATATCGTATTTTTCTTTTCCTGTTTTTTTATAATAATGCCCAAAGAACTTAAAATAAAAATAGAATAATCTTTGACATTTTCACTGGCTTTGTAATATCAGCCTTGGGTTATGGACATCCTTTCGTCCAATCAGTGAGCTGAGAATCCTAAACGAATTTTCCGAAGGCGTTGTATCTTTAGGGAACACTTTGTTTTTATTATTTTTGTTCGGTTCAGTAAACCTTACGACGTTTTTTTACGCCTACTAGAGTAGGATAAAGACTGATAAGAGATTATTGTTTTCTTTTATAATAATGTGTTAAGAAAAAACCATGATAGGGTAGGTATTTTGAATCAGCAATCAATTGACGTACTTTTTATGAGCTTAAAACGCGATTTTCTCGTAGCTTTTGTATTGCAAAAGGAAACCGTGAAGATACTAGTGGTGTTCAAAGTTGCTATATGGCAATAACTTGCTAAATGCTATTTCATATTCGTGGCCGCCGCCCAACGCGCCATCTGTTTGATGCGATTGCGATTTATGAGATGCGACGCGCGACGGACACATACAGAACGAGTGTGCGATTTACAGCAATTTAGCAAATAGCAACGATAGCATTTTCTATATGATATGTATAAAAACCACGGCGCTATATTTTGCCACTAGAAGATACTAATAAGTTAACTAAGTGATTACAAAAGCACAAAAAAATAATTTAATAGTTTCTTGAAAGTTAATGATGTTTTCGGGCAAGTCTGTTTTTTGGGAATTATTATATTTTATACTACACCTGCTTGGAAAGTACCTTGATACTTTATCAAATTTACGGTAGAAAGTACGTCATTGCATATCGAACAAATATGCGGGGAGAAAACGCATCTGAGCGGGAGAGAAAAGTGTATGAAAATCCATTTCTTACGTGGTTATTCTTTTTTAATTTTGGTAAGACTATGCGCCGGTAACCTAAATATCAAAAGCCAAAAAGTTTTTACAGTGAGTTTTTATCTCCAAGTTCGCAAAATAACACTGGCCACTAGCTGTGTGTTGGATGGTGTCGGGCTGGCAGTGCGACCCTGCGGCGGCAGGATAAACAATTTGAAAAAAGAACATGTGAAAATTGCAGACGCCATTGGCGCCATTTTCAATTTGTGTGTTGTTTGAGGATTCAGTTTTCGTAGAAAGTAAAATAAAACTATCAAAATGATAAGTAGTGATAGTGATGATGAAGATTTTTTTACTCCGCCGCAGTTGAAGGAAACAGCAAAAATACTGATTGATAACCTTTTACCACAGAAATCAATTAAAAAAATATAATAAAACTTATGACGATTTTTTGCAATGGAAAAGTGAAAAAATGCGGCATCTTTTTCTGAAACTGTTTTGCTATCTTATTTCAGTGAACGTACGTTATGGTCTATATACTCAGTGTTGAAAAGTACTATTTATTTTCCTCGTAGGTGTAGTATAAAGCACTATGTATCACTCGAGAGAAAGTGCGATTCCCGATCTCGGGTGTTTTAAAGCCAAAACAACAAACGAGGGTGTCGTACAAACGACACCCTCGACGGTAATCGGTCACTTTCTCCTCTCGGTAAACAATGTACTATTATTAGTCAAAACTGTCAAATATACAATTATGACAAGGGTTCTGACAAATTCTATAGGTATTGAGTACCGAAAAAAATTAAGCATTCCATTTATTTTTCTTTAGGAAAATAATCAAATGACTTCTCCCGCCCTTGATGAAGCGGAAACGACTGCCAAAAAACAACATGTTCCTTCAATTATCCTCTAATTTCCAGGGCCTCGGTAAACTTTAAGATCCGAGACGAAAATTAAACCTACTCGTAAAACCGAAGATTATAATTCTAATAACAGCAGACTGCAACAGCAAAATGACGAGAGATACTCGTATCAACAAAGGAATCTCTAACTCCAAGAAAGTTAAGTAGAACATAAAACACAGCAGTTATTCAGAATAACCTACAAATTGTTCTTCAAGAAAACTTGGAATGAAATATTAAACCTGTGTAAGAGTTTCTAAGACAGCGACGAATGACGACATTTTTCACGACAATCCTAATTAGTTCCCTGCTGTATGTATGTTCTTGGTTCTGGGGATGAGAGATGGTTTCAGGAAGACAGAACACCTGCAGGTTCCGTCAGGGAAATTCATAGGTGAGCTAAATTGTTTATTAGAGTTTTAACTCTTATTAGTGTTTAAAATTTTGTGATATTGTTATTAGGTACTACAGTTTTATTTTTTCTGTTAATCAGATAGCATAATATTATGTAACATAAATCTTGGGAGAGAGCACGTGGGCTGCTTGGCTCCCGTAAATATACTTATATCTCCTAGCATCTATCTCCTGGGCATGCGGGTGGCGAGTAATGGGCGACTCACTGTCCGACCATGGACCATGCCCGGGTCGACGGCGCGTTGTGTTCCACGCGCGCCTCAAAGAGTGTCAGCATGATGACGGGGCCCCCTCTAGAGGGCCAAAGCCTGCCGGGGTCGCGGGACTTATCTCATTACCGTGACCCTGGAACATAAAGGGCTATTGAAGGACACCGTGGAATTTAGTCAGTACAAGTCTGACAGTCCCTTCCGCCCTGCCCTGGGTGGGAGGACTCATTTGATGATTTTACCACGATAAAAAAAAAAAAACTATCTCCTGTATATCACCTAGCACGGGAGTCAGGGACTTCACATAATATTGTACCACTTTCTTGTGTAATAAAGATTATACTTATTCTATTCATAATCTTAACTTCTTTCTTTTCGTATTCTAGAATACATACGACTTGCGACGGAATTAAGAGTCGAGGTATGAACTTGCTTTTCCGCGTACCGCTACCAGTTTTAAAAAGGTTTGTCCGCACAATTTATGTTTAATAATTTTTGTCTGAATGAGTACGACTTCGAACCCAGAGACGATCAGATTTCTTTTGTTTTCGTGTAGGTTTTTTTTTGACAGTGATAGGTGCGTCCACACAAAGCGCGCAGCCTCGCGAGGCATCTGCTGCGCGAGGAAACTGTTACGCGTTGACGCGTCTATTGTTTTTCGACACACCACACCAACCGAGCTACTTCGCGCGGAAAATGCCTCGCGAAGCTGCGCGCTCTGTGGGGACGCACCTGATCAGGTCCCTTAGGCGCGGGCCACATACAAAAGACGTAAGACGAGGACGCGTCGCGGACGGGCGAAAATATATGAGAGTCGCGCCCGCGACGCGTCTCTTCTGTGTGTTTTACGTCGCGACGCTTCTATACATTTTGTATGAAATAGACGCCGGAGAGACATGTCTCCGCCCCGTCTGCGTCTTATGTCTTTTCTATGTGGCCCGCGCCTTACAAAACAATTATTTTCCAAAAAAGATATATTACAATAACAATTGAATATTAATGTATCTACGTATACTTTAGAAGTCAAATAACTACGACTAAGAATTAAATAAACCTGCCTTGAACTCAATTTTTTCCAAAAGTTCCAACTTATTTAAAAGAAAATTGTCTCTAATTTATAACAGTCAAAGTTAAAAATTCCAATCCATTTTATCATTCATTAACAAAAACGTCGCAACCGCCAGACATCTATGTACATTCAGATATCCACAATGTAGGACACTCCAATGACTTGTACCCACAACAAACATATCAAATGTACAGTCTCCTCTATCGATCGGTCAGTCCAAACCACATCACAAGTAACGTCAGCCAAGAAAGTAGTTTGTCAGTTTTGACGGCAAGTCGAGTCAAATAGAAAAGTTAACAATATTGATGTTTTTACTTAGGATTACATCAACTTGGGAATTTTATTTGTTACTATTTGAGAAAGTTTTTTCTAAAATTGAAATGGAACAACTATGACAGATTTATTATTTATGTACTTAGTAATACTATTATAATGTATCAAACTCAAAACATTTTTGAATTGCATTACAGGCACCTTTCAAAGTCAAATTAAACACATCATTTGGAGCTACAGTTCCAGTTACAAGACATAATAATTTCTAAAAGTCCCTATGGAGAAAAATGGGCACGTAACTCCATGGACACTGTTTCAAATTAAGGTAATAAATGTTAGTTACATCATTCATGTAGAAATTATAGTTACATAGTGTAAGAGATGACGATAACTACTTGGCGTCACCACGTCTGCTCAACATTATAATTTGAAAATGTTAAGGAATTTCTCTTGAGCTTGCGTTTAAAAAACATTCTCATAAACGAACAGCCACACCCGAAACAACAACTTGTAGATCATACAAATATTTGCTCCTTGCGAGGGCTCGTATCTGCGATATGTAGCATGGCAGTCGATCGCTCGACCACTGCACAAACCGTGACATGTGTGTTTTCGATGCAGAGTAATAATACTAAGAAAGAAAATACACATTTGACACAAACTAAGACACACAAATTTTAAAAAATAAAGACTATTACGAGGAGTGCATTATTCTGTTAGGTTATTTTAATAACTTTCAAAGGTCTGACTAGTTACTTATATCTTCAAAAACCAAGGTGTGAAAATGTATGGAGGCACGACCTCATCCCCACCAAAATAATAATAATAATAATAATATTCCACAACTATCACACAACGCCATCTAGTCCCAAGCTAAGCAGAGCTTGTGTTATGGGTACTAGACAACTGATAAACATACTTATATATTTCTAAATACATACATATTATAGATAAATTACACCCAGACACAGAACAAATGATCGTGCTCATCACACAAACATTTGTCCTGGGTGGGAATCGAACCCACGACCTCCGGCATAGCAGTCAGGGTCACTAACCACTAGACCAACAGGCCAGTCTAAAAAAAATGCTAGCGAAATAGCCCGCATTTTGAATGTTTGTCGCTTCTTGTAGAAAAACAAAAATAAATTTACCATTTACTTTAAAACAAAAAACTCTATCTATTGATATAACTTGCATATACATCCATGACGAAATCTTTTAACAGTACGTGTTTAAAATTGTGATTTAGTGTCATGTTCGGATTTTTTTTTCTATAGAGCCGATTATTACAAATCGTGTTTCTATCTTTGCCATTTACTTGAGAATAATTATGTTCAATTTTTGTACAATAAAATTTTTAACTTATTAAAAATCTCACATTTTATTAGATTTTAAGACGTTCAAAAATCTTAAAAAGTCCTGCAACCTCCCCTTAAAGCGAGAGTAATTCCAGTGTGGGAACGGGACAGAGCTATACAAGTCGTCTAGCGCCATCTCGTTCTTACACTGGAATTATTTTCGCTTTAAGTCGTCATGGTAGGCCATCAGTTCTTAAGTCTGGCAACTCACGTTTGTGGTCGACTGTACATCTTGAACCGCCTTGTACTTATGAATTATTTATTTAATTCGTGAACCAAATAACTTGTTGAATACTTAAGCGCGCATACGTTATGGGATGTCATGATCCCTGCTTTGAGGAAGGTTTTCTTCCGCGTTTCTGTGTTTTCTTCCCTTTTGAATTATATTTCACATGTATGGTTATTTATTATGTAGGTGAATTGTTGCTTGAAATAATATTTGTTGTGTTTTTCTTCAATGTTTTGAGAGCAAGGGGGATGAAATTATTCACACTAAAGTAATATGCCAAGGTTGGCACTATAGCGCTTTACGATCCGGGGCCACGGGAGCTACCGTGACCCCAGAGAGTAAAGGGCTATTCTAGGACACTGTGGAGTTTAGTCCGAGCAACCTGCCCTGCCCTGGGTAGGAGGACTCATTTGATGATTATAAAACGCTAAAAAAATAAGGTTGGCACTAACGAACTTTACCTGTGCAACTATACCAACCGGGCAACCTCGTAAGTCGGTTACCTTTGGGCCACCAAAAAACCGGATCATTAACTTTTGTGATACGTACAGCGTAAGACGTCCACCCGCAAGGTGGACAGACGATCTTATGAAGGCCACAGGATCACGCTGGATGCAGGCCGCTTACAACCGGTCTTATTGGAAGTCTATAGGGGAGGCCTATGTTCATCAGTGGACGTGGAGGGAGGACGCTGTACTCTCCCTCACACGGCCCGCCTCGTCCTTCACGAGCATGACTGCTTCGCAGAAGGAGGCGACCGCTTCCCACTCCGTCTCGCCCCGCAGCATGGCCTCGACCAATGCCGGGCGCGAGAGGTCTCCGCCTATCGCCGCCGAGAGGACACGGCGGTGCTCTGCCCAAGCGGGGCAGTCCTGCATCGTATGCTCCACCGTGTCCTCCGGGCGATCTTCGCAGTGGTGACACCCGGGCGTTTCCACACACAGGAACCTCCCGAGTCAGTGGACGTCTTACGGCTGATATAATGATGATGATGATTATAATCACATGACTTCTAAAAAAACAAATACCATTCCACAGTCTTATTATCCCCGTTAATATACATATCAGTGAACACGCATAAGCCAAGCGGAAACATCAGAGTTCACACCGCCTCAGTGAGCAAAGCAATCATTATAATGCTGGCTATCAAATCAAACAGGGTGCTGATTCAATACACAGTCGAAGGCGAATACCACAATTAATTGTGTCAATGGTATTGTTGTTATGGTAGAATGGCTGTGCCCATTGTTAAGTCCGTATTTATCTTTTTTTTTAGAACGATAGTCTCTTTTTTGGCCAATATCTTGCCTGGTGGTAACCGATGATGTGGTGGAAGGTGAATGAGTCCTCCCGCCCTGGGTGGGGCGCGGAAGGGACTGTCAGACTTTTACTGACTAAAATCCACCCGTGTTCCTTCAGATGCCCTTTACGTTCCGGGGCCACGGTATCCTAGATTAAGAAAAATCCGCGACCCCGGCAGGCATTTGGCCCCATAAGGGGCCCCGTCGGTGACGCGTGAAACACGACGCGCCACCGACCCGGGCTTGGTCCTTTGTCGGACGGCGAGCATACCCATTACTCACCGTCCGCAAGCCCGCTCCGCCGCTGTGCCCTCTGCTATTCAGAGGGACACGCGTTGGAGCGTCCACCCGACAGGCTATTGGCATACGGGCAAAGAGACCCCATAGGCACAGTGCCTAAGGAAGAGTTTTTGCCCGCATCCCAGGGTGCACCGGCCCGAAAAACTGGTCTTCCCCCCGGACGTATCCGAGAGGGAACTCCAGTCCACGGGCGCACGTGGAGGTTTCCTGTCTTAGCACCCCAGTACTACTACGCTAACAAAAATTTTAATTATAACAAGTAAATACAATCACATGATAATAAAATTATACCACACATACATTCTCTATTGTTAAGTAGATACATACGATCATGTATGCATGAAAGCGCATTGCTAATTGAATTACCTATCATAAATATAATATCATGGCACAATGCGTTTCGACAGCACTACTCAACGTTTAATCGTCAGAAATGTAATTTAGAGGTGGACCGACTATGATTTTGACCGACTAGTCGACTGCAAAAAAACCCAGGAGTTGTAGGCACTTGATCGCACCAAGTAGAATAATCAATTTTCTGTGATCACACAGGTTAGGTAACTGTATGATCACAGAAAATTGATTAATCTGATAAAAGTTAATCATATTAAAATAAATTTATTTAATTTTGAATTAAGTTATTGAGGACCAACGAAGGAAACCGATACATCTAACTTACGAGTATTAAATGCGAAAGTTAGTCAAAATGGATGTATGGGTATTTTTTACTCTTTCCAAATAAAAACTTTTAAACGAAATTGGATAAATGTTGGTACACAGATACTTTATAACCTAGATTATCACAATACGATACTTTCATCCCTTATAAGACGTTCCTGTGGTATAATAACCGAACTTTACACGGGCAACTCCGCGGGCTTACGCTAGTAGATTACAAAATACTTTGTAAGCATGATTCTGCCGGGCCCTCTATAGAGGATCAAACGCCTGCCGTGACCCTGGAAGGTAAAGGAACGTGGTGGATTTTAGTCAGTATTTGTCTGACAGTCCCTCCCGCTCTGATTCATTGACGTATTTGATGATTTTACCACCTAAAAAACCGGCCAAGTGCGAGTTGGACTCGCCCATGAAGGGTTCCGTAGTAGCAAGCATAGATTAGGGATATAATTATATTGAGATTAGTAAGTAATATACACCAACAACAAAAATAACTTTGTTTTTCATAGTGTTTGTATGAATGGCAAAGTTATATTTGCGGTTTTTGAAAATGTACTATATCTCAAAAACTGCTAACTGTATCTCATCCAAACCAATTTTCGTTGGAAGTTTTTGTTAGAGTCTACATTATATATTTATTTTAGTTTAATCGTTTTCTTATTTTAAAAGTTACAGGGGGGAGACACACATTTTACCACTTTGGAAGTGTCTCTCGTGCAAACTGTTCAGTTTAGAAAAAAAATATATTAGTAACCTCAATATATTTTTTTAAGACCTATCCATAGATACCCCACAAGTATGGGTTTGGTGAAAAAAAAAATTGAGTTTCAATTTTAAGTATGGGGGGCACCCCCAAAATTTGTTTTGTTTTTATTTTTGTGTGAAAATCCTAATACGGATCACATAATACATCTACCTACCAAGTTTCAACAGGATAGCTCTTATACTTTCGACAAAAAGTGGCTGTGACATACGGACGGACAGACAGACAGACAGACAGACATGACGAATCTATAAGGGTTCCGTTTTTGCCATTTGGCTACGGAACCCTAAAAAGGTATGATTATAAAGGTTTTAATAATTTCATATTAATCACACTAGCCGACTACAAGCCCCGCTTTTGCCGACTGCATAAACAGCCGACTACTGGCACATCTCTAGTAATCATAAATATTTTGTAGTTAACAGCGAGCGTGGTACGCTTGGTTTATTACGCTACATAATATTTCCACATTTCTGTATACTGGAAGAGATTTTATCTTGCAGCGTTATAAAGGGAATAATTTATTAACTTTGTTAATTGAAATGTGTTTTGTTAGTGTTATGTCTGAGTGTTGACTACATGGTCATAACTGGAATTTTGTCATTTATTTATCGGAACCTTTTGTGTTAGTTGATCTGAGTTTATCAAAAGAGGCTGAGGCTGAGGGTTTATTATAAGATTTCTGTATTTTAGTCACAGCGTACTTAAAGTATTTACTGTGTTTATTGTACGGAAAAAATTAAGAACCGCCTTTAGTAGACAAACGAGGAAATAATTTTTTCCATCAAATAATGTCAAAGTTCCAGTTTACGTCACAAAAACGGAAAAAGTCATTATAGGGCTTCTTGTAAAAACTATTTACTACATGCTCATTATTTACATCCATCCAATCCCAAAACTTTTTTTCTAGGCACAGAACACACACCTCAAAAAAAGCGTACCAAAGATTCAGGCACACAATATTTTCTAGATTTTTCTTTCAAAGATATTTCCCGCATATCTCCTCCGCAGACGTAAACAAAAATTGCTTGCGTTTTTTTGGCAACGGGACCCCAATCTCAGGCCGTTTTGTTCCGTGTTACGAATGGGATGACCAGTTTGGTTCCCCCGAGGGTCGTAGAAAGCGACAAAGGGACAAGAGACTGCAGATCCTATTGTATTTTAGATTTCCGAAATCTATTTCCCTTTACTTGTCATATTATTTGACCTTTTCGGGTGACAAGTTTCACTTTTGCATATCCGCTTTTCTTTTATTATGAACCTTATTTTTAGGGTTCCCTTCCCTATCTCAAGAGGAAAAACGGAACACTTATAGAATCACTTTTTTGTCCGTCTGTCTAGACATTTTTCTTAGGAACACAGTCATGTAGATATCAAACTCAAACCAATCAAATACCAGTAGTTAATGTTTTGAGTCCTGAGAAAAAACAAGAATAAAATTAAGCTCAATACGATATGTTGATTTAATTAAAAAAGCCGTAAAACGTAATTCAACCGCAAAATGGTTATCCAAGCTTTTAAAAAATGCAAGTTCCGTTAAAAATAACACAGCGAGTCACTGTAAAAAGTTGCTGCCGTACAAATAAGTGTAAATACATTTAAAACATGAAACCAGTGCGCAACAGCTTTGCTGATTGGTGAATTAATGTACAAAAAAATAAAGGTAATCCAATCAGATTTCGCCAATTTTCCGATTGCGGGATTCCAAGCTTTGGTTCAGATTTCAATGAAAGATTATATCAGTATTCGAAATTCAAATCGGTTTGTTAAATGATGGATGGCAGTGCGATCAGTTTAGTGTTCGAATTTATTGGTGAATAGCGGTACTATGCGGGTTCCTAAATCTCTGATCTACTAATAAAATGCTATGATTTACGCCTACATTTTATCGATGGCCCTTATAATGTTGACATGCAGAAAAGTGAAATAATTATGTGTGATTAATATTTCCATGACCTAAGCTATTCAGAAAACTGTTGTTTAAACAATTTAGTCTCAATCGGCTTTATTACAAAACGTGGTTTAACTTAGACCAAGCTTTAAATCAAAAATCAATTTTTGAATTTCGAACTTTATTCCAACTGCTATAAAATTCTAAAATGCACATTGACAACTTAGACCGGGATCTAAACTCGGTTTTTGTATTAATAACTTTACGACAGTAGAAATAAAGTTCTAAATTCAAAAATTCATTTTTGATTTAAAGCTTGGTCTAAGTTAAACCACGTTTTGTAATAAAGCCGTAGGTCTTTGATATCAGCTTTCTAATATCACACATCCTTTGCAAATTGCTAAAATACTGGTTTCTATCTAGCTCCGCGTGGTGAATTACTATTTTTGATTTTTTTACTGAAAATTTGACATGTTTTTCTAACTTATTTTATTTATTTTCATCTGCAATAAAATTTAAAATGTTTTAATTTTGGTGTACAATAAAGTGTATTCTATGTATTTATCTATAGCCTAAAAATTTAATGTTTCAAATCCTCACTTTTAAACGGCAACAATTATAAAGTAAAACGAACCTTTAATCACATCTTTGGAAACTTTGAAAAATAAAACTGTAATTACTGCCCCAGAAAGTAAATTGGTATTCTCAGAAATGTGTAATTATTATCTAGACAGGTCATAATTATTGTAATACCAATCATTTAAACTTGCCTAGAAAATTCCTCGAAAAGTAATAGGAATATTTAATTAAACCCATGTGTTCAAGTTTTTCATTGTTTTGTTTCTTAAAAGAGTTAATATTATTCTTCGGTAGCTTTAAACTAACAAACGCAAATAGAGACCCGGAACAATTACTCGTAGAATCATACCGATATTTTGGTTCCGAGCGGAAATCGAATCCACGACAAGGCCTCCTGTCACATGTCTTCGAATTTGATGGTTCTAGGACATGCCGGTTTCCTCACGATGTTTTCCTTCACCGTTTTGAGAACAGTGGTGATGAAATAAATTACACAAAGTAATGCGCCAGGCTGGGTTCGAACCCACGACCTACAACTCGTAAATCGGGGCCGATACCACTGGGCCACCACTGCTCTTGAGTAAGTTTCCTACCTATTATATTTTACATATTATATAATATTATTTCTGATGAATTGATGACAGACGACAAACAAAATATTACCTATATCTTATCAAATTTCGCATTGTCTATCATTATGTAGAATAGAATGTATATAGCAATTACGAGTACATCTGTACATAAATTACATAAAGGGCTTTATATACAACATTAATTTTAGTATATGCGAAACCTGAATATAGTTTGTTCAGAATCAGTAACTGATTCGATTCCAATAATTTTTACACCATGTTATGGTATTTTAATTAAATTTTATTACCAGTTAATTACAATACAATCACCGTACGGTTAGGTACCTATTGCCAAACTATTATCACGAGTGTATAACACAGGAGACGCGGTTTACGCGGGTGTACCGCGAAATGAGCATGTTCTTGAACGGACAACCGGGTAATGTAAGAGCTTATAACTTTGTGATTTTTTATGATACGGTTTTAAAATTTTGTACATAGATTCTTTACACAAAAATACTAGACAGGTGTATCGGCCTTCGCATAAACAAAAAATAATGTTGTTTATGTAATATAAAGATTTTTGTATAACTAAAATACATATGTATGTGAGAGACTCGAGAAACAATATATAATACGGCCCAAACAATACACAGGGACGCAAGAAACAAATAAAAGCGTCAAATTTCAACCGTATCGCTGTCAAAATAGAAAACACGTACAAAAAAGGGTGTCACAATTTTATCAGAGTATCTGTCACTCTTCAAAATGAGGCAAATAAAGACAGAAACACGAGCTTTTTATAAGCAGCACTAGATATCTTACGCTATTACATTCTTGTCCTTGATGGGACGGCAAAAGAATACTAATATTATACAGAAATGTCATAAAGAAAGTGTATTCTATAAATAGTAAACGTTAGAAGGAAAAGTAGGCATGAGTAATAAAAAAGTACAGCAGTGAATTTAAATAATTGGGTTTTGCTTTTATGTTTTTTATCTTTTAGTGTACGGTGAAACCATACACTTGCACTTATGCTTACTCGTGCATTTTTACCTCAATTAACAAATTAATATAAGTAAAGCGTTCAGTACTAGATTAGCGGTCATCGCGTGTGCTCCCTCGCTCCTTTGTATAACTAAACCTGTGGTTTGAAAAATATATCCAATTTGACTTTATTCTCAGCAGTATCATTTAGCCATCTTACTAACTTCTACATTTAGTAATAGTTGCTTTTCTGAAAGGGGCTATGTGATAATTGAAATAAACTATTTTATTTTAAGGCAGTTTAGTAAGTAAAGCTAACTGTTTGTTAAAATCTTTACTATATTCGTTATACTGTACAAGAGTTTAATAAATATATTGCTAAAGTACTGCTCAAGCAACGTGCCCTAAGACCTAACTACTTTGTCCTAAGGTCGTCTTGAAAAAATCGCTATAGCGCTAGAACCGCTCATTGTATATCCCTAGTTATAAGTTCTATCTTGCGATGCCTGTACAGAATTAAGAGTATTCTATGTATATTTCTACGTATTCATAATTTTGAGACATTCTGTAAATGTGCTGTGATAGTCAAATCTTTTACATTATTCCTGAAACTTAATAGAACATCAGTATAATAATATACTCGTATAATATAATATTCCACAACTATCACACAACGCCATCTAGTCCCAAGCTAAGCAGAGCTTGTGTTATGGGTACTAGACAACTGATAAACAAACTTATATAGGTATTTCTAAATACATACATATTATAGATAAATTACACCCAGACACAGAACAAATGATCGTGCTCATCACACAAACATTTGTCCTGGGTGGGAATCGAACCCACGACCTCCGGCATAGCAGTCAGGGTCACTCACCACTAGACCAACAGGCCTGTCGCGCATCAGTGCGTGTGATCATTATACACCAATCAATATCTGCCTAGCCTTTTGCCAACTATTTTGGGGTCGGCTTCCAGTCGAACTAGATGCAGCTGAATATAAGTATTTTACATGAAACGACTGCCTAACTTACCTCCACAACCCAGTTACTGGGTATTACGATATCCCTTGAAAAGACAAGTTGTTTTTGAAGCATCTGACTAACGCCCGTTTCTTACTTCCTTTGTGGTTGACGGCTTCTTCTGACTTGACATCTTATAAACTGATTTGACGGCACAGTTAGGTTGGCGTAGTGGCTGAATGATCGTCTGCTGGACAGCGTGTCGCAGGTTCGATCCCCGCACGGAACAAATAATTGTTTGATCTGCAAGTAGTTGTTCTGGATCTGGGTGTTTGTGTGAGTTTCTGTGTTTGTAAACGCACCCACGATACTGATGTTGTGTGGGGCAACGTTTTTTTTTAAGACTCGGGTAGGCAAATTCGATCGTCGATTGGGTACCGACTAAGATGTATTCGAAGATAGCAACTGAGATAGATTATTATCATTAATTTTCAACGGAGGAAAGTACAAACAAAAATATACGTTTTCTATACAAATACGCATCCCAAATTCTTTCTTTGATTGTACAAAGCATTGCTGAAAAAACTTATAATATTTTTAGAACTTTGACATAGAGAAGTGTATGTTGTTTTATGTAAGGGATTGTCGTCGATACGGCCCTGAGGGACGGACGGAAGTGATGAATCGTATTCCATGAGAATTTCGTTGTTTGAGTAGGTGATTTTGTACTTTTTGTTTGGGATCTTTTTTCGTCTTTGTCAATATTAGATGAACTCGCATTGGATACAAGTAGGTACATGTAATAATATTCTGTAGTAGAAGAGTTTTCGTTCATACTTTGAACAAGAAAGGAAAGTTTTCAGGATCATTAGTATAATAATTATATTAGTGACAAAAACAAACCTTAAAAACCTAAGACGCAAAAAACTTACAATAATAATATTCCACAAATAATATTCCACAACTACCTATCACACAACGCCATCTAGTCCCAAGCTAAGCAGATCTTGTGTTATGGGTACTAGACAACTGATAAACATACTTATATATTTCTAAATACATACATATTATAGATAAATTACACCCAGACACAGAACAAATGATCGTGCTCATCACACAAACATTAATTTGTCCTGGGTGGGAATCGAACCCACGACCTCCGGCATAGCAGTCAGGGTCACTAACCACTAGACCAACAGGCAATGGAAACTCTTGTGTGTTTTTGAATGACAAAAATCGTCTAATATTTCTAGCAAGTAGTGTACTTGGTTTATTATAGACAGTCACCCATCTACGTTCCGTTACAGGCATTCGTTGCTTAAAGCTGTTTATGAGACCTCTCTTTCTAATATCCTGAGAGAATATCATCTACCTACAGAATGATCCCTGAGGTAGTTATCTCAATAACTCCTGAGGGCTAGGTAGGAGATGAATTGAGTGTCATCAGTACAGGGCCGTAGCTAGGACTGAATTTAAGGAAGGGCAGCCAATTTCCCAATGTCTTCCCTTGAAACAAAGTAATGTGATAGACCAAGAATTAAAAATTGTGACTTATGGTTCATTCAGATGTCGCTGCTATTCTAGTTGTATTTTTTATCGTCATATTGTATATTACTAACACTTGGCATAATATTTGTCATTTTCAGTTATGGTATTAGGAACAGGGTATTAAGTTCCAATACTTCGATAAAACGGTAGATACTTTCTTCCTTCCAACTAGTGTTGTGTGTGGGTTTTCTGCCCAACATTCAATGTCAAAATCCGCTACATGTTTGAAACTCGCGGATAACTTTAAATGCGTGGTGCTGAGCACATTAGTTCTTCCGTCGCTGCATAGATGTCACTAGTCTTCTTTTTGCTTTAACCACCGAATTAAGCTAACATCCGCTAAAGGGCATTGGTATTTTAAAGTAACCCTAATTTGCCCCACGATGCCCGTCCTAGATACAGCTCTGTATCAGTGAACGGCGGTCACAGTACTCCACTTGATAAGAATGTTAACACCCCTTAGAAAGTGATGGCGTCTTGGGAGAAAATATTTTTGTCGCTTAAGTTGGAAATTGCTTGTCGTAAATTTTATTTCCTGTTTTTTTTTTCCTTGTGGTAATAGAAAATTATAACCGACTGACAGTTTTATGAATGTCAATTGTCGCCCTTAACGTCGTTGTGAAAATTAGATCAAAAATAATTTGACAGGCTATTATAATTTTGGCTGAACAATCTAAAAAGATGACTATAGCTCATGCCCGTGGCTTCACCTGCGTGGAATTCGTATCTATAGAGTGATAAGATTTGAGAATGATAGTTGTATGTCTGTATCTACGATTGGCGCACTGGCTGAGTAATTGATTGATGCCAATATTATTTGTGATATACAAGTAGTTGTTCCGGGTTTGAGTGTTTGTTTATGTTAATTTATATGTTTATTACCCACGATACAAGCAAATTCGTAGTGAGGAGAAACGTAATTAAAAAAAGTGGTAGTGGTAGTAACGGATCGGGCACGCCGCAATCGCGGCGATAAGACCCCTCTTTGAGGAGTGTCTGGCAACGGACGTCGCAAGACGATCTCCGGCCACCGTAGGCGCGGGCATGTGGGCGGCGAGTAATGGGCGACTCGCCGCCCGGCCATGGACCTTGCCCGGGTCGACGGCGCGTTGTGTTCCGCGCGCGCCTCAGAGAGCGTCAGCAAGATGACGGGGCCTCTAGAGGGCCAAAGCCTGCCGGGGTCGCGGGACTTATTCCATTACCGTGACCCTGGAACGTAAAGGGCTAATGAAGGATACCGTGGATTTTAGTCAGTACAAGTCTGACAGTCACTCCCACCCTGCCATAGGTGGGAGGACTCATTTGATGTTTTTACCACGCTAAAAAAAAAGGTAGTAACGGATATAGGTGCAACACTACGAACTACACTAGCGTTCAAAAACTTGAATCCATATCGACGGGTTCCGGGCTAATTGTATTAAGCGACACTCTGAGCGATATAGACTTTTATACATATTTGGAATCAGCGAATTTTTCTGCGTCATTTGAGCTGGGTTTGGTGACGATCGGAGCACTTTTTTGTCGCTTAATACAACCGCATTTTTTGGGCCCATTTTGGACTGCAATGAATGAAGCGACATAAAATGTTGACAAATTTAGGAACTGTGTACCTAAGCTGACTACCAAATACCAGTCAGTCGTTTAAACGTTTTTTCCTGGAGCAACAATTTACAGGCAACGTACGTTAAAGCATTTAGCCTGACTTTATAAATATATAGAAATGTCGCTTCATACAATTAGCCTCTTTGTTAAATTCTTATCCAGTGTCGCTTAATACAATTAGCTTTACCTTGTAAATATACAAGAATGTCGTTTAAACCATTTAGCCTCTTTGTCAAATTCATACCCAGTATCAATCCATACATTTAGTCTTGTACATGAAATGTTAGATGTTGTCACTTCAACCATTTAGCTTGCAGTAGATAAATGAAGTGTCGGTCGCATGAACTATTTAGGATTTCAACTAAACATTTAAAGATTATGGTTAAACCTATTTGTTTTATTCTCCGATGATGAAGTGGAGACTATGTATGAGGACATAAGTAGGGCCATACATAGTTCCAAAACCCACTTCACTGTTGTTATGGGAGAATTTAACGCAAAGTTGGGCAAGAAAAGCGGTGATGAGGTGAGAGTAGGGCCATTTGGGTATGGGCAACGGAACCCTAGGGGACAGAGGCTGGCCGACTTTCTGGAGAAAGAGGGACTCTTCGTGATGAACTCTTTCTTCCAGAAGCCGCTTCACAGGAAATGGACCTGGTTGAGTCCCGATGGTTTCACGAGAAATGAGATAGACTTCTTCATGACCGACAAGAAACGGATATTCAGTGATGTCTCTGTGATCACCAGGGTAAAAACCGGTAGCGATCACCGAATCGTAAGAGGCTCGCTGAATATCAATGCTAAATGTGAAAAGTCCGGCCTGATGAAGTCTACGCTCCGACCTACTCGGTTCCATATTCAAAACCCCGAAAGCTTTCAACTCGAGCTCTCTAATCGCTTTGCTTGCCTTGAGAACTTAGTTTCAGTGGACGAGATCAACGACGGGCTAGTGGAAACTGTCCGCACGGTAGGGTCTAAGTTTTTTAGACCCTGCCGTAAAGAAAGACCTCAGAAATTGACCGAGCAAACCTTAAACCTCATGGCTGAACGACGCTTGCTACAGTTGCGGTCTTCCGATGTTGTCATATAGGCAGCTCAATAGACTTATATCTAAGTCCTCGCGACATGATCTGCGTCTTTTTAATATGAATCGTGTTACAGAGACCATACAGCGAAACCAAGGCTCCAAAATGTTCGCAAAGGACAAGTCTATTGGACAAAGTCGGATCACAAAGCTGAAACGGGAGGATGGTAGCATAGTGTCGACCAAAGTAGAGGTTTTAGGCGAGATCGAGAGGTTCTATAGACAGTTATACACTTCGGTCGCAAAGCCCGTTGACAGCTTGGTAGGAGATCCAAGAGCCAAGCTGTCCCGACATTATACCGAAGATATCCCGGACATCAGTCTGTACGAGATTAAGATGGCCCTGAAGCAGCTTAATAACAATAAGGCGCCGGGCGAGGACGGAATCACTTCAGAGCTTCTGAGAGCGGGTGGAACACCGGTATTTAAAGTCCTCCAGAAACTCCTTAATTCCGTCCTGTCCGAGGGCAAAACGCCTCAAATGTGGAGCAGGGGTGAGGTGGTGTTGTTCTTCAAAAAAGGTGATAACAGCCTATTGAAGAACTACAGACCCATCACGCTTCTGAGTCATGTTTATAAGCTGTTTTCAAGGGTTATCACGAACCGTCTCGAACACTGACTTTATGACTTCCAGCCTCCCGAACAAGCCGGTTTTCGAAGACTAGTATTATAGACCACATCCATACGCTGCGGCAAGTTATACAGAAGACGGAAGAGTATAACTTGCTATTGTGCTTAGCGTTTGTGGACTATGAGAAAGCCTTCGATTCGGTGGAAACATGGGCGGTACTTAAGTCACTCCAGCGATACCGTATTGACTATCTGTTCATCGAGGTGTTGAAGTGTTTGTATAATAACGCCACCATGTCTGTCCGAGTACAGGAGCAGAGCACAAAGGCGATTCCATTGAGAAGAGGCGTAAGACAGGGGGACGTTATCTCCCCGAAACTGTTTACCTACTGCCGCAATGGAAAACGCCTTCAAACTCGTGGAATGGCAAGGACTTGGCATCAACATCAACGGCGAATACATCACTCACCTTCGGTTTGCCGACGACATCGTAGTCATGGCAAAGTCGATGGAGGAACTCAGCATGATGGGCACACACATGACATCACAACGGGTGGGCTTGATAATGAACACGGACAAGACGAAAATTATGTCAAATACCAATGTTGTGCCCACCCCAGTCTCTGTTGGAAACTCGGTACACGAAATTGTTGACTCATATATCCATTTCGGACAAGTAGTCCAATTAGGTAGGTCCAACTTCGAGAAAGAGGTCAACCGCCGAATCCAACTCGGTTGTCAAGTCACCGATATAGCCCACCGGATTAGCAAGCTGAAGTGGCAATGGGCAGGCCATATTGCTCGCAGAGCAGATGGCCGATGGGGACGAAAAGTGCTAGAGTGGAGACCGCGGACTAGCAAGCGCAGCGTAGGACGTCCACCAACGAGATGGACAGACGACCATATAAAGATCGCCGGAAGACGCTGGATGCAGGTTGCTTCCAACCGGTATATGTAAGTATTTTATTTTTTATGTGATTATTTTTAAAAGAAGTTATCTTATAGATAAACCTTTTTTTGTAATTGAAGAGATCTCAAAAAAGAAGTTTTTATATACTCAAATGTTAAAGTTTAGGAATGAAGAAGAATGAGAATAATTATTTCAGGTAATAAGATTGTAGGCTACGTAATAAAAAGACTGTTTAACTTCTGATTCCTATAAAATTGTGATAAAACTTTAGTTGTTACCTTGGTAAGGTAAGAAGTTACTGCTGTTCCTAGGTGATTGTCATTTTAAATAAAAAAACTTATCTTTAAACAATTTATAATGTGTTTTATTTCTCATTTCATGTAACTTTTAATTTATCAATGTTTTACCCGCCAATTTCTGCAAACTTCATTATTCAAGTATGATTACAAACAATTTATTTTAAAAAAATCAGTCGCATAAACTAATTAGCCGTACATTAATAAGTTTAAGATAATTATGGTAGTTAAATCAATTAGCTTGGGTTTGAAATATGACCAACTCTTTGATTAAAGCACTTAGCTTAGAGCCATTATTTGCATGCCTAGGCGGTTAAGTCATTTAGCTTGGAACAAGAAATAATAAACCTAGGCGGTTTAGTCATTTAGCCTGGAATAAGAAACAATAATCATAGGCGGTTAAGTCATTTAGCCTGGAACAAAAAAAAGTAAAATATGGGTCATTTTGTATTAAGCGACATTTATCTTCGTTAAAAATAGGAATATTCGAAAAAAATAATAATCTGATTATGGGGAATATGTTATAAAAACAGTAATATCCTTCTTTTTAAAGAAATAATGCGATTTGCTAAAGTTATTATTTTTTTTCTAAAAATCGAAACTTTAAACTGCTCTGGTGTAAAGTTTCAAAAATGTCGGTTAATACAAATAGCCCGGAACCCGTCGATATGCATAATAATCATCATTAGCATATAACAGAGTTTTTTATCTCGGTTTTTTTAATCAAAAGATTCCTCCTACCCGTATGGGTGAAGAACACCGTGGATTTTAGGGGTTGTTATAAATTCGCCACAAAATTAATTCCCCACGATAAAAAGTATTGATCTTGTTCTCCTAGTACTTTCTGTTCAGATTCCACATTGTGTCCTCGTTTTCGGTAGTTTTGTGCAAGATTTTATTATTTAATTGTTTTGCTATCCGCACTGAAAAATAAATGGGGTGAATATATTTACAATATTCAAGATTTAAAAAACAAAAACCGTTGGTTAATTTAAATATAGTTTTTTCGTGGGGAATTAATTTTGTGGCAAATTTACAAGATTTTAGTCAGTACGAGTTTTACAGAATTGTCAATAGACTGAAATCCACGGTGTCCTTAAATACTCCTTTACGTTCCAAGGTCATTGTTATCTGATGAGACAGTCCCGCGACCCCGGCAGGCTTTAGCCCTCCAAGGGGCAAAAATCATAATGCCGAGAACTCTTTGAGGCGCGCGTGAACACGGCAAGACAGCCATTACTTGCCGTCCGCATGAACATGGTGATCAACGGTAAAGCATATGGAACGAATATCCATCTGACTTATACACCGTGTTCCGGACGATATACATAAACTTCGACCAGATGTTCAAACCACGGAAGTAAGCATTTTTCATTATGGACACATTAATAAATTCTTATTTTTTATTTTTTGTTAATTTTCATACAAACTAAATACCTAGACGTAAATAACCCGATATGCATGCCTCTTTCTCCGAATTGGCAACGTCATTCATAACATTTGGCGGGCTGAAACAAATGAAATGCAAATAGTATTTGATAGATTTCAAATTAAGATACTTTCTCACTGCATAGCTCAATTAAATTTCATTAAATGAAATTACAAATATCTTTGTAACGAAGCCTTTTTAAGTACTACTTCCTTTGCTGGATTTGATTTGTAAAAGCCATAGAAGTATTTGCTAAAGTTTATGGATAACGTGAAGAACACGGTGTATACTTCATTTACTGCGAGACGAAACCTCCACAAAACCTTTTGCCAAGACTGGCTGCCACGTTCCTCAATCACGACTGTCATAATTCAGAGAATTACTAAATTCTAAAATTAATTATTAACCCGAACTACACACCCATTTTTCGATGTTTTAATGTCCATTTGTTTTTAGCATGTCAAAATCATCAAATGAGTCCTTACACACAGGCAGGGAGGGACTGTCCCGCGACCCCGGCAGGCTTTGGCCCTCTAGAGGGGGCCCCGTCATCTTGCTGACGCTCTTTGAGGCGCGCGTAGAACTCAACGCGCCGTCGACCCGGGCATGGTCCATGGTCGGGCGGCGAGTTACCCATTACTCGCCGCCCGCGCCTGCGGTGGCCGGAGATCGTCTTGCGACATCCGACGCCGTGGGCGTCTACCACTACGACTGGGGCGGAGGGAGGACGCTGTCCTCTCTCTCTCGCGGCTCCCCTCCAATTTAATGTCCATTAGAACAATCAATCTATTATGTTCCCACTGTTGGGACACAGGCCTCCTCTCTGTGAAAGTGGTTAAGCTGTAGTCCACCACACGGGTCTAATCCAAGTGCGCATTGAAGCCTATGTAAAATTTTATTTTTTCATTTTACTGAACAGTACCTAATCATACTTGTAGTAGCTCAATCATAAAGCACTATAAGCCTTATACCTTCAGAGGTCACGGGACTGTCTTATCAGGTAACCGTGGCCCCGGAACGTAAAGGGCTATTGAAGGACACCGTGGATTTTAGTGAGCACAAGTCTCTCTCGTCCTGCTCTGGGTGGAGGGCACATTGATGATTTTACCACCTAAAAAAGGTTAAACCTTCCAGTAAGGAGGATCTCAAAGAAATTCATATAACCCTTTAAAATTACGCAAACTTTTTGTTTCTCATAAACATAGGCTTATATTCATGAGCCAAGACATAAATCATATTTCAGTGGAAAGATATTTCGGAACCTTTTTTTCAAGCCAAAATCTGTTCCATTTTGTATGAAATAATTTTGGGTTTACTAATATTATTTTCCGAGTATTACAGACTTATTAACCATGTGAATCTTTTTATGATTTAAATATTTAATTGCGTATTTAAATTATAAATAGTACAATATTATTTCAATTTTTAACATTTAATTTATTAAATACAAACATCACAAAAATATTATAACACGAAACAAAAATAACTGTGTAGAAACCTAGTTTTCTTTTTAATTAAACCCAGAGTAACATTATCTACTTAGTATATTAAAATTTACATAATTTCCAGTAATCTCTAGGGCTAGGCCACCGCCTACAGTTTTAATTAAAAAATGTGGACGAAAACCGTTAACTTGGAGTACTAAATTAAATTACATTAAGTAAAACAGCTGCCCGACTTAAACCTAAATTCTCATTTTTAGTCGCAAAATCTAAGAATTTAACTCACAAGAAAAATAAACGGAGACCTCAAATATTAAAATTTGTTCAAATTTTTCCTTCTACCAATCTTCAAGAGTTTTAGGCCAATCCCTTCAGATTTATAACACATATAAATATAAAAAATCAACTTTATTACGCATACAGTCGACCAATTCCGGTTAATGTATTCCGAAAAATTTTATAGCCCCTATAAAACTTCATGAAAAAACGTAATAAGTTTTTATGTACCGAGAAAAAAAAAACTGGCAATGGAAACTGCCCTCTCATCTCATATTAATTAAAAACACAACTAACCTGCAAAATGAAAAGGTCATCGTTTGTTGTTTCTGCAAATTGGACAGCGGTGGCCAACGATCATAATAATTATACCCAAGTGTACACTCACTCTTGTAACTCTAAAATACACTTTAACACTAATGAGATCACTACATATTCCTATAACGTACACAGTATTCACTTAACTAGTTTAATGTAGACTAGGAAAAGTTCGACCACGTTTGTGATTAGATCGTAGCGCGCGGCATGGTTTGCTACGGCGTAGCGTTCGGGACGGCCGGCGTAGCTCAACTGAAGCTACGGCTACGCGGTGCTACGACAGCGCAAGTCCGGGAGTTAGGCTGAGTAGGTATGCAAAAAGTTAATATTCGAAATAGGAAGAATAAGTTACTTTATTGCATTGTTATATCAAGGTGTTAGTTTAAAAACCTTTTTATATTTTGAAGGTTAGATGGTAGATTAAAATGATGAATTTTGACGCGGCGTCTTATGATGTTTGCCGTAGTTACGGCCGAGGAAATCCTAAGCTAACAAGGGATCCCTGTTATGTTACACGTTTAGTCCATACACTGAGACCTTTCTACGTATTATACCGTGTTTTGTATTATACATTTTGAGCTAAAATTAAATTGAAGTTTCATTTAAATGGAATCATGATAGTGAAAATTTATGAATACGAATTTGAAGTATTAAACAGTTATTTTTTCAGTTATTTTGTTAAAAAGATCAGTCGAACTGATGGGCACGGACATCGAACACTGACATTAATGCAGTACGAGTTTTTACATTTTTCTGACGTAAAGTAAACGTGAACGTTGACGTTGGTTTTATGGATAACGTTAGTTCCTCACTGGAGGGGGCTTTTTATTTCCCATACAATTTACGTCGTACATACATACTCCAAGTAAGGGATCGTTCACATGGAGCATCCGTAATACCAGGATATATTAGTTCAGGGTAGAGATGGATCCCACCCACCCTGTGTATCAAGAAACGCAGGTCATGCGTACAGCGTGAGTTGCCTGGACAGGTGAAAAGGAAGGTTTTACTTAGCACGAGTTTTCTATAGAGCGGAAGACATAGTGTGCGTCCACACTGGAAGCCTAGTGCGACGGCGGTGGCGGGCGCGATCTGTGTCCACACTGATGCCGATCAAGCGTTTATTTTTGTAGCGGCGACTTCAGGTGTTGCAAACCGGTGGTACAAAGTAGTTTCTATAAATCATGTTTAAAGAAATTCATTTTAAAATGTTTTATAGGTTGTTTAGGATTGTATACAAGTAAATTATCAAACATTCTACATGATTCTAGTCAAGTACAGTAAAATTAATAATTTAAATATTTACAAATACCTCTTACGGTAGTATTTTAGTGCATGTTCTGGTAACTAGATGGCGCTACTAAAAGACCGAAAAGGTTTGATACACCTGCCACCCGCCCGTTATATCTGTTGTTGCCTAGCAACGCCTAGGCTCGAAAAATCGCTCGTAACCCCCACCGCGCTAGGCCCGCCTTAAGCCTGATTTAGACGAAGCAAGAACTCGCACGCGAGTTGCGTTACATTGCGGACTTTTAGGTACAACGAATTCAGATGATCAAACAAATACCGCAATGTAGTGAAATTCGCATGCGAGTCTTTGCTCCGTCTAAATGAGGCTTTAGTCACTTCAGTGTGGCCACGAGCGGCGATTTCATACGTTCAATATTATCGCGCCCGCCGCCGCCACCGCACTAGGCTCGCAGTATGTTTCAGCACATTGAGTCCGAGCCACCAGTCATGGCCTGCGGAAAATTTGAGGTACTACGCAATTTTTGTGTGATGACACACTAGCGCCGTTTCAAAAGGCCATGAGTGAGAGAGAAAAAAACATAAGAAAAAAATAAAGGAAAAACTAGTTTGGCCTATAATAGTATTCAGCCAGTTACTTTACTGTCTAACTTTTATAACAGTATCATTCCAAAAATAAACCTTTTTCATGGGCCTTTACCCTCAAAAGCCTTTAGTTTATCGCTACTCTACTGAACCTCAACTAACAATAAACAATTTAAAACGCTCATAAATTGCTCATAATATTTTTCAACAAAAAAAGTCAAAGTTTATCTGGGAAAGTATGGCGTTGGAAAATTATCACGCGTGCTCTCACTGAGTGCGAAGTTACGACATTTTGTTGAAAAATTTTCAAATTACAGGATTTTGTTGTAAAATTTTCAACTCCCACGTTTTAGTTAGTGTACCTACTAAAAGCATCCCTTTGTGAATTTCATGGCTAATAAAAAGTGTATCGCAATTGCGTAACACACTTTTTTTTTTTTGTGGTAAAATTTTCAAATGAGTCCTCCCACCCAAGGCAGGGTGAGAGGGACTGTCAGACTCGTACTGACTAAAATCCACGGTGTCCTTCAATAGCCCTTTGCGTTCCAGGGTCACGGTAATGACATAAGTCCCGTGACTCTGGCAGGCTTTGACCTTCTAGAGGCCCCGTCATCTTGCTGACGCACTTTGAGGCGCGCGTGGAACACAACGCGCCAATGATTATGATGATGAATTTAATATACAGAAGAACTTGCTTTAAGAACTTGTTTACTCAATAATTATATGAATAGGTATACTGGTATTTTAAAAATGAAAGCCATTGCAATTGCAAGTGTGTTACGAAATATGACTGTAGGATTAAATAATACATCATCAGCTAGTGTATAGCTGACAGTTTCAGAATTTCGTGGAATTTTAGTGAAAAAGAGTTGATGGAATAAAATATGATTTTGCTTTGAATTCTAGTTCGAGTACTTTAATTCTTTGGCTAATGTATAAGACTTGTTGTTCAACAGTGTCAGTAATAACGATTGGCTGTCATCATCATCACCCGGAAGATGACCACACCAAACAACAATCTACTCCTTACATCAACCAGTTGCCCGTGATTGTCATCTCATCTCGATCCACCAAACAAATTACAAGATTTTTTGCATGCTCTTTCAAATAAGAACTATTTTCCATGATGAATATCCTCTCCTGATTTTATCGCATAAAGATATCCAAACCTAGTTCATTCTGTTGCACGTGGAGTCTATAAAAAGGCCAGCAGACTACTCTTCAGAGCCATAATAATGTCCTTTCGTTGCCCATAAGAGTTGAATTCTTCGGGCGATCTCTTTGTCGTAGTTGGACATACTAATTCTTCAAAAGACGTCTTAATTAATGGTTATAGATCTCTGTTCAAACATGTATAGGGGAACAGTGTATAAGACGGGGAAGTTATTAATCGCGAGGTATAATGGGGACATACACTCTTTAGGCATACTTAACACAACACTAACGTAGAGCAAGCGCCATCAGGACGTCATTTGCAAGTGGCCAGACGCAAATGGCGTCCTGTTGGCGCTTGTGTTACGTTAGTTTTGTGTTAAGTTTGCCTTCGGTGTGTGATTTCCCATCATACCTCGTGTCCCCGTCTTATACACTGTTCCCCTATTATAACCAAAACTAACATAAAGTAATCGAATTCTTCAGCTTTTTAATATACGCCATTGTCACATATAATTCAGTTTCAATTTTGCTCTAAATTTTGATGGCAAATAAAACAACAGTACATTAATCTCCCCGCGCGAACTTGCGAACGACCACACGTACTTACAGTGAGCTCGTATATAAAAAGATCTATATAGTCACTAAAGCAATCTCCGGCTTTAAAATATTATACGGTTGTGTAGCCCAGTTCAAAAGATATATAGTGCGCGAAACAGTTTTGTTGAATCTCAAGAAACCGACAAATAAACTGAGTTTTTGCAAAAATCGGTTGCAAAAATTTTAATTTTACGCTACGAAGTGCGTGAATCATCGTGTCACTAGCAGTTGATCGACGCGCCGAGGTCAACGACTGGCCTAGTACGCGTCGAATCTTCAAGGACAACGCTACTGTGGCCCATTCGGTGATAGTTCGGCTAACGAAGATTTACGAAGGTGAGCGTGTAGGTAATAGCTACGGAGCGCCGACGCACAGTGTGAGGGGTGACTCATTGTTTCCTACTACTTAATGATATCAATTGAATACCTGTTTACAACGTTTGGTTATAATTTAACTGCTATTTTGTTGGTGCATTTTTCAAAAGTAAGACAATGACTAGCCGTTCGCCCCCAAAAACTACATCGTCGTCGCCTAAAACTACCTTGTCGCCGTCATTACACAAGTCTGAGCCGAGTCTGACTTCGAGTTCTGACAAAAATGATAGCATCACTCAAAGGAAACGCAAGCGTGGTGAGGATGTAGAACTCGAACGGATGGGAAAAATGATGTTGGAATTGAAAAATAATTTTTCTGAAATGTTGTCGCAACAAGCCCAACAAAATGCAAAAATTGATTCACTTCACTCAGCTCTTGAGAGTATCAGATCTCAAAACACAATGATCACTACTCAGACCTCTGAGATCCAAACACGAATTGAAGGAATCAGAACTTCGGTTCAGTTTTTATCGAATAAATACGATGATGCCATGAAAGAATTAAATCACCTAAAATCTGAGTGTTCCCATAATAACAAAATTATTAAAATATTAGAACTTAAAGTCGACCACCTGGAGAAAAAATTTAAATCAGCTACAATTGAGTTGAAAAATATACCCATCACAAAACCGGAAACTCAAGAAACGCTCATGAATTCAATTCAAAAATTAGGTGATATCGTAAATCAGCCAGTGAAGACTTCTGAAATTAAAAACATTTTCCGTACAATGAGTAAAAAGGACTCAGTGGGCACCGTTCTCGTCGAATTCATTTCACCATCAACCAAGGAACAGTTCCTGAAGTCGTCTAGAAACTACAACAAAACTAATAGCACAAATCGTCTGAATACTACCCATCTGCAAGCTACGGGACCGGAAAAACCCATTTATGTATCAGAGGCTCTCACCACCATGACAAAACGCCTCCACTATCTCAGCAGGGAATTCGTCAAAACAAGTACATATGAGCAATGTTGGATTGCAAATGGGAAAGTGTATGTGCGCGAAAAAGAGGGTATGCCCAGTCGGCTTATAAAAACTGAGGATGACCTGGTTAAATTGCGAAGGGAAAAATGACTAATATATACGTATATCTCTAACTTTGTCAGCCTCCTATCCAAAGTTGTGTTCCTCTATTTTTATCAATGTTATAAATCACTGTTACTAACTCTAGCCACTAACAAACCTTACATTTCATATTTGCTGTTTTATCATATAACTAAGCTACTCTCATGTTCACTAATTACTACACAAGAAACTACTCCCATTCCACAATATTATTATTATTTAAATATGCAAATTACTCACCTTAATTACTTAAACAGAGACATACATTCACTCCTATATATTATTATGACACATTCTCCTTTTGTAACATCTGCCTGTATCCTAAATCATTATAGCCGTTCACTAATTATGAAGATACTATCGGCCAATTATACGTATATACTATCAAATGCTCAAGATGTCACTATGAAAATTACAATGAATTGTAGACGCCGAAATGTAAATTATAGAATTCATACTATTAAAATTCGATAACGCACAAAATAATACTACCAATATAGATTCTGTGTCTGTGTCTGAATCATCTACGTGTGATCTTGATAATTGTTTTCCTACTAACTTCTCACCCAATCAATCGTTAAAAATTCTAAACCAAAACATTAGGAGTATAACTAAAAACATGCCAGGATTTTATACTTTACTCGCTAGAACAAAGGTTGATTGGGATATTGTCACGTTAACAGAATGCTGGCTTCCGGGCACACACTCCATTCCAAACCTGGAGGGCTACAATTACTTTAAGACAGTTAAAAATCTTACCCAAAATGAAGGTATCGTTGTTTATATACAGGAACATCTTAAAGTCTCGGTGGAAGAACCTTCAATCATAGAAGCTAATTGTCTCCAAATAAAAATTGACCGCAATACTGTCTTACTGGCAATTTATCGTCCACCGGGTTATAAAGACGTTAACATTTTCCTTAATTCATTGGACACAACACTTCTTAACTTGGCGAGTTATAGGAATATCATAATTACAGGTGATATAAACATAAACATTCACGATCAGTGCCATGATTCAGTTAAAAATAATTATTTAAACTTATTGGCCTCACATGGTCTTTTGCCCGCACATGTCCTGCCCACACGTCAGCTTGCGTGCCTGGATCACTTTATGCTAAAAACTGCTTTTCCCGCTATGACGTTGGTTGCCCACTCAGCACTTACTGACCATGAAACAGTTTTATTGTTCCTAGCAAAAAAGACCCCTAGACTCATGGCGAGAAAAATAGTTGATCGCATTAATCACGTTCAGTTAGACGAAGATCTGAAACTAGTTGACTTTAGTCCGGTATATCTGGCAAATGATCCGCATGTGGCAGCAGATTTATTTGTTAGTCTCATTATGCGGGTCATTGATTCAAACACAAAATCAGTTAAAGTCCCGAACCGTAAAAAAATTATAAAGCCATGGATTACTCGTGGTCTTCTCCGTTGTATTCAACATCGAGACAATTTGCACAAAAAAATCAAAGAGGATCCTGATAACTTAATCTTAAACAAGTCATACACAAGATACAGGAACTACTGTAATAAGTTATTGAAGAAAGCTAAACTTGACCATGATAGAAAAGAAATTAATGATGCTGGCAACAACACTAAGCATCTGTGGTCGGCTATAAACAGCATAACGAATAGGGTCAAAAAGAAAGAAGGCACTTCAGAATTGCTTTCGATTTCAACAACACCTAAGCAATCGGTCAATGAAGTCAATAACTTCTTCGCAGATGTAGGTAAAAGCCTTGCGGAAAAAATTGTGACTGGGGCAGCATCAACTCCTAGAATTACTTCGTGTGATAATTCACAATCTATGGTATTTTTGCCTACGGATGAAGTGGAGGTTACTAAATTAATAATGTGCCTCCGCGATGATTGTGCCATTGGGTGGGACCGGATTTCCAATAGTTTCCTCAAGAAGCATATTGCTATCATAGCTCCATCTTTGACGCACATATGTAACCTCGCGCTTGATACAGGCAAATTTCCAAGAGCATTCAAAAAGTCTATTGTCCATCCAGTTTTTAAAGGAGGGGACAGAAGCCGTGTCAACAACTATAGACCAATAGCCGTGCTGCCCGCGCTATCCAAAATTCTTGAACGTATCATGTGTAGCAGGCTAGTTGATTACTTGGAGAGCCATAACCTTCTTTCTTCCTCTCAATACGGCTTTAGGGCCGGTAAATCGACATGTGATGCTGTGCATGATCTTACTAATTTTATTGTCACCAACATGGATGCGGGTCGTAAGGTCTTGGGAATTTTTCTGGACCTCGCAAAGGCGTTTGACACGGTTTCTGTTCCTTTACTGATTCGAAAGATGGAATGCCTTGGAATAAGGGGAGTCCAATTAGACCTGTTTGAGGACTATCTGAGTGGGCGTACACAGAGCGTGAAAATGGGAGAGTACGTCAGTGACGAGCGCCAGGTTACCTACGGTGTGCCTCAAGGCAGCGTATTGGGTCCAATCCTCTTTCTCATTTACATAAATGATCTAGGTATGCTTTCTCTCCCTGGGGGTAAAATTATATCTTTCGCTGACGACACTGCTCTGTTATTCAGCGCCGCCACGTGGAATGAAGTCTATGGGTTTGCTCAGTCAGGCTTCAATATGGTATCGGAGTGGCTACGAAATAATATTCTTACTCTGAACGCTGAAAAAACGAATTATGTCACTTTCGCCATAAAACATAACAGACTTAGATCTGCATCTACTCCACTTTCCATCGTAGCTCACACTTGTCCGATGCCATACTGTACCACCTGCACTTGCGTACGCATCAACAAAGCTGATAATGTTAAATATCTGGGTATTATCCTGGACAGTACACTCAAATTTCGCGAGCATATCTCCGTAATGAGTGGCAGGTTGCGAAAGTTAATTTACGTTTTTAAGACTCTTAGACCGGTGGCCGAGGATAAGGTAAAGAGATCGGTGTATTTTGCCCTCGCTCAATCTTTACTAACCTATTGCATCACCTCCTGGGGTGGTGCCCCAAAATACACTATCCTTGAATTAGAAAGAGCGCAGAGAGCTATCTTGAAGGTATCATTAGGCCTTCCTTTTAGATACCCTACCACACTCCTTTATAGGGAAGCGAAAGTTTTGACGGTGCGCCAACTATTTATACAACGAATAATTATGAAGCAGCATAGCCTCTTAACATATTCTCCTTCCCTATCGCGAGGCAAAAGGCGATACAATCCCGTGGATAGTTCCCGCAACCGGCTCACGACAAGGTTCTCGCAACGATTCTTCTGCCACCTCGGCCATTACCTCTATAATAAAATAAACAGGATTCTGCCTATCTATGACCTAAATAAGATCAAATGCAAAATGAAATTAACAGGCTGGATTCAGGAATTAAACTACGAAGAAACTGAAAAAATTCTAGCTGTCTCAGTGTAGTATTCAATATTACTAAATTAATTTATATTTATTTTAATCTGGTTTTTAATTTTAATTTCGGTTTCAATTTTTGATTTTAATTTTATTTTATTTTGCATTTGAATTTGATTTGATTTAAATTTGAATTTTACTTTTGATTTTCATTTTGATATGCATTTGAATTTGATTATGATTTGAAATTGATTTGAATTTTGATATTGATTTTAATTTCATCGCCAAAGTATGTGCTTATTACAGAGTAAGTTAACTTAACTTTGGTCTAATTTTTAATTAATTTAAGAATGTGTGTTGTAATAAGTGATTGTTACACTGTAACCCTATTGTGAAGCATGAGTATTGAAGTGAAACTTTGTAAACAATTGTTGGTAAACCTATTACAATAATATAAAATAAAAATCAAATAATTTCAGACCAAGCAATAGAAAATATTACACCATCACTCACTACACAAAATACACTTAACCCGACAATTACACTCCACCAGCCCCACAATACTAACCATACTAACACTATATAGATATAAAAATTAAATCTAAAATTGTTAAATGATTCGCAACCACTGTCTTATAAAAGAATATTATTATAATCCAAGGGGGAGACCTGGTGTCCTGAAATACAGGCGTCAAGCCTAGTTTAGGCACCAGTCTCCCACAATATACTTACTGTATCGAGTTTTTTCCATAAGTATTGTTGTATTCCATGTATATTGTGGTGAGAAAATAAATCTTATTCTATTCTATTCTATTCTATTAATCTTGCCTTACGTGTCTTACCGTACTCACTTATATTAAACATATAAACTGCGGCAGTATACATATTAGTGCGGTAATAATTGTAATCAATTACGTTCCGTGCTACGCGCGACGTTATCATCACGTTTGATCTCATCGTTATCTCCTTATCACAAGCTGACTGCCATTAAGATGCCCATTGAAATGGCTTAATAGATGCTTTCAAAACTAAGAAAGATAATAACCGTGTTTGGGGATATTAATTATGATTTAATGGTGAAGGAAAATATCGTAAGGAAATTGTTAAAAATATCTTATCTTTCTCCCTTTCTATAATAATAGTTTAAAGTAGTAGAAGTTAGAAGGCGCTGTCGTAGGGAAGTGAACATTTTGGGAAATGGACGTTTCGGGAAGTGGAGATTTTGGGAAGTGGAGATTCTGGGAAGTTGACATTATGGGAAGTGGACATTTTGGGAAATGGACGTTTTGCAACCGGTGGACATTTTGGGAAGTGGACATTATGAGCCTAAAATGCCACTAGTAGAATCATAACATGAATCGCGATTAAATTCATCATAATTCTGTCTGTTGCTGTTGCAGTGGGACGGCACGGTTTTTTTTTAAAGAAACATTTCTCCACACTAGGAATTTCTCCTTTATCTCGGGTTGCATTCACAAACATACAAACTCACATACACAAACACCCAGGGATTGAACGATCGAAGGCTGCGCAGCGAATATACATATTTTTTTTGGGTCTAAATGACTATCAAATCAGTGGAAAGTACTGTCATCTTACTAACTAGAAATCCACACACAAATTCTATCATTCTTTAACGTTAACATAAAGTTTCTACAATACATTCTACCAGTTAGGGCTCCCACACATAAACACGATACGACGTCGCGTCGCACAACGATGTGGTGTGGTTTCACGATACGACGTCACGTCGTAGAAATCTACAATGAGCATCGTTACAGTGGGGTAGTGTTTTAGTTCATTCCGAAAAATGGACCGCTCTAGACGCATTCTGTTCCATAGTACGAGACGCTGCTCGACTAGCGTAATTAAATTATCGACTTCAATACCATCCGTCATCTTTGAATTTCGAAAAACAACTGCGCAGGATTGCATCGTGAGTCACAACGTCGTATCGTAGATTTCCACTATGCGACGTCGTATCGTGTTTATGTGTGGGAGCCCTTATTCATAATGTTTTTCCAATCGCAAACAGGTAAGTAAGTACGTAACTACTGACACACTCTCGTAACTTTGTCGATTTACGCATAATCACAACTGCGTAAAAATCATAGTTCTTATTTGGGCGCTCCCCTTTGTCCCATGAATTATGTATCCAATTGTTTATGCTTAGACGCTGGGTCTGTGGGTCGGTGGTTCAAGGTTGGGGCGACAAACTAACGGCTTAACCTGAGTTGACTTGTGATGAGATTATTGGCTTTTTTTTCTCTTGTTTTTGTGTGGACACGTTTCGTTTTTGTTTTTATTCTGAAACGATGGCTTTGTGCAGGTTTTGGTGCGAAACCGGTTTACCAGGACTAACCGTCACTAAGTTGGTCGCGGGACTGTCTCAACAGGTAACCGTGACCCCGGAACGTAAAGGGCTATTGAAAGTCACCGTGGATTTTAGTCAGTACAAGTCTGACAGTCCTTCCCGTCCTGCCCTGTGTGGAGGACTCATTTGATGATTTTACCACGCTAAAAAAAGGGTTGAATGCTGTTTGTTTTTCCTGTTTCCTTTATTCATAATTCGCGTCATTGAAGACTGACGCAAATATTTGTATACAAAACTTGTATCTGCTTTACTTCAAACACGAACTATCTAGCCAGAGAGATATAGAAGTAAAAATATGAGTACGGACAGGTCAATGGAGTGTTCATAAAAAAACTCTACGTTGGTAAACCTGGTTAGTAAATTAGAGGTCACAGACACGATAATAAAAGTAAACTTTTACGGTCAAAAAAACACTAATTTAAAACAGACCATCGTCCACATTTATAAAGTGCTCATTTTTCCACTCAGGTCTACCTGATACTGTGCCCAGCGATAAATTTTCATTTTTACACATTTACAGATTGTCGACGTCGACCGTGTTACCTAATGTGAACTGGCGAATTAATCCGCTCAAATCTGGTACATTTTCGCGACCCACTCTATTACAGCCATATGAAAATCGACCTTATTTACTTAGGACAAAAAATGTATAGCCTAAATATAATTTGTTTGGGTAGGATGAGTCTTATGAAAACAGTACATATACTTGTGTTTACGTAAACATTCGAGGCAGGTTGGCTTTGGGACATAGTTTGCTTACAGTTTTTTGTCAAGCGTAATAAATTTTCCAATACGGATACATTTATTGGTCTTTAATCTACTGTTGTGTATGCCGAGCGCAGGAGTGCGGGCTGCGCCCCGCACCTCCCCGCCGGCCGCGCCGTGTGGGTTACTTATGGAATATATCAGTGTGCAACATACTAGCGAGTTTGATTGACGTACTACTACCCCTGTCACTTCCGTATCTAACACGTGGCGACGAACGGACCCACATTAAAACAAAAAAAAAATGTCTACGGTTGCGACTTATGGCGTTCTTTCCACCTTCGACCACCTGTCACAGGAGTGGAATAGTTTCAAATTGCGATTAAATCAGTGGTTCATCGCAAACGACATAACCTCAGAAACGGACAAGACCACAGTCAAAAGAAGGGCGATATTGTTAACATCCCTGAGTGAATCTACGTTCAAGCTTGCTTGTGACCTGGCGCTACCCAAAAAGGTTGAAGAATTGGGTTACGAAGCGATAGTGGAAATCCTCGACAACCATTTCACACCAAAAAGGTTTGGGTTTGCAGAGAAATCAGTATTCTATTCGGCAACACAGCGACCAGGTGAATTGCACACTCAATGGGCAGCCAGGATTAGAGGATTGGCAACTCACTGTGCATTCAAGAATTTGGAGGAGGCCTTGCTGGACAAATTCATCATGGGCATGGCACCAGGACACGAACGGGACAAACTTTTCGTGCAGGACCAGCGGGAGCTGACCCTCGCGAAGGCCATTGACTTGGCAGAGAGCGTGCGCTGTGCGCGCCAGGCCTCGTCGCAGGCAGCACCAGGCGCCAGCGGCGCCGGCGCAGGCCCCGACGGCGTGTTCAACATCTCAAAAAAGGAAAAGTGCAGTGTATGCGGTTTTACAAATCATAGTTCTAATCAGTGTCGTTACAAAAAGTATAAATGTAAAAAGTGTAACACAAAAGGCCATTTGCGTAAAATGTGCCCTAGTGAGGGTAAAGTGAAATACGTAGACGAAGGTACTGTGGACGACGGAGACGACGACGGTGAGTGTTTTTATAATATTCGGTGCGTGAGAGGGAAACCTATGACGGAGCGTGTGATGATCAGTGGTCTAGCTTTAGAGTTCGAAATCGATAGTGGTTCTGCAGTAAGCGTAATCTCTAAAAATACCTACGAGTCGAAATTTAAACAATTGCCGTTATCAGTCACCAACAAAAGGTTATTCAGTTATACAGGGCAAAATATTGAGACGGTCGGAGTTGTTTTATTACCTATATCATATCTTGGGCGTACGCATACTCTGAATGTGTACGTCGTGCACGCGGCCGGACCGCCGCTGTTAGGCCGCGACTTCATTCGTGAGTTCGACCTGGAATTAGCGCCGTCGCGCGTGCACGCCGTATTCGATGAAGCACGGGCGGTATGCGAGTCTAGCACTAATATTAATAAACAACTCATAAACATGTTCCCTAAAGTCTTCTCGGGCAATCTGGGGTCTTTTAATAAGTATAAAATAAATTTACAGTTAAAACCCGATGTAAAGCCGATTTTTTTTAAAGCGAGGCCAGTACCTTACGCGCTAAAAGAAAAAATTGATAAAGAACTTGACCGATTATTGTCACTGGGTATTTTAGAGCCAGTAGAACACTCAGAATACGCGTCGCCTATTGTTCCGGTTTTAAAAAAAAACGGTAGCATCAGATTGTGTGCCGATTACTCTGTCACAATCAATAAACAGTTGATAATCGATCAATATCCTTTGCCGACGGTAACCGATTTATTAGCCAAATTGCACGGGGGCGTACAGTTTAGTAAAATAGATTTATCTATGGCTTACAACCAATTTTTATTAAACAAAGAATCTCAAAGGTTAACGTGTATCAATACTCATCGCGGTCTTTTTAACTACACTCGATTGGTGTTTGGGTTGTCCAGCGCACCAGCCATTTTCCAGCGCGCAATGGAATGCTTGCTCTCGGGAATTGACGGAATCATTTTTCTACTAGATGATATCCTCATAACGGGGACAAATAAAGACCAGCACAGGCAGAGACTCATCGCGGTCTTACAACGCTTAGATGATGCTGAATTAACGGTTCAAATAAGTAAATGTGAATTTTATAAAAATGAGATTTCGTATCTAGGGCACGTCATAGACAAAAATGGAGTTAGGAAGTCACCCGATAAAGTCAAAGCTATTTTACAAGCGCCTAAGCCAACAAATGTGTCACAGCTGCAGTCGTTTCTGGGCCTCACCAATTACTATCGGAACTTCGTGCCGAACGCGTCGTCCGTATTATGTCCATTATATAATTTGTTAAATAAAAATACTAAGTGGGAGTGGAGTCGCAAACATGATGACGCATTCGTCCAAATAAAAAACATGCTCGCGTCCGATAACACATTAGCACATTTCGACCCGACGGCTAAGTTAATATTAACCGTAGATGCGTCGCCGTCAGGGTTAGGTGCTGTACTATCCCAAATGGATGAAGTAGGGTTAGAAAGGCCATTATCTTATGCGTCGCGAACGCTGTCGTCGGCGGAGAGAAATTACGCACAGATCCAAAAGGAAGCAACTGCGATCATCTTTGGGGTAAGACGGTTCCACCAATACCTATATGGTCGGTCCGAACCCTTCGTACTACGAACAGATCACAAACCCCTCTTGGCTATATTTGGGCCAAATAAAGGCATCCCCGAAGTGTCTGCTAATCGCTTGCAGAGATATGCAATATTTTTAGCAGCGTATAATTATACCATTGAGTATATCAGTAGCAAGCATAACAGCGCGGACTATTTATCACGGGCGTGCGGGGAAGGGGGGGACGGCACGAAGGCGCCCGACGAGCTCGCGGAGTGCGAGGATCGTGCGGCCTACGTGAATTTCGTAGTGGACGGTGACTTACCGGTAACAATAAACGTCTTGCGTCACGAGACGGCTCGCGACACTCACCTGGCTACTGTTAAGGGTTACATTTTAAATGGTTGGCCTAGGAAAGTTCAAGACGAAGGTTTAAAACCATTCTTTAATTGTAGAACACAGCTGTCGTATGAAAATGGAATCTTAATGCGCGGGCATAAAGTCGTTATTCCATCGTCCCTACAAGAGAACGTGTGTAGGGAACTGCATAGTTCACATTTCGGGGTAGTCAAGATGAAGGCAGAGGCTCGCAAGCGACTGTGGTTTCCTGGCGTGGACGCGACACTGGAGCGAGTAGCGGCCGCTTGCAGCGTGTGCTGTGCGCTGCGCCCCGCACCGCCACACGCCCCTCTCGCGCCTTGGTCACTGCCGCCGTACCCTTTCTACCGAATTCACCTTGATTTCTTGGGCCCGTTTAATAATTATATGTTGTTGGTTATCGTCGACGCTTATAGTAAATGGGTAGAATGCTACGATATGTCCACAACTCATAATTCAAAGGCGGTTATAAGTAAACTTTGCGATTTTATGTCGCGGTTCGGGGTTCCGCACACGTTGGTGAGTGATAACGGCACTTCTTTCACATCAACAGAATTTCAAGACTTTTGTAGACTTAACGGTATAGAGCATGTCTTATCTCCGGCTTACCATCCCTCTAGTAATGGACAAGCCGAGAGTTTCGTAAAAATAGTAAAAAAATGGTTTAAAACTATCATTTTGGAGGGCTGCAATAAGAAGAATATACACGAGAAAATTGCAAAATTTTTATTTGATTACAGGAACTCTAAAAATAGTACCACTGACAAATCACCCGCGGAGATAGTATTCGGGCGTGCGTTGCGCACACGCCTAGATTTATTGAACCCTATCGCGCCGTCACCTTCGTCCACAGAACTAGCGCGAACCGTCGCACACAATCAGTCCTTACAGGCTAAGTACCACCGAGGGAAACACAGGTTAGACTTTAAAGAAAATGATAAAGTATGGATAACCAAAAATATTAATAATAAAAAAATCTGTTGGATACAAGGAATCATTAGAAAGAAAATCGGCAATATTATGTACAGAATCTACGTGCCACATTTAGGATGTGAAGTCACAAGGCACATGGATCAAATAAGGAAATCACTACACACACTTCCGAGCGACAACCAAGACTGGAACCCAGACGTGGTGCCTGATGTGGAGCCACTTAATACTTGTCACCCCGAGCCAATAACGCAGCTAGAAGGGGGAGAAAGTACGACGATGCCAAGTACTCTGGTGACTCCTCCGCGAACAGCCGCTAGATCTCTAAGGCGACAGGCAATTAGTCCGATTTTCACGACACCTACAGCGGGTCAGTACGGCAGCGACGATGATGATAACGAACCAACAGATTTAACTATAGAATAAGTTTAGTAGTAGGAAATAGATTAAAAGTATGTCCTAGCTTATGGGGAAGGGATGTTGTGTATGCCGAGCGCAGGAGTGCGGGCTGCGCCCCGCACCTCCCCGCCGGCCGCGCCGTGTGGGTTACTTATGGAATATATCAGTGTGCAACATACTAGCGAGTTTGATTGACGTACTACTACCCCTGTCACTTCCGTATCTAACATCTACCTAGCATAGACATGATGTGTCCCAGCGGTGGTAATATAAAAGACTAATTATTTTATCAACCTTTTAAAATAAAAGTTCTCGAACGTCTAAATCGAACGACTGTACTGCCTTCAAAATTAATTATTGCTGTTTTCGTGATTGTCAGATCCTGTCCTAAGTTGTTGCTATTATAAATAGGAATTCATCATTACCTAAATCTGGTTTTACAAAGAACAATGCAAATTACTTACAAGATTATAAACTAAATGGCTAATTTCGCCAAATAAATAAACGTTCTATAAAGAAAGGAACTAAAGCTTTTAATTCGGTTCATCATCAAACATCAATCAAGAAATTAAAAAGTAAAATCGTTGGAAAAGTAAAGAAAACTGTTTTTATTTTCTGTAGTTACTCAAAAAATAATACTATTTCAAGATTCGACGTAAATGTGAAAACGATTTCTCGAATCTACATTCACAGCGGGAGTACCACAAGGTTGTATACTCGGTCTCCATTTGCTAGCGTGAGTAATAGCCTTATTCATTTCTAGGTTAAATTAATACAAATATTGACAATTTATTTACGAAAAATGAATAAATAAAAATACAGCAAGATTAATTGAAACAACGGATATGATACAGACAATTATAATTAAGGTCATATTTTAAAACAAACAGTAGTCTGGATGGATCACTTGCCTGAATACACCATGTACGTCACAATGGACAGTATTTTCAACTGAATCCTGACTTCTGATTGGTAACAGTTTGTATCAACAGAAATCCGAAAATGTTTTTTTGTGTATTCAGAGATTTTTTATTGTTTTCATTTTAAAGTGGCAATCGGTTACAGCTTTGTTTTTTAAGGGAGATCTTTCGTACGTTGTAATCGAAAAAAAATATTGTAAAAATCACAAAGCAGTTTTACTAATTCGCACTGGGCCTACGTGGTGGTTTATGCATTTCTTTTCGCAGAGAGAGGCCTGTGTCCCAGCAGTGGGAATAATATTGGCTAAATACGTTTTTTTTTTTTAAAAATAAGGTATAACATTTATTCTAGATCAAATCGGATTAAAGAATTGGGGTAGAATTAAGTAAATGTTGTCATTGGGAACATTATGCTATTATTATACTTATGCTAGGCCGTGATCTAGGTGACGACCTCTCGCGCCCGGCATTGTTCGCGGCCATGCTGCTTGGCGAGATGGAGTGGGAAGCGTTCGCCTCCTTCTGCGAAGCAGTCATGCTCGCAAAGGAGGAGGCGGGACGCACGAGGGAGAGGACAGCGTCCACCCCTCACCCACGCCTCAGTGGTAGACACCCACGGCGACGGACGTCGCGGGACGATTTCCGGCCACCGTAGGCGCGGGCATGCGGGCAGCGAGTAAAGGGCGACTCGCTGTCCGACCATGGACCATGTCTGGGTCGACGGCGCGTTGTGTTCCACGCGCGCCTCAAAGAGTGTCAGCACAATGATGGGGAAGAAAGCAAAGAAGCAAAGCCTGCCGGAGTCGCGGGACACACGTATACCGCTACCCCGGTACATAAAGGGCAACTGAAGGACACCGTGGATTTTAGTCAGTACGAGTCTGACAGTCCCTCCCGCTCTGCTCTGGGTGGGAGGACTCATTTGATGATTATACCACGTTAAAAAAAAGTGCGTGATCTACCCAAAATAACATTAAATGAAAATATTATATCGAGAGAAAACCAAAAACATAATATTGTTACATTTTTACACAAATCTACAACCCAAACTAGTGGGAGGGTCGTTAGATAATAAATTGCTACGGAGGCGTATCTTACATGTCAATGTTTCCTGATTCATTAGGATGTTAAATCTATTCCTGCTTAAGCAAGACATACGACGTGTCTGTGAGAGCGTGGCCTACTTATTATTTTGGTCTAGCAAGAAGGTTTAATTTGTAGAATAGAAAGGTGCTGTTCTTTAGGTTTAGATTGATAAGTTCAAGTTGAAGTTAAACAAAATCACTGACTTCATTTTAAAATATAGATTGTAGATAAAATATTAAATCTCAAACTGTGGCCATTTTTTTAACAATTCTTTTGACAATTGAAAACCGACCAATTGGTCGCCTCAACATTACACCGGTTAAGTGATAATTGTGTAAATTGAACTTTTTACCTTTATTTTGACTAGAGCTTATATTATTTTGCCAATTAGTCAGAAATGTTGCTTCTGATCATGAGGTTTTGGGTTCGATTTCTAGGACTCTTTAGTTTCATACCAAGGCTTGCATTTTTGCCTCGTGAGAGTTGCGAGCAACCAATGGATGCAAGTGGCGGATTTTCTAAGGGAAGGCACTTCCATTGAACGACTTTGGCTGATTATGCCTTGATCGCCTACCAAGATTTACAAATTCCAACTTAAGGTTTTTTTAAACGTGCCCCAATTGAAATTTCTGTTATATTGTGGATGCGTTTACAAGCATTTAAACTCTCATACACAACACCCAGACCTGGAACGTCTACTCGTAGATCATACATTTTTTTGTGTGAAACTCGAATCCACAACACGCAGCGCAACGCTCAGCCACTACACCAAGCGTGGCGTCAAAGTTCCAGAAGTTTGCTGAATAGCAATATTTAGAACACAGCCTTCTTGGAGTAAAAAGAAAAGTCAAAAACATCACACCGCGTTCCAAAATGCGCGTAATGGATGTTGGCAAGAATGCTAAGCTGAAATGTGATTGGGCGGGATACGTTAGTCAGCCGCATGCACGATAGCCGTGGGATACCGGCAGAGTAGAATAGTATCCCCCTTCGTACCAGGTGTCGTAAGAGCCGACTGAGGTACCACAACCGAGTAATGGCGGTATAACCATTCTAACTGACATAGCTAAAATGGCACTGGGCGAGGATGGGCAGCAGCATCCTCGTCGCGAAGCGCTACGTCTCTGCGATCGCCACCACGCCTGCCCAGCGTGGCGATTATGGGCAAACCCCCCCTTAAATGACTGACACCGAAAAGACCAGGCCCCCAGTTCCCGGCAGCTCCGCTATTCCTGGTTACGGTAGCGGCCACGGTAACGGCGGAGCAGGGGGTGCGAAGAATCACCGGCAGACGCCCGGCTACCACCCCAAACGAAAACTGGCCCTGGTAACACACAATATACGCACTTTGAGGGTAGACGAGAAAATTGTTGAGCTGGAAGAGGAACTGAGTAGGTTACACTGGGATATAGTGGGGTTAGCTGAAGTCCGTAGAGAGGGGGAGGACACGATAACCCTAAAATCAGGTAACCTACTCTACTACCGGGAGGGCGACCATCTGTCTCAAGGTGGTGTCGGCTTTCTCGTCCACAAGTCCCTCGTTAACAACATAATTACCATCGAAAGTGTTTCGAGCAGGGTCGTATACCTAATACTCAGAGTATCCAAGAGATACTCGCTGAAGGTCATTCAGGTGTACGCACCGACCTCGTCACACCCAGATGATGAAGTGGAGACTATGTATGAGGACGTCAGTAGAGCCATACATACGTCCGAAACCCACTTCACTGTTGTAATGGGGGACTTCAACGCAAAGCTGGGCAGCAAAAGCGATGATGAGCTGAAGGTGGGGCAATTTGGATATGGGCAACGGAACCCCCGGGGACAGAGACTGGCTGATTTCCTGGAGAAAGAGGGACTCTTTATGATGAACTCTTTCTTTCAGAAGCCGCCTCACAGGAAATGGACCTGGATAAGTCCCGATGGTTCCACGAGAAATGAGATAGACTTTATCATGACCAACAAGAAACGAATATTCAATGATGTCTCAGTGATTCACAGGATAAAAACCGGAAGCGATCACCGAATGGTCAGAGGCACGTTAAATATTAACGTAAAACTTGAAAGGTCCAATCTGATAAAGTCCACGCTCCGACCTACTCGCGCCTCTATCCAAAACCCCGAAGGCTTTCAACTCGAGTTGTCTAACCGCTTCGACTGCCTTGAAAATTCTGCGTCGGTGGACGAGATCAATAATAGGTTCGTAGAAACTGTCCAAACGGTGGGCTCTAAGTACTTTAGACCCCGTCGTGCAAATAGACCTCAAAAACTCTCCGACCATACTCTAAACCTCATGGCTGAACGACGCTCTTTAAGACTGCAGACTTCCGGTGATGCCGAGTCATATAGGCAGCTCAATAGACAAATTTCTAAATCCTTGCGGCACGATGTACGCCTCTTTAATGCTAACCACATTAAAGAGACGATTGAGCGTAACAAGGGCTCCAAAGTGTTTGCAAGAGATATGTCTATTGGGCAAAGCCAGCTGACAAAGCTGAAACGAGAAGATGGTAGTACAGCGTCGACCAAAGCTGAGGTATTGGAGGAGGTCGAAAGGTTCTATGGACAGCTATACGCTTCGGTCACAAAACCTGTTAGCAGCGCGGCCAAAGACCCAAGAGCCAAGCTGACCCGACACTATACCGAAGACATCCCGGACATCAGCCTGTACGAGATTAGGATGGCCCTTAATCAGCTTAAAAACAATAAGGCGCCGGGTGAAGATGGAATCACTTCAGAGCTTCTGAAAGCGGGTGGAACACCGGTACTTAAAGTCCTTCAGAAGCTCTTCAACTCCGTCTTGCTCGAGGGTACAACGCCAGAAGCATGGAACAAGAGCGTGGTGGTTCTATTCTTCAAGAAGGGTGACAACACCTTATTGAAGAATTACAGACCCATCTCGCTCTTGAGCCATGTTTATAAGTTGTTTTCGAGGGTCATCACGAACCGTCTCGACCGCAGGTTTGATGACTTCCAGCCTCCCGAACAAGCCGGTTTCCGAAAAGGCTACAGTACCATAGACCACATACACACGCTGCGGCAAGTTATACAGAAGACCGAAGAGTATAACTTGCCCTTATGTTTAGCGTTTGTAGACTATGAGAAAGCCTTTGATTCGGTGGAGACATGGGCAGTGCTTGAATCTCTCCAACGATGCCGGATTGACTATCGGTACATCGAAGTGCTTAGGTGCTTATACAATAATGCCACTATGTCGGTCCGAGTACAGGAGCAGAGTTCGAAGGCGATTCCTTTGAAAAGAGGCGTAAGACAGGGAGATGTGATATCTCCGAAACTGTTTACTGCCACTTTGGAAAACGCCTTCAAGCTCCTGGAATGGAAAGGACTCGGCATCAATATTAATGGCGAGTATATCACCCACCTTCGATTTGCCGACGATATTGTTGTCATGGCAAAATCTATGGAAGATCTCAGCACGATGCTCGGTGACCTCAATCGAGTTTCCCAACAGGTGGGTCTTAAAATGAACATGGACAAGACAAAGGTAATGTGCAATGGCCATGTTGTGCCCACCCCATTGTCGGTTGGGAACTCGGTTCTAGAAGTTGTTGACTCGTATGTCTACCTGGGACAAACCGTCGCACTAGGTAGGTCCAACTTCAAGAAGGAGGTCAACCGCCGAATCCAACTCGGCTGGGCAGCGTTCGGGAAACTGCGTAACGTTTTCTCGTCCAAAATACCTCAGTGCCTCAAGTCGAAAGTTTTCGACCAATGTGTGTTACCAGTGATGACGTATGGTGCCGAAACGTGGTCCTTTACCGTAGGCCTCATTAGTAAGCTCAGTATAGTCCAACGAGCTATGGAGAGGGCTATGCTTGGAGTCTCTCTGCGCGATCGACTCAGAAATGAGGAGATTCGTAGACGAACCAAAGTAACCGACATAGCCCAACGAATTAGCAAGTTGAAATGGCAGTGGGCAGGCCACATAGCACGCAGAACTGATGGCCGATGGGGCCGTAAGGTTCTCGAATGGAGACCACGCACCGGCAAGCGCAGCGTAGGACGTCCACCCACTAGGTGGGCAGACGATCTTATGAAGGCCACAGGATCACGCTGGATGCAGGCCGCTTACAACCGGTCCTATTGGAAGTCTAAAGGGGAGGCCTATGTTCAGCAGTGGACGTCTTACGGCTGATATGATGATGATGATGATGATGCACGATGACTGCTTGGCAACAGTCTCCAAAAATGGGTTGGAAGATATTAAGTATCGCCGGCTTCGAAAGATGCAACGAGACGACCTGAACATAAAACGTGCCGGTTAGACCTCGTCAAAGAAAATCGTTCCTAGAAAGCCTTCGAGAGGCTTAGGGATCTGTAAAGAAAACCGTGACCCTCTAACGCTATGAGCTACTGAAGAAACATGGTAGATTTTTAGTTACCATTTGACAATTTTACCACCTCAAAAAGACCACATTTATAACAACCAGTGACGCTTATAACTACTCAAACCAGATAGAATCACAGATGTTAAAAAAAACATGTTTTAAAACCAAAAAGTCTTTCAAGAGGCCTTGAAACAGCAATGGAAAAAACGCCTGATTTCTTCAAAATTGTTGTTGGTAAACCTAAGAAAGACTGATGGCATGAAAATAAGCTAGGTATTCATGTTACAAACGATATTAATAAACCACATTGAAAACAGAGGTGCTTGGTGTTGCCCTACGATGGCTATTTTCAGAACCATGTTCGGACACGAGAATACACTAAAATGGAAAACCGAATGATAAAATATAACAGAAAGTCCATTCTGCTACTCGCACGCAACGAGACAATCCAAAAAAAAACAAAACATTATCTTTGTGAAGATTTATCACACTTTCACCCATAAAATAATACAGCATGCAAAATATATAGCATCGCCGCATCCGATACAGTACCGCCTAACGTTATAATCTGGCAGCTGATACAGTTTCCGGAAAGCAATACCCATTGACCCAGTCATTAATTAATGGAATATCTACGTAAATATATCATGTACGAGATAATACCAAGGGAGTTATACAAAACGTTGTCGTATATCAAGAGCCTTGCAAACTAATAAAATTAGGCATGTTTCCAAGTAAACTTTCAATAAAATAAACGGCAACTTACACTTTGTTGGCCATTTTTTTTTTGTTTTGTTTCTGTATTCGCTTTTGTCTTGTTTAAGTAGGGCAGTTAGGAGGAATGGAGTTTTTTTTTGCCGCACTATTATATCGTAAATATCATCGCGGATGATGTCAGATTTTTCTGGTCCAATTATGGAAACATTGAAATAGAAATTAATGACTGTTAATACGAAAAGTTTGATTATTCCTATTACAGCTTGGCTAGATAACTTGCTAATGGCAATCTCATTAGCTAATTCTCTGCTTTGAATACTTATTAGTAAGTAGGTATGATCAAAAAACAGAAACCCGCAAAGTACCTATCGTCCAAATACCAAAAGAATACTTTGATACTACCAGTTAATTGACGTATTTTTTACCTTATCGTCAGGTTTTCGGGATTTTGGGAATTATTGATTAACTAGGTGATCAGTGGGTTTTCCCTTGATGCGCGACTCTTATTGATAAATTGACTATCCAACAAGCAAATATTTTTTTTTCAATTCGAACCAGTTGTTCCTGAGACTTGTGCGTTTAACCAAATAAACAAACTCTTCATCTTTTTATTATTAATAACATGGTAAATATAGGATAATAATCTAGATAGTGCTAAACACCTACACACATTTTTTGCAAAATCCAAAATACAGGAATAACCTAAGCACTATTCATAGACAAGAAACCAAATCCAATTCACAACATTTATTCCACTATCAAACAAGGACAGTAGAAAGTACAATTTTAATAACGCCAGGCATTGTTCCAACTGAAGTTTCAATAAAACAAACAACTTACTATTCCGTTTGCCAAGAATTTCTGTTATTTCTTATCTTGTTGGCCTTCGTTTTGTTGCATTTCCTTGTATTTACGCTACGGATTCGACATGATTAGTAACGTACATGGTGTAATGGTTGCCAACAGAATTTGGGATAGACTATGAATGCGGATCTTTCGGATATTTTTATAATTTTAAATTGTAGTTTTGATAATATTGCAGTTAAACGCCGTTTTAGTTAAAATTTTAAATTTCAAAATTGCAATAATGTCTATATGATTATTATAAAAAAAATTAAATTTAAAATTTAAAAAACCCCCGACGAAAACACAAGTTCCCTTTAGAAAGTAATAAATAATAAAAACAAATAAAAAAATACGTCGCGTTGGGAGACCGCTTCAAATTATTTATTATCCACGATTTTTTCTGGTCCCCCAACGCGACGTATTTTTTTTTTTGTTTTTATTATTTATTACTTTTTAAAGGGAACTTGGGTTATTGCCGGGGTTTTTTAAATTTTATATTAAATTTTTTATTTTGTACTTTTTGTAGGTACATACTTATTTTATATCATTTTATGTTGGGCAGTTACAGCACATTGACAAATCATCTTTAAAATTGCAAAGACTGAGTTAATAATTGACACTCTCACTTGACCATCGGATTTCCATTTCCCAATTTCCCCAGCACCAATTTTCTCATCAAACGATGCTAAGAACACTCTCGATTAAACATCAATATTCCCTTTCAGTTCGCTTTCATTTGAAACCCCACTCGAGTTTATTTGCAAACCTTCGGTTACCCTTCCCCACTTTCACCCCCATAACTTTTAAACGGCTCAACCGATTTTCATCAAACATGTCTAAGAACACTCGCCCGTAAATCACCTTTAAGACAAAAAAACTAAATTGAAATCGCTTCATCCGTTCAGGCTCTATGGTGCCACAGACAGACAGACAGACAAACAGACAGACACGTCAAACTTATAACACCTCTCTTTTTCCGTCGGGGGTTAACAATGTATATCTAGGATTAAATTTAAGTAGCTGTAACCTGTTGGACGTACTCAAGTAGAAGCTGCCCATGGACCTGAAGCGTCACTGGTTCAGGTAGTGTGTCCTTCCAGTCATGACGTCATCATCATCAGCCTATAATGTTCCCACTGCTGGGACACAGGCCTCCTCTCTGTGGGAGGGAGTGGGCCATAATCCACCACGTGGACCCAGTGCGGGTTGGTAGATGTCACATGTTTTCGAATTTTTGGTTCTAGGACATGCCGGTTTCCTCACGATGTTTCCCTTCACCGTTTTGAGAGCAGTGGTGATGAAATAAATTACACAAAGTAATAAGCCTGGTGGGGTTCGAACCCACGACCTACAACTCGTAAGTCGGGACCAATACCACTGGGTCACCGCTGTTCCTGTATGACGTACAGTCATGACGTACGGGGCTGAAACTTGAACGCTCACCAAAAATGCTACGCACCAAAAGCAAGTTCCTCGGAGAGCTATGGAAAGAGCCATGTTGGCACTCTGTGACCACGTGAACACACCGAAATTCCGAGAAAGAAGCCTAAGCCTAGCATTCACGATACATCGAAATGGACACTGACGCTCTTTGAGGCGCGCGTGGAACACAACGCGCCGTCGACCCGGGCATAGTCCATGGTCGGGCAGCGAGTTGCCCTTTACTCGCCGCCCGCATGCCCGCGCCTACGGTGGCCGGAGATCGTCTTGCGACGTCCGTCACCGTGGGCGTCCACCACCGCGGGTAGGGCGGAGAGAGGAGATTGTCCTCTCTCTCACGCGGTCCGCCTCCTCCTTCACAGAAACAGGTACATTGGAAAGTTTTAACAAATTACTTAAATAGCTAAGTTTAGTCTAGTAAAAAGTATATTTCCATGCTATCTATCAATATTAGTTATTAAAGCTACGAGTATCTTAAAAAAATACGCCTTAAAAATTTAGGTAAGTGTTTTCTTCAAAATTTTTGTTTTTGGCAGCAAAATTTAATATCTACCTTATTGATACTGTTGGTAGCGACCCTGACCCCCAAGGACTTGTCTCAATTTGCTGCAAACGTGTCGGGGAATTTTCCGGGTCCGAGGGAAAATGTTATTAAAATTTTGTGTTTACTTACTTGTTACTTTGTGGGTTCAAGGGCGGAAGAATAGCCATGTCTTAAAAAGAAGAGAGAATTAATTTTTGATTGAATCACAAAGTGTTTTAGGTTATAGTAATTTCTACTATTAAAGAAAACATTCGAATTTTTGTATGTCATAAAAATAAACTTAAAAACTCTTTTCTTTAAGAGTTTGGTTCGCTGCATCTAGTTTGACGTCTCCACTTCGGTTCGCATTGTATACGTTTTTGGTTCGGTTCGGTTTGAAGAATGTTTAACACTGGCTCTTTCGATTTTACGCGTACGGAGTGGCCGATAGGTACTCTTACATAGTTTATTACCGTGACTTGTGTTTCAAATATTCTGGGTTAATGATAATTTAATTAAATGAATAAATAATTGACCTCTTATCTTTAGGCCAAAAATTGGTTAATCACTAGCTTAGATTTTCAAACACTCCATGAAGGATAAATAATTAAACAATTATATGTAACTTGGTAGAATTAATAAATATAAGCTATAAAGCTGAATTTCTCGTTCCCTTGTTAAAACAGCGTTCGAAAAACAAGGGAACGAGAAATTCAGCTTTGTGAGTAGTGGTTGCGATGGCCTAGTGGTTAAGGCGTCTGGAGTACCTATCCAGAAGACGCAGGATCGAACCCTGCTCGCAACTGAATTTTTCGTTTCTTTAAAAATATCCTTTGCGAAGACGCGACGCAGGCGTTATTGCGTATAAAATATAACTTTAATTAATAAATAATTCAAAATGAAATATGATAAATTAAATAGGTAGTAACAGTCACAGTAACAGTTGCGTATTGCCCAATAATTCTTTAGTTGTCATGACATCGAAACTAATTAACTGAAATAAATTAGATAATTTATCATAAGAAATCATAACCAGATGATACACTTATTAAATTAATTTGTGTTACAATTGAAATATTATTTGACTTTAGATTTCTTGATCATGAAATAAGTAATGGAAAGTTATAGATCTGTTTAATTATTGTAAGTAACGTGCTTAAAACTATTTAGTGTAAGTTATCTTTGTGTGTGTGTGTTTTTTTTTCTATTGGCCAAAAGTGTCCTTGGTCTGGGTGGAGTGGAAGAAACAGACTTCACTGACTAAGCAACACCATGTTCCTATATGAATTGCAGTGCCTCAATAACCTATTAAGATATTCCGGCAAACGTGGGACCCTCGGCCAAAGACTACCCTATAATTGAAAGCCGGCGAGGCACATACACCTGTTTTGAGGGCACTAACAAAATGTTCCCCATCCCTTAAATAATTATGTTAGTATTTTGTTATAAAATACTGACATAATTATTAAAGTTATATTAAGTTATACTAACCCATTCCCTGTCCCATGAATCACATGTGGTTCAGGACTATTGTTTAGGTATTGTGTCTGCTGCGCGAACATGAATCTGTTATACTAACGTCTCAATACAAACAGTTTGAAAATGTAATTTATTCGAATTCTCTTTTTAATATTTAAAATTCTTTACATTTCATAATTAATTTTGAATTGTAAATATTTAAAACAATGTAACGTGAGTGCAGCAATTTATTTACTTATTTATTTACATTTAGTTACCTTTAGTAACGGTGAAGGAAAACATCGTGAGGAAACCGGCATGTCCTAGAACCAAAAATTCGAAGACATGTGACATCTACCAATCCGCACTGGGCCCGCGTGGTAGATTACGGCCCACTCCCTCTCGCAGAGAGGAGGCCTGTGTCCCAGCAGTGGGAACATTTATAGGCTGATGATGATGATTTAGTTACAGTAATTTATTTATTTTGTAACAACATAATCCACCGTATGTAAAATCAATAAAACAACACAAACAATCAATACAATCCCACCAAAAATATTTCATGTAAAATGTTGCCAAGACGACCACATAATGTTTAGCCTGTGAAAAAGATATCAGTACCCTTAGCACGAGTTTTCACTCTTTTACTTTACAGCGTCTTTTCAGTATTTACAGCGATTCTTGTATGAAAAAATGGAACAGCGCCTCTGGTGTGCGAAGAAGGAACTAATTTTTTCCTTGAAAATTGTCAATTTGAAATTGTCAAAGTTCCAGTTTACTTTACGTCTCAAATACTGAAAACTCGTGCTAAGGGTACAGATCTTATGTTAAGCCAAACTTCTGGTACTACACGGCCTAACTCTACCGACCCTAACTTCACAAATTCTACATATCAGTAAAATGTATAAATAAAATATTCGAATTGCACTCTGTTATACACTACAAAATAATAGCTTAATTATTATAAAAATTAAATGTATGTTACGATTTTTCTTTCATCATTAGGTGCGTCCACATAGAACGAACAGCCTCGCGAGGCATTTGCCACGCTTAGCAGCTCGGTTAGTGTGGACGTGTCTTGGCCGAGGAAAGCGTGCGCGCTGCCGCGGTCGATCGACCGAGCGCCCGAGCCATCCAGTGTCGGCTTTTGTTTTGCTCGCGTGTTTTGCTCGCGTATATTGTTTCGTGCCTCGGTCGAGAAACAATTGCGTGTCCAAACAGAGCAAGCGGCTTCGCGAGGCATTTTCTACGTGAAGCAAATGCTTCGCGAGGCTGCTCGCTCTGTGTGGACGCACCTATTAGAAAAAAATCAAGTACATTTCTTAATTTTTCTGAAACGATCCCCATTCACAAGGTTTTTTTTCTGGCAAAAATATGGCCAAATAATGTTCCAGAGAGAGTAAAAAGCTGTATAAAATTAAGGTGAAAACGAAAGTAAATAATGATAAGTGACACAGACACTGTAGGTAGCTTAGAACTTGGCATGAAATATCTCCTATATTCGGTAAAAAAGGGGATAGCGTCTCTCTCTCCCTTCTCATTATTTTCGGGTCGTACATTAAATTCAACTGTCGTTCATAATATTTCTCAGTTTGGGGCACGCGTGAGTGGCTTACCAAGATGGTGATGAGTTAAAATTAAATGTTAGGTCAGTAGACATTAGAAAATGTTTTTGGGGTTTATCTATATATGTATTTAACTTTGAAAGCAGCAAATTCATTTTTGAAAACATTTCTCTAACCTCAATTTTTTGCAAAAGTACATTTTAGTTACTTAAAAAATTAATTGAATTAAAAATATTTGTTTTTCATTCAATGTAAAACAATCCTAAAATTAATTTTTATGTTATTTATTCTTTGTTATCTTAATACTTATCTGGGTTGTCGCCATTATTTTTATAATGTACAGTCTTAACATAGTATAAAACAAAGTCGCTGAAGGCTTTATGTGCATAAATTCCGAACTACACTAAATTATTTATACGTAATAATGAATGTTTTTTTGTCGTGTTCCTTATTTTTAAGACAAAACTAGAAGGGAAATCTATCGGATAGTTGAAAATTTGAACATAAGTGAAGCCGGGGAATTACGCTACTATAATAAACGAATTTAAATAATATACAAAAAAATATTTCATATAGAAATAGTTTTTATCTGGAAAAACCAACAGCTAACAATTTCACATGTGCCATTTACAAAAACAATATCAAAAAAAGTAATTCTGTTTTCCAGACAGCTACGTGAAAATTGACACGCGAATTACTATTGTATTGAATTTACTTTCTATTCTGAACAATATTTGCAAAATAAAAATACTCGAGTTGTTTAACTTCCAACTAGATATTTTTGTGATCATCCATCTTTTTCGAACATCTTTGACACGTTCTAAATCAACAAACATATGTTTTGCGGCTATGAAACTCTTAAACTCGTATATTTTCTTTCTGCGATGACAAAAATCAACCGCATGAAAAGTTTTTTCTTTTGCCAGGGTTAACCCTGACACTGCTTCATTTACGTCTATTCTTGCTGTTTTATTTATGTCTATTCTTGATGTTTAATGTTAAATTGTATTTAATGTTCTGACTTTAAGTTATGCTTATTTTCACTACAATATTATAAACATTATCTGTCGTACCACAAAAACTTTTAAACGTCTGTTGAATACGTGTCTAAAAAAATGTCAGAATATGACGTTGAAATAAGGTCCGTTTTGTAGTCACACTTTTTTTAGACAAGTGTTCAACAGATGTTTCAGTTTTTGTAGTAAGGCTGATTTTTTTTATCACAATGAATTCTAAAATAATTGATACAAAATAATTACACAATTTTATGTTGCATTTGATAGTGTCGCGTAGCGTTTGATTTTTAGCACTGCCTTCGAATTCAGTCGAAAGTCACTGTATTGAAAGTCTTGTTTAGTCGTCGTCTATCTTAGTAGTAAGTCTTGATGTAATATTCTATTTTAATGTGTAGTAAAGGCTTTGATAGAGAAGGTAGAATGTAAGGTTAGGTTATTTATTGATCCCACTCCGGCTAGAGCTGAAGCAACTGTCAAACTTACTAAAAATCAACCTGTTCCTTCGATAATTATCCTTTGCAACAAAAGCATATTACCCAATGTGGCATTACCATCAGCCTTCTGGGAACCTTTCCCATTGACAGCAATGTAGACGAATTTATTGTAGAACCTTTTTTATTTTATTTATTTTAACCCACCCCAATTTATTGGTCTGTAAAAAGTTAACACAAAATTAGAAACTTAATTAGACTGAAAAAATTATAAATATAAAATTCTACTTTTGTATTGTAGGCTGTATAATTATTTAGACTATTCTTTGTGAAATATAAACAAACAAGTTATTATTTGGAAATTAGTTTAGTATAGCTTAGAGATTTAAACAATGTTGTAAAACAGCGAGCTCAGTTTGAAAATAAACTAATTTGCAGTTATTTTAATCCAGAATTTCGTAAATGTTTTAGCGTTTTAAGAAAATATTCAAAGCACGACATTCAAATTCATTTCGAAGTTGAAAACCATTATTGTAATGGAATGGGCAAACTTTAACAATACTTTTCTTTTTATATTCCTCATTAATTTGGCTAGAGAGACAGTTTCACCGAGGTACTGTCAAGCTAACCACAGACGTTATGCTGTCCAATCGACTAACATAACCAGAGAGTAGTTTCTCATGTTCTTTGGTTCAATCTGTCCTTAGTGACAGTGATGGACATTATGGACAAAAGGAAAAATTTTCAACAAGCGAATGGCCGGAATATTCAGAGAAATGTAGTAGTTTAAGTGAGAGACAATCTTTTGCCAATATATAAATTACAATCTAATAAATTACAATCAGTACAGAGAGCAGTGGTGGCCCTGTGGTATCGGCCTCGACTTACGAATTGTAGGTCGTGGGTTCGAACCCAGTCAGGCGCATTACTTTGTGTAATTTATTTCAACACCACTGCTCTCAAAACGGTGAAGGAAAACATCGTGAGGAAACCGGCATGTCCTAGAACCAAAAATTCGAAGACATGTGACATCTACCAATCCGCACTGGGCCCGCGTGGTAGATTACGGCCCACTCCCTCTCACAGAGAGGAGGCCTGTGTCCCAGCAGTGGGAACATTTAAAGGCTGATGATGAAATTACAATCAATCGAGGAATAGAGAATTTCAGCTTGCAGGTGTGGGTTGCAATGGCCTAGTTGGTAAGGCGTCTGGAGTACTTATCCAGAAGACGCGGGTTCGAATCCCACTTGCAACTGAATTTTTCTTTCCTCAAAAATCATCTTTAATAAAAACAAATTTAGAACAAGTAGCATTGGCATAGATACAAAAAATGTAATTAAATGAAACTAATCTTTTATATTTCTACATAAAATAAAACTATATAAAGTAGAATTTTTCTAAACAAGTGGCACTTGCTTTCAAAATGTTTCTACAAAGGTATTTATTAATTTGAAGTTTTTTTGAACAAAACAATTTTTATAGTGGCTTTAGACATTTTTTTTTTTGTTTTAATAAATAAGTTTGACGTCTTAGTCTTTGTCTCTGTCACAGTTGACCTAGAGTCAAGACCAAACCTTTCTCAAAAAATAAAAGAGAAAATTTACACAAATGACATTAATTTTTTTAAAGAATTTTATGTCATGTTATGTTCTATCGTTATACTAGAAATGTTACTTTGTCTTAAGTTGTGTTAAAATCCTGTACGTTTTTTAATCGATCGTTTAAAAAAAATGAAATATGATTGTAGAACTTTGTAGTTTGCTGAACTTTGCTTAACTACAGATCATACAACATTTTACATTACATTGATTATACATTTAATTTAATTTCATTCCCTAGTTAAATATCTTATACCTATGTTCTTAAGTTATACACTTGTTTTCATTTATGAACTATTTTACTAGTACATAAGACTTAACTATATTACATTTCTGTGGCTACGTTTACACCCATTTCTGTAAAAACGTTTATGAATAAATTTATTTATTTATTATTATTTATTTATACAACTCGCACCTAATCTAATCTAATGTTTTATACATAATGCTTAATGCTGCCAACCAAAAATTATACTTTCTTACTACTAATAGCTTTCTTGCTACCCATTGTATTGCTTACTAACTTCCTTATATTTTTATTGTTTTGTCTTTTGTACTTACATATATCCCGGATCGACTTCAAGTCATTACATTAATTAACAGAAAAAGGAAACATTGTTCTTTGAAAGATATAAAAAGATCTTTCTTCATTAGCAGCCCGGTCTTAATTCCTTTATTCTTTCTGAAACTAGTTTACATTACTAAAGTGGGTAAATATAGACGATGATAATATCACTTAGTAGGTATTTCGTTCTTTGTCTGTCGTCTCAGATAATAGGAAAGTTTTAGGGAAAGATTCGTCATAAATACACACATCAAAAGTGTCTAGGGATCAAGTATTTTTATGCGGATTTCTTGAGATTGAGATGTGGCTTTGTAATAAATTTATGATTTTATAAATTTATATGGATCCTTTTTGGTGCATTTCATAATTTGAATCAGGAACTGTGAATCAAATTCGAGTAAAAGATGAAAATCAGCTGTCAATATTTTCCCTATAAAAACATACAACGCATTGAAGACATTATTAGTGCTACTGTTTCCCTACCACTGATTAAAACCAACGTTATTATGGAGCGGCGACGTCATTTAAGCAGGGAAGAAATGCTCAGAGCCGTGGGAATGATAGAAGCTGGTTCCCGGCAACGTACTGTGGCTTTAGCTCTGAATACAAGTCAGAGTGTTATCAGTCGACTTTGGACACGTTACCGAAGCACTGGTACCGTGGCTGAGCGCCATGGAGGACGGTATCGCTGCACCACACGGAGACAAGTCCGATACATTCAAATCTTAACTCGAAGAGCTCCAACAATAACCGCCATGATGTTAGCCGTGAGGCTTCATCACTCTTCAGGGAACTTAATTAGCGACCAAACAGTCAGAAACCGCTTGCATGAAGTGAACCTTCATTCCCGAAGACCGCTACGGGTACCACCTATAGCAATGCACAATCGTAGGATTCGATATCAATGGGCTCTTGAACACAGAAATTGGGCAGAAGAACAATGGCGTTTCGTGTGCTTTTCTGATGAGTCTCGTTTCGGTATGAGACCGGATACAAGACGTATACGACACTGGAGAACCCCTGGACGCCAACAGCGATTAAAATCCTGCCAGGAAGTCCATCCTTATAGTGGTGGAACCATGATGGTATGGGCGGGTATTTGGATCGGCGGAAGAACTGAGTTGATTTGGATCAGAGGCAACCTCAACGCTCAAATTTATGCTGAGACGATTGTATCAGACGTCATCGTTCCTCTACAAGTGCAAATCGGTCCCTTATTTCAGTTAATGCATGATAATGCACGACCGCACACCGCAAGAGTTGTAAGACAGACTCTCGCCGCAGCTAACATCAATGTCCTGCCCTGGCCTGCTCAGTCGCCAGACTTGAATCCGATTGAGCATGCATGGGATATGCTACAGAGAAGAGCTCTGCCGAATATGGAGGGTATCCAGTCGCAAGAAGACCTTTTTTTGTTGTTGCAACGAACATGGGCGGCCATTCCACAGCGTGATTTGGATGAACTCATTTTGAGTATGCCAAACCGATGTTCTTGTGTTGTTAGTGTTCGCGGTAGAAACACGGATTATTAATTGTTTAAGTTACCCAATAAAATTTTAAAGAAAACTGTTATTTCAGTCTTTTTTTCGAACTTTAGTGTTAGTGGTTCAAATGTCAAAAATCCCTTTATGAGGAAAATGGCAAATTTCTTTATTAATGCAAAGGTGACTTGGTTTATCGTTACTGTGACAAACGAAAACACTTTATTTGATGAATCCTTAAAGAAAATTTTAATTAATATCAATCAGGAGAAAAGTTATTGCAAAAATATATGTTGATCCCTAGACACTTTTGATGTGTGTATTTATTAAAGTAATGGTTTTGATTTATACAGGGTTATTTGAAAAACACCAACAACCTCTTAAGAGGTCATTCCACTCATTATAATGAACAACTTTTACTGTGGGACCAAACCTGAAATCACGAAAAAAAAATCAGCTGTTCCGTACTTTATGTTCGCATAACACATCAAAATGTAGGGAACACCTGAATTTTTTTTTCACGATTTAAGGTTTGGTCCCATGGTAAAGTTGATCATTATAATGAGTGGAATGACCTCTTAAGAGGTTGTTGGTGTTTTTCAAATAACCCTGTATATCGCCGGAGTACATACTGCTGAAGAATCGTCGTCTGCTTAGCTTGTTGTCACGGTTGGTGCAGACGACGATAGACGATGGTGATCGACTGTTTGTGACATGTGTATCTTTTCGTGTAGGAAATAGAGTTCGATTTTAAATAGCTCTATTGAAATGTGCGCGCAGCGTCACGTTTCGGTCTGAGCCTACCCTAATGCTAAAAACCCGAACCAAAATCCGTATTGCAGTTTAGGAGAACGAAATAGTTACACAGATAGACACGCAAAGCAACTCTGTGTTATACCGTTTCAGAATATTACCAACAACAATCAGTTCATTATTGAAATAGGTCAAGAAAGGGAAAAACAGTGCGGTAGCACTCTTAATGAAACAATGATTTCCTTACCCCTAAATTGGATGCTTTGTACAGAAAAGGACCAAGAAATTCCAATTTCTGAAGGTCAAAAAAGATTCCAACAAAGGTTTAGATTGACCTTCAAGTGTCAAATGCGTTCTTTGACCTAGGTTTAGTAATAATTTTCGGGTCTAGATAACTGGGTCGCGCCGGCAATCTCCTAATATGGGCGTCGGAAATCTCTTGTGATTCTAGCGACAATGGCGATGCGGCTTGACGTGTGGTCCAAGACGTAGGCGAATATTTTATTTGGTAAGATTTATATTTTCATTTAGTAGCCGAGATCATTTTTTTTCTGGTAATAGGCTAGTTGCCCTAAAAAAAAATATTAGTCCGTCTTTTAGATTATTCAAAAATAAGGGACATGTATTTTTTATTGTAAATTAGACTAAAAATGACAAAGATATAGCCTATTAAAGTTACGTGACGTCATGCCACGTGGCATTTTTTCGCGCGGGGTGACGTCACACGTAACTTTAATGGGCTATATCTTTGTTATTTTTTGTTTAATCGAAAAAAGAAAAAATACGTGTCCAATATTTTTTTATAATCTAAAATACGGACTAAATAGACTGTAATTATTTTGACCCTGGAAACTACCCTATTGTAGTAATGAGAACTCTGTGATCAACCTTGTGTATAATAAAGTGTATTCGTCCAATCTCTATTTTTATTGGAATGATGATAACAGACGATTAGGCGGAGGCGCTTGTGGCTAAATAATTACAGCCGCACAGATCTTCCGGGTTAAGCCGCGCTTGCCCAGGTTGGTCAATGGATGGGTGATCATCTGTCATAGCGAGTTTCCTCCGTGCCTCGGAAAGCACGTAAAGCCGTTGGTCCCGGCTGTCATTTGTAGATCTTTGGCAGTCGTTACTATTAGTCAGAAGCTCTAAAGTCCGACAACCAGTCTTATCACGGAGTATCGTATTACTCAGTTACTGTGTTGTGGAGGTCCGATAGGCAGTCGCTCCATGTAAAATATTGATATTCAGCTGCATCTAGTTCGACTGAAAGCCGACCACAATATAGTTGGGAAAAGGCAGACAGATGATGATTCAGACGATGCTACATAAGTAACTAGGGCAACGTTTCCCATTTGCCGGGACGCGACCGGTACCGGGCCATGAAAATAAAATACTGGGTCGCAAGATTCCCGCTTTCTTTTTTTCTAGTAAAAAATAAGCAGCAGCTCATAATTCGCACATGATTTAGTGACTAAATAGGTGAGTGATACCAAAGTATATGAGTGTTAATAAAACCTTTTTCTCATTAATAAATGTTTATTATTTTACCTTACAGAACCAGCTTGGGTTTAAAACTATTAAGTGGGTCACGAAAGGGCTGTGTGAAAATGACCGAGCGTTGTCAGATCGCTTGGGAAACACTGAACTAAGGTGTTGACTGCATCCGACTTTAAACTGACTTTCTTCGTCTTTAACAAACTTTGAGGCAAGTGAACGGTTTAAATTTTATTTATATAATAAGTTTTTACAGATGGTCGATATTGATTTAAATGAATTGGTTTGGGGGGAGTGGACTAAGATGAGTATAAGTTACCAATGGCATTAGAACGTGTCTTAAATTGCTGACCTTTTAAAGAGACTCAGATTCACACGAGGAACAATGAAGGAGAAGGTTTGATATTTAAAAAAATAGATTTTAGCACATTTCATCTAAAAACTCCTGGAGGTTACAAACTTGGATTATTCATCAGATTACAAACTATTTCGACATATTTCAAAACTATCATATCACCACCTTTTTTGAGGCAAAGGTCTTTCTATTCCTACTAGCAGGACTAGCTTAGGCTCGTCCTATTCTACTTTATCAACACAACAAAAGTGCGTTTTGTAGTAATTATGACGTTACAAAATCAAATTAAAAAATCTTTTTTATCATTTTGCACAGGGCTAATGAGTGGAATTCCTTACCTGTCTTTGTTTTGTGATAGCTACAACTTCGGGGCGTTTAGGTCAAGAGTGAATAGTTTACTGCTAAGCAAGTGTGTTTCACCGTCGACCACAATCATAATCGCGTAGGTACTATCAAACGCGATATTATCGCATCATCTACCTAGCTTTTTCTAAACTATATTGGGAACGGCTTCCAGTCAAACCAGATGCAGCTGAATACCAGTATTTTACATAGAGCGACTGCCTATCGGATCTCCACAACCCAGTAACTGTGTAATACGATACCCCATGGTAATACAGGTTGTCAGACTTTTTGAGCTTCTGACTAGTAGTGACGACTGTCAAAGATCTTCAAATGACAACCTGGACCAACGGCTTTATGTGCTTTCCGAGGCACAGAGGAAACTCGCTCTGACAGATGGTCACCCATCCACAGACCAACATCGGCAAGCGCGGCTTAACCCGGAAGATCGGCCTGTGCGGCTGCAATTATTTATCCACGAGTTCCTCATAAAAAAACACGATATTATCTCTAAATACAAATAAAAAAATCGCTCATTCTTATGTTTTTCACCGCCTCCCACGGAAGTGTTTCGTGGCTTTATTTCCGTCACGCCGTAAAAAAGCCAGCTCCGAACACCAGCGCCGTGAGCGAGCGGTGGCCATATTTATTCGGCTTCCTAAGAGCAGTGATACACCTGCAGAAATTATGTCGCTGAAACATTTTCAGTCATTATAATGTTAACTAACAAAGATATTTTCTGGTTAATCTACAACGCAGGACACTGTTAATGAAATAGAAATTTACTTGCAAGAAACAACTGTTAGCTCGTGGTGTTATTTTTTATCGTTAGACAATCATCAAGTTTTAATCAAATGAGTCCTCCCGCCCAGGGTGGGGGGAGGCACTGTCAGATTTGTACTGACTAAAATCAACTGAACTCTTTGGCATGGTCCATAATCGGACGGCAAGTCACCCATTACTCGCCTTCCGCCTACGGTGACTGGAAATATAAGTAACGTGTCAAATACAAAAAAATAATGTACCTATTCAAAATGCAAAAAGAGCGCAATTAGTTTTTAGTAACCTTCTATAGAGAGCAGTGGTGGCCCAGTGGTATCGGCCTCGACTTCCGAGTTGTAGGTCGTGGGTTCGAACCCCGTCAGGCGCGTTACTTTGTGTAATTTATTTCAACACCACTGCTCTCAAAACGGTGAAGGAAAACATCTTGAGGAAACCGGCATGTCCTAGAACCAAAAATTCGAAGACATGTGACATTTACCAACCCGCACTGGGTCCGCGTGGTAGATTACGGCCCACTCCCTCTCAAAGAGAGGAGGCCTGTGTCCCAGCAGTGGGAACATTTATAGGCTGATGGTGGTGGGTCCGCGTGGTATATTACGGCCCACTCCCTCTCACAGAAAGGAGGCCTGTGTCCCAGCAGTGGGAAGATTTATAGGCTGATGATGATGATGATGAACCTTCTATTAAATAAATGGATAGTAAAATTAAAAAAAAAAAAACATTACATCAACTACATCATAAGTATCTCTATTTCGCAACGAATATGTGTCCCTAGACTTACTTTGGTATCCTTGTGAAACCATAGCTAAGGTACTTTATTGTGTGACAGGTCTGTTGGTCTAGTAGTTGTGACCCTGACTGCTATGCCGGAGGTCGTGGGTTCGATTCCCACCCAGGACAAATGTTCATAATGACGGGGCCCCCTCTCTAGAGGGCCAAAGCCTGCCGGGGTCGCGGGACTTATCTCATTACCGTGACCCCGGAACATAAAGGGCTATCGAAGGACACCGTGGATTTTAGTCAGTACAAGTCTGACAGTCCCTCCCGCCCTGCCCGGGGTGGGAGGACTCATTTGATGATTTTACCACGATAAAAAAAAAGGTACTTTATTGTGTAAATAAAACGGACAACGATTGTGTGACGGTTGCATTGTCGTTTGTTTGTTGAAACAAGTTGAGTTATTCGGGTTTCTAGAGATCAGCGGTCTTATCTCGTGAACGGAAATTACAGCGGCTGTTTTGTTGCAGTTGTATTGCGGTTTACAAGAAGGAAGGATTGTTTGAAAATTTTCAAGCAAAATGTTGCGTCTGCCAATTTGTCGTAACTTTTGTTATATTTACGTGAAGTCTCTCTGAGAGATTGAATTCAGACATTTATACAAAAATTTTAACAGCAGATAACAGTGCCATTGAATTAATTTAAATGATATCAATCAACGTGGCCAATATCAAGCATACTGACTGATTATGACTTAAAGACATCGTGAGACCTCTCAACTATACTACATTCATTCAGATTAAGATTAATTCATTGAGAGATGTAATTTTTCTGTCTCACGATCGCAACAACTGCTCCCGTTACACAATAACTCCACGAATTTGATGGCCGACGTAAACTGAAACACGGCCAGCTTATTACGGATGTTTGTTGACGTTTCAAGATTGAACACGATAACATTCTATTACTTTTGTATCTCGTACTCGACGACTTACGACTCGAGTCGCGGTTGTAAATCGTATGTTGCGGAAAACTCCGGATTGAATCACAGATGATACGAGTTTTGTGGGCGTATAAAAATATGGCTAGTATACATAGTGATAGACCCTATATAATAATAATAATATAATATATATAATATTCCACAACTATCACACAACGCCATCTAGTCTCAAGCTAAGCAGAGCTTGTGTTATGGGTACTAGACAACTGATAAACATACATAAATATTTCTAAAGATAAATTACGCCCAGACACAGAACAAAGGATCGTGCTCATCACACAAACATTTGTCCTGGGTGGGAATCGAACCCACGACCTCCGGCATAGCAGTCAGGGTCATTAACCACTAGACCAACAGGCCAAATGTCTGCTGGAGTAACGAGAATGCCTTCGGAGGTTAGCACGGCTCTGGAACGCAAAAGGCAACTGAAGGAACAGAGCGGAATTTTAGTCAATAAGAGTCTTACAGTCCTTCCCGCCCGTCAGTGACGCTCCCACTAAAAAGAAGCAAAGTTGATTAAGAAAAACGAACGAAGTTTAATAAGTTTACTTAAGAGTTGAATCAGGTTTTCATATCACAATTTTTCTAGATTTTCTGGTTTTATATATTTAAAACTTTATACTATTTGCCGTCATACTCAAAGTGTAAAGTATGTGAGCCAAGATTCACCTAGATTTTTACCCTGATGTGGGTTGAATATTAAAATTCTCGTCTGTGTGACTAAGGAGTGGCCTCTGTAACTAGATTTATTTATAGATAGGCTTAGGTTATCAATCTAACCTATCGTTATCTGAAGATTCCATTTTAATATCACTGTATGATAACTATTTGTTATTTTTTTTTGTTGAAAAACCTTCAAATGAGTCCTAGGAGACGAGGGATCGCGGTTTTGGGACAGATTTACAAAAAAAAAAAACTAATTTAATAAACAAGTTTGACTTTTAGTCAACCAACCCTCTTTTCGCTCCGAACAGACCGTGACCTTTTTTGATTTTCCACCCCAATAAAAACATTTTCTGTCTTTATTCACTATTTTCTTAAAATTATATCTAATAGAATGCTCCTTGTCCCAAAGTCCTAAGGTCACCTAAATAAAACATTAATGAAAAAAAAAACCTTAAGTTGAAATACAAAGTCACATTTTTCGTCAAGATTTTACACTTTTTGCGTAGTGATAAGTCCATTTTATGTTTTTTTTAGTAACAAAAGTATTTTGTTTGAATTTTAAAAAGTTACTACGTATTCTTGCAGGTTTATTGTTTAAATTTTATGTTCGCAAAGTTCACAGTGCTCATTTTCAAGCTCGCTCAACATGAATTCTGGGGAAACGACTCAATGCAGAGTTGAATATTATATGTAATGCTGGTACTGCATGTAGTAGTTTAGTTTGATAGCATTTTAGTGTTAGAACTGGATTTAAATGTGATATTAGACGATGTAAAATGAGAATGAAGGGTTAGATGCATGTTTTGCTAGTTAATGCTCGTGTTACAACAAAGATTTCTGCCGAAAAAACTTATACCTACCTACTCGTATAAGGCATACACGATCAAGTTTACCACTAAGTCTGAGTTTTCTGGGGTGCTAAGACAGGAAACCTCCACGTGCGCCCGTGGACTGGAGTTCCCTCTCGGATACGTCCGGGGGGAAGACCAGTTTTTCGGGCCGGTGCGCCCTGGGATGCGGGCAAAGACTCTCCTTAGGCACTTGTGCCTAAGGGGCTTCTTTGCCCGTATGCAAATAGCCTGTCGGGTGGACGCTCCAACGCGTGTCCCTCTGAACAGCAGAGGGCACAGCGGCGGAGCGGGCTTGCGGACGGTGAGTAATGGGCATGCTCGCCGTCCGACCAAGGACCAAGCCCGGGTCGGTGGCGCGTCGTGTTTCACGCGTCACCGACGGGGCCCCTTATGGGGCCAAATGCCTGCCGGGGTCGCGGAGTTTTCTTAATCCAGGATACCGTGGCCCCGGAAAAGGGCATCCGACGGAACACGGGTGGATTTTAGTCAGTAAGAGTCTGACAGTCCCTCTCGCCCCACTCAGGGCGGGAGGACTCATTTGATGATTTTGCCACCCTAAAAAAAAAAAAAAAAAAAAAAAGTCTGAGTTTTCTGATAGCTACAAGCTTGGGATCTGTAAGTCAAGAGTAGATTACTTGGGGTGCTAAGACAGGAAACCTCCACGTGCGCCCGTGGACTGGAGTTCCCTCTCGGATACGTCCGGGGGGAAGAATAGTTTTTCGGGCCGGTGCATCCTGGGATGCGGGCAAAAACTCTTCCTTAGGCACTGTGCCTAAGGGGTCTCTTTGCCCGTATGCGAATAGCCTGTCGGGTGGACGCTCCAACGCGTGTCCCTCTGAATAGCAGAGGGAACAATGGCGGAGCGGGCTTGCGGACGGTGAGTAATGGGTATGCTCGCCGTCCGACCAAGGACCAAGCCCGGGTCGGTGGCGCGTCGTGTTTCACGCGTCACTGACGGGGCCCCTTATGGGACCAAATGCCGGCTGGGGTCGCGGATTTTTCTTAATCCAGGATACCGTGGCCCCGGAACGTAAAAGGCATCCGAAGGAACCCGGGTGGATTTTAGTCAGTAAGAGTCTGACAGTCCCTTCCGCCCCACCCAGGGCAGGAGGACTCATTTGATGATTTTGAAACCCCAAAAAAAAAAAGAGTAGATTACTTCCAGGCAAGCTTGCTTCACCGTCGACCATATCGTTGCTTACCGTCAACCGAGATAGTGTCAAACGCGAGCCTATCGATAAATGCATAGTGGATATTTAAGGTCTAGAAAGTTATCAGAAAAAAATCAAAATATTAATTTCAGCGGCTTCGTTGTGAAAAGGGAACGAATAATAGTAGATTACGCACCAAGGGAGTAAAGCATTGCCTTACGTCACGGGCGTATTGAATCCTGAAGTGACACTAAGGATTCTGGGGTGAACCTCCGTAGCGCAGCGAGGAGGTTCAAGTGCTAATTCCCGAGTGAAACGAGGGAATTAAGTTAAGAATCCTTAGTGTAGTGAGTGCATAGTGAGTGAGGGATTCAAGTTAGCCCAAGACAAGGCAGCTTTACTCCCGAGGAGCATACTTTGCTTTTCACTCCTACTGCGAGGAAATAAATTCGATTTTTGGAATTTGATTTGGTACCCTTCCAACGTGATGTGGGCACCACAGCAAGCGATCAGCTGTTGCGGTCACTGGCCGCCATTACTGCTTACAACTCCTTGGTAAACGTTTTAATACCTACTCCCCCTTATTAATAAACGTGTACCAAAGATACTACCAGAATAATCTTTGGATTAACCATACATTTTTAAGGATTAACCTTGGCGTAACTTTAGTCCACGTTTATTAATAAAGGGGGACTATGTTTTATTTGAGGTTCCAAATTCAAATCACATTATTCCCACGGGAATAATGAAATTCAGTACAATATTTATTGCCCGTCTCGAGCCAACAATGACTTGCTTTACAGTAGGCTTGCACGTCATATAATTTGACATTTACGAGCAGGTGGCGTGAAAACAAACTTACTTTTGCATTTACATTATCACTTTTTGTTTTTGAAGCATTGATAATACTAGAGCCTTTATTTTGAATACATTTACTAGGTTTTCACAAGTCTAGACGAGTAACTAAGTAATTAGTAAGGAAAAGTTGTACAGTTCACCTTCAAACTAAAATAGGAACATTACACTAGACTAGACGAACATTTTACCCTTAGCTTTTAAAGTTACTGTGCCTTTATTTTCTCTAAAATGGTTGAAACCTAAATAACAGTTTTATAAAAAGAAAAATTTTGGAAGAAAAATGTATTGTCTCGCTTGTGGACACTGATTGGCTAGGACGTTAGGTTAGATTCGCCAAATGATTTTAAGGCCCATGTAATACTACCACTGAAATGGAAATGAGCTGTTCATGTAGCAAGGTTCACTGACGAAAGATGGACATTAAAAATAACGACATGGAAGGGACCACAGGGAACCAGAGGCAGAGGGCGACCATGCTCCAGGTGGCAAGACGAAATAAAGGCAATTGCGGGCAAAAATTGAATTGAAAGAGCACAACACAGAGACATCTGGCACTCTTTGGAGGAGGCTTTTACCCGAGAGGGGTAACTTAATTATTTAAATAATCAGTTACAAAGTAATAGTAAATCAATGTTGTTATTGTTTGACTTATAATACTTATATAAAATATTTATTATTATATTATATTAGGTACCTTAAGCTTGTAGAAAGGAATTTTACTATTACTATTAATTATTATTCTTAAATGTCACAATTCACTGATTATTTTAATTTTTTTTTTAAGCTTGAATTTGTGATTATTTCTTTATGTGATTAGCCTTAATTGATTATTTTTAATTTTAATTTAATTTTATAATTGTAAATCTTGTGCATGGAATTAATAAAGCTATTTTGATTTTGATTTGATTTGAATACTACCACCACGTCGAAATCGTTTCAGGCTTTAAAAAGTTAAAGTCTAGACACATGACGTTTTGTCGGCACTGTTGGCGTAGTGGCTGACCGATCGACTGCTGTGCAGCGTGTCGCGAGTTCGATTCCCGCACGGAACAAATATATTTTGTAGGCATGATCTGCAAGTAGTTTTTCCGGGTCTGGGTGTTTGTGTATGTGATTTTCTATGTTTGTAAACACACTCACGAAACAGGAGAAATTACTAGTGTGGGGTAAAGTTAAAAAAAAACATATGTACTTAAAAACGTAACACTCCTTTATTAGCCAATCTTTTAAATAAAAACCTTATAAGTGACAAAAAACTGGCATAAATACACATAACGCCGTTCAAGCTTTCTCCTCAGGTGCTGACTATAAATAAACCTTTCGATCCATCTCCTGTAATACCAGTCCCACGCTACGTCAGCCGGGTTCCTACATTTGACAATATTAAAACACCTGTTCCAAGACGAAGGATTATGTTACGTCAGGACTCGTGCATCGCGTCAGCGATATTTTAAAGTTTCATAATATTAAGTTTTAAGACGGATCTAGAAAACTTTTGGAAAGGTGCTTTTTTAAATTTGTGCTATTATTATAAATCAGAATAGTTTGTTTGGTTTAACGAGTTAATCTCAAAAACTACTGTTTCGATTTGAAAAATTGTTTTTGTGTTGGATGGACCGTAGGTGCGGGCAAGCGAACGGCGACTAATAGGCGACTCGCTGTCCGACCATGGACCATGCCCGGGTCGACGGCGCGTTGTGTTCCACGCGCGCCTCAAGGAGTGTCAGCATGATGACGGGAGACTTATCTCATTACCGTGACCCCGGAACATAAAGGTCTATTGAAGGACACCTTGGATTTTAGTCAGTATGAGTCTGACAGTCCCTCCCGCTCTGCCCTGAGTGGGAGGACTCATTCGATGATTTTACCACGTAAAAAAAAAATCTATTGAGGAAGGATACAGGCTATAATCAAGGGTTCCCAAACTTTTTCAGGTCGCGGCGCACATACAGGTTTAGAATTTTTTCGCGACGCCCATGCTAATTGATACCAGGTGAATAATAAAACAATAAAACCTGGTTCCAAACTCCACGAATTCAGAACACGTGAGTCTGGGTTTGTTGCTGCAACAGACATCAATGAGACTATCCTCTTTTTTCTGGTGGATATTTTATACATATAGAATCTTGGTTCCACGCAATATCAATCCGGAGAATGGTCCACCCTCGCAACTCACGACGCCCCTCTGTACTCTCTGCGACGCACCAGGGCGTAGCGACACACAGTTTGGGAGCCCCTGGGCTATATAACATCACGCTATGACCAACAGGAGCTGAGTAGCGGGGGTGAAACAACGGCGAACAGCTATAGTTTCCGCCAGATAAGTGTGGAATAAAATTCGTTGACCCCCGTGTACCAATGTATTGCAATATTTCAAAAACATTCGAAAAAAATTAAAGAAAGTATCGTGCCACGATCAAAACAAACGTATCGTGGTAAGAAGCGACCTTGACCTTATATTTTATTTTGAAATTCGAACGATGGTATTATGAAATTCGAACGGTGCATTATTAGGATCAATGACCTTTATTCCAGACTTATTTGGCGGTGACTATACTATGTGGTATATGACTGAAAAAATCTCATTATTCAGTTGGATTATCAAAAAATATTAGATCCGTATTTTCTCTTTTGTTATCCAAACCAAAATTGACAAAAATACAACACTTTTAAAATTGGCATAAAGTCACAAGCAAGTACAGTTTTTACTTGCTTTTGACGTCACAAGCCCCACTCTCGAATTTTGAAGCGTTGTATCTTTGTAAATATGCATTGGTTTCACGAAATAAAAAAATACCTGTCCATTATTTTTCAAAACTAACTGACGGACTAATTCGCAATTTATTGATGCTGTCATATTGCCTATTCTTACGTGAAATTACACGTATCATACTTAGTACTTTAGTAGTCTATAGGAGCGTCCACACAGAGCGAGCAGCTTCGCGCGGCAAATGCCTCGCGAAGCTGCTTGCTCTATTTGGACGCGCAATTGTTTCTCGACCGAGGCACGAAACAATAAACGCGAGCAAAACAAAAGCCGACACTGGATGGCTCAGTCGCTCGGTCGATCGCCCGCAGCAGCGCGCACGCTTTCCTCGGCCGAGACACGTCCACACTAGGGCATGCAGAACCGGTTCTTTCTTAAGACCCGGTACTGGATTTTCGGTACTGGACTTGGAACCGGGATTTCCCGGGAAATTCGGTACTTTCGGTACTCACGTACTAATGTCGCTATTAATTAATTGTATGAAAGGCAGGTGTGCGTGCAGACTGCATATAATTATCTAAACTGGCTGAAAAATGAACTCATTACAAATGTGGGATGGTGTAGTTCAGGGGTCACCAAACGGCGGACCGCCGACCCATGATGTGCGGACCGCGAGAACACAGCGATTTGCACTACAGAGTACGATCTTATGATCGATTTTTTTTAAACACAAACATGCCAAGTTTCCAAAAAATATGACACTTTTCTCATAGAAATGTAAAAAAAACGTTTGTTATAATTGTATATATTCCATAATTACATTATTTTAACAATTTTTTTTTCTATAAAGTATTCTGCGGGTCGCGATGGTCATTTCATGTCTTAAACCGGACCCCGAACGAAACTAATTTGGTGACCCCTGGCGTAGTTAATAAAACTATGTTTTATTCGTAAATCTATAATTGACAATAATCATCAGAACACAATCACATGGAGCCGAATCCAAATGCTTTTTTTTTATATCAAATAAGGAAAATATGTCAAATAGAACATAAATTCCTAGTATATTTTGAATTAGGAATAAGCCTATCTTTGTCACGTAATCGCTTTGTTTTTCCTCGAAGTATTTTACATCACATAATCACTTTGCTCCTTCCACTATAAATACTATTAAACAAACAGTAGCAAAACAAAACTACAATGCTTTTTCGATATGAAAATAACAAAAAAATATAAAATTCAACAAAAATTGAATGTAACAAACGCATTCTTTAAATTAGCAAAAAAAAGCTTTTTATAGATCAATATACCAAATAATTATAAAATAAACTAAATTTGAGTATGAGAAACGTTATTCTCTTTAAAATGAAAGTAATGCAATAAATGAAGCAAATCAAAATCTACTTAGAAGTAGATTTTTGATTTGTTTCATCATAACTGACCCCGTATTTACATTGCTGAATAGTTTTATTTATAAAATTATCATTTATTTTTAAATAGAACTATTTTATATTATCAATATTGTAAAAAACATAGTTTATTGGATATGATTTGCTACTTTATATTGTAATAAAGAAAGAAATTATAAAGTACCGAAAGTATCGAAAGTACCGGGACTACGGAATGAAGAACCGGTACCGGATTGCTTAAAAAATCCCGGGATTTCCCGGTTTTTTCGGTACCGGGATTTCCCGGTTGCATGCCCTAGTCCACACTAACCGAGCTGCTTCGCGCAGCAAATGCTTCGCGAGGCTGCTCGTTCTGTGTGGACGCACCTAATGTAGATTGATGTAGTCACATTGTTTTCTCACAATATTTTCTTTCATCGTTTTGAGAGCAGCGATGATGACATAAATTACACAAAGAAATGCGCCTGCCTGGGTTCAATCCCACGATCTAGTAACCGTAAATCGAGGCAATTGAAGCTTTATATTTCTCTTAAACCTAAACCCTAACGACTGCTAAGAAGAAAAGAAAAATAAGTAGATACAACAGACTGTTTTTTGTAAGAAAACAAATACTGGCTAATTTATCTATCAAAATGATCCATGAACATTCAACCCTCAAAAATAACGAGAAAATATTGCCAGTCTTTCATATTTTTCTAGATCCGTCAGAAAATATTCGTAGATCATTTGCATGGATAAATTGAGCAGTATTTGTTTTCTTTACTGCCTCGTATAGTGATCGCAAAGCGACTGCTGAGCAAGACGTCAAAACATTCAAAATCAGTTGTTAATCAATCAATCTCACTGACTTTGTGTTTTGTGCCCGGTGGATATCAACAGAGAGAGTGAGAGAGAGAGGTGGAGAGCAGTGGTGGCCCAGTGGTATCGGTCCCGACTTACGAGTTGTTGGTCGTGGATTCGAACCCCGCCAGGCGCATTACTTTTTGTAATTTATTTCATCACCACTGCTCTCAAAACGGTGAAGGAAAACGATGTGAGGAAACCGGCATGTCCTAGAACCAAAAATTCAAAGACATGTGACATCTACCAACCCGCACTGGGCCCGCGTGGTGGATAATGGCCCACTCCCTCTCACAGAGAGGAGGCCTGTGTCCCAACAGTGGGAACATTAAAGGCTGATGATGAGTCTGACAGTCCCCTCTCTTGTCCCGCCCTAGATGGGAGGACTCATTTGATGAATAAAGCGCGATAAAAGCCAAAAAAACTTAAAAAATCATACTCGCATCTTCTTTTTCTTAATTCAATATTAACTCCCCTATCAATGTAAGTGAATACAGGCAATATAAGCTGTATCGATACTCTTTAATACACCCCAGAGCTGTTAGCACGTTCCGGAAGAATGTTGGTACTAAAATACATGTTCTGTTTTATGCTCGGAAATTGGTTAGAAGTATGCAGGGAAAAAGTCAGTTTACCGCACTTTGATGCTTGAATCTTAAATGAATTGTTTTTATTTTAAAGAACACTATGCTGTTTCCCGCTGTTTCACACTCGCTTCTCGGCCAACACATAAATATTTTTTCAAATCGAACCAGTAGTACCTGAGATTAACGTTTAATCAAAACAAAAAAATCTTCAGCTTATTATTTTCCTTCACCGTTTTTAGAGCAGTGGTGATGAAATAAATTACACAAAGTAATGCGCCAGGCTGGGTTCTAACCCACGACCTACAACTCGTAAGTCGGGGCCGATACCACTGGGCTACACGCTCTGTCTCAGTCAGACTCGTACAGACTAAAATTTACGGTGTTCCTTCAATAGCTCTTGACATTCCAGGGTCACGTTAACTGATGTGGTACTAGGAATAGCTTCCTGTACTGTGGGTGCGTTTACTAGTATAGAAACTTACATACACAAACACGCAGATCCGGAAAAACGACTTGCAGATCATACTCAATATTTGTTCCGTGCGGGAATCGAACCCGCGACACGCTGCGCTGCAGTCAATCGCTCAGCCATTGCTCCAACCGTGTCGTCAAAGAATATTCTTAAAAGTACATTCGTGTTTGTACCCGTATCTTCGTCAACGGACTTGGAAAGTAGACCCCTTGTCCTTATTCCGATCATTAATAAGGTTTGCTGTGTCTTCATAAATAATTATGACAGTCGTGAAAATTACTGGGTAGCGGGAATCATGTATACATAATAGTCCCTTCCATTTTATCCAAATCATGAAGACCTGTTCGGCCTCTAGCAGTAAATTTCAATACTAAACTTAACTGAATATTGAGCTCTAAAACCACTAAAATCGAACGTATTTCCTCTCGAGAGTCTATTTTATTTTTACGACTTCGATTTTAAACTAGAGTAGCTCCATTCAATATCCAGGTCCAATTACAGATACCTCGCGGGCTGAATTAGTCTGTTTCCAATAGTATTTTATTACTAGATTTTACCAGGCAGTGACTTTGCTCGCGTTTATTTACGATTTGACAACTAATTCGGATCTTACATGTGGCGCCATCTATAATCATACGAATATTGTTTATATTTTTCTCGAGAACAGAGGCCTTTTTTGATCGTGGTAAAAATAATCATCTAATAAGTCGTCACAACCAGGGAGATAGGACTAATTTAATGATTAAGGGTGAGGCCAAACGAGCGTAATTTTTGAGTCATGAGTCACAGAATTTCGGTCGCTTTCATAGATACTTTGCGTCGTGTAAGACTTTTTCTATGAAAGCGACCGAAATTCGTGATCCAATTCCAAATGAGCGTAATTTTTGAGTCGTGAGTAGCAACTCACGACTTAAAAATTACGCTCATTTGGTCTCACCCTTACCTCGCAGAAAATTGTAGGTAAATACCTAACGTAAATAAAAAAAACTTTAAAAGCCAAAAAAACTTAAAAAATCATACTCGCATCTTCTTTTTCTTAATTCAATATTAACTCCCCTATCAATGTAAGTGAATACAGGCAATATAAGCTGTATCGATACTCTTTAATACACCCCAGAGCTGTTAGCACGTTCCGGAAGAATGTTGGTACTAAAATACATGTTCTGTTTTATGCTCGGAAATTGGTTAGAAGTATGCAGGGAAAAAGTCAGTTTACCGCACTTTGATGCTTGAATCTTAAATGAATTGTTTTTATTTTAAAGAACACTATGCTGTTTCCCGCTGTTTCACACTCGCTTCTCGGCCAACACATAAATATTTTTTCAAATCGAACCAGTAGTACCTGAGATTAACGTTTAATCAAAACAAAAAAATCTTCAGCTTATTATTTTCCTTCACCGTTTTTAGAGCAGTGGTGATGAAATAAATTACACAAAGTAATGCGCCAGGCTGGGTTCTAACCCACGACCTACAACTCGTAAGTCGGGGCCGATACCACTGGGCTACACGCTCTGTCTCAGTCAGACTCGTACAGACTAAAATTTACGGTGTTCCTTCAATAGCTCTTGACATTCCAGGGTCACGTTAACTGATGTGGTACTAGGAATAGCTTCCTGTACTGTGGGTGCGTTTACTAGTATAGAAACTTACATACACAAACACGCAGATCCGGAAAAACGACTTGCAGATCATACTCAATATTTGTTCCGTGCGGGAATCGAACCCGCGACACGCTGCGCTGCAGTCAATCGCTCAGCCATTGCTCCAACCGTGTCGTCAAAGAATATTCTTAAAAGTACATTCGTGTTTGTACCCGTATCTTCGTCAACGGACTTGGAAAGTAGACCCCTTGTCCTTATTCCGATCATTAATAAGGTTTGCTGTGTCTTCATAAATAATTATGACAGTCGTGAAAATTACTGGGTAGCGGGAATCATGTATACATAATAGTCCCTTCCATTTTATCCAAATCATGAAGACCTGTTCGGCCTCTAGCAGTAAATTTCAATACTAAACTTAACTGAATATTGAGCTCTAAAACCACTAAAATCGAACGTATTTCCTCTCGAGAGTCTATTTTATTTTTACGACTTCGATTTTAAACTAGAGTAGCTCCATTCAATATCCAGGTCCAATTACAGATACCTCGCGGGCTGAATTAGTCTGTTTCCAATAGTATTTTATTACTAGATTTTACCAGGCAGTGACTTTGCTCGCGTTTATTTACGATTTGACAACTAATTCGGATCTTACATGTGGCGCCATCTATAATCATACGAATATTGTTTATATTTTTCTCGAGAACAGAGGCCTTTTTTGATCGTGGTAAAAATAATCATCTAATAAGTCGTCACAACCAGGGAGATAGGACTAATTTAATGATTAAGGGTGAGGCCAAACGAGCGTAATTTTTGAGTCATGAGTCACAGAATTTCGGTCGCTTTCATAGATACTTTGCGTCGTGTAAGACTTTTTCTATGAAAGCGACCGAAATTCGTGATCCAATTCCAAATGAGCGTAATTTTTGAGTCGTGAGTAGCAACTCACGACTTAAAAATTACGCTCATTTGGTCTCACCCTTACCTCGCAGAAAATTGTAGGTAAATACCTAACGTAAATAAAAAAAACTTTTTCAAAAAAAAATAAGTTTTTTATTTTACCTTTTTTAGTTTCAATATTCAACCCAAATTATTGTCAAATACATAATTACACTAAAATATTGTAGTCCGTAGCACCGGCAATAACATCGCATCGCCCATGTATGTACTCTTACACAATGAGCTAAAAATGAAAACTACTGCACTAATAAACTAAATGAAAATTTCTTGGGACCAAATGGAGATAATTATACTGTATCGAACAAAAAAAGAATCATCGAAATCGGACCAAAAACCTCGGAGTAATCGGTGTAGACAATGTTGAAAACTTTTAAGGTTTTTGTTGATTTTTGTTAATTTTTCAAAAAGTGCTTAATGGGACCATTCGGAAAGTAGGTGTACCCTTTCCAACAAAAAAAAAGAATTTTTCAAATCGGTTGGTAAACGACGGAGTTATTCCCGAAAAAAACATTTAAAAATATATAAACATCCGAATTGAGAACCTCCTCCTTTTGGAAGTCGGTTAAAAATACACAAATTTTAAACCACGCCGTTTTTTCCATCTAAAGTGACTGTCGGTTCCATACATGTACCTGGAATTGACCTTTGCTTTACAGGGCCTCCGTTTATCTCTCGAAGATTTGAAATTGCTCTGAAAAGACTACCTGTTTCGATAACAAACCCATTGTAGCTAAACATACTTCGGTCTCAATGAAAATCTAGACCATAGGCAGTTCAGTTCGTTCTAATAGCGCCTTAATAATGTGAGGTCCATAAACAGTACAGGATAGGCCGTTGCCGGCAGCCTGTTATTTATTAAAGGCAAATTGTGGGTACCGCGCAATAATAGCAGGATGTGACGTCATACAGCTCTGCTGAAGCGATTGTTGCTCTAGAAGTGTGGATGTGTGAGTCAGTTTTATGTAGATATGGTATATCGGAAATTCGTAAGGATTAGAGTCAAGTGTCTAGTCGGACTCGCACAGGAAGGATTCCGTACCATTTACCTATAAAAACTGTAAAAAAATCTTCATTTTTAGGGTTCCGTACGTCCGAATACAAAAACGGAACCCTTATAGGACTCACTCGTGTGTCCGTCTGTCTGTCGCTTACAGTCAATTATCTCCGAATCTACTAAACCGATTGGGTTGAAATTTGGTACACATATCAATTCCTGTGACCCAAGCACAGAGGTGTGACGTGAATGGATGAAATCTGTATGTGGGAGGTAATTTTTGGGGGGGAAGGGGAAAATGAAAAAAAAAAGTTTTGAAAACTGCATCGTGTGACATATCAAATGAAATGTCTTGTTGAGACAATCTTAAATGTATTTTTTTTATAATTTTAAAATAAATAGTTTCCAAGTTATTCAAGAAAATAGACGAAATTTGACCAGTCCCCCTCCCCCCTTATCTCCGAAACCACTGAACCTAAAATTTTGAAAAAAATACAGTAATTAGTTTTCTACTTATAGATTATAGGATAACCTATAAGAAGTCCATATCTGTATATGGGAGGTAATTTTTGGGGGGGAAGGGGAAAATTAAAAAAAAATATTTGAAAACTGCATCGTGTGACATACCAAATGAAAGGTCTTGTTGAGACAATCTTAAATATATTTTTATTGTAATTTTAAAATAAATAGTTTCCAAGTTATTCAAGAAAATAGACGAAATTTGACCATTCCCCCCCCCCTTATCTCCGAAACTACTGAACCTAAAATTTTGAAAAAAATACAGGAGTTAGTTTTCTACTTATAGATTATAGGATAACCTATAAGAAGTCCATATCTGTATATGGGAGGTAATTTTTTGGGGGGGGAAGGGGAAAATTAAAAAAAAATAATTGAAAACTGCATCGTGTGACATATCAAATGAAAGGTATTGTTGAGACAAACTTAACTGTATTTTTTTTTGTAATTTTAAAATAAATGGTTTCCAAGTTATTAAAAAAAAAATAGACGAAGCTTGACCATTCCCCCCCCTTATCTCCGAAACTACTGAACATAAAATTTTGAAAAAAATACAGTAATTAGTTTTCTACTTATAGATTATAGGATAACCTATAAGAAGTCCATATCTGTATATGGGAGGTAATTTTTGGGGGGGGGGAAGGGGAAATAAAAAAAAAATGAAAACTGCATCGTGTGACATATCAAATGAAAGGTATTGTTGAGACAAACTTAATTGTATTTTTTTTGTAATTTTAAAATAAATGGTTTCCAAGTTATTCAAAAAAATAGACGAAGCTTGACCATTCCCCCCCCCCCCCTTATCTCCGAAACTACTGAACCTAAAATTTTGAAAAAAATACAGGAGTTAGTTTTCTACTTATAGATTATAGGATAACCTATAAGAAGTCCATATCTGTATATGGGAGGTAATTTTTGGGAGAGAAGGGGAAAACTAAAAAAAATAATTGAAAACTGCATCGTGTGACATATCAAATGAAAGGTCTTGTTGAGACAATCTTAAATATATATTTTTTGTAATTTTAAAATAAATAGATTCCAAGTTATTCAAGAAAATAGACGAAATTTGACCATTCCCCCCCTTATCTCCGAAACTACTGAACCTAAATTTAAAAAAAAAATACAGAAATTAGTTTTCTACTTATAGATTATACGAAAACCTATAAGAAGTCCATGATATTAAAATAATATGGTAAATCACTCAATATTGTGCGTACCAATTTGGGTCAGATTTAAAAAAAAACGTGTTAGGTAACATCGTACGGAACCCTCTTCACGCGAGTCCAACTCGCACTTGGCCGGTTTTTTATGGTAAAACGCTTCTTGTGTAAGAACGAAGATCTAATTGTATATATCAAATTAACATCTAAGTTTGCGTTTACTGAACGTCACAGAAACGTGAAACCTCGTGTAAAACTGTCTTTGTAAAAGAAGATGCATTTTTTAGGGTTCCGTACGTCCGAATACAAAAACGGAACCCTTATAGGATCACTCGTGTGTCCGTCTGTCTGTTGCTTACAGTCAATTATCTCCGAATGTACTAGACCGATTGGGTTGAAATTTGGTACACATATCAATTCCTGTGACCCAAGCACAGAGGTCTGACGTGAATAGATGAAATCTGTATGTGGGAGGTAATTTTTGGGGAGGGGAAGGGGAAAATGAAAAAAAAAGTTTTGAAAACTGCATCGTGTGCCATGTCATATGAAATGTCTTGTTGAGATAATCTTAAATGTATTTTTTTGTAATTTTAAAATAAATAGTTTCCAAGTTATTCAAGAAAATAGACGAAATTTGACCATTCCCCCTCCCCTCTTATCTCCGAAACTACTGAACCTAAAATTTTGAAAAAAATACAGTAATTAGTTTTCTACTTATAGATTATAGGAAAACTTATAAGAAGTCCATATCTGTATATGGGAGGTAATTTTTGGGGGGAAAGGGGAAAATTAAAAAAAATATTTGAAATCTGCATCGTGTGACATACCAAATGAAAGGTCTTGTTGAGACAATCTTAAATATATTTTTATTGTAATTTTAAAATAAATAGTTTCCAAGTTATTCAAGAAAATAGACGAAAATTGACCATTCCCCCCCCCCCCTTATCTCCGAAACTACTGATCCTAAAATTTTGAAAAAATACAGAAATTAGTTTTCTACTTATAGATTATAGGATAACCTATAAGAAATCCATATCTGTATATGGGAGGTAATTTTTGGGGGGGGGGAAGGGGAAAATTTAAAAAAAAAATATTTGAAAACTGCATCGTGTGACATATCAAATGAAAGGTATTGTTGAGACAAACTTAAAAGCATTTTTTTGTAATTTTAAAATAAATGGTTTTTAAGTTATTCAAAACAAATAGACGAAGCTTGACCATTCCCCCCCCCTTATCTCCGAAACTACTGAACCTAAAATTTTGAAACAAATACAGGAATTAGTTTTCTACTTATAGATTATAGGATAACCTATAAGAAGTCCATATCTGTATATGAGAGGTAATTTTTGGGGAGGGGAAGGGGAAGATTTAAAAAAAAATATTGAAAAGTGCATCGTGTGACATATCAAATGAAAGGTATTGTTGAGACAAACTTAAAAGTATTTTTTTTGTAACTTTAAAATAAATGGTTTCCAAGTTATTCAAAAAAAATAGACGAAGCTTGACCATTCCCCCCCCCCCCCTTATCTCCGAAACTACTGAACCTAAAATTTTGAAAAAAATCCAGGAATTAGTTTTCTACTTATAGATTATAGGATAACCTATAAGAAGTCCATATCTGTATATGGGAGGTAATTTTTGGGGGGGAAGGGGAAAATTTAAAAAAAAATTTGAAAACTGCGTCGTATGACATATCAAATGAAAGGTCTTGTTGAGACAATCTTAAATATATTTATTTTGTAATTTTAAAATAAATAGTTTCCAAGTTATTCAAGAAAATAGACGAAATTTGACCATTCCCCCCCTTATCTCCGAAACTACTGAACCTATTTTTTTTTAATACAGAAATTAGTTTTCTACTTATAGATTATAGGAAAACCTATAAGAAGTCCATGATATTAAAATAACATGGAAAATCACTCAATATTGTGCGTGAAGCAGACGCCGAGCCCCGTACCCGTCGAATAGCCTATCGTTATAGATAATAAGCTTTATATGATGTATAATTAGTATTAATTACCCTATAATTAGCATAAGGATAAATAAAAGAAACGATAGGCCCGCACAAGGCGGAAAATGTATGTAAACTTTGTTATGAAACTTATTTTCAACAGCATTTCCTTATAAGGTAGCGAAAATACTGTGTTCATGTTATATCAAAAACATTACCAAATATGGTCATGAAAGCAGCACATCGTCTATTGTGGGCGGGGCTTCCGACAGGTCGGAACCTGTCCAACCTAAAATAACTAGGAAAAATCACTTCAAGGGCTATGATTGGTCAGACGGCCCGAAGACACAGCAAGGTCCCGCCACAACGTACGATGTGGCGTTTTACTATAATAGTAAGACAATTTTTAAGTTCAAAAAGTTCAGTGTTTTTCCTTTATTTTCTTATAGTTTATAATATTTACAAGTTAGTTTTAAGTACTACTGTGAGCCCCCACGTGCCTTGTATATAATGATTATGTTGTTATTATGTTCAGAAGTGTAAATAGTGAAGTAAAATTGTTGTGATTATATTACGTGAATCAGTTTTAAATGGTGAAGTGTCTGCTCTATGTAAATTGGTAATAAAAAGTGTTAAAACGTAGCAGTGTTTAATTAAAGTAAAGTCATACAGTCCACCCAGAACATCTTGGTCCATTCGAGGCCGAATAAGTGATAGAAAAGTGCCGGTATATTAAAACGCGTAAACAAAGTGTCGTAAGCAGATATATAAAACTGTAAGTACTGAACAATAATAACTTAAGTGTATCGCGAGTGAATAAAGTATCGTGATAAAGGCAAAGTGGTGTTCTCTGTGTCGAAAATCGCGATCGTAGTGCGCGTTAAAGTGACCGGCAGAACTGTGGGGCTCACAGTAAAGTGTAAATAAGATTCTGTGCGCGTTATTAAGTATATACTGATGTTATATACTTCGGGAGTGACCGCGTCGCGAAAAATAACTAGTTCGCGTCTCGATTAAACGAAGTGACCGTCGCGTAAAAAGTAGATACGCATCGTATATAAGCGCGCCATAGTATATAGTGCGCGCCGCGTCGTCCGTCGGAAGTATACAGTGCCGTCGCGGTAAATAGGGCTAGTCGTGATATAGTAACAGTGTCGAAGTGCGCGTAAGTGTAACGTCGTAGTGAACGGATCTGGACAAGTCCAAACCGGGTTACGAACTGTCGTGTGTTGTGCTCCACGCTTAAAGTCAGCCATCAGTTTGAAAGATGGTCATCACCCGAAGCCAAGGTGATGCTGCAGAGGCAGAGGACCAGAGGCGGGCCCTACAAAGGAGGGCAGAGGAGCAAAGGGAGGCAGTTCTTCGCCAGGAAGCGGAACGGATTCAAAGGGAGAGACTACGGAGGATTTCACTAGACCCGCCAGCGTCGCCAGTTGTAACAGGTGACCAAAGTACTATCAATTCACGACTAAATACCGCGCCCCTTACGACGGTGGACACGACCACGGCGGGACCATCATCGGGACTTCTACTGAGTGAAGACCATGGACAACGAAGAAGGTCACCCGCCAGGTCAGAGAGGTCACAGAGGTCACAGAGGTCACAGAGGTCACAAAGGTCAACGAATAGTTTTGCAACGCGCATAAGGCTAGCAGAGTTAGAGGCTGCAGAAAAGCTAGCAGCCATACAGAAGAAGTCTCTTGACATAGAAGCAGACATGGTCAAGAAAAGGCTAGCCGCTGAAGTGTCCGTCATACAGGACGAACAGGAGAGCCTGCGGGACGAGCCCCTCGTTCCCCAGGAGGAAAGCCACCACAGTCGAGTGGACGAATGGCTTCAAACGAACCCCCTCAGAGCACGGGGGGAGGGGGGCACGGGAGCCCCCCCGGAGGACTCGAGACGTATTAAATTCGACATGCCACGGGGAAGGTCGCCGACACCGACGAGGCACAGGAACAGCATCGACAACTTGGCAGCGACCCTAGAAAGGATGGCAAGACCCCGACTGCGGCATACGGATTTACCAGCGTTCTCCGGTGGTGTCAACGAGTGGCTGCCATTCAAAGCGGCCGTGAATGATACTACCAACATGTACAACATATCGCCTGCTGAGAACATACAACGGTTAAGGAGCTGCCTTAAGGGAGAAGCAAGGGAGGCGGTGTCCGCCCTCCTACACACCGCTACCGATCCAGGGGACATCATGAAGACACTCGAACAGTGTTTCGGCCGACCGGAAGTACTCATCGATCGCGCTATCGACGAGCTGAAGAGGATGACGAAGCCCACTGCATCAGCCGCGGACCTGAACAATTTCGCCATCAAGGTGCAGAATACAGTGAGCGTGATCAAGTCGGTCGACCGAAGAGGATACCTGTACAACCCGTTGTTGACACGCGAGGTACTGGAAAAATTAAGCCCGCACATACGAGCAAGATGGTGCGACTTTGCCTACGACAACGACGACACGACGGAGCCGGAGATAGTGTTGCTGTCCCGTTTCCTGATGCGGGAAGCTGACAGGGCGTTGAGATACACATACGCCCCGCCCACCAGCGCCGCACCCGCCAGCCAGAAGAAGGAGACCAGGCAGCCAGTGACAGCGAGGAAGAAGACCAGCCCCGTCTACACAGCCGTCGAAAACCAGGAAGAAAAAGGTCAGTGCCCTAACTGCAAACAAGATCATGTGCTACCAAAGTGTCCCAAGTACAAGGGTATGAGTGTCGACCAGCGGTGGGAGTACCTGAAGGCCAACGGCATATGTTTCCGATGTGCCGAGAAGAACCATAGGCGATATAATTGCAAGACCAAGGCGTGCGGCGTAAATCAGTGCCGCCGACCTCATCACGCCTCCCTCCACCAAGAGAGGGCGGCCAATAAGGAAGAAGCGACGACCGCGAAATCTACCGCAGAGCCCAGCAAGGAGGAAGCAGTGCTGTCGGTGGCGACTAAGTCCGCCGCCGGCCCAAAGAGAGTGCTGCTGAAGATGTGCCCCATCATAGTCACCGGGTCACGGGGGGAGGTCAAGACGTACGCGTTGTTCGACGAAGGAGCAACCGTCACCCTCATTGATGAAGACCTGGCGACCAGCATCGGAGCGGAGGGTACTTCACGCCCGCTGCGCATACGCGGCGTGAACATGTCTTCAGAGGAGCAGGAAAGCAAAGCGGTACGGGTGCAAGTCAGAGGCATCCGGAAAGACGGCCAGTCGCACGAGCTTCGAGCAAGAACCATCAAGGACTTGAGGCTCCATCAACAATCCATCCCAGACACCCTGCTGGATCACAAGCACCTGCGAGACCTGCCGAAAGAAGAAGTATGTTACGAGCAGGTCCGCCCCGGACTCTTGGTGGGCACGGACCACTGGGAGTGCATAGTGACCAGGGAACTCCGAGTCGGCGGCCCCAATCAGCCAGCTGCCTCAAAGACGAAGTTGGGATGGGTGGTGCACGGAACAGCGCCACGAAGCATCGTCGCTGACGAAGAAAATGTGCTGCACGTCATCGAGAACAGGAAAGGAGACGAACAATTACACGACCTAGTCGAAGCGCACTTCAAGATAGAAGCCTTGGGCGTCGCCAGGAAGCCCCGAGTGAACGAGGCAGACCAAAGGGCGGCGGATATCGTGCAAAAGACGATAAAGAAGATCGACGAAGGCTACGAGGTGGGGCTGCCGTGGCGAACAGACAACGTTGTCATGCCACCCAGCTACGGAGCAGCGCTAAGAAGGTTGAGAAAGATAGAAGAAAAGATGGACGCGTCACCGGATTTCGCCGTGCAGTACACCACACAAATCGACAACCTGTTGTCGAAGGGATACGCGGTGCCATGCGACGGGACAGAGAAAGAGAGTAACGTCTGCTGGTACCTTCCTCATTTCGCCGTACAGAATCCGAACAAGCCGGGGAAACAAAGGTTAGTCTTCGACGCGGCGGCGACGAGCTACGGAAAGTGTCTCAATGACGAGCTGCTGGAGGGTCCAGACTTGCTGTTGTCCCTGCCGGGAATAGTCTTCCGTTTCAGAGAGCGGGCAGTGGCGGTCACCGCGGACATACAAGAAATGTTCCTGCGGGTGAAGATACGACGGGAGGACCAACCAGCTCAGCAGTTCCTGTGGAGAGGACGGGACAGGACGTCGCCCCCGCGCCACTACAAGATGACAAGTATGATTTTCGGAGCAGCGAGTTCCCCATACATGGCTCACTACGTCCGGAACCACAACGCAGAGCTTCACGGCAGTGAGTATCCCAGGGCCCTGGAGGCCATAACAAAGAGTCATTATATGGACGATCTGGTAGTAAGTTACAGCGATCCAGAGGAGGCGTGGAGAGCGGTAGAAGAAATAAGGAAGGTGCACGCGGCCGCCGGCTTCACGCTGCGAGGCTGGAGCTCCAGCGATGCGACGGTCCTGCGCGACGTGCCCCAGACGCTCCACGCCACCACCCCGACTCAGCTAGGAGGAGAGCAGCCTGAGAGCAAGATCCTCGGGCTGTACTGGAACGCGGAACGAGACGAACTCGGGTTCAACACGTCCATGAACCGAGTGCCATCAGAGGTGAGAGAGAGAATCCGTGCGCCCACTAAGAGAGAAGCGCTGAGCGCCGTGATGTCGATTTATGACCCGCTAGGTCTCTTGAGCCATTTTACAGTACGAGCGAAGATAGTACTCCAGAGCCTGTGGCGTCTGCAGACAACGTGGGACACGCCAATCCCGGAGGAAGAAAACGAGCTCTTCGCGGCCTGGCTGAGTCAACTACAAGAGGTGAACAGACTGCGGCTACCCAGGTGCTACCTCAACAAGAAAACACAGCGCATCGAGCTACACGTGCTGTGCGACGCTAGCGAACAAGCGTACGCGACGGTGGCCTACTGGAGAGCGGTGAACGAAGACGGAAGCATCGAGGTCGTGCTGGTCGCGGCCAAATCGAAGGTGGCACCGCGGCGAGCCCAGACGATACCACGTCTGGAGTTGCAGGCAGCGGTAATAGGGGCCCGACTCGCCGACACCATCAGAAGGGAACACCGCCTCGAAGTCGACAGGACAGTCTACTGGACGGACTCCTCCACGGTGGTGCACTGGATCCACCACGACATGAAGAGGTACACGCCGTTCGTCGCACACCGACTGGGCGAAATCGCCGAGCTCACCAGCAAAGAGGAGTGGCGCTGGGTGCCTACGGAACACAACGTAGCGGATGACGCCACACGACTCACTGACGCGCCAATCAGCGCGACCGACCGCTGGTTCCGCGGGCCGAGCTTCCTGTACTTGCCAGAGAAGGACTGGCCTGGGAAAACGGCGTCAGAAGATACACAAGAAGAAGAGGTCCTGCACACTGTGCCGGGCCCTGAACGAGACAGCTGGCTGCCCGACCCTGCCCGCTTCTCGAGATACGAGACGCTGGTGCGTGCTGCTGCGCGCGTGTTGGCATTCATAGACGCGTGCCGCCGCGTCTCGACTGGACTACAGCATCGGCACATAGAGCGCGCCGAGAAGGAGCTCCTGCTGAAGGCACAGCGGGACAGCTTCGCTGAAGAGATGGAAAAGTTCCGGTCTGCTCGCCCTATCACTCGGGCGAGTCGCCTGTACAGACTGGACCCTGTGATAGAAGACGGCCTGCTGCGCGTGCGAGGACGTATTGAAGCCTCAAACGCGCCAGTGGAGGTCAAGCGACCCATCATTCTAGACGGTCGCCATCAGGTATGTAAACTAATAGTAATGCGCGAGCATTGCGCCGCTGGTCATGCCAACAGGGAACGAGTGACGAACGACCTGCGGCAGCGCTACTGGATCATCCACCTGCGGCCCACGGTACGGGCCATCGAGAAGGCCTGCGCATATTGCCGGAGGCTGCGAGCGACGCCACAACCACCGGCCAAGGGAGACCTGCCGCGCGCCCGCCTGGACCCCTTCCACCGCCCGTTCACCAACTGCGGCGTGGACTATTTCGGGCCCATGATGGTGAAGGTGGGCCGGCGCCGAGAGAAGCGGTGGGGCGCACTGTTTACGTGCCTCACCTCCCGCGCCGTGCATCTCGAGCTCGTCGCATCGCTATCCACGGACTCAGCAATCATGGCGCTGAGAAGGATGGCCGCGCGCCGCGGCTGGCCGCGGCTCATGTATTCAGACAACGGGACCAACTTCAGGGGAGCCGACCAAGAACTGCGAGCGGCGTATGCGGAGTGGGCACCGGCGCTGCGAGAAGAAGGACTGCTGCACAGGATGGAGTGGCGGTTTATACCTCCTGGCGCACCCAACCAGGGAGGCGCGTGGGAGCGGCTGGTGCGCTCCGTGAAGGCTGCCCTCGCTGCGACTCTGCGCGAAAGGGCACCTGCAGAAGAGGTGCTGCTGACTCTGCTCACTGAAGCGGAGTTCGCCATCAACGCGCGCCCCTTGACTCATGTCAGCGTGAGTCCCACCGATCCAGAGGCCCTCACCCCTAACCACTTCCTGTTGGGGTCTTCCATGGGCCTACCCTCAACCGGGCCTTGTGACGAGGCCGACCGACGTGCTTGGCGGGCCAGCCAGGCCCTTGCTGACCACTTTTGGCGACGCTGGCTGCGGGAATACCTTCCGACACTGGTTCCCCGCGGCGAGCCGCAGAGCAACCGACGACCGCCGGAAATCGGCGACGTCGTCATCATCGCCGACGGCACACTGCCACGGAACGTGTGGCCGATGGGAGTCGTCGAGAAACTCTACCCGGGACCTGACGGCGGCATCAGGGTGGTCGACGTGCGAACGAGGACCGGCATCTTTAAGCGTCCCGTCAGTAAGCTCGTCGTGCTGCACAAGGAAGAAGAGGCTGCGCAGGCTACGCCGGGGGGAGAGATGAAGCAGACGCCGAGCCCCGTACCCGTCGAATAGCCTATCGTTATAGATAATAAGCTTTATATGATGTATAATTAGTATTAATTACCCTATAATTAGCATAAGGATAAATAAAAGAAACGATAGGCCCGCACAAGGCGGAAAATGTATGTAAACTTTGTTATGAAACTTATTTTCAACAGCATTTCCTTATAAGGTAGCGAAAATACTGTGTTCATGTTATATCAAAAACATTACCAAATATGGTCATGAAAGCAGCACATCGTCTATTGTGGGCGGGGCTTCCGACAGGTCGGAACCTGTCCAACCTAAAATAACTAGGAAAAATCACTTCAAGGGCTATGATTGGTCAGACGGCCCGAAGACACAGCAAGGTCCCGCCACAACGTACGATGTGGCGTTTTACTATAATAGTAAGACAATTTTTAAGTTCAAAAAGTTCAGTGTTTTTCCTTTATTTTCTTATAGTTTATAATATTTACAAGTTAGTTTTAAGTACTACTGTGAGCCCCCACGTGCCTTGTATATAATGATTATGTTGTTATTATGTTCAGAAGTGTAAATAGTGAAGTAAAATTGTTGTGATTATATTACGTGAATCAGTTTTAAATGGTGAAGTGTCTGCTCTATGTAAATTGGTAATAAAAAGTGTTAAAACGTAGCAGTGTTTAATTAAAGTAAAGTCATACAGTCCACCCAGAACAGTGCGTACCAATTTGGGTCAGATTTAAAAAAAAAACGTGATAGGTAACATCGTACGGAACCCTCTTCACGCGAGTCCAACTCGCACTTGGCCGGTTTTTTTTTGTTTTACGATAGATTCGCGTTTGACCACTTTGCTTCCGTTTCTAGTCTTCGGTGGAATACTTAGGCTTATAACTGGATCAAGCTTTTCTTTAGTTTTGTATACTGAGTCTTGCAACTGTACAGGGTCTACGAATTAGCAGCCCTTGCACTTGCCCGCTCCATTTCCTCGTACATCCACGTTCGTTGCATCCGCTCGTGTTGGCTCACCATTTTATCCACATTTGAGCCTCGTTTCACCTCGAACACCAATTTTAAGTAATAATACCATAGATCTTCCTGTTTTACGTAATAATCCCGTATTTATGAACCAATTTCAAAAATGAGTTGTCTTTAAACAGGCCAAAATTATGAGATACCTTAAATAAACGAACTAGCTAGTCCCCTCGGTTTTGATTATATTTTCCTTTTGTTAGGGCCACCACACGAAATTTAATTGCTCGCAGAAAAAAAAGATAAAATATACGATTTATTCCCGTTGATTCCCACTTTTGAATCCCACTTAAATATTTTTCCCGTTGGATTCCACTAAAAATTACGACGTGTATTTGCTAGCGCAAAACTTTTTGACTGCACCACTAATTTAGCCCATCTCCATAATAATAAATCTTCAAAGTTATCTGGAATCAAGCTCGCTTTTGCACTACTTGTTTTAAGGTTCACAATCCTGCGTACTTCTACTGGGGAATTGGCGAGCGAGCAGACCAATTACCGTTAAGCAACGTATATGATGTACATTCGAGATGGTCGTTTTAATTATTAATGATAATAGCCATAATTGTATTACTTTGGAAAAAATTAACATGCCATGCAACAAAACCTATGCCCAACATTTATAGGTATTGGCACCGTGCACGACTTTAGCGCCACCTAGCGTTTGCACTATTGACGGCTCTGACCGTTCTAGTTGAAATCAGATTTCTATACAAAACACATAATTTTGGATTCCATGGCGATCCATCAGCTCTGAATAAAATTAAATAAACATAGGCAAAATGTATTCTATAAGAAAAATGTCAAATACAGGATTAAAATGAAGATTATGATATTATTTACTTTTTCTCTTCACGGCAGCTAACCATCTCCTGCATTGCTCATCTTTCCAAGAACCGCTTGGCAATCAATAATATTTAAATTTACTATTTCTGCTAATATTCTTGCAGTTTACAACACAACAACTGCTGTGATCTATGTTTTCTGGCGGCATAATGTGATTTAAAAACAATTACGTACAGATGACAGATCTAAATGTACTTTGAGACAGAGCCGTCGTATTCCGACTGCTCCCCATCACCTGTCATTGAAGAAACTACGATATCTTGTCAGATATTCATTGAAATCAAATGATGTTAAGGGCAATTTTGTTCAAAATTAAATGCTTGTCATGATGAATGTATTTATTTGGGTAAGGATTAATATTATGTATATAAAAATATCGTCGCAAGATTTGTATTATTTTAAAACCAATTTGATTTCCATAAAAAAGGTTATGGTGAGTTGACCTTGAAAGATAGACATATGCTGTCGCGGACTTTATTTTAGAACGTTGCATGAGGAACAATTCCGTTGTACATATTTTTTGCGTAATGTAAACCGTTTACGCAGCGCATGCAATGGAAGCTCTCAATAAGATTTTCCCGATTATGCAAAATTTTTCATTGCTGCTCTGCTCATATTAGTCATAGCGTGATGTTATATAGCCTTTAGCCTTCCTCGATAAATGTACTATCCAACACTAAAATATTTTTTCAATTCGAACCAGTAGTTCCTGAGATTAGTGCGTTTTGTCAATTGGAAAAGCTGAATGTACTCTGAGACAAAGCCGTCGGCACTTCTATTATTCGCCACCATGAGCGCTGCAATCGAACAGTACTACCCCTACCTAGTACTTCGCACCCCGCGAATAGGTGGTTGCATGTTATGTTCATTTTTCTGCACGTGTCCATATGCATTATTCCGGGAGGTTGGGACTGCATCCTGCATCAAAGCCTGGATTTTTGTCTCGTTGAATTAAAACTACATAATATATTTTTTTCCAAACATTTTAATGGTCCTAGAGCTTATCAAAATGGAGTAGATACACCTAAAAACCTGTTTTTTTTTTTCTTATTTTATACGGTTGAAACAAGAACATGCAGCTCTTAAACATTCTGGATGACGCGACAATAAAAAAAGAATCTACACGACTGTAATTACACCTTGTTTGGTGGCAAAATCATGAAATGAGTCCTCCCAACCAAGGCCAGGGTGGACTAAAAGGGGCTGTAATACTCTTAATGACTAAAAACCCACCCTGCCTTTTGCCTTTTGCGTTCCAGGGTTTAGGGTTAATGCTATCTTTACAAACAGGTGGTCTAATCTCTAAGCACGAAATCCGTGGTTTCGGTTTTAGTAACAGACGTTTTGACAACGAGCCCGAACTAAGGATGAATGATGTTACGATTTGACTGATAGCTCCTTGGAGTCTGTCCAACCACTCATGACCTGCGGAGTGGCATAACATTTTTTAATGCAATTTGATGTAATGACATAGACACTAGCACCGCGACAAAGTATTATCCCACCAAAAACATTAAATGTAAAAAAATGCCAAGTCTCTCGATGCGTGCGGTCCATGGCCCTCTACGGGGCCCCAGTGTGGGCCCTGAGCATCCGGACGCGACCACTAAAGTTGGTCGCATGCCAGAGGGTCATGGCTATCCGAATGATCCGGGGATACCGCACGATCGCCGGCGAATCGGCCAACCTGCTTGCCGGATTACTGCCCTGGGATCTGGAGGCGACTGCCCTCCAGCGCGTCTATGAGTGGCGCGTGGAGGCGCAGCGCCGGGGAGAATTCCCGCTGCCCCGACAAGTCGAGGCACGGCGGGAAGAGGTCCGGCGCGATCTCAGGGCAGTATGGAGGGGACGATTGTCGCAACCGACGGCCGGGCACGCCGCAATCGCGGCGGTAAGACCCCTCTTTGAGGAGTGGCTGGATAGGCGTCACGGCGTCCTGACCTACCGCATGACGCAGGTCCTCACCGGACACGGAAGTTTCGGGAGGTACCTGTGTCTAAGGAGAAAGGAGGAAACGCCTGGGTGTCACCACTGCGAAGATCGCCCGGAGGACACAGTAGAGCATACGGTGCAAGACTGCCCCGCTTGGGCAGAGCACCGACGTGTCCTCACGGCGGCGATAGGCGGAGACCTCTCGCGCCCGGCATTGGTTGCGGCCATGCTGCGGGGCGAGACGGAGTGGGAAGCGGTCGCCTCCTTCTGCGAAGCAGTAATGCTCGCGAAGGAGGAGGCGGGCCGCGTGAGAGAGAGGACAGTGTCCTCCCTCCGCCCCAACCGCAGTGGTGGACGCCCACGGCGACGGACGTCGCAAGACGATCTCCGGCCACCGTAGGCGCGGGCATGCGGGCGGCGAGTAAAGGGCAACTCGCTGCCCGACCATGGACCATGCCCGGGTCGACGGCGCGTTGTGTTCCACGCGCGCCTCAAAGAGCGTCAGCATAATGACGGGGCCCCCTCTCTAGAGGGCCAAAGCCTGCCGGGGTCGCGGGACTTATCTCATTACCGTGACCCCGGAACATAAAGGGCTATCGAAGGACACCGTGGATTTTAGTCAGTACAAGTCTGACAGTCCCTCCCGCCCTGCCCGGGGTGGGAGGACTCATTTGATGATTTTACCACGTTAAAAAAAAAAGAAAAGTCTCTCGATGCAGTCTTTCCATCGTAAAAAGTTTTGAGATTTCATAGAAGCCAAGTCCTATTCAAATTATTTTGTAGTTATAAATCAACATTTAGTAATTGTATCAATAGTTTTCTTTATATTATAATTATAGTGACTTGGCAATGAGCACAAGAAGAAACAAATAAAACGGCATATTTGGAGGAGTTGAAAGTCACATACCGCAACATTAATATCACAAAATTAATTTTCTTTTGGTTTATCCGTAACCAAACCTAAACTCCTAGCTTTGTCCACGTCGAAGATATAGGGGGGGCGAAACAGCCGCGAATCGCTTCGAGAAAAGATGGTACGGCCGTGCCCGTTTTGCTCGAGCCCTCAGATCCGTCCGCAATTTAACTTTGACGTTAGTTACGTTCGTACTATATTTGTATCCGTTCCCGTGTTTTCGTTGACGAACTTAGAAAGTAGACATCCAGTCCCACGGCCCCAGACTGTAATTATTTGTCTGTATTTTCCGTATACCCAGCAGATTAATCTTACGAAGGAAATTCATTTACTTCTAAGGCGACTACATTTATGGAGAAAATTCTGTAACTTTTAAGACTACTTTATTGCAATAGACATACGGACCAGGATTAGCAAAAAAATAAAATTCTTCAACCAAAAATACTGGCAGCTTTTATTATTTTCTGCCAACCCTATCCTCGTATTAATGTAATAATACTTTTATTACGACAATTTCCAAAGAAGGCTAGGGACAAGACAAAAGATATACTCATGAATAAATTGTTTATGATAGCATAAATTAAGTGTGTCTTTTGACGTAGAACAGACGGGCTACATTTGAATGTCTGTTTTATTTTTTAATATAACTTGACCTTAACTGTGAGGCCTTGGTGAAGAGGATGTGGCCTTAAACTTTAATACGATCGATAGAGTCTAGTAAAGCTTTGAAATCAAAGCCAGATGTTTGTTTTCTTTGATTGAAATCAATAACTGATTGAAATTAGACTTTTGTTAGAAGTAGTTGAAAGAACCACGCAAATAAAATCTGAAATCTTATTATATTTCTTTTAAAAAGAGAATCCAAAAACTTCTATTCTTTTGTTTTCTTTAATGAAATCGATGAATTTTGGAAGGTAACAGACAGTTTCAGAGAAAAGTATCCCCCCTTTTTTTTGCGTGGTAAAATCATCAAACGAGTCCTCCCACCCAGGGCAGGGCGGGAGGGGCTATCAGACTTGTACTGACTAAAATCCACGGTGTCCTTCAATAGCCATTTATGTTCCGGGGTCTCGGTAATGAGATGAGTCCCGCGACCCCGGCAGGCTTTGGCCCTCTAGAGAGGCCCCGTCATTATGCTGACGCTCTTTGAGGTGCGCTTAGAACACAACGCGCCCTCGACCCGGGCATGGTCCATGGTCGGGCAGCGAGTTGCCCTTTACTTGCCGCCCGCATGCCCAAGTATCCCCCTTTGGTGACAAAAAGAAAAGTGAGTGTATAAAAACGTGGGAAAATAGGTGACTTTTCTCTAAAACTTACCGGACACAGATAATGGGATCCTGGAGTCGTGATAGGCTTATTCTTCTTGCTTAAAACTTAAGGAACAAGGAACGGGGAAGAGTGAATTTTGGAATTATTATGCCGTTTTCCAGACGCATCACGATCGTTTCTGGCATGCTCGAAATAATACACTGTTGTAAAAACACGCCTTTGTCGAACGTTTAGCTAATGATAAGATTCCACAGAACAGCAATCGTCAATCGTGTCAGGGAGTGATTTAAATCTCATGTTGCACTGACTTGTATCCGCTGCAATGCCCAACCGTGTGGGCGAGCGGTGTCGTAATGAGAATCGTCTAAACCCCTTCGTACACAACGCGGCGCAAGACTCCGATAGCTTACGAATTTAGTATCCATTGCCGTGTTGTACGAACCTCTATGGATTTGTATTGCGATAGTCACCTGTATATCAAAATCGGCGACTTGCGTCGCGTTGTCTATAAAAGGGGCTAATTGCTAAGGAACTTGATAACATAGCGCTCTGGGCGCGCGGCCGGGTAACATAAAATGTATGGGGCGCCTAAGCGTCTAGAGAGAGAACTGGCTTTACTTTGTGAATTTTTTGTACTTACTCCGTGCAATAAAATATAAAACCTTACACAATGTGTCCGGTTTTGGTCACTACTTACAATTCTGACAACAAAATTGTTCTACATGTGGGGTCGAAAACCAACTGAATGGTAGCCATTTTTAGGGTTCCGTACGTCCGAATACAAAAACGGAACCCTTATAGGATCACTCGTGTGTCCGTCTGTCTGTCGCTTACAATCAATTATCTCCGAATCTACTAGACCGATTGGGTTGAAATTTGGTACACATATCAATTCCTGTGACCCAAGCACAGAAGTGTGACGTGAATTGATGAAATCTGTATGTGGGAGGTAATTTTTGGGGGGGAAGGGGAAAATGAAAAAAAATGTTTTGAAAACTGCATCGTGTGACATATCATAAAAAATTTCTTGTTGAGACAATCTTAAATGTATTTTTTTTTGTAATTTTAAAATAAATGGTTTCCAAGTTATTCAAGAAAATAGACGAAATTTGACCATTCCCCCTCCCCTCCTATCTCCGAAACTACTGAACCTAAAATTTAGAAAAAAATACAGTAATTAGTTTTCTACTTATAGATTATAGGAAAACCTATAAGAAGTCCATATCTGTATATGGGAGGTAATTTTTGGGGGGGAAGGGGAAAATGAAAAAAAATGTTTTGAAAACTGCATCGTGTGACATATCATAAAAAATTTCTTGTTGAGACAATCTTAAATGTATTTTTTTTTGTAATTTTAAAATAAATGGTTTCCAAGTTATTCAAGAAAATAGACGAAATTTGACCATTCCCCCTCCCCTCCTATCTCCGAAACTACTGAACCTAAAATTTAGAAAAAAATACAGTAATTAGTTTTCTACTTATAGATTATAGGAAAACCTATAAGAAATCCATATCTGTATATGGGAGGTAATTTTTGGGGGGGGGGAAGGGGAAAATTTAAAAAAAAATATTTGAAAATTGCATCGTGTGACATATCAAACGAAAGGTATTGTTGAGACAAACTTAAAAGTATTTTTTTTTGTAATTTTAAAATAAATGGTTTCCAAGTTATTCAAAAAAAATAGACGAAGCTTGACCATTCCCCCCCCCTTATCTCCGAAACTACTGAACCTAAAATTTTGAAAAAAATACAGGAATTAGATTTCTACTTATAGATTATAGGATAACCTATAAGAAGTCCATATCTGTATATGGGAGGTAATTTTTGGGGGGGGAAGGGGAAAATTTAAAAAAAAATATTTGAAAATTGCATCGTGTGACATATCAAATGAAAGATATTGTTGAGACAAACTTAAAAGTATTTTTTTTGTAATTTTAAAATAAATGGTTTCCAAGTTATTCAAAAAAAATAGACGAAGCTTGACCATTCCCCCCCCCTTATCTCCGAAACTACTGAACCTAAAATTTTGAAAAAAATACAGGAATTAGTTTTCTACTTATAGATTATAGGATAACCTATAAGAAGTCCATATCTGTATATGGGAGGTAATTTTTGGGGGGGAAGGGGAAAATTAAAAAAAAAATTGAAAACTGCATCGTGTGACATATCAAATGAAAGGTCTTGTTGAGACAATCTTAAATATATTTTTTTCTTGTAATTTTAAAATAAATAGTTTCCAAGTTATTCAAGAAAATAGACGAAATTTGACCATTCCCCCTTATCTCCGAAACTACTGAACCTATTTTTTTTTTAAATACAGAAATTAGTTTTCTACTTATAGATTATAGGAAAACCTATAAGAAGTCCATGATATTAAAATAACATGGTAAATCACTCAATATTGTGCGTACCAATTTGGGTCAGATTTAAAAAAAAACGTGATAGGTAACATCGTACGGAACCCTCTTCACGCGAGTTCAACTCGCACTTGGCCGGTTTTTTCCTTCAAATTAACGTCAAAGTTTCACTTTACATCACATAACAAAAACGGTAAAAGTCATGCTAGGGCTTCTGTTTGTTTCTATTACATAACGCTGGCCTAAACTTAGGTACTGTAAGGTTGTCTACCTTCCAAAGAACCTTAAATCATGAAGACTGATTATTTTATAAGTCTGGCTATCTTCTGCCACTCAAACTGTTTTGAAATTAGATAAAGCCGTAGAAAAATACATTATAGTTTTAGATGGGTTGTCGGTTCATTTTTGAGAGATGAAAAAGTGAAGGTTCATTATTTAAAAGAGAGAAAGAAAGACTTTTAAAATCTTGTGCATGGTTATGGCCTACAATCGCACTAGACCGCGAAAAGTGGAAAGAGGGAAGGGAGGCCTTTGCCCTGCAGTGGGACGACATGGGCTTATAATAATAACTAGTGGCCCGTCCCAGCTTCGCACGGGTATACTATTAAGAACCACTCATCCGATTTTGTGGAAACTTCACATAAAGCATCTACTAAATAGTTCGAACAAAGCCTAAACCTTTGGTTTGGATAGCTGAGCCCGTTCTTGAGTTATAACATTACAACGAAAAGTGGCATTGATTTTTCTTTATTTAGATAATGGTTATTCGCTATGTGCTTCGAGCTAAACTCGGTGGTGGGGACTGTCAAATTGAAGATGGCGATTTGACAGAAGTGTGAAATAACTCGGAACTCTCGGGAGCGACGTGTGTCAAGTTTAATATGCACCACAACCTTTTAAGTGCTTATTTCAGATTTCATTCAATTTTGAATAAAAAACAAGTAGAAAACTGTTAACCACAATATATAGTTGCCAAGAATTGGCAGATCTTAGGAGTCCCGAAACAACGTGGACACTAGGAAGCGCTGTCATCGCGCACACTGCTTATACTTTTAACTATCTCGTGGTTTTATGTGTAAATATAGGTAAACTCAGCATCAGAAGTTGGTGACCACGTTCAGATTTTTTTTTGGTAATATCAGCATTTAAAGCGAATTGTGGTAAAAAAAATAACTTTTAGAAAATGAAATAAAACAACAGTAACAATGAATACGGTAACGCGCGTATTAGGATGCGATAGCAGCAGAGACGCGCGTACCGCTACTTTGTATGTCATTTCCCTGCGATTCAAAAGTACGATTTCAAAGTAGTCCGTCTGTCTCAATTTCATAGCATGTAATCTAAAGTTTTATACACCGTAAAGACAGGTTTTGTTATTTTACGAGTGATTTCAACTTAATAGAATTTAAAATGATTTCGTGTAAATCTTTGAGAAATTCTTTCTTTGTTTGTTAATAGCGGCCATACACCATACTGCCTATCGTACAATCGGCATGACGATCGATTTGATCAAATTGGCAGTTCGTCCATATACACCATACACCATACTGCCTATCGTCCAATCGGCATGACGATCGATTTGATCAAACTTCAAATCGGCAGCAGTGATGCCAGCTTAGCAACTTTATAGCTAGATCTAGCTATTATTCGGTGACCGACAGCTACAATTTTATAAAACTTGTGGCTTAACTTTTTAGCTACTTTTTTACCGACTTGTTTTTTTACCGGTTTATCCCACTGGTGGGAATCAGTTGGTAATACAAGTGAAGGTCGGAAAACATTTGCTTATCGTTAAGCAAATGTTTTCCGACCTTCAAGCGATTTTCGACCTTATTGACATTTATGCAAACACCGGATTTTAATGAAGGAGCAATGTTAGCTAACGAGAATGTGAGAAAAAACAAACTAAATTTTAAATGTCAATAAGGTCGAAAATCGCTTGAACCAGTTTTTTCCACTCCACTCCACTGTAAAAAGTGTCGTGACAATTTTTTCCGCCTAGCCCCCTTTCGCAACGCGCCATAAGGAACTTCGTTCCAAAAAAATAAACGTTTCGAATTGAGAACCTCCTCCTTTTTTTTACGTCGGTTAAAAAGTAGCTACCGAATATTAGCTAGATCTAGCTATAAAGTTGCTAAGTTGGTATCACTGCTGCCGATTTGAAGTTTGATCATTCCGATTTGATCAAATCGATTTGATCAAATTGGCATGATCAAATCGGCATGATCAAATCGGCATGATCATGCCAATTTGATGGATTCCACGCCCACACACGGTCAAATCTAACTGATCAAATCGGCAGCGTCATGCCGATTGTACGATAGGCATGATGGTGTATGGCCGCTATAAGAAAAAGAGCCTACGAAATAATGACGAAATATTTACAGATAGAGTTTTTTTTTTCTCTAATTTCTATCGTCCTAAGCATGAATATGTTTAAATAAACAAAAATCTTCCTTTTTTTTTCAGTGGTTTACGTGTCCTGCCATAATGGGACAAAACAATTTGAATTGTTTAGAAATAATTTTGTTTATTCTTGGTAGTTCATCATCTGCCTAGCCTTTTCCCAACTATATTGAGGTCGGCTTCCTGTAAAACCAGATGCAGCTGGATATCAGTATTTTACATGGAGTGACTGCCTGTCTGACCTCCACAACCCAGCAACTGGGTAATATGATACCCTTTGGAAAGACTGGTTGTCAGACTTTTGAGCTAAGACCTACAAATGACAACAAGGACCAACGTTTTTACGTGCTTTTAGAGGCACGGAGGAAACTCGCTATTATAGATGGTCACCCATACCAACCTCGGCAAGCGCGGCTTAACCTTAAAGGTCGATCTGTGCGGCAGCTATTATTTAGCCACGATCTCTTCCTCTGTCTAATCTTGGCATAAAATCGGTTATGATTTTTTTTTTGTTATTACGTGTCTATAAAGCTAAATGTTTGTCAAACCAATACGATTCAAGCCAGCAAATTCAAACAGTAACATTGCCAGCGATTTTAATTGTTACTGTCCTTATTTTTCCCAAAGCTTCTCTTAACAGGAACATACATTTTAATGAAAGACAAGAGTACATTTAACTATTTCGAACTGCAAAATTGTTAAAAGAGCAATGTAAACTGTCGTAACATCTGGCACAACGAGTTTTCAAATTACGACGTTTTGCAATGTTTATGCATCAGTTGAACTTAATTAAAATTTTAACCATGTTGTTATACTTAATTCTCTTTTTATTTTTACAGCAAAATGCAGTTTTGAAATCTTTTTTTTACTTTTTTCTGCTTTCACCATGCCTCTGCTATATCCTCTTGCATCTGTTTTTCTTGTATGCAACCATAACGATTGACTGATCTAAAACACTGTTGACGAAGGTCACCGAAAAACAATCAAATTTAAAAAAAAACATGGGAGAATAGATGCGCTCCTGAAAGAACTGGGTATTCCCGATTAATTCAACGTATTTGTGGAGCCAGAGGCATGTCCTAACTATGACGGGTTCTTCGTCTTACGTATGCATCAATTTCTCCTACACCAGATTTTCTTTTTCAAGAGACGCTTCACATTTTTGGGAGGTAAAATATGAGTCTCCTGCCCAACGAAGAGCAAACGATACTGTCAGACATTTATTGACTGAAAAATTATGCGTGACCATACATTAAAAGAATATAATCATGTTGTAGCGTTATAGTCGATTCACTAAAATCAACTAAACGCACCTCACTAATTACGTGTCACATCCCTAAACCTTGAGTTGTCAACACGTCATTCTAGAAGCGTCGATGCTCCCACCTATAAAAGCTCGCGCAGGACTAAACAGGTCCTTTTTCAATAGCTCGCTTGAAGCTGCTTTGCTTGAAGTTAACAACCTCGTCCTTTCTGTTTTCTTCAGTTAAAAATCCACTCTGTACCTTCAATTGCCCTTTACGTATTAAGACCGCGGTGTCCTTTTAAGACAGTTCCGTGACTCGAGACACGTCCGTTAGCGATATCAAAAAGTTTCTGCCGTCGTTCCTGTGAGTAATGTGTCAGTCGCATGCGGGGCTTAAATCTTTGTTATCGACCGCATAATACTCAACAGCTGTTCCAAAAGCATCTTGAATTTAAAGTAACGATCTTTTGATGTGGCATTGCACGTACACACGATGTTAAACAGACCATCGCATTGCCTTCATCTGTGCATAAAACTAAGTGACATTTAGTAAATGTTATTTGCTCGGGAAAATCAGAAATTACTTTTATATTTTTTGCTCAATATGTGTGCCCAAGATATTATTTTGTTTATGGGTGCAGGAGTTCGAAACATTCGACAGCGCTCCAGATTACAAATTATTGACATGGCTCAAAAGGCTGCACTTAACTGGGACCGGGCAAGACATGTCTGTCGCATGCCAAACGAGCTGTAGGCACGCAATGCTCATAATTGCTGCCTTGAAACAGCGACACTGGCTTGCAAAAAACCACGTATGAGATGGCGAGATGACCTGGATGTCATTTCTTAAGAGTTGTAAGGAGGTAGTGCACAGTTGGGAAAAATGGAAGGAGACATTTGCCCAGCAGTGGGGCAATACAAACTAATTATGTACAACGGTAAAAAATACATAATTAAACCAATACCGGCGCAAAATTTATAACCCATAATCTAGTTTATTATTTGTTTGGGTGTTACTACTAAACGGGTCACGCAAAAACGTTATGCCTATAATATTTATAGTCTGTCAACGTTTCTGACTTAACTACCGACCTCGGATTAGTTGACGGGTAGTTAGAAGTTAATGATTCGTTATGTGAAGTGGAACGTACGAGAAATATTTTCTTATGGACGTTAGTTAGAATGCCGTCATTGTATTGATGGCCTTATGTTGCAGGAAATGGGTTTACTTATCATTTGTTTTGTTTTTATGTTTCGTAAATCTTGCAAGGTTTATGTCGTTGTAATATAGAGATGGTTAAATTTAGAGAGATACTGACAGACCCGGAACAACTACTTTTAGATCTCACAAATATTTGGTCCGAGAGGGAATAGAACCCGCGATAAGCTGCAAAGCAGTCAACCGTTCACCGTTACGTGAACCATGCCGTCATGAGTTTTAATGGCATATGCGTGTTAGTATGAACTCCAAAAATGTATGTGCTTTTGAGAATTTTATTTATCACGTTTTCCGGGAGCAATGGTGGCCCAGTGGTATCGGTTCCGAGGGTTCGAACCCCGCCAGGCGCATTACTTTGTGTAATTTATTTCATCACCACTGCTCTCAAAACGGTGAAGGAAAACATCGTGAGGAAACCGGCATGTCCTAGAACCAAAAAATTCGAAGACATGTGACATCTACCAAGGCCCGCGTGGTGGATTATGGCCCACTACTTCTCACAGAGGGGAGGCCTGTGTCCCAGCAGTGGTAACATTATAGGCTGATGATGATGATGACGTTTTTCGGTGATATTAAAACGTAATTAAGTCACTCGCGTACGCGAAAATCGACCATGCGATTCATCGTTTCATTTGTAAATTAAAATAACTGAATTCCACATACAGATCCACACACAAAACCAAGGTGGGTCCCTTGGTTCATCCATCATTATCTCATTATCTCACTAAACTCACATATATATACCTACCAAGCTGAAAATCTAAAATTAAAAATACCATACGGCTCTCTAAGAGATGCTGAAAACTTTTCAGCAATTACACCGAAAGCTCTCGGCTTTAAAGTGTTATTAAAACACATCCCTTGAGACTTCAGTTTTCATGAAAATACTAAGCAAATGAAATTATTTTTTGCTTACTAAAATGTGGAATGTGAAATTGAAAATGCGATGTGTTAATCAGCTTAAAGAACTCTTGCTAATGCGTTGGTGTTTTGTTATGGAAAAGACGCATTGGTCTTGGTTCTATTTTAGAGTCCCATTTTTTCGGAGCTAATTGTGTAGACTGTGTATAAACACGTTAAGCCGTATACAGACATCTCCTGCCTCAAAATATAATAATAAATAAATAAATAATAATATTCCACAACTATCACACAACGCCATCTAGTCCCAAGCTAAGCAGAGCTTGTGTTATGGGTACTAGACAACTGATAAACATACTTATATATTTCTAAATATATAAATATTGTAGATTAATTACACCCATCGTGCTCATCACACAAACATTTGTTCTGGGTGGGAATCGAACCCACGACCTCCGGCATTGCAGTCAGGGTCACTAACCACTAGACCAACAGGCCTGAGGCATACAACGATATACTTAAGCATGTGTCAACACATCGTGGCTAAATAATAACAGCCGCACAGTTTAATCGTCATGGTTAAGCCGGGTTTGCTGAGGTTGACCTGTAAATGGATGGTCTTTTAACATAGCTAGTTTCCTTCGTGCCTTTAGAAGCATGTAAAAACGCTGGTCCCGTTTGTCATTTGTAGATATTGACAGTCGTAACTGTTAATCATAAGCTTGAAAGTCTATCAGTCTGTCTTATCAAGAGGTGTCGTGTTCCCCGTTAAGGTGGCGGTTCGCGCCAGAGACCGCGACAGGAGACCGAGACAGGAGACCGTGACAGGAGACCGCGACTCTACTTAACATTAGGCAATGTATGAGCGGCAGTTCGCGAGCAAGACACAGACAGGAGACAGATACGGTAGCGATATCCGGTCGCGGTCTCCTGTCTCGGTCTACTGTTGCGCTCTCGGATTCTGGAAGTTGTAAATAGCTCCATGGAACAAGCTAGGCAGATTGATTGAGATAACAGCCAATTGTTACAGCAACATTGACTGTGGCAACGTTTTAAATATTTCTCCACGTATTTCTTTTCCCATTCTCAAAACGAGTATATTACCCGTTACAAAATAATCCAGTCCACATAATCTATAGCCTTCCACGTAACGTATGGGCCCCACCCCTTCCTTTACCTCAACTAATTGCTACACGCGAGCCATAAAAGGTAGTCATGGTCCAAAGTTACCACTTAAGACATTACTCACGGGAACTATTTCCATATAATTTTTGCCCAATCATAGAACACTTAGGAAAATTTGTTGCGTCCCTTGGGATAATCAGGGGTACTTATTGCGATGAAATATCCTGGAAATTGGGGTGTATTAAGATGGTAGAATTAGTATATTTTTTAATGTAGTTGTTGAGGACTCTTAGGAGGTTGTGGTCGATTAGTCCTAATTGCAAAAATGTATACACGTCAGCAGGTCAACCTACCCGAATCTGTCTAATTTTACCAATCAAACATTAACCTTTCACTGTTCTGACAAGGTTAAAAATCTATTAAAGAAATATGACAGATTGAGGTACGTGGATGTGTGTGATCTGTACGTGTTTTTTTTTTCTTTTTGGTCGTGGTGGATTATTAAACACTTCCTTTCACAGAGACGAAGCCTGTGTCCTGGCATTGAGAACATTATAAGCCGTTGATGATGATGATAAAAGGTTTAAAAACTGTCCGTAGAAGAAGGAAAAGCATAACAAAGAGAATTCCAATATCCCCAGCCTGAAAGACAGTCCACTGCTGGACATAAACCTCTCCAACTTTACGCCATTTAACTCGATCCTCAGCCACTCTCATCAGCTTTTACCAAAAAACCTGCGCAAAGCGTCTGTGTGGGGCAAGAGACATTCCCAAGTACTTATTGCCATAACCGTTATCCTGCGCCACCATCAAGCCGTCTCAAAAATAAATATAATAGTAACATATTACATCCAAAAGAATAAACACGGATTCAAATCATCTAAACGGTAAAAGGTCGAGTACCACTCAGAGAGACCCAAAGAAAATCTTCACAAAAGTAAGATTATCCTGTTATAGAATTACACTTCCCTCAAGGGAGAATATGTAAAAAAAATATGTATAATAATATAGTGATATAAAAAAGATGTTCCAACGATGTTAGAATGGAAGTCATGAATAATTGAGTGGACCGTGGAGGCGGCTATAAGTCACGAATCGATGACAGGGATGTACTATTTCTGGATAAGTCGTCAAGGCTTGGACGAGGGTTTTTCATTTCTAGTGGACGTTGGGTTTATTATTTATTTATGGACTGTGATGTTTATATCTTTGTAGGGTTTTGTGCTTATCATGTTTTAAGTTAGTCGAGAAGCTTAATATTTAATAACGATGTGGTGATATTTTATTATGTATGACAGGACTGGGGTTGCTAGGCAAGTAAAAATTCTCAGGCATCGTGGCCCATAGGGTACTTACATCAATATTAAAATCAGAATAAACGAATAGAAAAATTATAATTAATTAAAACTTTTCTATTTGTATGCAAGGAAGAAATAAGCTTGTTTTAGGTTAATTCACGTTTGATGTCCATTACCGCTATCGATCTTTTAATTTTGCTTTTTTTCGACCCTGAAATATACTTACGTAAAATAAAGAGTACTACTATCTCGTTTACATTTAATTCATGATTCCGGTCTCGACAGCACGCAGCAATGCTGTCACTAAGGTGCCGCACAGCCATGTTGCCGCTGCATTGCAGTCGCGGTATTGCTGCTAATAAAATTTCGGAATATAATCTCATAGATAAAGGTATCAATGCAAGGTATCAGTTATAAGTGTTGCCGGTATTGGAATCATACCTTTATATATCTTTTTGTTTTTCAATACATTTCCCAATAAATAAGCAACAACACATTCTTTAAAAACTAGATAATTATATTGCTTTACTAGTGGAGTAAGGTCTTTTTTCGAATTTACTTTACCATTAGTTACCACTGTCATGGTGTGCAAAACAGTCTTCTATTTCTCTCTCTCCATCTTTCCTCCTTCCCTCCTCCTCTGCCTTTGCCTCATCCACAACATACTTACCTCCACGTCTCCTGTCCACCCTATTTGTATTCGGATTGCGGCCCGCATGTTCCTCACTGCGCCCCAAGATTGGTTATGCTTACTTAGGTTATTATGTTGGCGGTTTGTGTGTGTCTGTGATGTTGGCAACATTGTTTATTTAGTGTGTCTGTTTGTTTCTATTGTCAGGCTGAGAGTACTGTGGACTATTAGGAGGAGATTATGGAAGGAGAAAGAATCTGAGTAACAATAAATGTGTTATTTTAATGTAATTAAATCGCAAATCATGAAAAGACATGATATTATTATGATTTACATTAATAAGTTGCCTAAGTATTTAGTTAATTAGGTTATAGGTATGATAAAAAAATAATAAGTAGGTGATCTTTTTTTTTTTGTCAAAAATGAAGAAATTCTACCAAATGCAAAATGTTGAAATCTTATGAATTCAAACTTATATCAAGTTGTTTGATCAGTATTAAACCAACTATTTGGTAAATCTTTCACATTTTATAACCGTTTGTTTAAAATTATATGAGATTTTAACAATAGTTAGTTTAACTATTGTTCAAACAACTGGCACTTAGTACGTTTTATGAATTCGACAAACATTAAAAACATAAGATTAAAGGAATTTTTCAAATAGAAAAAAATTAATCTGCCATTATTACCTAGTAGACAAATCGTTACTTAATGTTTATGAAGTCCCAATGTACAGGAAAATATAATCACTAAAATATGCTTGAAATGCAGATTTTTTAACAACACCTAAATATTTTTTTCTTCAGTGGCCTGAACAATCAGAAAATAATAAATGACGAAGCAGTAGAATACATTCTTGACAATAACAGTCCACAAATATCAGATAAATATTAGATGCCAATGAGCCCTATTCCTCGTTGTCATGTCCAAGAGTTGTGTGTTTTCCCCTCAACACTGGTATATTGGAACTAAATGAATTCCCCTAGAAGATATTTGTTAGTCACTTCAGAATCCTCCTGTTTAAGAACAATTTGGTATATTAACGTTTTGCTATGTGTTTGAGTAACACTTACGAGTGATACTCAAATATTATCACGTCGAATATTGGAATAATAATGCGTTTGTTTGTAAATATCACTTCCCCAGGAGATGGCTAATAAACTTGAAAGAAATGATGTTCAATATTTCTTTGATTTCTTGTCTTAAGTCTTCAGTCAAAATAAAATAAAAATTAACGCAGAAATATAAACAAAAATAGTGATTGACAAAAAGAGAAGTTTGACCCCGACGTGATTTGAACACGCAACCTTCTGATCTGGAGTCAGACGCGCTACCGTTGCGCCACGGAGTCGCTTGATAATTGCTCGAAATAGGTGAACTGTTCATGTGGATACAAAATATGGAGCTAAAGTATCTATTAGTAAGCAGTTTAAAAAAGAGATTGTTTTGTCTATGATGGATTCCTGAAAAAAAAGAAACACTTCTCCGTCCCGTACTTTTATTATTGATGTCTTTAAAAAACAGATTCATAATATGAATCTGTTTTTTACAGACGTCAATAATTTCGCAAGTTTTTCCACAGAAAGTACGGCACGCAAAAAGAAACACTTCTCCGTCCCGTACTTTTATTATTGATGTCTTTAAAAAACAGATTCATAATATGAATCTGTTTTTTACAGACGTCAATAATCTCGCAAGTTTTTCCACAGAAAGTACGGCACGGAGAAGTGTTTCTTTTTTCAGGAATCCATCATAGACAGAACAATCTCTTTTTTAGGGTTCCGTAGTCAACAAGGAACCCTTATAGTTTCGCCATGTCCGTCCGTCCGTCCGTCCGTCTGTCCGCAGCTTAGCTCAGAGACGCCCAGCACTAGAAAGCTGTAATTTGGTGTAAATATACGGATCTGTTGCGTCAAAAAAGTGGTAAAATAAAATCTCGTAAAATATTTTTTTTTAGGGTACCTCCTGTACACGTAAAGCGGGGATGTTTTTTTTTTTTCTCGCGTACCCTTTAGTGTGGGGTATCATTAAATAGGCCTTTAAAAAATATTGGTAGTTTCCATCAACAAATTTTTGATAAAAAGATTCGTTTGTGAAATATTAAGCTTTAAAGTGCTAATTTTTGCCCTACTCGAGTGTCCCCCCCCTCTACCAGCTAAACGGTTATGTTTGGGGGTGTGAAAAAATTTACAATAGTAGTATATATAACGAAGTTTAAAAGAAAATTATCATGACTAAGTGGGCTTTACAAGTTTACGAGTAATAGTTGACCAACTTATAAAACGTACTGGGATAACATTTTCCTAAACAAAATGTATCGGAGAACAACTGCAAATGTAAGTTTGTCAACTTCATTTTTACAGCTATAATAGGTAGTGGAGTGGAGTGGAGTGCAGTGGAGTGGAGTGCAGTGCAGTGGAGTGGAGTGGAGTGGAGTGGAGTGGAGTGGAGTGGAGTGGAGTGGAGCGGAGTGGAGTGGAGTGGAGTGGAGTGGAGTGGAGTGGAGTGGAGTGGAGTGGAGCGGAGTGGAGTGGAGCGGAGTGGAGTGGAGTGGAGCGGAGTGGAGTGGAGCGGAGTGGAGTGGAGTGGAGCGGAGTGGAGTGGAAGGGAGTGGAGCGGAGCGGAGTGGAGTAGAGCGGAGTGGAGCGGAGTGGAGCGGAGTGGAGTGGGGTAGTGTGGGGTGGGTGGTCGAAAATCGCTTGAACCTTTTTAACAGGTTCATAGCGATTTTCGACGTGGCTTGACACCTCTCAAGTTTTTTTTTTAATACGTCATAAATCGTAAACCTTTCAAAGTTGGAACCAACTACAAGAACTTTTATAGTATGTTATTACTTGCTGCTACGGAACCCTTTATGGGCGAGTCCGACTCGCTCTTGGCCGGTTTTTTGTAAGTAGTAAAAACTGTTTGACCCCGACAGGATGTTGTTTACAAGCGATAGGCCACGGTGACACCTACCATCGCATGTGAGATCATTCAGCCAGCCGTCACCGTAGGTTACAACTAGTCTGTAGTGTAAATAAAAAAGACTTGTCTCCTATGCTGGTAAAACGAAGACTTCCTATACAATACCGCCCTCTTCGGAATTTACAAACGTGGTATTATTTTGGAACTACTATCTTAAGAAACCACACACATACACCATACACACACACACTAACAAATCAGCAAACTAAGTAAGTTATTACAACAGTCAGGTGCGGTTTATAATACCCACTCATACAATATCGAACAAGACAATTTCTGATATTATGGAAATCAACTCACCATGCCTCCTTATACAAGTTTGTGAATAGTTCTGAATATTTAGGTTATTATGAACAGATGTGTTGAGGCTCTGAAACAAATGTGTATGAAAGAATTTGTTAGTTTGAGCGAGATATAAGAGACGGGTTATTTATTAGCTTTTTGAATAACTGAATGTGTTTTTGAAGTATTTTGTAAGAGAATCCAGAGGTTCAAATATTATCATGAAGTGACTTAATTGGCGTGTAAAAATGGATTATCGAAAAAGGACGGTCTTACCATCACGTAGCGCGGAGCGCGTGGCTAATAAGGGCTGAACGCGTACTTGAATGCGTTTTCTATTTTGTACTACCCTTGTTTTCAATGCAAAGAGAGATCCTTTCAAGCAACCTAAGAAGACGCATTTCCATGCTACGCAGCATCATGCGTGTGCCAATATCCTTAATAACAAAAAACCTACCTGTTCCTTTATATTCCATTTGTGTTATGGGGCCGCGGTACCCTGCTTAAGGTTACAGTCTATAACAATTTGACCAATTCCTATATAAACAAAAGAAAGCAAAACAGTGCTAATGAAGAAATCCATTCTACATTAATCTTCAAATGAAATTCAGTAATGACATTTTAATTCTGCCATCTTTTACCACTTCGAAGGCGGACCGAGGTCATGCTTTAATAAACAAACAAAATATTTAAACACTTCTCACTAAACACGGTTGTTGGCGTAAAAATAAGGACGAAACTTTTCTAATTTTGTGCTCGAGAACCTCTGACCACAGATCAAGAAAAAAGGCCTTGGGCTATGAGACTTGCACGAGTAGGCTCTGAAATAAGTAAAGTCATGTCGCGGGATCACGTCACGCTTTTCTTTGTAATGAGCTATTTCTCAGCCAGGTTTGCATTTCGTTCATCATCAGCCTATAAATGTTCCCACTGCTGGGACACAGACCTCCTCTCTGTGAGAGTCCGTAATCTACCACTCGGGCTCAGTGCGGCAGTGCGGATTGGTAGATGTCACATGTCTTCGAATTTTTGCTTCTAGGACATGCCGGTTTCCTCACGATGTTTTCCTTCACCGTTTTTAGAGCAGTGGTATTGAAATAAATTACACAAAGTAATGCGCCTGACGGGGTTCGAACCCACGACCTACAACTCGTAAGTCGAGGCCGATACCACTGGGCCACCACTGCTCTACATTTCGTTGTTTAAAGATAATTGGACAATTTTTAAATTAAGTTGTCGAAAAGAGATCAATGTAGACCACTGTTTTTCATGAGTCGCGGGTTCATAGTGCATTTAATCTCACATTCACAAACAACCACACCCGCAACAATTACCTACTTTTAAGTCATATTAATGTTTGTACGATGCTCGGCTACAACATCGTACAAACATTAATAGCCCGCGACATGCATCGCAGCAGACAATTACTCAGTTACTGCGATAATTGTAATCTGTTAATAGGCCTATTATGTGGGAACCTTAAGAGTAAGGGTTCTAGAAAATGCCTAATATACTATGTTTATTATGCGACTACACGTTAGGGGAACACCCTAGAGGTATGAGTTTCGGCTCAAGGGATTCATGAGGAAGGATAGTTAAAGACAGACTGGATCGAAACAAGATTTTCATTGTTTGTTGTGCAAAACAGTTTTTTTTATTTTCATCATCATCATGATTTTTCAGCCTACTACAGTCCACTGCTGAACATCAGCGTCTTTCAGGGAACGCCACAGCGCACGATCTCCCGTTTTTTCATTTTTTTTTTTCATCCAGGCACTGCCAGTTACCTGTTTTAGGACATCGGTCCATCTTGCCGGGGGCGTCCCACCCTACGTTTACCTACGCGCGATCTCTATTCGAGAACCTTCCTATTCTGCCTTTCGTCGGTTCTGCGGCAGACATGACCAGGAACATAAAATATAGAGGCTGTATCGCAGACGTGAGTGCCGTTTCTGGGCGCGTCCTTGTTATCCTGCATTGTCATCTCTCAATGATTCCGTGCTCTGTGCTTCCGCCCATCGACTGATTAAATAAACAAAAAGTAGGATTTTATGTGCCCGTAATCTTTGCAATGAAACTCTTTGAAACTACTTAAATATTTTAGCGCCTTTGACCACATTATTAAGGTGTAAATGGGTTTATGAGCTGAAGTTAACGATGATTTGTTTGACTAAGTTTTTTTACTGGCTTTGTTTTTATTTTGTTTGTTGAAAGGTACTTCAGCTGTGGCTATGAGAGGGGTTTTAGGGGCTCCAATTTTGAGTAATTAAAAAATGTGTTCATATTTTTTTCTTTACTAATAAAAAATCAATTGCTTGTATGTCGGAGTATCACATAAGGACTACTTGATCATTTTGTTGTAATAATATTGTCAGGTCAAGATTTAATTGTTTTTTTTTTTTTTTAATATTCCTGAAATAACGTATATTCGTCACCACTCGAGTGAAGCCGGGTCGCTAGTAATTTATGCAGTTCAATATTGACGATTTCATCAGATGGGCAGTCGGCAAATATACCAGCAATGGTGTCAAAAATGTTCTTTATTTGCTATTTATACCTATTTGTTTACCGTTGAGAACTTTTGCGACATAGTGCAATGCTGCGCTACGGGTCATGGGTTCGATTCCTGTTCTGAACAAATATTTGTATGATCTATAAGCAGTTGTTCCAAGTCTAGGTGTTTGTGTATAATATTTTGAATGTTTGTAAACGCATCGACCATACAGGAGTTGATAATATGTATTCTAAAAATAAGTCCATTAGTTTCTGAACAACACCCTCTCATAGTATACAGACATAACAAAGTTCCAATGGAGTCACAATCTATCAATTCATTCGCACGTAGATTTCCCTCGGCGCCGTGTTACTGCGATTCTGACAATCAATACTGCAATATAATACTTTTGTTTCTCACAATTGAGTTGCTATGCAAGTGATGTTTTGAATTTTCATTGCGAGTTTGAAGAAGGAACATATCACCATAATTTTGAAGTATTGTAAGCGGTGTTGGTAGGGGTTTCACACTCGTAGGAAACACACACGAAGTTTTCAGGAGATGTATTTCAACGAACACAGTTACAGGTGATGAGGTGATACAGAATTTACAAGCGATGATGGATGGTTTTGGATGTAAATATAGGGATATTCCCGTCGACCAAGACCTTAGGACGAAGGTCGGGAAATGAGGTCCCTCTATCCAAAAACTCCTTACGGATAATAGTTAGCAACAGCTATCAGAGGTGTCCCTGGTAACCTTTCCAAGTAGGACGAAATTCCAGAATGCACTCTCTAGGTAGCTGTGAACTGAAGAAATTTATTGATCCAGCGAGGGTCATTAAGTCACGGAGAATCTTAACACCGCGGTTCAGAAATGCGCGTCATAGGCACAGCGCCATCTAGTGGTGAGTGGCGGAACCTTTTTATTGACAACTGGATCAGTAAACTTCTGTTACTTATAATATCTAATATACATGATAGATGGTGTGTTACAGTATTTAATTATATTTCTTTGTCATTGACAATTCAAAAGTGCCTGTAAATGGCCTACTTGAAATTATTTGATATGATTTGAAAATTAAAATGGATCAGGTTAGGATTAAATAGCAGGATCTTAGAGCAATCGAAGGAACTCTTCCATAAATAACAGCAAATCATCAACGATTGACAAGAACTATGCTCGGAGTTCGGGAACATGGATATTCGGCGAAGAACCAGAGTCACCGACATAGCTCACTAAATTTGCAAGTTGAAGTGGCAATGGGCAGGCCACATCGCTCGTAGAACTGACAACCGATGGGGAAGAAAAGTTCTCGAGTGGCGACCACGGACTGGAACACGCAGCGTAGGTAGGCCTCCCACTAGGTGGACCGACGACATCGTGAGGGTCGCGGGCAACCGATGGATGCAAGTGGCGAATTGTCGTTCGGCGTGGCGGTCTAAGGGGGAGGCCTATGTTCAGCAGTGGACGTCTTCCGGCTGATGATGATGATGATCAGCGATTGTGGCTATCGTATATCTTTAACAAACCTGTAGCCACAAAAAAGGTTCAATAAGTATTTTGTTCCCACACGGAACGTTTGATGTTAATTGATGTCAGTTAATATGCTTTTATCAAAACTATAATTACCAAAACTCAACTCCAAAGCCCTCAACAATTAAAATCTTATTAATAAACTTGTAAACTCTCCAATAGCGAGTCCAATGCAAGTTCTTAGAAACAACTTAACTTGCGTATTACGCAAGTTACTACAAGATTTGTCGCCAACTCATGCTATGCACTTGCCGAAGTTTAATACTTGTAAGTTTTGTAAAGTTTAAAGCTTTTGTAAGTCTGTATGATATTGTGTGTGATGTTTAAGTTTTTGTTACTACTTTGTCATAATATGTGAACTTTTTTTAACTAGTGTAGTTTCGTTTTTTTCTGTCTTATATAGGTTTATCGATAAACTGATACGGTGGATGAAATGAAGTCGTTTAGTGTCAGGTTCTGAGAGCTTAACGATTTGCTGTTTTCGATCCATTATATTATAGAAAAAAAGTGTAGCGTTGACCCCAAGTAGAATTGAATAAGGACAGGAAGATGATAAGTATAATTATTAACTTTTTAACAGACTTCATATCATTTGTCGTGCCCCCAGCGCCAGGCTACGAATCAGTAAAATAAAAGTTCCTCTCTTTCTGCTCCTCTTAAGCTCCGATTTGTAAAATATTATGGTGTACAATAAAAAGTATTATATCTGTCTATCTACATAAACCAATGATATTATAAGTCATAGATATGTTATACACGTACAAAACAACAGAAAAAAGCGTACCGCGCAGAGAGGCAGCACACATACACACTTTTTATTCACACACATTACATTTCACTACAAGTAAAAAGGATAGCTTGATAAAACCAATATGAAAAAAAGTGACAGCTAGATGGTGACGCTCTCTCTTTTATCTCACTCGCACTCTCACTCGCACTCTTTCTTTTACGACGCCATATTACAGAAACGTAATGTTTTATTTGTGAAAATATTAAGATAAATAATATATTTACGAATGATAAGTGATTCTTTGACTTTTAGAAGTCTTGCTTGTATAATTTGTACAATATCTCATCACACACGACGGCATTTTCGGTGGTTTTGAGTCACTTTTACTTTTGACTCACTCTGTAGTACGTGAAGTGCATCCGTTGTCGCTGACAACGTCGGACTGAGGTCAAGGTTTGTGAATCAACCACATTTGAGCGCGTCTGTTTTTGAGCGCGTATAACGTATCTACACCTTTTTTACTTATAATATCATTGACATAAACACAGAGATATAGAGTAGATGTAATAAAATCAAACAAAACAACAAAAATCGTGAATATTCTCTGTCGAATATATCCGACTGGCGTAATGGGCCCGAAAACATTTGTCGGATATATCCGACGTTGGCAGTTAAAAGGTTAATTATGTTTTAGTAGAAGATCATCATCTACGAGTATTATTATAAGAACGTTATACATGCTTTATACATACTTTACTTTTTACGTTTCTGTTCACCTGACAACGTCTATGCTAAACTTCAAGATGATGTGAAACAAAAAGACTTATTTTCACATTTATTTAAGTTTGGATCACTTAATATAGGAATGAAACTGCTGGGCTTCTCCACCATAATCTTTTGAAAAATTAAATAAAAGCAAGGATACCCAATTTAATCCCCTTTTTCAGTCACCCACTTTTTACATCATGTTCAAATATATAAGCCTCTTTATCCTCAAATCGTGAAGAGTATTTGACGAGTGGCAGATTTAGAACGGGAATGAGACTCGACATCGTAAGTCGTGTCTAAGTGTTTGTGATTTATCTTATTTTCTAAGAGCGTATTTTTTTGTGTGGCGTATTTGAAGGGTTTTTATGTTTTTTTTTAATTTCTACATTAGCAGCTATTCTTAGTTTTCTATTAAATAAGATACGTGTGCAACGTGTTCGATTTAGGTCCATATAAACTTAAAAAGGAGGCAGCTTGATCAATTCCGTCAATAAAATTATTCTATAAATGGGGTCGGAACCAAACCCCTTTCTGAATGGTAGCCATTTTTGTTTTGCTTTTTTATCGTAACCGGACACAATATTGTACTTCTTTAATACGAATATTACCCAAACGTAAGCGCGACAAAAACTCAAAAAGCCCAGTTTTTTACTTAAAATTTAAAATATGCATTTAGATCTTATTTCGAACATTGAGCAACCGCTGCGCTTGTTATACAAACATCAAAATATAAAATTTTGAAAACCAACTTATTTTTACGACAGCATATATTACTATGTTTAAAAATTGATACATTTATTTACTTGAATAAAATTAAATACTAACATATTATAATTGTGTACATACTGCTTTATAACAGTCTAATACGACATAGCTGATATAATTATTTTTATGAAACCAATATTTATCTGACCTCCACATACCAGTTATTGAGTAAAAACAAGACCTTTCAAGATTTCTACCTTATTCTTTTTAACAAAAGTACGTCGATTTTCTATTTTATTCTGAAAAAACACGTTATTTACTCTTCAAATAACCCAGTTTACACCACATTGTTTATTTCAAAAAACGCATGAAACTAAACAGTTAAAAAATAACGTTCGCTCCAGAAACGTTAAACTAGAATCAAACACCTAACAGTAAAGACGTTATGAAGCGACGTTAAGAGGCTTTCAGCTCAAGATAGAGCCTCTAACGTCAGATTTAGTACTAGTGACGTCACAGGCTGTCCCGAGTCGGATTATCTCCTAACTGTTTTAGTGTAACACTCTGCTTCGGTCAGTAACATGGATTTCATTGAGCCAGTTGAGTTGTACTAAAATAGAAAGATGAAGGTCAATTGGTAAAGACTAAAATACAGTAACAAGAGATGTAAACATAAAAGGTTTATAAGAAAAGTCTGTAGATAAGTTCTGTCTACAAAATTAATTGTTGAGCAAAGTTAGACCTTATTGTCATTAACCGTGATATTGCAGTCATACAATACAATTTGTCTACCAACTTATGTAGTCCGCATGTCCGTCAGTGAGATTATCAAAAAATATTCGCCTCGTATTTTTTTCTTTTTGTACGACTGTCAAAATTGATGGAGATACAACGCTTTCAAAATTGGCAATACGTCACAATTTAGTACAATTTCTACTGAATTCTGACGTCACCAGCCACTCTCGAGTTTCGATGTTATGTTTCGAAATGTATGGCTTGGCTGTTTCGTTGCTTCAGAAACTAAATATTCGCATCACCGTCACGTAGCGAAACAGCCAAGCCATACATTTTTACTGATATGTAGAATTTGTGAAGTTTGGGTCGGTAGAGTTAGGCCGTGTAGATTCAGAAGTTTGGCTTAACATGAGATCTGATATCTTTTTCACAGGCTAAACACTATGTCGTCGTCTGGCAACATTTTACATGAAATGTTTGTGGTGGGATACATTATTTGAAAAGAAAACTAAACCATCAACTACAAAATCTCGACAATGCTTTTTTTTTTTTTTTTTTTTAGGGTGTCAAAATCATCAAATGAGTCCTCCCGCCCTGGGTGGGGCGGGAGGGACTGTCAGACTCTTACTGACTAAAATCCACCCGTGTTCCGTCGGATGCCCTTTAATACGTTCCGGGGCCACGGTATCCTGGATTAAGAAAAATCCGCGACCCCGGCAGGCATTTGGCCCCATAAGGGGCCCCGTCGGTGACGCGTGAAACACGACGCGCCACCGACCCGGGCTTGGTCCTTGGTCGGACGGCGAGCATACCCATTACTCACCGTCCGCAAGCCCGCTCCGCCGCTGTGCCCTCTGCTGTTCAGAGGGACACGCGTTGGAGCGTCCACCCGACAGGCTATTTGCATACGGGCAAAGAAACCCCTTAGGCACAAGTGCCTAAGGAGAGTCTTTGCCCGCATCCCAGGGCGCACCGGCCCGAAAAACTGGTCTTCCCCCCGGACGTATCCGAGAGGGAACTCCAGTCCACGGGCGCACGTGGAGGTTTCCTGTCTTAGCACCCCATCTCTCTCGACAATGCTACGAGATTGCTACGAAGCTACGAGACCGCTACGAAATGACTACGAAAGTTGATATCCCTAAGTAACCTAGTATATAAAACTTCGTATCCTCATGATTTGTCGTACAATATGCAGTTTATATAAACAGGCTGTTTTTCCCTCCCCTCACCCCTCTCTTACCCTTCTACGCTGAAAGCAATCGTGGAACTTGTAAACATGTTTGAAATTTTTCATCATAAGTGCTTATCCACCAAAGTTAGTGTTATGTGAGTGAGTGTGTGTGTATTTGGTAGTTTTTGTTTTACTATAAGATCAGTGGAGCTTTTCGAAGTTTATGATGTAACATTAAAAAGTGCTTTCAAGTTAAAATGTGTTTTTGGGAACAAAATTATGTGTTAAGTTTTAAACGGTTTAACAACTTAGATAATAAAGTACGAATTTTTGAAACTGTCAAATTTCATAAATTATGTTAGTTTAAGAAAATGTGATACAGTAAACGGAAAAAAAGCGAAAAACAAAAATGCTATTGGATTCTTTATCGAACCCAGCACTACTTACTTGACTTTTTTTTTCTGTGTTATAAGAGCGTTCACAAGCATTTAAATACTTTATACAAATTACACAAACAATCACACTAACCAAAACAAGTACTTGCAGGTCATACTGGCCTGTTGGTCTAGTGGTTAGTGACCCTGACTGCTATGCCGGAGGTCGTGGGTTCGATTCCCACCCAGGACAAATGTTTGTGTGATGAGCACGATCATTTGTTCTGTGTCTGGGTGTAATTTATCTATAATATGTATGTATTTAGAAATATTTAAGTATGTTTATCAGTTGTCTAGTACCCATAACACAAGCTCTGCTTAGCTTGGGACTAGATGGTGTAGTGTGATAGTTGTGCAGTATTATTATACAAATATAAAACCCGGGCGGGCATCGAACCCGAGACACAGCGCAACAATAAATCTTTCAGCTACTACGTCAACCGTGCCATCAAAGAATACAATCCAATTATTTTAAAATCACACTTTACTAGCATACTCAAATAAAATAAAAAACACAAATACATTATATGTCTTTGAAAGAAGAACGGAATCCCCACCCGAGGCAAATCCCATTCAAAAGCGTTTAAAAACCTTATCAAAGCTACGTAAGGTTTGAAAGAGCGACTTATAAAATGCAGATATTTTTTCCCTTTAAAAGTTAAGGCTTGGCACACACGTACTGTTTTAAACGATTTTTGTTGCCATAAAATCGTTTGTTAAGCGATTTAGTATAAAAACATTTTGATTAGCAGACACATTTTCTGGCTGGGTTATGGAAGTTAAATTGATGTATTTTTAATTTGAAGTGGGTTGCTTTTTTATTACTTTAGTTTAGGTCAGAAGTGATATGATTGTTTGGTTGTCCAAAATACAAAGAATTTTTACCGACTTCAAAAAAAAGGAGGTTATCAATTCGACCCGTATGTATGTAATATTATCAGAACTGCCCAGTTTTCATATATGTTAGTCTATATCAGCGTCTGAACAAATGTGCCAAATTTCATAAGTGTATGTATGTATGTTTTTATGTTTGTGCACGCATATCTCCGGAACTATAAGTTCGATTTAAGTAATTCTTTTTTTTGTTGTACTAGGTATTGTTCAACTTAGGGTACACTGCAAGTTTCATCAAAATCGGTTCAGTAGTTTTAGAGATTTTTTATGTTGTGACGGATTACAAGATTAGTGCATATGTAAGAAAATTTTGTATTTTACAAGACTTTGGGTTGAATATGTAATAAATAAACTAAAAAGGGTAAAATAAAAACTTTTTTTAAAAAAAGTACCGACTTCAAAACAAATACAAAAAAGTTTAAAATAACTTTTCTTTCGGAAGTCGGTGGCTTTGTTTTGTTGTGTCATTGACTATTGCCACCGACTTCCGAAAGAAAAGTTATTTTAAACTTTTTTGTATTTGTTTTGAAGTCGGTACTTTTTTTTAAAAAAGTTTTTTTATACTGCCATCGTTGGCATTATGACGAGTTGTCACGTTGACAAATACTTAGTATTCGTGATAGGGCCTCGGTTGTAACATTCGAATACGATTATTCTAGTAGATATTAAATTCGGTTGTGACAATTAAGTGCATGACATATTGTGAATGCCATCATGACAGACCGATAAATAATAATTTTATATTTTTAAATGTTTTTAATGTTTGTTTTTTTTGTATTTAATAATATTTAAAAATGTAAAATAGTATGTAAAGAAAATGAATAAAGAGAATAATAATAATATTCCACAACTATCACACAACGCCATCTAGTCCCAAGCTAAGCAGAGCTTGTGTTATGGGTATTAGACAACTGATAAACATACTTATATATTTCTAAATACATACATATTATAGATAAATTACACCCAGACACAGAACAAATGATCGTGCTCATCACACAAACATTTTTCCTGGGTGGGAATCGAACCCACGATCTCCGGCAGAGCAGTCAGGGTCACTAACCACTAGACCAACAGGCCTGTCAAATATAATCTGACAGGATAGAGAAAAGTCTCTTTTAACTCTGACTCTAGTATTGTTAGTATGCAACCTTCAATACTTTCACAAGTTTAATATTATTCCACTTTCTTTTATTTTTATTGCAATTCAAAAGTTTTTCAATTCACACAATGATTTTTCAAGCAATGAATTAGCAAGTTGAAATGGCAGTGGGCAGGCCATATAGCACGCAGAACTGATGGCCGATGGGGCCGTAACAGAGAGGTATCCAACCTCTTCTGTTCCTTCAATCTCTTTACTTTAAGTTCTTTTTATTGTTTTAATATTAAAAAAAAAATCATGTTTCGAATTTTCAATGTGTCATTGCGTCACCTTCAATTCTTTTCTAGGACTTCAATTTTTGCCACGGCTCCGCCAGCATGTGCTGTAGTGTTACTTTATTTTCTCATTTTACAATATACTAAGTACTTGTTAAACTCCGTTGTTTTTTTAAAACTGCTACACAACCAGTACGACAGCTCCAAATCCAGCAACCTTTCCAGCTTCCTCTCGGAGGACGATGTGTGTGATGTCTCGGTGAACATAAACCCTGGACCCATAGCCAGCCTTGCCTTCGTGGCCGCTAACTTCGACAGCATCCTTGGTATAGCATCCTTGGTAGCAGCATCTCGGTGGACGGCGTGAGACCCCTGCTCTACCCCTAAAGGTGGCGTAACGCTACAAGGTTCTCGAATGGAGACCACGCACCGGCAAGCGCAGCGTAGGACGTCCACCCACAAGGTGGGCAGACGATCTTATGAAGGCCACAGGATCACGCTGGATGCAGGCCGCTTACAACCGGTCCTATTGGAAGTCTAAAGGGGAGGCCTATGTTCAGCAGTGGACGTCTTACGGCTGATATGATGATGATGATGAATGATTTTTCAGCACATATTTTATGGATGCCCGATTACCTGTAACAAATCAAAAGAAACTGCCAAGTCAAGTAAAGTACCGATATCGCGCAGTCGCTGTAAAGTTGCTCGTGTGCACCAAGTCTAACTCAACGCCAAGCGAGGTTAACGCCCGGAAATATTATAGTAACGAGATAAACGGTATTAAAGTGGAGGATGGCAGATACCAGAATACCAATGAGTATTCATATTTTAACGCCAGGAATTGTCACCGTAATGGGTGCAGGTTACAAAAGGAAGGAGCCATTTTTTTTAGATAATGTGCTTGATAAAAATTCTGTCGCCATATTTGAGGTTAATTTTTTGAGTTGAATTAGGTGAGAAGTGATTTTATTTTTTCGGGAAAGATATTTCGATGTTAATGTTTTTTTTTAGGGTTTTGCTTAAGTTGTCATTGGTAGTAAATCATTTTGAATGAGATAGATATAGTCTATCTCATTCAGAGAAGGGTCTTCGCCTTCAAAGAAACGTTAAATGGATTTTTGGCTTGAAAAGAGGTGACTGTCAAAATTACAAAACAAAATTGATATACGGTCAGAAGAATTATAATCATGGTAGTAATGAATCTTAAGGCTGGCTACAACGGCCACTACTCAGCTAGCCCATTACATTTGCTATAAGGACACAGCGTTCAAGTCTGACAGTTCTTTTCCCTCCACCCAGCTATTGAAGGACACCGTGTATTTTAGTCAGTACGAGTCTGACAGTCCCTCCCGCTCTGCTCTGGGTGGGAGGACTCATTTGATGATTTTACAACGGTAAAAAAAGGGGCGGGAGGACACAGCTTATCTGCACTTTGTGAGTGAAAATAGACCGTATCCTCAAAGCAGGCTTAGAGAATTCTAAGACTGCGGTCTATTTTTATGGTATTAGTTATTGGTGGTAGTTTTTCACACAACTTCTACCGCATTGTTGTAGTATCTCCAATTCTCCATACAGGAGAAACTGCGCGTTTAAATACACAAACAGCCAGACCTGAAACAACTTTGACGGCACTGTTAGCGCAGCGACTGAGAGATCGGGTTGCTGTGCTGCGTGTAGCGGGTTCGATTCCCGCACTGAGCAAGTAGTTGTTCCGGGTCTGGGCGTTTGTTTATGTGAGTTTATATGTTTGTAAACGCACTCACGACACTGAATAAATTCCTAGTGTGGGTAAATAAAAAAAACTACACGTAGGCCATATTAATATAAGTTCCGTGCGTGAATTATTGTGTTATTATGAAAACACCAAAACAAAATAAAACTTAATGTATCATAATTTTACCTTGTGTTATAACTCATTATCTGATTCACTTATCCATAATGGTGTAGAACCGTAATAAAAACAAATGAACGACATTCCATTCAATTTAACTTGCAGCCATGGCTATTCACTAATCAACTGAAAAAAAAATTCAATCCTTGGAATTTTCCTTTAAAGGAAATGAATGCTTGTAACTGAATATTATTAAATTGGAATGTCTGATAAAAGGTTATTTAATATTGGAAAAGTAGGTTTTGTAATGTATGAAAATAATTATATTGATTTAGTAGAAATGGAAGTCTTACCACGGGGTATCGTATAATCCAGTTACTGAGTTGTGAAGGTCCGATAGGCAGTCGCTCCATGTAAAATACTGATATTCAGCTGCATCTGGTTTGACTGGAAGCCGATCATAATATAGTTGGAAAAGGCTAGACAGATGATGAGTAGAAATGGAAGTTTCTTTTGCATCGTACGGTGAGTTACAACAATTAGATAATCCGCCTTTGCTTAAATGGTTGATTTTGTTTAGGACACGAATCATTAGAATTTTATACTTTTTTTTCAAATTTTATTTAGGTAATTAATTGTTATTATTCTTTGTACTACGGCGAATTAAGAAGAAACAAAACTGATACAAAACACTGTTTAAACAAAGCACCGCTGCGCTTGATGGTAGTACGCTGCGCGTACGGTTCATGTCCCATGTGTGTGGTCAGTTTCATATAAGCTAATGTGACGTTATATTCATTTCACGGCCCGAACATGCAGACTGGTTTCTTAGATTTTATTTTACGCCCATGAATGACCCGACTCGTAGGCGCGTCGTATTCCACGCGCGCCTCAAAGAGCTGTCAGCACAATGACTGGCCCCCTTAGTTAGTCCCGTAGGCCCTCTAAGGAGGCCCCCCTTGGATGGCCAAAGCCTGTGGGACTAACAAGCCACCGTGACCCCGGAACGTAAAAGGCTATTGAAGGACACCGTGGATTTTAGTCAGTACACGCCTGACAGTCACTCCAGTCTTGCACTGGGTGGGAGGAGTCATTTATGATGAATTTACCACGCTAAAAAAACGCCCTTGAATAAAGTTATCAGCCAATTTGTGTTCCGGCTGTGGGAGTATTGGGTGATTATGCTTCATTGATCGTGTAACTAAAAAAACGGTTAGGTGTAGTGAAAGAGGTTTCCAGAAAATAATACCCGGAATTTCAACAACTGTAGGTCACGTTCATAATTTTAAACAAACTTTCACCATAATTTATCTCCCAAAAAAATCCCTGAAAACGATAATAAATCTATCCGAAAATTTTTAATAGAATAAAAAGAGAAGAAATGTATGAAAAGTCACCACTATTTTTGTACTAGGTATGTGATATGGCAGCGCTCCCAGCGTGCATTCGCAGAAACTGTAATTTATGTATGAGCATTGTCCAGAAGTCCGTTATCACTGGAAGTACGCCAATGTATGATATTGTATAGAACTTTACTGTGGAATTCTAGTTTTTTGATCTGTGACTCTCTGAATTTTTCAAAGGAATATTTTGACCCGATTTTTCATAGCGAAAATGTGTGAAATTCTACCCATTTAAACATTATTTTACACAAGTAACATGACGTTACACAATTTTGCAGGTCGCATAGCCGTCATGGGTGCCAGATTACCGGTAGCTTGTGGTACCGACCGTTGCCTGGGATAGACCGCTTTTTTTTGTTTTTTTTTTTATCGTGGTAAATTCATTAAATAGGTCCTCCCACCCATTACTGTCAGGCTTGTACTGACTAAAACTCACGGTGATACTTCAATGTCCTTTACGTTCCAGGGTCACGGTTACCTGATCAGACAATCCCGCGAGGGGATAGACCGCTACGAGATAAATTCAGTTAGTAGAAATAAGAGACGGGTCAAAAACATGTTTTTCAAACACGGTGTAAGTGGTACGTATTAGGTGCTCCCACATTTATCGACGCGGAATCGGCTTAAGCCGGTCGAAAAAACTTTTATGACGGCTCGCGTCGTCCGAGCCGAGCCGATGCGAATGGTATTAGTAATACCCTTATTACGTTGACGTAAAGGTTTTTTCGACCGGCTTAAGCCGATTCCGCGTCGATAAATGTGGGAGCACCCTTAGATCACCCATGCCTAGATCAACGTGGGCGTATTATGCTATACTTTTTGAATAATTTAACGAGCTCATGAGGTCTTCAAATATAAGCTAAACCAGTTGTACGTAAAAGATCATCCTTTGTAATATCGGTCTTGAATATTGTTCGTGTTCCTACGTGTATTTTGACAGTTTAGACATATTCCAGTTTACACACTATATTTCCAATTGAATATTATACAAAGCTCTGTGACATCTGGCAATTGGCCATATGTCATGTCTTTGGCGCCAAATGGATGCGAATATCGAATGACGTCTGCGCAGTGTCCTCCGGTGCAGAACATAATTATGAGGCCTTGTGCGTATCTTATGAGGTACAGTTTATAGACTATGACAGAAGACGAGGCGTAACGCTACAATAGTATAAAAAAATATTTCCTTGCTTCACAACGTGAGTAATATTTTCTATTGAGATTTTCATACAAAAATCCATAAGGATTAGTTACTTAACTACTCTGTTGTATATTTTCAAAAAAAAAATTATCTCGTTTTTTTTTTGTTCTCGTGGGTTTATTTACAAGTTGCACCCAGGCGAGACCAGCAGCAGCGTTAGCAACATCTAATACCTACTGCGAAATGCGAAAGTTTATATGTTTGTTACTCTTCCACACAAAATCCGTTGTATGGACTGAGATGACGGATAGTTTATTACCTGAATTAACACTAAAAATACCTTTTATCCCAGTATAACATTCCTGTGGGATAATTTTCGTCTTCCACGCAAGCAATTCGAAAGCGAGTCAATGTCTACATCAAAGATAAGGCAAATCAAGAAATAAAGATCAAAAGTCTGATATATGAATTTACCAGTAGTTTTTTTTTATGTTTGATGGGTTTGCTCTTGACCTTAGTCTAGGTCACGAGTGACTAAGACAAGGTCGACGATGGAGCAAGCTTACCCAGGAGAAGCCTGTTCACTCTAACTTTGAAGAGATTAGGGTTGTATGCATTCGGAAACACAGTCCAGGCAGAGAGTTCCACTCCTTCGCTGTCCGCATTATAAAAGACAGAAAGTTCAGCAGACATAACCATCTGTTTGCCATCCATACGCATCCATACGCTGCGGCAAGCCGATGGGGTCGAAAAGTGCTAGAGTGGAGACCGCGGACTAGCAAGCGCAGCGTAGGACGTCCACCAACGAGGTGGACGGACGACCTTATAAAGGTCGCCGGAAGACGATGGATGCAGGTCGCTTCCAACCGCTATATGTGGAGATCTAAAGGGGAGGCCTATGTTCCGCAGTGGACGTCCTATAGCTGAGATGATGATGATGATGATGAACCATCTGTCGGACTGGATCCTACCTTTTCAATAGTGGATGACGTATTTTAAACCTTTCTAAACGTCACCCTCTGCCTAACCTTTTCCTCACTATGTTTGGTCGGCTTAAAGTTGAACAAGGTGCAGCTGCATATCAGTATTTTACATGGAGCAACTTGCCTATCTCATATTATATATACACAACACAGTAACTGGGCAATACTAAATACTCCATTGGTAAGACTGGTTGTCGGACTTTGTGTTTCTGACTAATAATTACTGTCCAAGATCTACAAATAACAGCTAGGATCACTTTGCACGCCATTACCCTTAAAAACACAACCATTAAAATTTATGTACAGACGCCAGCAGGTCAACCTACCCGAATCCGTCAAATTTTACCAATCGAACATTAACCTTCCACTATTGTGATAAGGTTGAAAATCTATTAAAGAAATTTGACAGATTGTGGTAGCTTGATGTGCTGGCGTCTGTACATACCTAGTTTATTTCAATCGAAACCCTTTTTATTTTCTCTTGCTTTAGAGTTCCAAATTGGATGTGATTTATCTAGGCTTCACATCAAACATTATATTCTGTTTCCAACTGTGAACGTAAATAAAAAAGAATAAAAAAACACAGTAAAAGTAAAGAAAAAAAGAAAATTGTAACTTTACAGCATACGGATTCTCGTTCCGTTACAAAATCCGTTTCTAGGGGTCTACTCTTTATACCTACTGTCAAGGAAAATACGGGCCCACCATACGAAAGTAACCCAAAACTTTTACGTGAACTCTACTCCGTATTAGTTCTAAATTCATAAGTTCTGAGATCACACTGGGAGCCACGGGACTACTGTTCAATCATGTAGTCTCCGATTTATAGTTCTTATGACTAATCTTATGTCCGTAAGTGATGAAAAGTAAGAATCGCCCAAAACTTTGGCCGAAGCTACGGGATTCGCGATGATAGTAGTCCCTCTGAACTCAGCGATCTCTAACATGTCGCTATACAAGATTTAAATCTTCCGAAGATAGTTTATTTTCTGCAAATACGCACGAAAACTATGCCAAATGTATAGAGAAGCTAAGATGGCGATTTTCCACGCACTTACCCACCAAGGTCACGTATTTACTAGTACATTCTGTTACAAACTTACCATTTCAATCCATTTGACGCTTATTGCGAGACCATAGATGTTAGTTTTGAATGGTTGGAGTGCAAAGTAAATTGGTGTTCCGTAACATTGGGTTGAAACATCGAGTGAACTGGAAATCAACGGATGTATTGAAAATAATGTATCAAGTTATTTTCCCGTTTCACGATGAAATGGTGAAATACAGATAGATTTGTTGGTGTAGAAAATAAGCTAGTATCGTTTGTTATAAGGCTTGTTATAGACACGTTTTGGTTGAGTTGAAACAGAGTGATAAAGTGATGTTTTCTTTGCTTCAAGGGATTGAGATGAAATACGGTACATCCACACCGCCGGTAACATTTGTGGAGCAACAAAAGGCAACACGGTAACATTCGGTAACATTCGGTATCATATGTGGCTCCTTGTTACTATTTGTTGATTGTTACTCATCCACACCGCAGTAACATCCGACAACAAATGTTTCCGTGTTACTGTATGTCGAGTAACGTTGCTCGACAATCGGCAACATTGTTAGATAATGGGGGTAACATTGTTACCGAATGTTGAGCAACGTTACTCGACTTACAGTAACACGTCACAACACTTAGTAACATTAAATAACATTTTGTTGGCGGATGTTACCGAATGTTGAGCAACGTTACTCGACTTACAGTAACACGTCACAACACTTAGTAACATTAAATAACATTTTGTTGGCGGATGTTACCGAATGTTGAGCAACGTGACTTACAGTAACACGTCAACACTTAGTAACATTAAACAACATGGATGCACCGATACAATATAATTATGAAATGATATTTATTTTATTGTGAGTAGGCAATTATAAAAACTTTTACACGTCGTCTTTTTATACAAAAGATGAGGCCAGTATTTCATACCTGACTACTCTGAGAAGAAACAGCTGAAACTCCGATATTAAATTGGTCATGTCATATGAGGAACATGTACAAATTCATCATAGGTAGTATACGTCATGGGTAGCGTCTGAGATGGTCTTTTGAAGAAAAAAGAAGTGTGGTTCTTGCACAGATTTGAGTGCACCTGTCCAGTCAATGCAAGCATTTGTCAACTCAAGGAGCTCAACGGAAGTATTATAATTATTGATTAGAAAATTGTTTTTAATATTAATGTCTGCTTGATACCTCTACGCGTTTCTGGGAAAAAGGGTCTCGGCAGATGAATAGGCGGTCGTACGGCCAGATGGATAAAATCGGACAGATAGACAACAAAGCGATCCCGAAAGATTCCATTTTTATTTTGAGATGCGTAACCCTGAAAACTAAATGTAACTTTTTTAAACGAGAGAGTTCTGAAACATAGACGGTACCTACCTAAAAGCCACTAATACGTTACTAAGTGAACGCGTGTTCCAACATAGGCAAAAGAGTAGTAAATCATTCAGTGACCTCAGACCAAGTTGTAACGAGTACCTATCGAGAACGAAATGAGTTATCGTAGAGACGTGACTAGTGTGTGAGATTATTTTTGGGGTGGTAAGATCATCAAATGAATTCTCTGGAGCTTTAGGTAGAACTGAAAAGACGGCTAAATTCTTACTGGCTAAAAATGTTCCTTTCTGACCGAGTTCCTCTGAAACGATGTGGTTGGAAGTTTCAGAGCCTTGATTGCAGAGGTCTAATTTACTCTCTTCTTAGTCTTCTAGTAGTTCCTCGAGTACTGCACTTTGTGATAACCATCCACGACTCATTTTATAAAAAAACAACGAAATTCCAAGTTTAATTCAATAAGATTGAGAAGAACCACTACGACTGCGTAACGAGCGCATGTCGCGTTGAGCGTCGCGCGTAACCTTTTCGACGACAGGCGCGTGTAGTCTTTTCGACGACTGCGCCGCGGCTAAAACAATTGCGATCTGTGGAGTGGAGAGAGCACCCCGACTGATGGAATATTCTTTATTTTACTCCCAATGACATAGCGACAGACTACTAGAAATGAGAAATACATGTGATGAGTAATAATGAAAATATGAACGAAAATGTATTAAGCGCGGTCAATTCGACTACGCGCGCCCGCTTGAAGGTTAATTAGCAAGATGGCACGGTTAGCGCAGTGGCTGAGCGATTGGACTGCTGCGCAACGTGTCTCGGGTTCGATTCCCGCATGGAACTTTATGAATAGTTTTTTAAAAGTAACTGAGACTTTGCAAAGGGCTTACAAGTTGAAGGTTCAAACCTATCATCAAACATCTTAAGGAACCTGCGTGTCCTAGAACCCCAGAAGACAATTATGACATTAAACAACACACAGTAGTAGCGCATGGTGAATAGCAGTCCACACCCTCTCACAGAGAGGAGGTCTACGCCTCATCATCATCATCAGCCGGAAGACGTCCACTGCTGAACATAGGCCTCCCCCTTAGACCGCCACGCCGAACGACAATTCGCCACTTGCATCCATAATCGGTTGCCCGCGACCCTCACGATGTCGTCGGTCCACCTAGTGGGAGGCCTGCCTACGCTGCGTCTTCCGGTCTGCGCTTCAGCAGTGGCTGATTATATTGTTATTATTATCGAATTCAAGACCATGTCGTTAGTACTCACGCTTGCAACCATTATACTCACGAGATAATCCAAGCTTATTTCTCAAACAACTTCATACAGATACACTATGCAAATGTCAATTATTTTTCTGGGCATAACAAAGGTAATTGCCAAGTCATTTTATTTTTCAGTGGCATTATAAAATAAACAGAAAATTGGATGAGCTAACTACACAAAGAGCTTGTTTGAGATTTGTGTGTGCAATGAATATGTAATTTAAATAGAAACTTTAGACTGGATAATTTTGTTCTTTGAGAATATGCATACCTAGCTGTGATTTTGATTGACTGGCCTGTTGGTCTAGTGGTTTGTGACCCTGACTGCTATGCCGGAGGCCGTGGGTTCGATTCCCACCCAGGATAAATGTTTGTGTGATGAGCACGATCATTTGTTCTGTGTCTGGGTGTAATTTATCTATATTATGTATGCATTTAGAAATATATAAGTATGTTTATCAGTTGTCTTAGTACCCATAACACAAGCTCTGCTTAGCTTGGGACTAGATGGCGTTGTGTGATAGTTTGTGGAATATTATTATTATTTTGGTGAACATGTACTGTTTCTTAGCTCATAGGCTAGTTTTAGCTACATTAACGGGCCAATGTAGCCAGGTCAATGTAGCGTGGGTGTGTGTGTGTGATGAATTAATGTTGTGAGGGGAGATGTTATCCTCAATTTGCAAGAACTTTCTCACTATTCTGCATGTGTTCAGTATTGCAGCTTTTTGAAGTGACATGTAGGTTAACATTATTATTATTATTTTTAAATGTCTACACATCTCGGGATCATGGTGTCCCGGGCTTTTGGAGGGCTTGCCAGGAGCCGGAGCCAGCTTGCAGAGGCCCATTAGACATTTCAAATGAAATGGTGCTCCAACCGGCGGTTATCCCTGTATGCACTACATAAGTGTACACAAGGACAACCCCCGGTTGGAGGTACACTATTGCAGATTATGGAAAGAAAACACTGGGTTATGGCGTTTGGTGGGTTTAGTGGACTGGTTATCTAAAATTATGGAAGGACTATGGCCCCTGCCTGATCAATGTTTTACATACATAGATAAGATGGCAGGGGGTGACTTGCACACTCAACAAATGGGCCCCCAAACATATCGCTAGCACTAAGTGACGTAGCGACAAGGGAGTAACATATCCTGAGGTGCTTGAGGAATGGAGAGGTATTACACGGTTCTCAGAACCGACCAGGAACCCGGAAGTATGGTCGATCCCTACAAACACTTACTGGAATACTTCCTTCCTCCGAGCACGTTTGCTCTTGCGAATCTCCACTCTAGCCAGCCAGTTAAGGCAAGAAAGAGGTGGGAGGTCTGTTCCTCGTCAGCGTTCACTCTGGCCGGCCAATAAAGGCAAGCCAGAGATGAGGAACAAGATATCTCCCGGGAGATTTATTATTATTATTATTATTTCTTTTTATTTTGTCTCACAAAAAACTGTCAAATGAGTCGCAGTTTTTTCATAAAATTAGGTTTTTCATCAAAACCCTAGGTTTTTGATGAAAAACCGGAAGATGACACATTTATAACAAGAACTTTTTCATAAACCCAAACTAGTTCAGGATTTGATCAAAAATCTGGATTTTTACAGGTTTATGATGAAATTGAGTTTAAAATGTGTCATCTTCCAGTTTTTCTTCAAAACCCTTATGATATAAAACCTGCGACATATAATAAAGTTGTGATATTTATGTGAGTAAAATAAGTAATAGTACAATGGCGTGCATTACTTATGCCAATAAGGCTACAGAATATCCAGTTCCTTTTTTAATTTAAAAAACCTTTCCTAACCCTCTCTTGGATTTGCTCCTACGTCGTGGGCGCCTTTACAAATATTAACAACACATGTTATACATAGCTGACGGAACCACATAATTATAGCATGGAACCCTAAAATACAACAGCGACGGTGACTAACTCCGCGCAGTGCTCAGCCACCCTGTATCGTGAGATTCGCAGTCTCAGCGTTCCTAAAATCTCGCCGTGTGTGATCAGTGAATCGAACCACCAATGACTAATGATTTCGTGTAATAATGTGCCACTTATTGTTCTCACATCGAACATTTGTCACGCCTTTAAATTCAGTAAATTACTGTATTAATTTCAATTAATTAAATAATTTAAGTAAAACATATCGGTCTTTTTGTATCCTCATCTGCAGCCGCACATATCTCATACACAAACAGCCAGACCTGGAACAACTATTTGTAGTTCATACAAATACTTGATATTTTTTTCGTACGAGAATCACACCCCGTTAGGCCTCTTACGCACTAGCGGTTAACCGCGGGGGCGGCTAACCGCGCGGTTAGCCGCTTTTCCAGTTTAATATGCAACCGCTTATGATTGTACGCACTAGAGGCCTAAGCGGTTGCATATTAAACTGGAAAAGCGGCTAACCGCGCGGTTAGCCGCCCCCGCGGTTAACCGCTAGTGCGTAAGAGGCCTTAGGCAGCGCAGCGGACGACCGCACAGCTGCTGCGCCAACTATGTCATCAGATTCATCAAGTGATTATCTGACGTTATTTGTAAGAGTCCGCTGGTTAAGGGAAGCATAGAGTGGATTGCTACCTAAATTCGTCAAAACTGTTTTGACAGCGAACCCGAACAAATACACAACTTTCGCATTTATAATATTCAAGTAGTAGTTAGTTGTTGAACTATCGATTTTTTCAAACCAGTCGAATATTGACCAAAGAATTTCCTCCAAAACCCCTCAGATTTTGATTGAAAAGTTACAGAGTTGGGCTTTCAAAATCGTGTATCACAACTTGTACTGCTCAACCGCTCATTTTGATAAATGCTCTTTCATCCTTTGATCCGTATAAAAGTTCCAGACCGTTAAATTATTCTAAAATCAAAAGCGTGAGCAAATATAATCAAATTCCGTTTGAAAACCGGTCAGTAGAACCGGGTAACGCGTCATTCAATATCCGTATAATTTGATGCGGCCTGGACAACCCATTTAGATTCGTTCCTGTTAAAAACAAGCGGGTTTGTGAGGTCCCAGTGACTGTTAAATGTGTCATTTATCGCTTAAATATGTAACATTAAAATAAATAAAATAACTTCATGCCTAGACAGGGAATACCTCTCTGGTATGTAGAAATGGACAATAGTTATTATGATAAAGTAAAAATGTACACCATACTGTACAGACAGCGTCACTACGATGTGGTTGGCCCCTAAAGGTAACCACGTCATGTTGACGCTATCTGTTTTAATACGGTTTATATTTCTTTATTTGTGAAATAAATGGACACATTTTATGCAAATAGGTACAGCCATTGTTCCCTAGAAATTCTCGTTTTTATGCGTTTCCCATATCACGTAAGTTTTATTATGATTTCTCATTGATGGAACGGAATAGGTTAGGTTCTCGATAATAGCATTACCCACTTCTTCAACTTTAACTTATTTTGTAAATCTAAGTCCGCTCATTTCTCGCTTAGCTTTCATTTAGACCTTGCCTTACCAATAGTTCGATTTAGATAGTGAGTTTAAAATGAACTGAAATGGAAAATGGTTTTTTTACGCATCACGCTTTTATGCGTGGCCAGTCTTTTTTTTGTGTCACGTACGATATTCAAAATTGGAGTAGTCTGATTTATGGTCAGTAGTTTATTAATCGGAATAGTTTGAAATTTCGAATTTTAGAAAAGGAACGTTTCGAATCGTTGCCGTTGGTAAGACTTATCAACCTTGGGGTTTGTAGCATATTTATGTCTTCTAACTCTACCGAGGCCTTATCATGAGTTTTCACATTTTTGTGACGTAAAGTTAACGGAGACGTTGATGTTAATTTATTGGAAAAAATAATTTAGTTCCTTGTTCGTACAATAGAGGCGCTTTTTCATTTTCCATGTGATTAACGTCATGATACTTTAATTACAATGTACGGTAAAATAAATCATTTTTGTATTAAGGCTTCAGATATAGAAACACATTGGATTTGTAGTTTGGTTAAAGAACAGAAGGTCGGAACTAACTTTAATCGTCGATTTCGTCAAAATGTACTTTCCGCGTAAGCCATTGCAGATCTTCACTAGAATTATTAGTAACAGGTACTTATCCTAATGGTATATCAGTGATAGATATGGAAAATTAAAAATAAAAATGGATTTATCTCAACCTCGTGTTTTATTATTATTTGTGGTGTTCAGGAATGTCGTAGAAGAGAGACTTCTTTTGTGGTTTTAACTCCAAAAGTAAACACGTATACGACACATGCCGAAATAGGTTATTGAGTTCAATTTATGACCTAAACTTTTTCGGAACCGTGAACATAGGCTTGTGACGCAGTGATATAGAAAATGGCAGAAACAGACATATTTTAGACGTAGAGCAAAATCTCTATCCTGCCCTCTCCGAATCAAGACACATTCTTTTGCTTTGTCCTGCTTTGCAAATCCGTCTCTTTCTATGGTTCGTTCTACATAAATGGTACTTTGACTTTGACTTTGATTACGAAAAATTTGGAAACAAAGATTCCATATTTTACTTACAGCGTACTTTAATGATTTACGGCGTTTTTATTATTATGACATATGAAAAAGCGTCTCTAGTGTACGAACAAGGACATACGATCTAATCTTTTTCATCAAATTAACGATAAACTATAACCGAAGTTAGGATATGGCATACTTTTATCCCATTACTAGATCTTTACGGGATAACTTTCAACCTCTAATCAGGAAAACCTTGAGTAATGTTAGCTTTCAAAAACTAACAAAGATAGTTTTAGTTAGGACTGCAAGATTTCAGAGTCAATTATATATATGATATGGATGGACATTGAAAGGGAACGCAGGGCGATGGCTGTCCGAGGTAATATGCTGATCCGCAGATTTGCTCGTTGTACGACGAAAGTCAAAATAACCCTTTTCAGGGCATATTGCCAGTCTTTTTACACGTGCAGTCTGTGGGTCAGGTATACGCTGAGGGCATACAACGCCCTGCGTGTCCAGTATAACAATGTTTTCAGGATGCTGTTGGGTCTACCACGATTTTGTAGCGCTTCCAGGATGTTTGCCGAGGCCAGGGTTGATGGTTTTCATGCCATTATCAGGAAACGGTGCGCTTCCATTCTCGGTAGAATACGTGTTAGCTCCCACAGCATCCTGAGTGTTTTGTGCGATAGGTGGGACAGCCCCATGCTGGCACACTGGATACGGCTGCACACGTAGGTGTACTCAGTCGTTTTAAATTTTGTAAATAATGTATTTTGATGTCTACTAACATTAGTTTTAAGATTTTTACTAACAAAATATGGATTTAAGATCTGCTATAAATAAATAATAATAAATAATAATAACACTCCAGCTATCGAAGTCTACAAACACTAAATAATATCTCAAAGCGCTTTGAACGCTTCGTTACTCAGCATGAGCTATCGCTTGAAGCACCCGTTAGCGCTTCAATGAAATCAATTATAAATTCAAGAAGTGCTTCATATGAATATCAAACTGAATAATTGTCTAATTGCTGGAACGTTCGGAAAGCGCTTTTGAGCGCAGTAGTGGTAATGTGCTTAATTTGTAATAGGCACTTTAGATCGATAGTTAGAGATGTTATAGATTCCACATTAAACTGGGCTTCAGGAACGGATAGCTACTACAACGAGAACCAAATATATGGAGAAGTGAAAGAGCGAAGACTAATCAAGTTGTTTTTTAGGGTTCCGTACCCAAAAGGTAAAATAGGAAACGTATATGTTTTAATCCAGAGTATAATCTATCACTGTTTCTTTCATCTGGATCCGAGTAACCGTTCTAGAGTGATTGCCTCGCGAGGCTGTCCGCTTTGTGTGGACGCGCCTATTGTTTCTCGACCGAAGCACGAAACAATATACGCGAGCAAAACACAAAGCCGACACTGGATGGCTCGGGCGCTCGGTCGCTCGCCCGCGGCAGCGCACTCGCTTTCCTCGGCTGAAACACGTCCACACTAACCGAGCTGCTCCGCTCGGCGAGTGCCTCGCGAGGCTGCTTGTTCTGTGTGGACGCACCTATTGACAAACTTTCATCCTACATCAAGACTTAACATTTGCTATAATGCTACGTCCATATTGATAGTCGCTAACAATATTTTCAGTCTGAGGCTCTAGCATGACTTTCCACGTTTTTGGGACGTAAAATAAGTACACCGGTAATTTTGACCTCAATTTGACATTAGAGGTGCTTTTTCATTTACCGTACAATAAACGCCGTAAATACTTGTACGAGTGCTTGAATTACGCTGTAATTTAATACTGACAGCGTACATGAAGTATTTGCGGCGTTCTATACGGTGGCGTATTTACGGAAATTTTGAGGTAAGGCCTATAAACAAGAATATCGGAGCAAGTCGCTCGTCTTATCATCATCAGCCTATAAATGTTCCCACTGCTGGGACACAGGCCTCCTCTCTGAGAGAGGGAGTGGGCCATAATCCTCCACGCGGGCCCAGTGCGGGTTGGTCTTAGCGTAGGTTTGGTTTGGGTAGTCGCTCGTCTACCCAAACCAAACCTTGGAATTGTAAAGGATAATAATATTCCCAGTCTGGCTTCAGAGAAAACTTATTTCGGATATAAAATTACAAAAACAAAGAGTTTTCATAACGAGACTCAAGTGTTGAATTTTGACGCAACCCATTCTCTTTTGGAATGTTTAATAACTCGGCCAATGGTTGTTTTGTTGTTTCACAAGATTTTTCAATTTTCCTACGAAACGAGAATGGATTATGAAATTAGAAAAGAAAATGTTTGTTTTACTGAATATTTGTGATCGTTGCCTTTCAAAGCCAGTTTTGATATTCAAAATTCAATTTGGACACTGTTTGTTGATTCGTTTCTAAATAAATCAAAAAGTCGTGTCAAAGTGAATGAATGCTTTGGAAACGTAAATAAAAATATAGAATTTCTTTATAAAAAATTAAGGTTCAACGTAAAATTGGTAGATGCCAAGCCTTAGCTTATTTTGTCGCCGCAAAGGTTGCCTGCTAATCGTTCTTCTACAGATTGTATTCCGGTGAGTATACCCAAGAACTCCACGACCTCATTCCACCGGTCCCCATCTATCATCGCACATCTAGACGCACAGCAAGTTATGATTTTACCATGTTGCTATTCCACCAATTCTCATTTCCAAACGTCTTTTATAATGCGCACACCTAAGGAGTGGAACTCTCTGCCTGCGTCTGTTTCCGAAGGCATAAAACCCTAATCTCTTCAAAGTTAGAGTGAACAGGATTTTTCTGGGTAAGCTCGCTCCATCGTCAATTTTGTCTCTTTCACCTCTGACCTATACTAGAGCTAGAGTCAAGAGCAAACAATGCTTAATTGAAAAATAAAATTTACACTTTGTTACTTTACGAGTAGGTTCAGATTTTTTTGCAATTACTTTTTTTTTTTCAACTATTTTGGTGTCGGCTTCCACTCGTCTCTCTAAGATAAATAGTCACCCATCCACAGACTAAACTCGGCAAGCGCGGCTTAACTTCGAATATTGAACTGTGCTGCTTTTGTTATAAAGCCACAAGGTTTTTTGTAGAAATATATTTTTTTTAACGTGGTAAAATCATCAAATGAGTCCTCCCACCCAGGGCAGAGCGGGAGGGACTGTCAGACTTGTACTGACTAAAATCCACTGTGCCCTTCAATAGCCGTTTACGTTCTGGGGTCATAGTAATTCGTGATCCCCGCGACCCAAGCAGGCTTTGGCCCTCTAAAGGGGGGCCCCATCATTATGCTGACACGCCTTGAGGCGGGCGTGGAACCAAACGCGCCGTTGAGCCGGGCATGGTCCATGGTCAGACAGCGAGTCACCTATTACTCGCCGCCCGCATGTCCTTTGGTAGAAATACTATGACAAGAAAATGTTTTAAACACTCAATACCAACAAACACAAACGACAAATTTTGATCAAGTCGATCTCAATTTACAAACTAACCTAATCATAATTATTTATTAGTTGACGCAGGTGTGACGGAGCAGCCAGTATTAACTTCCCTGATATTGTGAATATGTGTTTCTATGTTAATGAATTGACGAAGTTTTGGATTTAATTAATTGAAACATGGAATTCAAATAGAAGTTGTTTACTGAATATTACTGGAAGCAGTTACGCGGAAATTTAGTAGCGTTGGCTAAAAAAAATAATAATTAAAACTAACCGCGCGCTTACATTTAAACTCACAAACACCTAGACCCGGAACAACTACTTGTAGATCGTACAAATATTGTTCTGTACGGGAATCGAACCTGTAAAACGCGGTGCAGCAGTTAATCGTTCAGCAACTGCGCCGGCCGTGCTGTTTAAATTGAACTTAGGACCACACGCTCGGTAACGACGCCGATTTTTGATAATTCTGTGTATTAATTTAATATCATTCATCAATTCCAAGACAGTACTTTTTTTTTTTTTGCGGTGGCAAAATCATGAAATGAGTCCTCCCGTCCTGGGTGGGGCGGAAGGGACTGTCAGACTCTTACTGACTAAAATCCACCCGTGTTCCTTCGGATGCCCTTTACGTTCCAGGGCCACGGTATCCTGGATAAAGAAGAATCCGCGACCCCGGCAGGCATTTGGCCCCATAAGGGGGCCCCTTATGGGGCCAAATGCCTGCCGGGGTCGCGGATTTTTCTTTGTGGTGGCGCGTCGTGTTTCACGCGTCGGTGACGCGTGATACACGACGCGCCACCGACCCGGGCTTGGTCCTTGGTCGGACGGCGAGCATACTCATTACTCACCGTCCGCAAGCCCGCTCCGCCGCTGTGCCCTCTGCTGTTCAGAGGGACACGCGTTGGAGCGTCCACCCGACAGGCTATTCGCATACGGGCAAAGAAACCCGGAAGAGTTTTTGCCCGCATCCCAGGGTGCACCGGCCCGAAAAACTGGTCTTCCCCCCGGACGTATCCGAGAGGGAACTCCAGTCCACGGGCGCACGTGGAGGTTTCCTGTCTTAGCACCCCTCCAAGACAGTACTTGGCAAAAACAATATCATTAGAAACTAGGACGTCTGAATTCGGGATAAAAATGGCGACGTAGCTACAGCAATAAATCATTTGATTCGTCCGGCAAGATTAAATTTCTGGACAATTTCTTTTTCGGGCGTCACAGTCAGAGAGTACAGTCAAATTGTGACAGTGTTTTAAGGGTAATTGCTAGCGGGAGATTTTAATCAAAGTCTTGGTTTTTATTTGCAGTATAATCTGCCACAATACTGATAAAGATTTAAATACATTTATATGTGTTCTTTTCTTAAAAAGAAGTACAGACGCCAGCACATCAACCTACCTCAATCTTAATTAAGAAAAGAGACAATGTATTGCAAATGCCAAAGAGGAACAAAATCATACAACCGGCCGTTTTAACCACCCTTTTCAACCACCGCATCCGACAAAGACACGATTTACAGATCATCATCATCATCATCATCTCAGCCATAGGACGTCCACTGCTGAACATAGGCCTCCCCTTTAGATCTCCACATATACCGGTTGGAAGCGACCTGCATCCAGCGTCTTCCGGCGATCTTTACAGATACCTATAGATTATTTGGACAAGATACAATTGATATTATTTGAGGAAGAAATGACGAGGAAAATTATACAAAAGCCTTTTCAAAACATTCATTATGATTACATTTCTTAAAATTCACTGAAATGGGGAGCGAAATGCGTCGTTTAGAGAATGACAATATTTTAAGAATTTCGTACCCTAAGGGTAAAATGGTTTCGGCCTTCTGCGAAGCAGTCATGCTAGCGAAGGAGGAGGCGGGACGAGTGAGGGAGAGGACAGCATCCGCCTCATAGTCCAGCCGCGTGGTAGACGCCCGCGGTGAGCGACGCGACGTCGCAAGACGATCTCCGTCGGCCATAGGCACGGAGATCGTCTAATCAAGTAATGGGCGACTCGTTCACTTCAAAACTGGGCCCAAGGGCTGGTTGCCAGATATTAAGCCCACTGTCCACTTGCTACAACAGTCAAAGATCTGCAAATGGCAGCCAGGACCAACGACCGAGCATCTCAACCGACCGATACATTCCAAAGCACGGAGGAAACTCTACCTACAGTGTATTTTTTTTTATGTAATTAGGATTTTTTTTTCTGTGATTCTACGTCAGTAAAAACACAATTCCTTATACGTCTTTAAAAGAAAATACGTGTTTGGTCATTTTCGTTAATGTTTATAGATAAAAATAATTATTTTTATAGATAAAAAAAAAATATCGACTATATACCGACCTTGGTTGAAGATCGACCTATGCGGCTTAAAATATATTTAGCCGCAAGCTCCTCCTGTATCTACCCACATCCTAGCACAAAAAAACGTTGGAATTCCTTCCGTTGTACCGTCCCATCGTTAGAGATCATTGTTTTGAATTTCTGCCCTGTAAGGGTGCGGAAGGGGTCTAAAAACGAGCGAAAGTAACGCCTGTATGTGTCAAAAATGTTGAGAATGTATCCCTAATTTGGCGGCTACCATCTTACTTCGGAGGGCTAAACGTTTCAATTTTAGAAACATTTTTGTTGTTGTTTCCCTTGCAAACGAACATTTCTCCACGGAGGCAGTTTCTTTTATAAGGGTACTTATTTAAGTTACATAAATATTCTTTTTGTGGTAAAATCAGCAAACTTATCCTCACTGAAAATTGTCTTAAAATCGCTTTTTCCCCACTGCTCAACTAAACTGCTCAACTGCTCGAAATTGCTCAACTGAGTCGGCTCGTTTACATTCCCCAATGCTCAACTACAAACGACTCTTTTTTATTTGAAAAGTGTCCTGTTCGTCTATAATTAATAATAAGATATTATATCTCTCGGTCACCCAGTTTATCAATCGACAATTATTTTCATTTGGTCCTAAACAATTTGTTGCAAAATTGGTATTTGTAAATTTGTTTGATGACATCGCCCAGGTTAAGTTAGGATACGTAAGTTGAGCATTCGGGATTCCCACTGCTCAACTATTCAAAAAAAATAGGGAAAAAGCGCAAAATCCACCGTTCCTTTAGTTGCTCCTTTCAGTTCCAGGGTCACGATATCGTGAAAATTAAACATTTCGAAAACCCAATAACACTCTTTAATTAATTACTCTATAACACAACTTCTAGGCTGTATGCTGCGACGAACTTATCGCCTTGAAACAGCGACAACATATCGCTGTCGTGTATAGGGCTGGTACTCAGTGCAGCGTTGACCCAGCGTCGTTTTGCTTAACTATATAATTTTTTTGCCTCTCTTTACCATCATTTATCTCTTTCATGTCAACCAAAATAGTCCAAATGCATTCAAAATTCTAATTTTACGAACAAAGATGCACGAGACACCTTCAATCTACTTGATTAATGACGGTCGATAGCTACTAAATGGTCAAGAATTGATATCTTCACAATAAGTTTAGTGTCAAAGACAATCAAGTTTGGACCCTTCTCAAAATACAAGATTAATTATTTCAACGCTCTGAAGACACTGACCGTCCATTTAGCTAAAACCTATTCGAGATCGGTTTACAGACTTTATCAATTTAAAATTAGTAGTGGTGGCCCAGTGTTACGAGTTGTAGGACAGGATTTTTGAACTCAGAGAGGCGTATTGCCATGTGTATTTTATTTCATCATTATTAATAATATTACTTTGAAAATGGGGTAGGAAAACATCCTCGTTCTGTCTGTTTTGCAAAAAATCTAAGACATTGTGACCTGATCAACCCATACTGGGGCCTTTTGGTGGATTACAGCCCCCTTCTTCTCATAGAGCGAAGTTCCTTGTCCTAAAATCAGCACAAGTCGGCTACTACTACGTAGATACAGGCAGTGTAAATTCAGGACCAACAAAAAATTCACATACTTCAACTCTAGCTGTGCCAATATAATGAACGGCACTACAACAAAGGGGTTCCTTGTCCTATAATCAGCACAAGTCGGCTACTACTACGTAGATACAGACAGTGTAAATTCAGGACCAACAAAAAATTCACATACTTCAACTCTAGCTGTGCCAATATAATACACGGCAGTACAACAAAGGGGTTCCTTGTCCTAAAATCAGCCCAAGTCGGCTACTACTACGTAGATACAGACAGTGTAAATTCAGGACCAACAAAAAATTCACATACATCAACTCTAGTTGTGCCAATATAACGCACGCCACTACAACAAAGGGATTCCTTGTCCTAAAATCAGCACAAGTCGGCTACTACTACGTAGATACAGACAGTGTAAATTCAGGACCAACAAAAAATTCACATACATCAACTGTAGCTGTGCCAATATAATGCACGGCACCACAAAAAAGGGGTTCCTTGTCCTAAAAACGGCACAAGTCGGTTATTATTTCGTGCAGATGGTTATTAGTCACTGTTTCGCCGGATACGGTTCCACATCCGTTTGCACTCTACATTGTCTTTTGCTACAAACGTTTTATTGAACCTGACCTCTGTCACGTAATAAAGATATTATAGCTCAGACATTGTTTTTTTTAAACGTGGTGAAATCATCAAATGAGTCCTGCCACACAGTGTGGTACAGTAACCGGCACGGTTCTTGAGCGCTCGGCGTACGAGTGGGGATGGCTTTGCGCATCGTACACTTATGGGAACATCATAGTCTGATCATAATTATGTCACTCTGACTTTTGATACTACTGTCGTACCAACAAAGCTGGCTCTCTTATGTACATAGCAAGCCTAAGTTTTGAAACTCCAATATAGATTTCGATCAATGACTACTTCAAAACTATAAAGTACCAGGGTCACACGACCGTCTGCTATCAGACATTAGGGCGTAAAATCCGCATTTCAACCTCAAGTGTATACCTTTCACAAAACCCTTTTTTAACCCTCCTAACATTGAATTTTACCGAAGAACGTAGGATATTGTGTGAGGTATAATAGACCCAATCTGCTGCCCGCGCCCGATGGTCGGCCCACACGTGATGAATACAAATTTGTGGTAGCAGGCGGTGGGTTAAAAGCCAATTTTTGATGGAAAATATACCTGTATGAGTCGATTGTGTCGTATATAGTAAATGGGAGGGGTCAAAGCAAGTGTGGTGAGAGTTTTAGTTGTAAAAGGCGGTAAAATGCTATTGTTAGCTGCGTTTCATTGTTGCCGTTTTTTTTAGTATCTATTTCTATCGGCAAAATCGTCACTTACGATTCTAAACTAGTGCGACTCTGCTGTAAATAAATTCAGGCAGTAACAGAGTGAAGAATGGATGTGCCCATGAATACCACCTGCCACCGGCAACACTGAGGCCTTATCATGAGTTTTCACTTATTGTGACGTAAAGTACTGGGTTGTGGAGGTCCGACCGGCAATCGCTCCATGTAAAATACTGATATCCAGCTGCATCTGGTTCGACTGGAAGCCGACCACAATATAGTTGGGAAAAGGCTAGGCAGATGATGAAAGTAAACTGGAACTTTGACATTTAATTTCGAGGGAAAAATTAGTTCCTTCTTCGTACACCAGAGGCGCTGTTCCATTTTTTATACAAGAAACGCTGTAAGTATTGGAAAGACGCTGTAAAGTAAAATAGTGTGAACTCGTAATAAGGGCTCTGATTTTGTTCATTACAGCACGTACACATTGGGTACTAACAAACACGCGCTTAGCTAAAGCACATTTTGAGCAACGATGTTGTACATTTCATTCAAGCACGCTGTGTGTTAAGTAACAACAACGCAGAGTACCCAATGTTATGTGTACTAGCTCTTACATTAAGTAAACGGTTTCATAATCGAGTCAGAACTGCTGAACGATGGAATTCGGTTCTGAGTTATGTTCAGGGATAATCTGGTATAACACCCGGTATTACCTACATTCCCGGTAAGATAATTTTAGCTAATGTCCTGTACCAAAGAAGATAGGTTAAATTCCGCCGTAAAAAAGTAAATCACAAATAAAAACTAGTGACCAATGTAACACAGCTCATCCATACATATAAAACAGCGATCACGTACTCAACTAGACAGACAATACCTCTCTAAACCACTTACAATCTGAGCGTAAAGGAGGGTAGTTGTAATAAAACATTGTTTAGCGTCCCCGCCTGCTATAAAGTGCACATTGATATCGATCACAGTGCTTATGTTTGTACCTGGTTTCCTTTTTTATTTGTTTTTAATTTTTTTGTTGCTAACTTTTACCTGCGACTTTGCTCACGTTTAGAAATTGACATTCTATTCGTGGGAGAAGCGGAACGAACTGTAAGTTAGCTCTTACTATAAACCAACCTGTTCGTTCTGTTAAGATTTGCATTTCAGGACCGCAGTGTCCTTATAACAAAGTCCTGCGACCCGTCAAGCTTTTGCACTTATAGCGCCTCAACATGCTGACAGGCTTGTCAAGTAGTTGTCGTTGCGCGTCGTCGACCCAGGCCTGGGCCATGATCAGACGGCGAGGTTCCGTTTTCCCACCGTATAACACTCGAGCATGTGCCTACGGTGACCGGGATAATTCCAGCAAACCCGTGCAAATAGGGACTTCTCACGATGTTTTTTCCACTGTTTTTGAAAGCAGTGATGATTAAATAAGTTAGGGAACTATATTTTCTGTCACCAAAATTTAGATTTGTCACCAAGTTGTATCATCTAATAAATAGATCTATCACCGCGAAATATTTTCGCTCTCAGATAAAGACCCCGCCTTCCCCTTCGTGTTAGGTTACTTTAAACCTTGCACGCAGAAATAGGAGCCCCGTGTAGAGGGGCTCCGTTGAGTTTCCTTGTTAGGTGGTAATCAGTAACAAAGTAAACAAAATGTTGAAACGATGATGAAGACAACCCTATTTACAACTTTGTGTGGAACTTTATGACATTTTCTAGTGACCTTTTTTGATTTATTGGTGATCTCTTTAAATTAGTTTGCTGAAATACATGAGGACAAACCTATTATATTACATACAAAAACATTTATTTGGTACTAGAACCTATTTCTCCAAGATTTTAGGTGATTTATTATGGAATTGGTTTTATATTGCTTGGTGACAAATCTACTATTTTGGTGACAAACTCTATTTTTTAGGAGACACAAAACTAATTAAATTGTGATAGCTTAAATCATACCCAATAAGTTATACGAAGTAAAGCAGGGCACTCAAGTTCAAGTCCCTCTTTGATCTTGTTTACTTAAATCTACATAACTTTATCCCGTTTATTGAATCCAGAAGTAAATAGAAAACATAAACAAAGTTCTGCAGCGCACTCAGTCCGTAACGTATCGAATGTTCCCAGTTTCAATCTGGACCGAAATCTGGCTGGTGTCCAGCTCCCAAACTACAAACTCTAACAAGTTTTCCCTGTTTTGAATAGTTCCTGTTTTCAAGGATTGAATCATTTTAAATAAATAGTTCTGTAAATCGTTAACATCGGTGCTATGTTTTTTTTTTTTTATTTGAACTATAGTATATTCGTAACATATCAAAATTGCTGAAAGGCTTCGGGAAAATAAGGTTTTGTCGTTTATTATTGGGGTTGGTGCGACCCACCGCTTAGCGATCCACCCCGGGAAACGACACTACAAATTCTTTCTAACTTTTTTTATTTTTCGTGATAAAATCATCAAATGAGTCCTCCCCACCCAGGGCGAGACGAAACGATATACGCGAGCAAAACAAAAGCCGACACTGGATGGCTCGGGCTCTCGGTCGCTCGTCCGCGGCAGCGCTGTCACTTGCCTCGCCCGAGATAACAATAGACGCGTTTACACAGAGTGTGCAGCCTCGCTTGTCAGTTTCCTCGCGCAGCAAATGCTCGCGATGCTACGCGCTCTGTGTGGACGCACCTATTGACCAAAAATGTCCTTCGTCAATCCAGTATTCAAGATCCACTACTACATTTGACCGCCGTCTGTTGTGCATGTGAGCTGCCAAAAAAGTTTAGAAAGTGCCAAAGTTTGTTAGAGCTGGAACAAAAGCAAAACATTTATTAATGCTGGATGTGAATTATCTATCACGGTTGCTATCTTGATCCCTGTCTTTGTCTGTATCCAATCAACGATCGAATTTCATTATCCGAGTTGATGTCCAATCAGAATCAGCTGTTTTAGAAAACGCATCGGGACTTGGATTAAGATAGAATATTAATATCGGGTGTTAGATAGATAGATAGAATACACTTTATTATGCACACCATACAAATTACAACTATACAAAGAATATCTTGACACAATGGGCGGTCTTATCGCTAAAAGCGATCTTTTCATGACAACCTTTGGATGGATTTGAAGAGAAGGGAGAAACAATACTGTAGGTAGTCTTTGGTGTACCATTTGCACATAAAATACATATATAAATAAAACATTATAAATAAATAAATACCTATATATACATAATTATATAAGACATAATACGTATAAAAGTAATAAACAAAAAACAAAGAAGCATTTTGGCCACATGTTTATGGAGATAAGTAGTGCTTTTTAGCAGATTTTTAAACGTGGACAAGGTTTGAGCGCACCTTATTGACAGTGGCAAGGCATTCCATAGCCGTACTGCTTCGACTGTAAATGATTTGTCGTAGAAGCTAGAGGAACGCATTGTGCTCAAACACACTGCGAGCCTAGCGCGGTGACGGCGGCGGGCGCGGAAATATTGAATGTATGAAATCGCCGCTCGTGGCCACATTGAAGTGACTAAGGCGGGGGCCTAGCGCGATGGCTACAAGCGATTTTGCGAGCCTAGGCGTTGCTAGGCAACAACCGATACAATGGGCGGGTGGCAGGTGTATCAAACATTTTCGGTCTCTTAGTAGCGCCATCTAGTTACCAGAACATGCACTAAAGTACTACCGTTGGATGTTTTTGTACATATTTAAATTATTTTTAACGTACTTGAGTAGAAAAATGTAGAATGATTGGTAATTTACTTGTATGCAATCCTAAACAACCTATAAAACATTTTAAAATGAATTTCTTTAAACAAGATTTATAGAAACTACTTTGTACCACCGGTTTGCAACACCTGAATTCGCCGCTACAAAAACAAACGCTTGATCAGCAGTGTGAACACAGATCGCGCCCGCCGCCGCGCCCGCCACCGCGCCCGCCGCCGCCGTCGCGCTAGGCTTCCAGTGTGGACACACACTAAGGCATCTCTAGTCTTAAATTTTCTTCATGTTAGTCTGCATTCAAAGGCTGTCAGTATTTATTTTTTCACTGATAATAAATTATAGAAAGCACATTATTATTTTGACATTGTCAAGTAAATATTTACGAATTTCTTTATGTAAACAATTAAATATAGCTGCGTTAGTTCTTGGCTATGGCTGTACGCTAAAAGATCCATAATATAATACTGTACTGACTTCTTAAGTCAAGAGTGAATGGGATACTTCTATTTAAGCGTGCTTCACCGTCAACCACATCCTTGCTTACTATCAGACCCAAATCTATGGTTAATTAAAAAATAAATACATGTGGCACTCGGAGACTGCCGCGGTGAAGCTATTGTATAACAATTTTTTTTATTTTAAAAGAAAAAATCGCCTACCGCGTATTTTTAACGAGAATATAATTTATTGAAACTGTTTGTGGTGCACTATTGTAATACCTATAGAACTGCTATGTTGTAGGTGAATTTTATAAGTAGGTTTCATTGTGAAAACTCCTTTGTAGCTGCCCGTTTAAAATCACTAAGAAAAAGTAAATTGTCTTTATGACGGATGTTTTTACGATTGCCGAAATCTCCCAAACTGAAACGATGTTAGACGATGCGTGGTGTCAGGTATTTTCCTTAGGTTTTTTGGGAATTTGGTCGCCGCGCAGCGCTGCGCTCAGAGCCCGCGATAAAAGCTATACAATAGCTTAAAAACTTTGAAACCGCTAAAGATGTCTGACCTTGAACAAAATCAAAACTCTCATTAGGAAAAAAAAATGGCAGTCTTCCTCAATGAGGCTTAAGTATCTTTCGGTAATTAACTAGTAAGATTATCGTAATATAAATCTGTAACATTAATAGCGGGGTTGGCAGAGAGCCAAACACTTAATGTAATTGTTTGTATATGGACGGGGGCCTTGTCATGTACGCTATGCCTTTTTTGGCAGTAAAATGTCTGTAGTGGCTTCGATTATAGAAATATGGATATGTTTAGAGGTTCTTAGGAATTAAATGAAACAAAGTACAAAGACTATTTATTTTTCTAAAGCTATCAACTAAATACAAACAGAACACTCCTAATGAATGAATACGTGGCAAAGTTTTACAAACAGTAAAGGGGCCGGTTTGCGCTGGAGACCGCGACAGGAGACCGAGACAGGAGACTGCGACAGGAGACCGCGACCGGAGATTTTTTTTTAACCCGGAATAACTACTTGTAGACAATGATATTCTAATAAACAGATATGTTATACACTTACAAAACAGCAGAAAAAACTGTTCCGCGCCGAGCAGCAGTACACAGACATACTTTTTTATTCACACATTACATTTCACTACAAGTAAAAAGGATAGCTTGATAAAACCAGTAAGAAAAAAAGTGACAGCTAGATGTTGTCAATTGCGCGTGAATGTAAACAAACATTATTCAAGCCATCAATCACCGCACGTTGGCATCACGACAGAGATAGATAGAGAGAGAGATAGAACAAATATAATATTACAAAAATAATTGAAATATATTAATAAATCGAAGTATTTTGCGTACTTACGTGTGTTATGAGATCCCTTGTATTTTATTAACTTTGGTATCATAATTGGTACACTTTCTTAATACAGACAATAGCAATTTGGATGGTAATTAAGTAGCAGCGCGCAACGTGTCACTCGTAGTCGTGCAGAAACAGACTAAAAGCAATACGTCCCAATTAGGACGTTTTCTAGTTTTCACGTTTTGCGCGCTCATAACATATCTGTTTACTGAAATATCATTGCTTGTAGATCATACAAATAATTGCTGCGTACGGGAATCGAAGCCGCGACACGCAGCGCAGCAGTCCAATCTCTCAGCCACAGCGCCAATCGTGCCGTCAGATTGCTACCGTATCTGTCTCCTGTCGCTGTCTCGCACGCGAACTGCTGCTCATACATTGCCTAATGTTAAGTACTGTCGCGGTCTCCTGTCGCGGTCTCCTGTCGCGGTCTCCTGTCGCGGTCTCCTGTCGCGGTCTCCTGTCGCGGTCTCCTGTCGCGGTCTCCTGTCGCGGTCTCCTGTCGCGGTCTCCGGCGCGAACCGCCACTTAAACGCCTCTGTGCAAGTGCGAGACGTCAAGGAAATATCGACACATTTTGCCGAAAATTTGACCAGCATGCTAAAGTATACTCTTGTATTTAATACTAAAAAAAAACAGTGTATTTATCAGTTACTTGCTAACGCCTCAATCTAACAAGGATTATCTAACTATCTATGGAATTCATTTACATCTAACTTTAATATTGAACAAGGAATAACGTTCCAATCTCTTTTGAAACAAATACCTAGTATTTCTTTAAAACAAATACTAGGTACTTCACACACACATGTGTGACTTACTACTTCAAATAATTTTAGTTACATATCCTTATCCAGCCATCAACATTCTAAGCTCCGACTATTTTCTTAAGCCAATAAATACTTCGCATCATAATATGTGAAATATATTCAGGGTCAAAATACTAATTCTAAATCTCCAAAATATAATAATTCTATACTTTGTACTAACAATGGCATTTTTGGGTCGAGGGATAAAAAGTACCCTAATAAAATAGCGGATATTTGTCTAATAAGTATCTTTATGGCTGTTATCAAAATTTTGAGGTAGTAGAGACAAGAAATATTAAAGTTTAAGAGTTTTATTATACAGTTAGTACTATTATAAGATCGTTAAGTAAATCTTTACGACACCACAACATTATTTTTAGTATATGCGAAACCTGAATATAGTTTGTTCAGAATCAGTAACTGATTCGATTTCAATAATTTTTACACCATGTTATATTTTTTTTTCAAAATTATTTTAATTAAATTTTATTACCAGTTAATTACAATACAATCACCGTACGGTTAGGTACCTATTGCCAATCTATTATCACGAGTGTATAACACAGGAGACGCGGTTTACGCGGGTGTACCGCAAAATGAGCATGTTTTTGAACAGACAACCAGGTAATATACAAGCTTATAACTTTGTGATTTTTTATGATAAGGTTTTAAAATTTTGTACATAGATTCTTTACACAAAAATACTAGACAGGTGTATCGGGTTTCGCATAAACAAAAAATAATGTTGTATACGTATATTACACTATACATTCGGTCATGTTTGAGTATCCCCTACTCAAACATGTCCGGATAACTGTGTGTTTTTGAGACTCACCGTTTTCGTCGAATTTCTAGGACATGTAACAACAATATCACCAACCCGCACTGGGCCCGCTTGGTGGACTTTGGCGCGCTCTCACAGAGAGGAGGCCTGTATCCCAGACGTGGGAACATTTGTAGGTTGATAATGTTGATACCAATGCAGTGTTTGGATACAATATTAATGATGTCCGTTTCCCCCAAAGAATAACAGAGATTTTTCAACATCAGCTTAGTCTATTCGCTTTACCATAAATGGAGAAATTTTGAAAGTTCTGTAGATACAACTCTGTCTTATACTCCACGAAACTCTATAAAAGAAATAGCGGAATGACCTTTCAACGTGACCGCGACGCTAATACAAATAACTGTCGCCGTAATGCGATCCTATGCAAAGAAACATAAGTATTTCCTCGATCCACTCCAGATTATGTGCCCAACTTGCTGTCGTCCCACATAAAAAGAGAACTTTATTATTTCCCCGGACCTTTAACTTTTTAAAGTGAACACTTTCCCTTTAGCGGCCTTTCTTTATCGAGACCCACTTCATGTCTAAGGAGGTTTATACACTTGCAATTATTTTTGCAACAATTAATAATCCTATAATACATATTATTATGTTTGACGATACGGTTGGCGTAGAGGCAGCTGTACTACACTTCGGGGACGGAAAAAAAAGCGGTATTCCACATTGGGCACCTGGCACCTGCGAAAAATCTTAAAAGGAGCTGTATACGAATAGCTAAAATGCCATTAGCTCAGGTGCCAATTTAGCGGTCGCCTAATTTGGTATAGGTACCAAATTAGGAGATCGCTGAATTGTCTCATCTACAATAGTTGTTTCGGGTGTGGGTGTTTACGTCAGTCAGGGAGGTACTACTGTAATGTAATGCTCAAAGTCGAATCTATAATGTTACATTACACGCGAATTATGAGTTTGAATTTGTGTAAACGTAACCACAATTTAGTAGAAATTTGAAATGAAAGGCAAAGTTTAAAAAAAAATGAATTGCCGCTTGCACACAAACATAACTGATTACTTGTTTTGATTTTTGAAGAATCATACAACCTAAAATTTCGAGCGTGAGCAAAAGCTGTTTCTCATAAATACAGACGAAAACGAACGCAGAAATTACCTACTACTGCTGCTACGAGCCTAACGTAATACCGTTTAATTTTGTACAAGTTCACAACATCATGTGGTCATAGAAATACACCAGTTGCAAGGGCTTTAAACAGAGCTTACTGGAGAACATCGCTTAAATGTTAGTGTTTATTATAACGAGTTTTGACGTTTCCAATCCCGTCTTTATCAGTCCTTTGGGCGCGGGCCACATAGAAAAGACGTAAGACGCAGACGGGGCGGAGACATGTCTCTCCGGCGTCTCTTTCATACAAAATGTATAGAAGCGTCGCGAACGTGAACACACAGAAGAGACGCGTCGCGGGCGCGACTCTCATACATTTTCGCACGACCGCGACGCGTCCTCGTCTTACGTCTTTTCTATGTGGCCCGCGCCTTAGGTACGCTTTCAGCCAGCTCAAAAACATTTTTAATAGACGTCAAAACAAAGGAGGTTCTCAATTAGACTGATATTAGGCAATTTATATTATTCCACGGTCCAATGAAAATAAAATACAATTATCATTGAGCCTTCTTTCCAAACTATTTGTAACTTGTATGACTTTATTACAGAAACCCCTGAAAATTCCCCACAAGCGGATAGTTACTCTTTTTTTGAGAAATCCCCACTATTAAATACACACATCAAAAGTGTCTAGGGATCAACATATATTTTTGCAATAACTTTTCTCCTGATTGATATTAATTAAAATTTTCTTTAAGGATTCATCAAATAAAGTGTTTTCGTTTGTCACAGTAACGATAAACCAAGTCACCTTTGCATTAATAAAGAAATTTGCCATTTTCCTAATAAAGGGATTTTTGACATTTGAACCACTAACATAAAAGTTCGAAAAAAAGACTGAAATAACAGTTTTCTTTAAAATTTTATTGGGTAACTTAAACAATTAATAATCCGTGTTTCTACCGCGAACACTAACAACACAAGAACATCGGTTTGGCATACTCAAAATGAGTTCATCCAAATCACGCTGTGGAATGGCCGCCCATGTTCGTTGCAACAACAAAAAAAGGTCTTCTTGCGACTGGATACCCTCCATATTCGGCAGAGCTCTTCTCTGTAGCATATCCCATGCATGCTCAATCGGATTCAAGTCTGGCGACTGAGCAGGCCAGGGCAGGACATTGATGTTAGCTGCGGCGAGAGTCTGTCTTACAACTCTTGCGGTGTGCGGTCGTGCATTATCATGCATTAACTGAAATAAGGGACCGATTTGCACTTGTAGAGGAACGATGACGTCTGATACAATCGTCTCAGCATGAATTTGAGCGTTGAGGTTGCCTCTGATCCAAATCAACTCAGTTCTTCCGCCGATCCAAATACCCGCCCATACCATGATGGTTCCACCACTATAAGGATGGACTTCCTGGCAGGATTTTAATCGCTGTTGGCGTCCAGGGGTTCTCCAGTGTCGTATACGTCTTGTATCCGGTCTCATACCGAAACGAGACTCATCAGAAAAGCACACGAAACGCCATTGTTCTTCTGCCCAATTTCTGTGTTCAAGAGCCCATTGATATCGAATCCTACGATTGTGCATTGCTATAGGTGGTACCCGTAGCGGTCTTCGGGAATGAAGGTTCACTTCATGCAAGCGGTTTCTGACTGTTTGGTCGCTAATTAAGTTCCCTGAAGAGTGATGAAGCCTCACGGCTAACATCATGGCGGTTATTGTTGGAGCTCTTCGAGTTAAGATTTGAATGTATCGGTCTTGTCTCCGTGTGGTGCAGCGATACCGTCCTCCATGGTGCTCAGCCACGGTACCAGTGCTTCGGTAACGTGTCCAAAGTCGACTGATAACACTCTGACTTGTATTCAGAGCTAAAGCCACAGTACGTTGCCGGGAACCAGCTTCTATCATTCCCACGGCTCTGAGCATTTCTTCCCTGCTTAAATGACGTCGCCGCTCCATAATAACGTTGGTTTTAATCAGTAGTAGGGAAACAGTAGCACTAATAATGTCTTCAATGCGTTGTATGTTTTTATAGGGAAAATATTGACAGCTGATTTTCATCTTTTACTCGAATTTGATTCACAGTTCCTGATTCAAATTATGAAATGCACCAAAAAGGATCCATATAAATTTATAAAATCATAAATTTGTTACAAAGCCACATCTCAATCTCAAGAAATCCGCATAAAAATGCTTGATCCCTAGACACTTTTGATGTGTGTATATTAAGTCTGAAAAAAAGGTTAAATACTTTGCTCAACTCGTGATAGGTAGTACGCAAAAAAATAAGACCGTCTGTAGCCTGCCCGTCGCATGACCGAAAAAAACCTCATCTTAAAATTATTTCACTCGGCTGGGTTCTGTCCAGATACTACAATAGTTTTTTCTTTTTCTTTGGGTTCCATTAACGCTAAAAGTATAATATATCATCGTAGCGGCCATTTTGTCTATATGGTTTTGTTGACTAAAGTTATTATTATCATAAAATTTGTAGAATTGATCGCAATGCTTACTTATAATTTTAGGTATAAATGCGTAAGAGTGTTTGTTTATTTGTTTGTAACGCTTTTACGCCTAAATCACTAGACCGATTTTCATAAGTTTTGACACGGGAGTAGATGGGAATCTGGAGAGAGTTATAGGCTTTCTTTGTACAAAACTGGAAGGTTGGAAGATGGATAAATAGGGAAGAGGGGCGAGCGAAGCCACGGTTGTCACCTAGTGTATTATAAAATTAGTTGTATTATTTTCTATATTTCTCGCTGTTTGGTGCTAAATGCTGCCATTAAGGCAAAGTGTGTGGCATTACTAGAAATCGCCGCCCGTTACAATAATAAAAATAAATGTCTGTGCACTTAGCTGAAACCGCCATTTAGTAGCACTATATTTTATTTTCACCAAAAATAATTAAGAATCACTTTTTGTTTGTGTTCAAACAAAATCGTAGTTAATGGGAATTATTTTGGACTGGATAATATTAAACATTCTGATTTTTCTTTGTTTATTTAAAATGAAATCTATATATTAATATGCATCATAACATGATTAAATAGAATATTTAGTATTCTCTCCTACTAGATGACTCTGTATCAACACACACACACACACACACACACACACACACACACACAACACACAACACACTATAATGCAGTTCATGTTTCCAATCATTTAATCAGGAAACTGCTTTCTGTAATTTCTTTTTCACACTTTTGTCATTTTTTGGGTTTCATACAAGGTTTTCGCAGTGGCTGAGTACTTGACTGCACTGTGTGTTATGTGTCGCGAGTTCAATTCGCACATCGCTCAATTAATATTCTTTCTTGCTTTCATCAGTAATTTATGAGAACCTTGTCCTAGATAGCATACCCTGATTCATATCCCTTTCTCTATTATAGTTGTATCATAAAATCTCCCACTGCCACCGCTGGGAAAATTCCCCCTAGCACCAAATCTTATAGCGTGTATCGTAAGAAATGGGTAAATAATGGTCCTATCGGACCAAGGCTCGGGTGGTGAGACCGATGGGGGCTCGTAAGTACACAGGAAAGGGATTCTCGAGTATTGGCAGCGAATGGTTAGGAAGTAATACTGTGCATGAGCGGTAGCGATTTCGTTCATTATTGGACTTGCAGTTACGTTATAAGCGAACCTGCGGTTTTTTTTTAGACAGAATGTGCTTTTGTTTGTTTAATTGTTTCATTGAATTGACTTTTGCAACAGTTTGTCACCAGTGGTGACAAAGCCAGTGGGGACAAATGGGAATAGATGGCTGTAACCTAAAATCAATTCGGCTGTAATTGAGAGCAGTGGTGGCCCCCCAGTGGTATCGGCCTCGACTTACGAGTTGTAGGTCGTGGGTTCGAACCCCGTCAGACGCATTACTTTGTGTAATTTATTTCAACACCACTGCTCTCAAAACGGTGAAGGAAAACATCGTTAGGAAACCGGCATGTCCTAGAACCAAAAATTCGAAGACATGCGATATCTACCAATCCGCACTGGGCCCGCGTGGTAGATTACGGCCCCCTCCCTCTCGCAGAGAGGAGGCCTGTGTCCCAGCAGTGGGAACATTTATAGGCGATTTATACGATGATGATGAACCGAAAATCAAAGTTATTTTTCCAAGTTACAACAAGGTTCGTGTAGAACTAGATAAAATAACACTAATTTTTACGTGATTCTTATAAATAACCTAAACGCACGCAACCTTACTGATAGAACAGTCAAAATCATTGGAGTTTTTCAGTGATTCAAAATCAAGTTAAAATAAACATGGGACTACTGTATTACTTAAACATCAGACTAAATCAGATCATTTTCTTTTCCCTGTATTGTTCGACCTTTCTTATTTTTGATAGTATCGTTTCAGTAATTTGGAACCTAAAAAAATAAATTAAAAAAAAAAACTTCAACGAATAAACTATTGATAAATTAATTACCCGCTATCGCTTCCGCCTCTCCTTTGATCAAACCCTAGTGTTCTGTAACACATCCACTGAATTATTCAAGGCCGCAGTTGCCGGATATGCGGCGTTCTCAGTTGAAGCCTTGTAAATCTGGTTTTACAGTTTGGATCTGCTGTCCTATTAGCATATGGCCAATAAACTGTTCCGATTCTATGCAATAGGGTACTGCGAATTTGTCGAGACGGCCTTACTAAGAGGGCCTTCTTACCATCTTACTTCTTATTAAAATTATGAATGCGAAAGTTCGTGTGTGTATATTATTTAAAAAACAAACGGATTTGGATGGATACACGGACAGTTTATAAATAACTAGCTGACCCGGCAAACGTTGTTTTGCCATATAAATAATAAAAAAAAAAATATTAGGGGTGGACTACCCCTAACATTTAGGGGGATGAAAAATAGATTCTCATAGATACCGGATAAGCACAAAAAATTTCATCAAAATCGGTCAAGCCGTTTCAGAGGAGTATGGTAACTAACACTGTGACACGAGAATTTTATATATTAGATAATTTTAGGCGATCTTAAAAGAGTGTCCATGCGAGTTTCTTGCCCGTTCTTCTCTATAGACATTTTCTCCTTAGATTGGGCATCTACGGTACTTTCACAGTTATTATGTCTTATGATTGGGACTGTAGCACCATTATTGTGTAGTGTTCAATTATTTTTTTGTCTTTGACAATTCAAAAGTGCCTGTAACTGGCCTACTTGAAATAAATGCTTTGATTTTGATTTTATAACCTAGATTGATATATTGGATAGTTTTTATTCCGATTCTATTCCTGTGGGATAATTTTGTCATTTTAGCGTGTGAAGCCGCTGGCAGCACTGAGGTTGTTAATGTTTTTTTTAACCTAACACGCTTAAAATATTGAAAGGATTTTCATGTTAGGTACTTAGGTAGTTTGTAACCTAAATTAACGCAAAGCATAGTTTGAAACATTTCCGTTTTCACGTGGACGAAGCCACAGGCAACAGATAGTATATTATGCTAAATATCCAAAGGGTTTATGTCAGTCCCGATGGTAATCGTTTTAGAATACGAAAAGAAAATCAATTGCCACTTGTCTAGGCTCAAAGGTCTTAAGAGCTTCACCCTTTCCGAAACATTTTGCTGTCTATGAAGTTTTTTATTTATTTGTAAATCGTTGTCCCAAACTAGGAATTTCTCTTGTATTGTCAGCCTTTTTATAAACATAATTATATAAATTCAGACTCAGAAAAATATTTGAAAGAACTATCTGCTTGCCTGTTCTAAGTTGCCGGTAGGTGTTTCTTTTTTAGCTGCTAATATCATCAAATGGGTCCGCCCGTCCTGGATAAAGCGGAAACTGTCCAAACTTTTACTGTCTGAAAATGTACCCTGTTCCTTCACTTGCCCTTTGCGTTTCAGGGCCACGGTGGCTTTTGCAGACGGTACCACGATACCTGTAGGCCTTTCAGATATTTTTATGCAGAAATCGAACTCGTGACAAACAGCTATGCAACCAATAGCTCAGCTACATTGCGCGAACCCAATTTACATAGCGTTAGTAATTTTCTCGAAAACTTTTTCTGTAAATAGCATTCTATTCTGAACACACGAAAAAAACAAAGGCTTTTGGTTTCGCCAGAACATTTTCATATGCTCTAAAAGTAGTAAAAACTTAAGTAACCGTTTCACAACAATTGTGGTCCAGCAATGTTTCCTTTTAATTCTGTGCAACTGAACCACAAACACACCGACGGAACCCGTTTACTTCTATTTCCAGTATTTTCTTTCAGTTCGCGACCATTTTCTCGAATTGAAGGATTTTCTTTAATTCTCTTTGAACGGAATAGGACGAGGAATTGTGTTGTGTCTAAAAGATATTGCTCTATCGTACTAGACTGCTGCGTGATATACAGTTCAGGAAAAACGGCTTAATGTCGTGTCATTCAGTTTTTGTTGAAGAAAAATTCAAGAAAAACTTAAAATAGTTGGAATCCTATATTTTTCAAATACTAATGATGTTTAGCATGTATTTACATGTTTGATATGTATTAATTCGAACGTCATTTAATCCAACTTTCAAGTCTTTACTTTTCCAAATGACTAAATTGATTTTAAGGCTGCGTTGTATACTTAGAAAAAAACCTTGCACCACTCTCCCAAAATCCCTTCTTGGGATCCTACTATTACGATCACTTTACACCGAGACGCATCGCCGCGCGACGTGATACAACGATACTTGCAAATGTATATCTATTCTTGTAGTAAATAAAGTTAGATTTTGAGTCGCTATTAAAATGCAGGGCGGTGCGCGGCGCCGCCGCACTGCATCGCGCTGCGTTGTGAAAGGTGTATCTTTTCGCGTAGGAAATAGAGTTAGATTTTAAGTAGCTCTATTGAAATGTGCGCGCATCGTCACGTCTCGGTCTGAGCTGACCCTAACATTACGAAATATCCTCTCTCGTCATTCTTGTACCTAATTGCTCTGACAGCTGTCACCAGAATGAAGTAACAGCTGTAAATAGCACACTTTATTATTACTCCGTCTGCTTTGAGCTGTTAATCAAACATGACATAACAGTTTCAGACACATTTAGCTCAAGATTCAACAATTATAGAGACTGCAGCTTGCATTAATTAAACATGACTGTGATTGTCTGATGTTTGAGCTATCAAAATAATAGTGTTTGCATACATAACTAGCGACTTGACCCGGTGCATGGGGCCAAATTATTTATGAGGGTTGTAGTGAAAGAAAAGAACAATTTTTTCAGAGTTTCTAACAAACACAGTAACTTACGTGTTTGCCGAATAGGTCCAGCCCTTCTCGAGCTATGCACTTAGCAAAACAGTTTTATGAAAGAGACAGAAAGATTTTACATTATCTACAAAATGTGTGCCAGATAGAATATTGGCAAAAATGTATAATGTCTTTAAACACTTTTATCTCCTATTTACCTACAATAGAGAATGCAATTTAAATCACTTATTGAAGTCTAAAATTTAGTTTAGTTTGCTAAATTGACATATTTAATTATAAACAAAATAAAAGTCCCGTAGTTATGCAGGCCAGCTTTTATATAAATCCTCTACGGCTTTTCATGATGCCAGCCTCAATGGTTTACGTTATTCGGTGTGTGTAAACGAATAAATTGTATTATTTTGTTACTGATAACAAAAACATTCATAAAGGTAATATTTTTTCAGTACTACATCCTCTTTAAATCCGTATCTTTTTTTACAAATTGCTTGTAGAAACAACTATGAGGTTATCTCAAAGGAATAAAGTTCACATTCCCTAAACTTTGGACTTCTTGAATATAAAGGAATACCAAAATTTCTTCGGAAACAAAGCAGAAACTTATAACAAGGCAGATAGTGATGTTGCAACTTTATCGAGTTGTACACCCTTGAACGTTTTCAATTTACAACGTAACACAATTTTGAACCTTAAAACTTTTGTAGTCAGGATTCAAAATAGCGTGGACTGTCTAAAGGGGTGTTTTGATGATATTGTCTGTCGGTAGTTTAACATTATTCCTTTATATTACGAAGCCATGTAACTTACTTTTATTAAAAAATCTAATTAATTAAAAGTTGGGAAACTTTCAGGAAAATTCGTGGTTGAAAATGAATTTGTTGGCAAAAGCATTTACCAAAATTGTGTAAAAACCTTTAAAAACTGAAAAAAAGTATTCGATATTATATTCCAACTATTTAAACTAGATATTTTTTAAGCTACTCATTGTTTTTGAATTTTATTTACATACAACACGCATAGCATAATAATTATGTAATTTAACCCCATATCTCGGCAATTCAGGAATGATATGAAAGAAAAAGGAGTAAATGATACTGTGACGTCTGATAGGGGAGAATGGAAGAAGAAAACGTGTTGCGCCGACCCCAAATAGAATGGGATAAGGGCAGGAAGAAGAAGAAGAAGAAGAAGATCTCGGCAATTCAGCCTCCAAATAAAAACAATAGGACCTCTTTTTACATTAGAAATAACGAGGTTCTTTACTTATTTTTTATCACTTTTAACTAAGTAGGTACTCAAAAACTTCCCCAACAAGATGTTGAGAAAAAAATGTTTTTTTTAGGTCTCTAGTGGCACTAATTAAATTTACTGATTAAAGCCACAGAGTATATACTATGACTGTAGCACAAACATGTCTTCAGCATGTCTATGTAAGTAGTATATACTTGCAATGAGTCCGTGTTCTGTTCATGGAGTCAAAATGTAGCAAGTTAAGTTTTAAATTTAAAAAAAAAAAACGTCTCTATAATTATAATAATATTCCACAACTATCACACAACGCCATCTAGTCCCAAGCAAAGCAGAGCTTGTGTTATGGGTACTAGACAACTGATAAACATATTTAAATATTTCTAAATACAGACATATTATATATAAATTACACCCAGACACAGAACAAATGATCGTGCTCATCACACAAACATTTGTCCTGGGTGGGAATCGAACCCACGACCTCCGGCATAGCAGTTAGGGTCACTAACCACTAGATCAACAGGCCTGTCTAATTCTAATGCATGCGCTTGTATAGGATGCAACATTATGTTATTTTATTTTTTGCGGTTTCTGAAAGAGATCTATGCTAAGCCTTTAGCCCGGTTCTTCATCTTACATTTTCCTTTAAATTAGGCGTACTTACATTGAATTTAAACACGACTGGTCATTGTTTGGTCTACTGTACTAAAATTATACCTCAGTCTTCAGAGAAAACAGGCTCCATTTTTTTTCTTATCCCGTCTTTTGTTATTCTAATTTATTTATGGTCCACGCTAAACGTTTCCTGCTTCTAATCTCTTTATTCACCTTCATTTCGCAAGCATACCATTTGTAAACATATCGTATTTACATAATTCATATAATTCATTCTCAAAACGGTGAAGAAAAACATCGTGAGGAAACCGGCATGTCCTAGAACCAAAAAATTCGAAGACATGTGACGTCCACCAACCCGCACTGGGGCCGCGTGGTGGATTATGGCCCACTCCCTCTCACAGAGAGGAGCCCTGTGTCCCAGCAGTGGGAACATTATAGGCTGATGATGATGATATAATTCATACATCGTTAATGTCCTCCTGGCTATGGTCGGCGGCTGCTTATGGCTACAGTTAAGGCTGCCACTACAGTAGCGATCTGTCCGCTAGGCGTTAACTAACTTATACTCGCAGTGTTGCTATACCAAATTTCATCCAAATCAGTTCAAACTTCAATCATTTTTGTGTGACAGAGTTATAAACATCTTTCTATCCATCCCCACAAACCTGTACAGTCAGCTTCAGAGAAATCTCACCCCCTTTGGTAGTGATGTAACTAACAAAAGGGGTAAATTTTCTATGAAGCTTACCATACACTTATAAAGTAGTAGAAAGCAGTTTTTTTAACGTGTTTTGTACATAGAACTTCGTGGTTTTGTGTAAAATATCACGAATATGATAATGCTCATGGTGCTGTCTTAGGGTGGGTTCATATCTGACGGAACATCCGTCGCGTATTATCGGTCGCGGAACGCCAGAGCAGACAAATGTATAGAAAAACAATTGACCGTTCACACTCAACGGATAATCCGTTTGTGCGTCAAGTGTTTTTCTACACATTTGTCTGTCCTGGGGGGGTATTACAACGTCTTAAAACCAGGCTTGTTCCGGCGAGTGAAAGTGACAGAGCTATACAAGTCATCTAGCGCCATCTCGTTCACTCACAGGAATAAGCCTGGTTTTAAGACGTTGTAATACCCTCCCTGGCGTTCCGATGAGTCGCGACGGATGTTCCGTCAGATATGAACCCACCCTTTAATCATCTAATATCGAATGAGTATTTGTGTATGTGTGTTTCTATGTTTGTAAACGCACTCACGATACAGAAATTCCAAGTATGGGGCAAAGTTTCATCAAAAAACAGTGAAAAAAAAACATCTAGAAAAGTTGAGACCTAATACTTAGTATACCTACGTGCCTCTCGGTTTTTTTCTTAGTTCTAATTTCATCAAATATTAATCAACTGAACTTCGCCACTCTGTGTCCTCCCTACTGCATTAATAATAACTTGTCATTCACTTCTTTCCTTATTAGTTGAGTCGTTTCCCTAATGAAAACTTTTGAAGGATCCCTCCCTACCACCATCTCTTCATTACCAACTTTGAATGAATAATGTTTATAATTTTATGTTTTGGTGAACAGTGAATAATTCTATTCTTTGTTGTCTTCTCAATTTTGGAGTTAGAAATAAGTGATTTAATTCAAATAAATATGCTTTTGTGGATTTAATCTGCAAGTATAATGAAAGTGACGGTTTTCTTGTTAAAACGTTGATGTTATTTTCTACAGAATTTGAATCTGTTTGTCTACAGAAACTCTAAAGCGATTTGTTTACAGGGGCCTTACCACGAGCTCTTAACGCGATCCAGTTTAGGCTGTGGGAAAGAGACAGAGCTATACAAGTCGTCTAGCGCCATCTATTTCCCACAGCCTAAACTGGATCGCGTTAACAGTTCATGGTAGGCCACCCGTACTGCTCTTCTGTGTGGTCGAATGACGAAGGATCTTCCGTCGCATTGGATTGTATGAAATTTCATATTCAAGGTAAATTTTCCATCTGAGCGTGTATATGCGAAACTTTGAGGAATATTGAAAAATAGTGAAAGGAGTCTCGAGAGCGATTTAATGAAAACTTAAACTACATTATTGGATTTTTGAAAAATTAATATTCTTGGCATGGAATCGGAAAAAGGATCAAATTCTGGAAATAGACATTTATGTCACTTCCCAGAATTACGTGTTTCGGGAAACAGAAGATTTTTAATCAATTGTTTTTTTTTCTATTTAACGTGACTTCTATTGAGCTTTAATTAATCTAAATGATAGCTAAATGGTTTTCAATATTTCACCTGCTTTGACGTCTTAACAAACGCTCTGTATTAAGAAATACGAAATTATAGAGTTGAAAAAAAAACATTATGTCAAACGAGAACTGGCACATCACAAAAAGATTACTGGCTTCTTGAGAAAACTAAATCGTACAGTACGTCGTATTAATTATCCGAAAAAACGTCGTGTCATACTGTTAATGAAAGTCCATAGTACGTACATTGGACATATCTTTTTAATTAAGACCTTAATCAGGCCAGTTGTAGACTGAGGCCGACATTAGCTTAATTAATATTGGCCTTAGCTGCTGAGGCCTTGAGGCTAACGCAATGTTTGGGGGAATAAACAATTTTATTAGTCTGAACTTGTCGGTGTTTGCTAGTAATCGAACTTAAATAGAAATAGAATGTATCATTAAGACTAGAGTAGATATGCATCGAATTTACCCTCGCATTTACTCAAGTTACCAATGTCATGTTCAGCTAGTGTACCAAACTGAATTTATAAACAGAGTTATTTTTATATTTGAGAGTTATAATTATAAATCAATAGCTGTTTGAAAATCGTTTTTTGCACACAGTGACACAGGCCTGATTCTGTGAGAGAAAGTCGGTTGTAATCCACCACGCGGGCCCATTGCAGTTTGGTCGGATACACAGGTTTCCTCACAATGTTTTCCTTCACCCTTTGAGAGCAGTGGTGATAAAATACGTTAGGACCTGTTTAAAATATTTACCATTATGGTTATAAAAAAAAACCAAATTGATTTTAGTGAACTAGACTAGGAGCAGTGGTGGCCCAGTGGTATCGGTCCCGACTTACGAGTTGTAGGTCGTGGGTTCGAACCCCGTCAGGCGCATTACTTTGTGTAATTTATTTCATCCCCACTGCTCTCAAAACGGTGAAGGAAAACATCGTGAGAAAACCGGCATGTCCTAGAACCAAAAAAATTCGAAGACATGTGACATCTACCAACCCACACTGGGCCCGCGTGGTGGATTATGGCCCAGTCCCTCTCACAGAGAGGAGGCCTGTGTTCCAGCAGTGGGAAAATTATAGGCTGATGATGATGATGAAGAACTAGTCTAATAATTCCGTACCTTTGATCTAAAGCTCGGAACAATGGCCTATTTTAATGGTCTATTAAGTTATTATGGCCTTAGTTAACATAGCCGCTCAATTCAAGGCCTGCCATTATGTTAACTAACGAACATGATGAAGGTGTATGATCTTAAGAGTGGTTATAGACAACGGCTTTCCAAATAATTCGAGGTAATAGATTTACCTTTTTTTCTGTTGTGGGAGTAGTGGCAAAAATAAGGGTGTGCCAACGGTGGCCTGGCATAGGGCACGGATCCTGAAGGGGCCCAGAAAAGGCCAGGCCAGGTTCACAATTGGCCAATCCGGGGCGTAGTTAAAGAAGCTCGTACAGTATATGGGTAGAATCTCTGGTTCCTCTAAAAGACTAGCTCGAGAACCGATGATTGATCCAGAGCTGAGCATTGCCAAATCAGGCCTAACATAAATAATTATGTAGCAGCCCTCAAAGTTCAAGCCTGAAGACATTTTGATAAAAATCTCCCCCGTTGCAAAGCACCCACTAGAAATTTACAACTTCATCTGCCAATGTTTTTATTACAAGCTTTCCTTCGGGTACTTTTACACCCCTGTAGCAGTAATACAAAATCTGAATGTTGAAGACACCTCTAATTCTGAAGATTTACACACCACGGGTAGGTGTACTCGTAAAATGGATTGTAATGCGACCTCAGAGCAATCGCGTTGCGGTCGCATTTATTACACTATACAGCTCTTTTCTATTTGTCAAGCAGCAACAACTTAATCACAACTCTATTGAAACAAGAATAAAGATTAATCTAATTTTGACATATTATATAATGTGTTTTTTGGCAGCAACATAATAAGCTGCCTCATTGTAACTAGAATAAAGATCATTGTAATATGACAGTGATGCGGATTTCACAGGTGAAATAAGTATAGAAGGACACTACGTCGAATATTCGTTGTAAAACAATTACTACGGTTAATGTGGTACCTTATTCTGTGCGTCTTAAGGACACAAATTGGGAATACGACTCCCGATGTCATGTTTGCACTAATGGTTTCGGGTAATGGGTTAATTGTTTGAATTAATTGACTAATTTGACTTTTGATTTGTTGACTCTGAAGTGGTTTCATTGAAGCGAAAAGTTTTACGAAGTTATGTAAAAAATTAGTCCAGCATCATAATTGTATCTTTCTAGCAGACGCCCTGTTCAATTTAAAAACTTTGATATAATAATGAAACACCTACCTATAACAATGTATGATTGAGAAAATTAGATATCTATTTGAGTTTAAAGGCGCTCCCTTACCGGGAGCAATCGCGTGTAATGTAACATTATAGATTCGACTTTGAGCATTACATTACAATACTACCTCCCTGACCGACGAGCATTCGCGTATATTTAGTATAGATTTGACACAAGGTGCGCATTGTCTTCACTCACTGATGAAATGTTCGAATCTGTAACGTTACATTACAGGTGAATGCTCGCGGTGAGGGAGCGCCTTTAAAGAACAAAAACAGTTGACCTTTCCAACACACATAAAAGGCCTATTCACAACACCCAGTCGGCAACATTGCTGGCTGACACAACAGAAAAAAACACTACACATTTAAAAAAAGAAATACTTTTTTTTAATTTTTTCCCGAAGGCCAGGTACGTTAAAACGGTAAAGCCCGTAACACCGAACATATTCATGCGAGTCCGTCCGATGTTTTACGATCACCGTAAACGACAGCTGTACTGTAAAAGTTTATTCAAATTCACCTTTTTTATTGTTCTGTTATCTTTGTGTAGGTATGGATGTGTCGGCTACGTTATATGAAAAAGCGTGGAAAAGTCGCTTGTTCTTTTTTTGGTTCGCTTTTTTTTTGTTTTGGCCTTTTTTCATTTTCTTTGTAGGTTATGTGTGTTTGATATGGTCTTTTTGGTGTCCACACAGATTATTTTTTTACCTGTAAAATAAAAATTTTCAATTGTGTATTATAAAACGCCATATAAAATCATGCTTACTGAGATTTAATTATTTTGATAATATGAACTTCCAACGATACCAATATTAATGTGGTAAAGACATTAAATTTTACACCCTTTTTATAGCCTATAATGTGTCCTACTGCTAAGCAAAGACCTCGTCGCACGAATGCACTCGAAGAGGTGGGCAAGGACCGTCACTTACGAGACATTTGAGGGAGGAAATTTCCTCCCTCATCAATCAATGGACAGTCGAAGTAACAGCGGCAAAGATGGTGTGACGATGTGATCATGTTTGGCACGGCTGGAAATCGCCTAAAGTATAGAGGATTGGAGGGTAAAAAAGTCAATAAATTGCAACTATCCTTAGATCCCGTAACCCCTATAATGCCAACGAGGTATTCCACTAAGCACACCCAAAAGAAGCACACCCAGACGAAGCCCACCTAAAGTATTCCACTTAGCCCACCCGTAGGTGGGCTTCTAAATAAAAATTTAAATTAATTAATTTCCTATTCCACGAAGCACACCTACGAATATCGTATCGCATAGTGCGGGGACTAAGAAATAAAAATGTCGATAGGAGAAAATAATTATTATTTAAAAGACGTAGCATCTTTCAGTTTCATTATAATAATGTGACACAATATTTGTCGTTTTTGTAATCTTACGATTGGAAATCACAGATTATTTCATAATTATAATTCCAAAAAAAAAAACAACAAAACTTTTTCAAAAAAGTAACCGACTTCAAAAACAACAACAAAACAAAAAAGGGTGAAATAACCTAATTAATAACTTCTTTCGGATGTCGGTGGCTTTATTTTTTATTCCATTGATTTTTAGCCACCGACTTCCGAAAGAAGTTATTAATTAGGTTATTTCACCCTTTTTTGTTTTGTTGTTGTTTTTAAAGTCGGTTACTTTTTTGAAAAAGTTTTTATTTTACCCTTTTTAGTTTATTTATTAAATAGTCAACCCAAATTCTTGTAAAATACAATATTTTCTTACATAAATATGCAATAATCTTGTAATCCGTCATAACATAAAAAAATCCATATCTCTAAAACTACTGAACCGATTTTGATGAAACTTGCAGTGTACCCTAAGTTGAGCAATACCTAGTACAACAAAAAAAGAATTACTTAAATCGAACGTGTAGTTCCGGAGATATGCGTGCACAAACATAAAAACATACATACATACACTTGTGAAATTTGGCACATTTGTTCAGACGCTGATATAGACTAACATATATGAAAACTGGGCAGTTCTGATAATATTACATACATACGGGTCGAATTGATAACCTCCTTTTTTTTGAAGTCGGTAAAAAAAACTGTTTTTCTATTATGTTCCTTTTTTACCGACTTCAAAAAAAAGGAGGTTATCAATTCGACCCGTATGTATGTAATATAACCAGAACTGTCCAGTTTTCATATATGTTCGACTACATCAGCGTCTGAAAAATGTGCCAAATTTCAAAAGTGTATGTATGTATGTTTTTATGTTTGTGTTCGCATATCTCCGGAACTACAAGTCCGATTTAAGTAATTCTTTTTTGTTGTACTAGATATTGTCTAACTTAGGGTACACTGCACGTTTCATCAAAATCGATTCAGTAGTTTTTGAGATAGGGAGTTTTTTGCATACTTGGGTTGTAGATTTTCAAAGTCGATTGTATATTTAGTCGCGATTATCTCGCGTCTGGCTGAACCGATTTTGATGCGGTTTTCACAAAAGTATTTGTTAAATTCTGTTTTAGTATATAGCAATAATGGATATCTCTTGAAGTTGCCCGCATAGATCCGTTTTTGTTGGTCACATGCAGATCCTAACCTGATGATCATGGGACCACTTGGAAAGTAAACCCTTTCAAACAAAAGAAAAATTTTCCAAATCGTTCCAGGCGTCTTCGAGAAATCGAGGAACATACATAAAAAAAAAATGATTCCGACGAATTGAGAAACTCCTCCTTTTTTTGAAGTCGGTTAATAATAATTATTTTCTCCTATCGACATTTTTATTTCTTAGTCCCCGCACTATGCGATACGATATTCGTAGGTGTGCTTCGTGGAATAGGAAATTAATTAATTTAAATTTTTATTTAGAAGCCCACCTACGGGTGGGCTAAGTGGAATACTTTAGGTGGGCTTCGTCTGGGTGTGCTTCTTTTGGGTGTGCTTAGTGGAATACCTCATGCCAACGGCACACACTTCCAATAAATACAGCACAGAGACCCAAAAGTTTGACGTCATAAAAAATCCATTTCAAGATTATTTTGTTTTGAGACCCTCGTTTCCATAATATGGGTAAGAAAAACTATTAAATGCTGTCGTTCGATAAATCCACGAAGATTTATATTTAAAACGCGTTACAGCCGTTTTTGTTTATTTATAAGAATGTGATTCTTTTGGCATTATTAATAATAAGTTACTGAAACCAAAAATAATAATTGTTTGAATGGATTGTTCCGGTAATTGTTTAACTGCCATAGTCCTATTAGACAATTATATAGCCTATAGCCTTCCTCGATAAATGGACTATCCAACACAAAAAGATTTTTTAAATTCGAACCAGTAGTTACTGAGATTAGCGCGTTCAACCAAGCAAACTCTAGAGCTTTATAAAAATAAGTATAAAGTATGCATTATAATATAAGATTAGAAGACTATTTCCTTCTTCTTCCTTCCAATTCTCAATCCAGGAAGGCGTCCAGCTTGTAATTTCAATTTTGATATACGATAAGTATAAATAAAAGAGGGAATTTAGTTCTTAAGACCATTTCATATTTATAGAACGGTTGCACAAAGCATAAATCTAAATTTGGGATCATCATCATCATCAGCCTTTAAATGTTCCCACTGCTGGGACACAGGCCTCCTCTCTGTGAGAGGGAGTGGGCCGTAATCTACCACGCGGGCCCAGTGCGGATTGGTAGATGTCACATGTCTTCGAATTTTTGGTTCTAGGACATGCCGGTTTCCTCACGATGTTTTCCTTCACCGTTTTGAGAGCAGTGGTGTTGAAATTAATTACACAAAGTAATGCGCCTGACTGGGTTCGAACCCACGACCTACTACTCATAAGTCGAGGCCAATACCACTGGGCCACCACTGCTCACAATTCAATGTCAATTTGGGATCGGGTGGGCCTAATTATTTCAGGGTTAACTTTTAGTCTGTCTAGATTTCGAGCTCATCACCATTTTCAGGCCGCAACAGATGTGCCTGAATATCAATTACCGTTTTATTACGAACTTAGTATCTACGCAGTTTGCCATCTGTCCTTGACTTTTTTTTTTAGCGTGGTAAAATCATCAAATGAGTCCTCCCACCCCGGGCAGGGCGGGAGGGACTGTCAGACTTGTACTGACTAAAATCCACGGTGTCCTTCAATAGCCCCTTATGTTCCGGGGTCACGGTAATGAGATAAGTCCCGCGACCCCGGCAAGCTTTGGCCCTCTAGAGAGGGCCCCGTCGTCATGCTGACACTCTTTGAGGCGCGCGTGGAACACAACGCGCCGTCAACCCGGGCATGGTCCATGGTCGGGCAGCGAGTTGCCATTTACTCGCCGCCCGAATGCCCGCGCCTACGGTAGCCGGAGATCGTCTTGCAACGTCCGTCACCGTGGGCGTCCACCACCGCGGGTGGGATCTGTCCTTTGGCTTAGTAAAGAAATGAACAATATTTTATGAGCGATAAAATTGCTTTAAAAAAAATAAAGTACAACGATTTATTCAACATTTTCTTGTGCTAAGTTACATTTACACACAGGTGTTATTCCTGTTTTTTTTTCCGCGCTAGGAATTTGTCAAGTAGGTACAAACACCTACCCGGAACTACTATCAGCTCTGAAAACCATTATAATAGTTTTTGCGTGCGAAATTAATATTTCTATCTCAATCCAAATTTCGTTCCTTTACGATAAACGACGGCTGCTACTGATTGGTCATCTTTTAGACTCAGACAGGCAAATTCATTCATTGATTGGTTACAGACAAAGATACAGAATTGCTATAGGTTAATAGATTGATTGATTGATCCATAGATTGGTTACAGAAAATCCAACCAAAAATATCAACCGAGATGTGTTATTATACTCCACCGTAAGTAAAACTGCAAACCCAGGATCATCATCATCATCAACAGCCTCTAGCAGTCCACTGCTAAACACAGGCTTCTCCAATCGCCCGCCATTTATCACCGGTTACTTTCATCCAGATGTTCCGACCACCTTGCGAAGGTCGTCGCTCCACCTTGACTGTGGGCGTCCCTGCCGATTCACGGTTACCACTCGAGAACACGTCATCGTTTCTACAACTAATATGGGCAGCCAATGGGGATGGCAACTCAAAGCTATTCGTAGATGTCGCAGCGATCGTTGTCCCATATGTCAGATTACTGTATAACACGTATTTAGATAAAAAAATTGAGTTTATTTAAAAAAATAAATATGGAACATTATTCGTCAATGCAAGTGCATACACTAAACAAGAACTAAGAAGCCGCGGTGCATCTACAAGAGGAAAAAAAAGTGATTTAGTTGAGAGGCTAGAAATTTAATTCTACTACATTAAACACACATTTACTTGTAGTTAGGATTTAAAATTGTATTTTTTAAGTAGGTATTACATGTGCTAGCCTCTACAAAGAATATAGTACTGCTTCTGACATTCTATATTGAGAAAAATGTCATCAAGTTTTGTGTTTGCCTTCTTCATCTAATTTTACATCTATTTTATAGATTGCAGCAATATGATAAGAATTTTAACTTTCTAACACCACAACTATCACAAATCTCGGTCCCGGTGATAATTCTTCAACCAGAAGAATCATTTCTTAATTTAAAGAGCGATGCAATACTTAACCTCCAATAGAAAAGTAGATATTATTTTCAAAGGTGTATTCGATTGTTTAGTTAGGGTATAATCATAGAATTTCATTAATAAATTCAACTAAGGGCCTGTCCCGGCTTCGCAAGTGTAGATTTTTGTTTATTGTATAGCTTTTCCTTAGTGATAATACAATTTTTGTTCTCACAGCAGACTCAGCAGCTACCCATTATTTCTTGATAGTGTGAATTGTCGGAAATTTGTATGTTCCATCATTATTACAGCCTTTTACACAACATCTAGTCATATTACATCAATAAAACGCTTTTTTTTCAGAAAATTCCTTTGATTTGACAGTTCTTTTGGGACACAGATGTCACTTTTCACTTTGACACTTGCCTTCCCCATTGCTACTTTAGCTTGCTTTGCCACGAGAGATGCCTACAGCAACGGACGTTGCGAAGCCATTTCCAGCCACCGTAGGCGCGAGCATGTGGAGGGCGACTCGCCGTCTGATCATAGACCTTGCCCGGGTCGACGGCGCGTCGTGTTCCACGCGCGCCCCCAAGAGCTGTCAGCAATCTGAGCCCCCTTAGAGGGCCAGGATCTGCCGGAGTCGCGGGACTGTCTCATTAGGTAACCGTGACCCTGGAACGTAAAAGGCTATTCAAGGATCACCCTGAATTTTAGTCAGTACTTGTCTGATAGTTTTTCCCGTCCCACCCTGGGTGGGAGGACTCATTTAATTATTTTACCATGATAAAAAAGCTTGCTTTGCCAGGTTCCTTTTAAGTCTACTAGTATTGTAGCCATTAAACCTTTATAGCTCCGCTTCTTGGTATGCCAAGATAATTATATTTAAACTCATAACAATGTTTATAACTTCATATAACGTAGTCCTTTCATATCAAAAGCATACAGGGGCCTTACCACATGCTCTTAACGCGATTCAGTTTATGACCTAAACTGAACTGTTCTTCTAATTCGTACAATGACACCAGCTTAACGTTCAATCTAGTAGGCCATGCCATCTGACAGCGATTGTGCCAAACTGAGTCGCAAGTTTTGGTTTCATTCATTCAATTTTGTACTGGTTTGGTACAATGACGTCTTATATAGCAGCTCAACTGAAACGCTCAAACTGTAAAATAATCATATGACATTTGATAATTTGATTTTCATATTTCGCGCGTAAGTTGAGGCAAATGCTTGACGCCATTTTAATAACGTCAGAATCAGTTTGCTGTGCTAATCGATTATCATTGACAGTCAGCTGTTAACAAGATGCAATGACGCAATATCATGGAGGCTAGCGTTTTTTTTTGGAATGTTTTTGGCATGGCTTCGAGGCCTTGGCTACCGTTTCGTTTAGTAACAGCACAAATGGGGAAGGCCGGTCAAAGCTAATTGTAGATGGCGCCACCATAGGTAAGTCCTAATCCGACCAATGGGGTAGTACTATTTTGAAGTACCTATAAGATTTGAGCCAATGACGATGCTTGGAACAAGCTATGCTAGCGCCATTAGTTCCCCAGCTGCATCCCCATTAAAAAAAATGAAAACTTCGAAAAATGAATTTTAAAATAAACACATTTTATGTACTGATACTAACATTTTCCGACTTCATCTTGCCTAAAGTATCGCATTTATATAAGTATTTAAATTTTTTTTTTCTTAAACAGTAAAATACCCTATTTTTCCCATGTTTTTCCCACGGCGAGGGTTGACTGTCGGAACAAGTTGCAATGACGGTTCCGCACGTGTACTGAACGACTATTTTTAATACAGTTGCGAAAAAATGAAGCAATTTAATAAAAAATAAAATAAAAACATAATAAACTAAACTCGCAAAGAAAATTTCTGGAAAATGACGCCAACCGTAGAATATAAGCAGAGTTTTTTTTTTCTTCACCCATTTTGGTAGGCAAAGGGAACGCCCATACAGCTTAGTCTTCAGTAGATTTTTTTTATTGATATGAAATGAAATAAATAGAGCAGTGGTGGCCCAGTGGTATCGGCCTCGACTTACGAGTTGTAGGTCGTGGGTTCGAACCCAGTCAGGCGCATTACTTTGTGCAATTTATTTCAACACCACTGCTCTCAAAACGGTGAAGGAAAACATCGTGAGGAAACCGGCATGTCCTAGAACCAAAAATTCGAAGACATGTGACATCTACCAATCCGCACTGGGCCCGCGTGGTAGATTACGGCCTGCTCCCTCTCACAGAGAGGAGGCCTGTGTCCCAGCAGTGGGAACATTTAAAGGCTGATGATGATGATGATGATGAAATGAAAATGAGATTCAATGAAATGACACCTAACCTAACTCGTTCAATTAAATCATTAAATCTGACATTAAAATAAATTAGTAGCTTCTTTTTAGAAATACGTGTAAATGAAGCAAACCTTCATCGAATTTTTTTTTATTGCTCTATGAAGAGTGACATTGACGAACACGTCAATGTCATTTGAAAAAGTCTGTCTCATAAAATATTATTAATATTTTTACATAGTACATATTGTGAAACAAATAGCTTTTAAATGTTGTTTCTCTAATAAAGTAGAGCAACACCAATAAATTCAGCTATTTTATTTCCGTCCGTCATAAAGAAATAACATTAAAAAACAACATTTTTTTTAGCTATATTGCTAAAACATCAATATGGAAAAATTAAGATTCCAATTTGAAGTAAAGGCTACTGAAGACCCAAAAACCAATGTTATATGCATAACAACATTGACTGATACAAACCAAAAAACCTATTTAATACCAGAAAGATGGCAATCAATAAAGTCACATGACGAAATTACAAAAACTGAAACTTTTCAAAAGGTAAAAAATACGCTGAAAAGAAGACATGAAAAGAGACAAATTTGGATCTCATTAACTCCAAAAATAAGAAATGTGTATATTGATGAAGACGGGAACATACAACTTATGGGTTATTTCCTAGAAGAGATTGTTCCAGAGGCTGACAACGTGACTCCCTCTGGTGGTATTACGGAAGAAACTTTGACAAGACTGTTGGAAAATATTACAGAAAATAAAAATGAAAATACATAAAGAAATAACATTATATTATTATACGTTTTTGTTTGAATCACAAAAACTCTTTAATAAAAACTTCATGGTTGGTTTTTCTTTTTAATACACTTTATTTTGACAGTTGGGAAAGAGAACGCACTAGTGCGGGGAAGGTAAAAAAAAGCACTAGTGTGTAATAGCCCACTTCCCGAACGCTATACGTCCCTGCAATATGCCACTTTTTGAGCAACTGTATTAAAAAATTACTTTAAAAATATTAGTTAACGTATTTTAAAAAAACAACTGCAAGCCTACCATGAACCCACCCGCGGTTGCGGACGCCCACGGCGACGGACGTCGGTCGCAAAACGATCTCAGGCCACCGCCCGTAGGCGCGGGCATGCGGGCGGCGAGTAAAGGGCAACTCGCTGCCCGACCATGGACCATGCCCGGGTCGACGGCGCGTTGTGTTCCACGCGCGCCTCAAAGAGCGTCTGCATGATGACCCCGGAACATAAAGGGCTATTGAAGGACACCGTGGATTTTAGTCAGTACAAGTCTGACAGTCCCTCCCGCCCTACCCGGGGTGGCAGGACTCATTTGATGATTTTACCACGCAAAAAAAAAGCCCGCCATGAACTAATTAAAAATGATCAAAAAGCAAGACATTTCAGTTTGAGTTCATAAACTGCAACGCTGAAAGTCGTACCCTGACTTCCAATATTCTCAGCGATATTTCGATTGTTATAAGTGAATGAAAGACCGCAATTTGTAGCTGAAACGTTTTAAGTGAGAAAGAGACAACGCTATTATTAAATAGCGTTGTCTCTTTTTCACCAAAAACGTTACAAATGACTTTGACAGACTTTGTTTCTTTGGATAGCCTAGGCAGCGCCTAATGAATTCGGCATCATCGTTATTGAAGGGGTCCAACTGACCGCCAAACTGGAGCCTCTTACGTTCAAAAACTCAATAAAAATAAATCATTAGACTATTAGAGAAAACCAAATGCGGTTGAAAAAATGTATGTAGGATAGGTATTATAACTTTAAAAGAAAGATTAAAGTACACTTAAGTTGGTTTTTGTAAAAAATCCTCTAAAAAACTTGATATTCATCAATAATTCACTAAACGTTTCAGTTTATGTTAAAGAAATAGTAACTTTTATTGGATTGCTTATTTTGACAGTTTGAGCGTTTCAGTTGAGCTGCTATACGACGTCAAGGTACCAAATCAGTACAAAATTGAATGAATGAAACCAAAACTTGCGACTCAGTTTGGCACAATCGTTGTCAGATGGCATGGTCAATTTGATATAACTAGCGTTGTCTCTTTTTCACCAAAAAAAACGTTTTTGGTGAAAAAGAGACAACGCTAGTCAACTACAAATTGCGATCTTTCATTCACTTTTAACAATCCAAATATCGCTGAGCGTATTGGACGTCAGGGTACGACTTTCAGCGATGCAGTTTATGAACTCAAACTGAAATGTCTTGCTTTTTAATCGTTTTTAATTAGTTCATGGTAGGCTTGCAGGTAACTCATTAATAAGGGACACATCCCTTGTTATCAAGTTAACTGTTCCAGGAATCAAATAATGTTCTGAGTATTTAATAAATGTAAAAATAATAGAAGCTTGTGACTAAATATGCTGAATTAAACAACTGCACGAATTTAAGCTGCGTTTGCGAAGGTTCAGCCAAAAAGAGTTTAGTGCTGAACTTGTGCTCAAATGCGAGTCTAGCGCGGTGGGAGGTATTCCACGAAGGGCACCCGCTGAAATGGCACCTGAGCTATCCACGGAGCCGTCCTATCAATTTTTTTTGCAGGTGCCCTTAATGGAAAAGTTTTTCATCTAGCATCTTATTCAACACTAGCTTTTGCCCGCGGCTTCGCTCGCGTAATCAGTCGAAAATCTAAGAAGATTCATACTAAATTTCATCCCCTATTGTATTCCCTTAGGGGTATAATTTATTCTTAGGGGATGTAGGCATCCCCTAAGAATAAAGTATACCTATTATAACGTCATAACAACTACCTGCATGCCAAATTTCAGCCCGATCCGTCCAAAATCTAAGAAGATTTATACAAACTTTCATCCCCTATGTAATCCCCTTAGGGGTGGAATTTATCAAAATAATTTCTTAGGGTTTGCCTACGTCATAGTAGCTTTGTGCATGCAAAGTCTCAGTCCGATCGGTTTAAAATTAACTAAGTTTCATACAAAGTTTCATCCCCAAAATATCCCCTTGGGGGTAGAATTGATCAAAATCCTTTCTTAGTGGATGCCTACGTTATAACATCTAGGTACCTGTATGCCAAATTTCAGCCCTATCCGTCCAAAATCTAAGAAGATTTATACAAACTTTCATCCCCTATTTTATCCCCTTAGGGGTAAAATTTATCATAATCCTTTGTTAGGGGATGCCTACGTCTTAACAACTACCTGCATGCCAAATTTCAGCCCGATCCGTTCAAATCTAAGAGAGTTATATAAACTTTCATCCCCTGTTTGATCCCCTTAGGGGTGGAATTTATCAAAATCCTTTCTTAGGGGATGTCTACGTCATAATAGCTTTGTGCATGCAAAGTCTCAGCCCGATCGGTTTAAAATTGACAAAGTTTCATATAAACTTTCATCCCCTATTTTATCCCCTTGGGGATAGAGATGATCAAAATCCTTTCTTAGCAGATGCCTACGTCATAACATCTACCTGTATGCCAAATTTCAGCCCGATCCGTCCAAAATCTAAGAAGATTAATACAAACTTTCATCCCCTATTTTATCCCCTTAGGGGTGGAATTTATCAAAATCCCGTCTTAAGTGTTGCCTACGTCATAGTAGCTTTGTGCATGCAAAGTCTCAGTCCGATCGGTTTAAAATTGACAAAGTTTCGTACAAACTTTCATCCTCTATTTTATCCCCTTGGGGATGGAATTCATCAAAATCCTTTCTTAGCGGATGCCTACGTCATAACATCTACCTGCATGCCAAATTTCAGCCCGATCCGTCCAGTGGTTTGGGCTGTGCGTTGATAGATCACTATATCAGTCACCTTTGAGTTTTATATAAATTTAGATAGAGCACTTATGGATTAATACGTACTAGTGTTGGGACATTTATTTTTTTAGGGCGTCAAAATAATCGATTAAAACTAGTTGGGAGCTTACTAACTGCAATAAAAAGTTATATCTTTATAATTCATTTAGGATTAAGATAAGTACCTAACACTAATTTATTATCGAGGTTATAAAAATTTTCACGTTGGCGTTATTGTTTTTATCCCTGTCCTCAGTCTAGTATTAGTTCGTATTCTTCTTTTTTATGTATGTACACCGACGTTTAAGGTCATCGAGTGATAAAAGGAGAGTTACAAAGAAAACAACAAAAAGGTGCGCACCCCACTACTGAGATGTATCACTGTCGATAACGGGAATAATTCTTAGTTAATTAATCCAAGATTCGTTGTCTTCATTAATAGAAAACGTGTAATGGTAATGGCTAAAAAGAAACTGCAACACTAAAGCTTCACAATGACGAGAAATTCCCTCTTTTAATGAAAAAAAATACAAGGCTCTGTAACCTTCCGCAAAACCCGCTTTCCTGCAAAAGTAATTTGCCAAAAATTCTTCCATGTAAGGCCTAATGTGCTCGGAACAAATTACAGAATACTTGAGTGACATACATCAAGACATTACTCCTGAAATTCAGCGATCATCGCGTGTACTCGCAGCTTTTAAGCAAATTATGTGAGGCGTTGGGAGCTAACGTTTTAGTTCAGTGGCTCAGAAAATATCTTTTTGTCAACCCAGTTCGTTGACATCGCTGTTAATCTGAACTACGTTGTATTTTTTTGGTGTCACCAGTTTTTTTTTTGTGGTAATATGTTTCAGTTTTTTTTTAAGGACGTTTGTGCCTTATGTTGTAATAGGAATTTTAGTAGTAACATTCTAGGGCCCATCTAACTTGTGTATATAGATACTACTATAACTGTATCCATTCCGTTATTTCAATCCAATTTTTAGGGTTCCGTAGTCAACAAGGAACCCTTATAGTTTCGCCATGTCCGTCCGTCCGTCCGTCCGTCCGTCCGTCTGTCCGCAGCTTAGCTCAGAGACGCCCAGCACTAGAAAGCTGTAATTTGGTGTAAATATACGGATTTGTTGCGTCAAAAAAGTGGTAAAATAAAATCTCGTAAAATATTTTTTTTTAGGGTACCTCCTGTACACGTAAAGCGGGGATGTTTTTTTTTCTCGCGTACCCCTTAGTGTGGGGTATCATTAAATAGGCCTTTAAAAAATATTGGTAGTTTCCATCAACAATTTTTTGATAAAAAGATTCGTTTGTGAAATATTAAGCTTTAAAGTGCTAATTTTTGCCCTACTCGAGTGTCCCCCCCCTCTACCAGCTAAACGGTTATGTTTGGGGGTGTGAAAAAATTTACAATAGTAGTATATATAACGAAGTTTAAAATAAAATTATCATGACTAAGTGGGCTTTACAAGTTTACGAGTAATAGTTGACCAACTTATAAAACGTACTGGGATAACATTTTCCTAAACAAAATGTATCGGAGAACAACTGCAAATGTAAGTTTGTCAACTTCATTTTTACAGCTATAATAGGTAGTGGAGTGGAGTGGAGTGCAGTGGAGTGGAGTGCAGTGGAGTGGAGTGGAGTGGAGTGGAGTGGAGTGGAGCGGAGTGGAGTGGAGTGGAGCGGAGCGGAGTGGAGTGGAGCGGAGCGGAGTGGAGTGGAGCGGAGCGGAGTGGAGTGGAAGGGAGTGGAGCGGAGTGGAGCGGAGTGGAGCGGAGTGGAGCGGAGTGGAGCGGAGTGGAGCGAAGTGGAGTGGAGTGGAGTGGGGTAGTGTGGGGTGGAGGGTCGAAAATCGCTTGAACCTTTTTAACAGGTTCATAGCGATTTTTGACGTGTCTTGACACCTCTCAAGTTTTTTTTTTTAATACGTCATAAATCGTAAACCTTTCAAAGTTGGAACCAACTACAAGAACTTTTATAGTATGTTATTACTTGCTGCTACGGAACCCTTTATGGGCGAGTCCGACTCGCTCTTGGCCGGTTTTTTATCCAGTTCTTAATAATACTAATTAGATTGAATCGTGGTTTTAATATCTCTTTTTTTTTTTCATTACAGTTCCTGCATTGCAGAAAATCTAATTTATGTACCAATTTTGATTATTTAATGACTGTCAACTTTGTTCCGACACCTAATAGTAGGATCGGAAAAAATAAGTGGAAGCCAGAGTCAAACATAACTGCGAACCGAATCGAACCGAAACCGTGGGAGAATGCGAACCGAAGAATAGACTTCAGACTAGGTGCAGCGAACCGAACTGTATATTACTCAGGAATCCGTCCAGAAATTAATATGCGTGTCTCGTAATCGATACCAAATTATTCGGGAATTAGTAGCTTCACATTAACCGCTGATTGCGCTGTGTGCACACTCGACTTCCGACCAATTGTTTGTTGATCAACCGATTTGTTGATGAGACGGCTTGATTGATTTACTGTTAATCGGATAATGGGTTGGGTCCATTATGATACAGGGGTGTTATATTTACACTGATGGCCAGGATATTCTCGGGGGAGCCTGAAACCCCTAGAGAACGCGTCCCCACGGTGGCGGATCGAGGAAAGCTCGTTGGTATTGGAAACAATACCAAAGGGTAAGAGGGAAATAAAATACCTCTCGCGGACCAACAGGCAATCCCTCCAGAGGGCCACTTGGTGGTAAACCGAGAAAGGGCTTGTGGAAGGCAATGGCGTCAGGCAGGACGTCATGCAGGGGATGGCGGCGGAAGAACCCAACAGTCAACGGTGGCATCCCAAGCCCCAGTTAGCACGAGGGGTTACTGTCTTGGCGTCTGGTGGCAGCCGGCCGTAAAAATATAAGCCAACTTTCTACTTCTGGTCATGAAAAGTACAAATAATAAAAGAAGTGTAACTACTAGGGCGTCCCCCTCAAGCGACGATAAGAGTGAAGGAACTGCACCAAATGCTAGGGCGTACCCCCGAAGCGACGGCAATGTCATCAGAGCCCATACACAAGCACCAGAAATGCGCATCGCGAGTTGGAATGTGGGCTCAATGACAGGACGAAGCGCCGAGCTGAGCGAAGTATTACATCGCAGACGCATCAACATATGTTGCATTCAAGAGCCGAAATGGAAGGGGTCTAAGTCGCGAAACATCGGGCATAATTACAAACTCATATACCACGGGACACGACCACAAAATGGAGTTGGAATTGTGGTAGATCATGACCTTCAAGATCGCATAGTAGAAGTGAACAGGATAAGCGAGCGACTAATGTCAATTAAGTTTGCTCTTGATAACCAACCATGCATGAACATCATATGCGCCTATGCACCACAGACTGGTTGCTCAAATGCAGAGAAAGAAATATTCTGGAACGAGATAAACGATCTACTACAATCCATCCCGGCAACGGAGTCGAAATACATAGGCGGTGACCTAAACGGCCATGTTGGAAGCAGAACACTCACGTACCAGAGAATACACGGCAACTGGGGATATGGCAATATTAACCCGGAAGGCGAGAGCATCTTACAATTTGCGTCAACCCACGATCTTGCAATCGTCAACACGTTCTTCTCTAAACGTCCCGAACACCTGATTACATACAAAAGCGGCGGGGCATGCACACAAATAGACTACATTCTAACAGATCGGCACCGGCTGAAGACTTTCAGGGACTGTAAAGTAATCCCCGGAGAACCGCTCACACCACAACATCGTATCTTAGTCGCTGAATTTAGAATGCCTAAACCGATAAAGGTGAAAAAAGAGAAGATCACGCGGATACGCTGGCACAAACTCGGACATGAAGAGGGGCTAAGGATGTGTGAAGACATCGCAGAGTACCTTGACTCACAACAAGAAGACACTGCCAATAATATGTGGAGAGATTTCCAATCCTTATGCCATCAAAAAGCCAAACAATACCTTGGCGTATCAAAAGGGGCTGTTAGAGGCGACAAAGACACGAAATGGTGGCAAGAAGATGTCAGAGAAACATTGAACACCAAGAAAACCCTCTTTAAGCAATGGCAAATGACAACAGATGATGCCGATCACACAGCTTATAAGGCTGCAAAAAAAATTGCAAGACGAGCCGTAGCGCAAGCAAAAGCCATGTCAGACGATGATTTTTACGCCAAACTGGAAACTGTTACGAACGACAAAGATATCTTCAAAATAGCAAAACAGCGACACATGAACAGCAAGGATACAAAGACCATCAAGTACATCAAAAATGAACAAGGCCAACTGCTCACAGCAAACGACGACATAAATAAGCGATGGGCAGAGTATTACACTGCACTTCTCAATGAAACCTTTCCAAGTGAAAAGCTCTGTGAAATTCCTGCTACTGAAGGCCCGATACCAAGCATATCACCCGCAGAGGTTCACGCAGCAATTAAGGCTATGGCAAACAACAAAGCCCGTGGACCTGATGATATACCTGCTGAACTGTGGAAGAAATTAGGTGACACTGGTGTAATGTTCCTGACGAAGCTTTTCAACAGAATTCTGATTGACGGAATGCCCGATGATTGGAGAAGGAGTTTCCTGCTACCATTCTATAAGAACAAGGGTGACATCAGACTATGTGGAAATTACAGAGCCATAAAGCTAATAACACACACCTTCAAAATATTGGAAAGAGTCATCAACCGCAGACTACGGCAACTCACTCAGGTGTCCGAAAACCAATGCGGGTTCGTTCCTGGAAGGTCGACAACTGATGCCATACATTCGATCAGAATTCTGATGGAGAAACATAGAGAGAGCCAAACCGACCTACACATGGTATTCATCGACTTGGAAAAAGCATTCGACCGTGTTCCAAGAGAACTTATCTGGCAAGCTTTAAGAGCACAAAAAGTCCCAGAGCACTACATATTTCTGGCGAAAGACATGTATCACGCTGTTAATACTAAAGTGCGAAGCCCAGCTGGAACAAGCGATGAGTTCGATGTGATGGTCGGAGTCCATCAAGGTTCAGCGTTGAGCCCCCTGCTTTTTATCCTCGTAATGCAGTACCTTACGGTGGAACTACAGCGCCCCCCACCATGGGATATACTTTATGCTGACGACATTGTACTGGTCAGCGAAGACCCCAACAATCTTCAGCAAATGGTGGAAGAATGGCGAGGAGCACTCGAGAGAGCCGGTTTGCGAGTTAGCAGAGAGAAGACCGAGTATCTGCACTGCAATTTCAGTGGCACAAACAGCAGCAACAATATCCATCTGCAGGGCAACCCACTAAAGGTAGCCGACCACTTTAAATACCTTGGCTCAATCATCTGCAATGATGGGACAATAGATGCCGATGTAACCCACCGTGTAAACACTGGGTGGCTGAAATGGAGGGAGCTATCAGGGGTTCTTTGTGACAAAAGGATGCCCGTTCGCACTAAAGGCAGAGTCTACAAAGCAGCAGTTCGTCCGTCCATGACATACGGTGCCGAATGCTGGCCACTGAAAAAGCATCAGGAACAGAAATTACATGTCGCAGAAATGAGAATGCTAAGATGGGCTGGTGGGGTAACGATGCTGGACCATGTCCAAAACATCCATATTCAGGGCAGTTTTAAAGTAACGCCTATACCGGAAAAGATCATGGAGAGCCGCTTAAGATGGTACGGTCATGTCATGAGGCGACCATCGGACCACATGACGAGAAAAGTGCTCGATATTGATACCCAGCCCAGAAGACGCGGTAGATCCCGCCTTACATGGATGTCAGTTATTGAAAAAGATCTGAAGAAGACACAATTAACATCTCAGACGACCCAGGACAGACCGTCCTGGCGAAGATTGACCAGAAGGGCTGACCCCAAATAAATGGGATTAAGGCCAGGCAGAAGAGAGGCCAGGATATTATGACCATCTACCTAGGCATTTTCCAACTACGTTGTTGTTCCAGTCGAACAAGATGCTGAATAACAGAATTTTACATAGAGCGACTGCCTAGCCGACCTACTAAGTTAATAATGGGTAACATTATACGTATTGGCAATATTGGTTCTCAGACTTCCAATAAAGATTAGTTTGATCATTGTTTTGTTATCAATCGAACTGCTTTTTGTGGCAGTTGCATTAGTTCGGTCAACTCGAATAACAATCGCAGTTTTTATTTTACTAAAAAAGTCCTACAATATAATTATTTAGTTTATTTTTTCGCGCTCTGTTTTCTACATTGTTTTTTTTTCTATGCTACTATTATGGTCGCGGGACTTACCGAATTACCGTAACCCTGGAACATAAAGGGCTATTGAAGGACACAGTACGAAACTGACAGTGCCTCCCACTCTGCCCTGGCTAGGAGGACTCATTTGAAGGTTTTACCACCATAAAAAAAATGTTATAATTATGCTATTATAATTATGATCTGTCCGTCTGCCACCCATCCCATAGAAATCAGCGATTACGTTCCCACTCCATAGACATAGGCCTCTCTTTTATGAGGGAGGCAAACGATGATGAAATACTAATGAACTCAACGTCAAGTAGTCTTGCTGTGTTCTACTTTGAAAGGTGGGCACATACATAAGACATTTCAGGTTCACCCTTGAATGCAGCGCATTAGATGCTCTCGGTATTGTTGAATTTGCTGCGTAAAGTAGCCGACCTCTCTTAAGTTAACGTCATTACATAGGAGGACGATTTTTCTGTTACAATAGGTTGGTGAAAACTGAAACAAGAATATTATATAAATATGTAGGATCCACCGGTATTATTCCGTCAGATTCAGACATCACGTGGGCAGAGTTTGGGTCTCGTGCAACGAAAATACACTGGGTGCGGTTCACTGGTTATTTTAATTTTAAATCACAAATTAAATCAAACACAATTTAGTTTAATCACTCACGACACTTAAATACTGAGCACAACGAATCGAGTACAGTTTCGGGATGTCTTCACACTGCTGCGGTCAGGCACTAAATGCGCTCCTCGCTGCCCCGATGAAACATCACGACTCTGTAGTAGCGCGCGCAGACCACGTGATACTCAAAATGGCGCGCTTGATTCGTTTGCTGTCCGTACTATTGACCGGCTCCGATATGTGAAATTTTAGTGAGTAAGTAAGTGTTGAAATAGTTTTTTGACGGAATATAGAGAACGAAAGAATGTATTTCTTAAAACAAAGCAAAAATAATCCGTTATTATGCCTTTGGTTTCGCGGGTTTTTTAATTTCTTTCCCGAGATAAGTGGTTTTTCTTTGTCTCACTAACCAAATAAACTCGAAGAGCAAGCACATTTGCAGAGCACATAACAATAAAAGTACGACTAACAAAAACGTTTTCTCTTCTGTATAACGTTTGTACTAAATTAAGCACTGCCGCGCCAGACATGTCTTGACTTGATATGTGCGAAGTCTTTTGATTAAAACTAGACCATTTTCTTTACGGAATAAGGATGTATTTTACTTTTTACTATGATGATTATAAAATGCTTAAAAGGATGGATGGATGTTTGTTTCTCTTTCTCACAAATACTACCTAATAGATTTGGTTAACGTTTGGTGTGGGTGAATATTTCATTTCGTGCATATCACACGGCAGACGATAAAGAATATATGAAACGCTGAAAAAATTTGAACCTAACGTTGATTTTGTATAATTAACTTGGTGTTCTATTAGGCGCAATCCTTAGAACATCTTTTTTTTTATTAGAAATGCACTAAATTTAAAACAAAGGATCTAAAATCTAATTACCATCTGTGTCCCTTTTACCAGATTTTATTTAATTGCCACATTCTGTTAAAAACTGTGTTTGAAGAACGACATTTTTATTACTTATAAAGATAACAGGATAGTTAATCTATTCAAAGACGATTCATTGTTTAGGAAGAACAAATTTAAGCGGTTTTATACAAGTTTGAAAAATGTCCCTAAACTTTCCCATAATTACCATTCGACGGTATGCTCGATCCGATATTTTAATATTTACGCGTCTCTGGCCAACGCGCTTCGCAGTTACATATTTGACGACACTCAACGTTCAGCCACCGAGCCAAACACACACGTGAAAGAGGTAATAAAGGGACGTAAATTTAAGTTCTCCTGTCCGAAAAGTGACGTGGTTAGGAATGTTTCTGCAAACCGTTCGTGTTATGAAAGGTATTTATACTTATTTTTATCAAAGAATTATTTGACAGATGTATTCGGTTTATGTGTCTTTTTCCGCTGATAAACGTAACAATGCTGTACCTGTTCCAAATAACGGTAATATATCGAAAATATTTATGAATCTAATTACCATTCTTCTAATTACCATCGATTACCGTTATTTTTATTCGAATGGTAATGAGAAGAAACAAACGGTAATTATTATATTCTGTGATTCAATTCTGTAAACACTGTATATTTGCCTAGTTGACATAAATGGGATATAACGAATACTTACAATATATTTCCCAATCTTATCAGTTGACTGTTGTTGTATTGTTAATTACCATTTTCTCAACCTCAATAACTACCATAAATAGATATCTAATTTCCGTTTGTGTTTAATCTCATTACCGTTCCTTTAAAAAAAAATCCTCAATATCTTAAAAACTAAAGGTCTGATTGCTGTCCCTTTGTTATATTTCACTTATCATCATTAAGTACTTAAAAAAAAAAACGTATAAAAAACATGATTAGGCACATTTATTTGACAATTCTAAAAATATCATAATATGCACGAAATGAAATATTCACCCGTGTACAGACAGTTTAAAACCAGGATTAACATATGGGATACTTTTTTAATCTCGGTGTTTCGTCTCTAACTGTGAGATAAAATTACCGTTTATGCTGGCAATGCTGAGGGCTTTAGCTAGTGTTTCGTATCTGAATATTATTTTACTCTCTTAACATATATGAAACGAGTAATGAGTCTGTCTTATAATAGAACCGCAGCCCTGGAACGAAAAAGGGAATGTGCCTTCACATACACAACAATCTGGCTTTTAGTCAGTATGAGTCTAATAGTCTCTTACGCTCCATCTAGGACGGGACTCATTTCATGATTTTATATTATTTTCAAATATGAAATGTTGAAAATAATATTATCTAACTAGCACTCCGTCCGCGACTTCGTCTGCGCGTGTTTCTAATTTCAAACAAAGTGAATATAATGCCCGGTCACCCTCCTCATAGGATACTTTTGGAAAATATGAAAATGGTCTAGTAGTTTCGGAGCCTATTCAATACAAACAATCAAATCCTTTTTTTGAAATATTATTGTACACAAACTAATTTTCCAATTTTCACCCCGCTATGGGTTGACTTCTGAAATATAAATAAATACGCATCCTTTATTTGATTGAGAGATAACTTATGCAAAGTTTTGAGCTTATCGAATCTTAATCACCCCTTTTCACTAATTTTCCCATACAAACTTTAACATCGTCAAGATTACCGATGGAGGGTAGTTTTAACACTCCATTACACGCACCCCTGTTTGGGACGCGACTGCTCGCGCGCTCTACATATGTAGAACAATTTTGTGTTGAGATTTTCAAGGGACAGTGTTCTTTTTTGTGAATAATATAAATATCATTTGAAAGTATACTTCAATAAGAAACTAAAACAGACAATACATAACTGTTAACATTTATAAAGAACTTAATATCAGGCTTCTTGTGAATTTGGAGAATAAATATTATTTTTTTACCATTTGATTTTCTCAGGCTTCTTATTTTACTTGCTCATATCCTCCACACTGTCTGCATCATTTTTACAACAGCCAGGACATAAAAGAACCTGATTTTGAGGATAAATCCACTTGTCACGGGTGTTACATTGTTTTCTGGTGTACTTATTGCGTGCTCTACCACAAAGCCAACATGTCACAATGAGACTAGTATTGGGGGGTTATGCTTGGCATAGTTGTAATTCAGATGTCTTATTAATGCTCAAAAGCATTTTCCCATTAATTTTCAGTGATTTTGTAATACATCCAATAGCTATTTTGCTTTGTATGCATAGTGTGACAGGCGAAATCCAAGTCCATATAACGCGGTCTATTCGCTTTTGACTAAGCACCCGAATGATCATTCCTTGCCCTTTTCTGTAGTCCTTGTTTATTGTATGTACTATGAAACCTTTTGTATCAGTTATATTCATTACATTAAAAAATATTAGAGGCTATCGCTTCAGTTTCTGGAGAAGTCGCAAATATTAGACAGAACGTCTGTGAAATATGGTTATTTTGGTTGTAAATAATATCAAAGTAAAATAAAACCACATAAACAATGGTTTTATACATAAAATAAACACTTACATAAAATACACATGAAGGGTAAACTTCACAAAAACCTTTGAAAAAACTGTCGCGCGAGTGCTCGCGCGCTCTACTATTGTAGAATTTTAGTTTTGGCGTGGAATTACTAACAAACGCGGTCGCGCATGTCGCTGCAGAGATGCTAATAGTGATCAATAGTTAGTAATAGAGGAATACTATGAGTGGGGGCTCTAGATACACATAATTTACGTTAAAATTCCACGAAATGCATGTGTGTTCTACAATAGTAGAACGCGCGACTAACGGAGTGTTAAAAAACTAATTATGCCCATCTTTTTTATTTACTTATACTCATATTCGTACCAAGTTTCAAGTTTATAAACCTAAGGGATAAGATTTTACATCCAAAGGTTTTCACCCCCTTATAGGTGGATTTTCGCAAAATCCCTTCTTAGTGCTTACCTACATAATAAATTGCAACTACCGACCAAAATTCAGGTTATACGTTTAGCGGTTAAAGATCCTCCCCTTTAAACTTGAATACCCCTTTTCACTAACTTGGGGGGTGATTTTCGAAAAATCCAAAAACACGTGTTTAATTATTTCTGATCTAGTATATAACTACTGATTTTCACATCAATCAACTCACGCGTTATGATTTTCCCATACAAACTTTAAAAACGCCTAGATTACCAATTGAGGGTAGTTTTAAAAAAATAATAGAACCAATCTTTTTTATTTACTTGTGTTCTTATTCATGGCAAGTTTCAAATTTATAAACCCAAGGAATAAGATTTTTCATACAAACGTTTTCACCCCTTTTGACCCCCTTAGAGGAGGATTTTCGCAAAATCCCGTCTTATTGCTTCCCTACATGGTAGACTGCAACTGATGTCCATAATTCAAGTTACTGCGTTTAGCGGTTTCGGCTGTAGTCGAGTCTTAATAAAAAACCCTGTTCATTTATTATATAAAATAGATTTGGTTTTTTCAAATTATAACCGTTAGTAGCTTATGCAGTTCTAATAATTCGATTCCTCTGAACAAATTCTTTATGGAACTCCACGTTACAATCGCGAATCGTACGTAATTAACCGTATATTTTCCGTTTGAGCAAAATAAACGGCTGTGGTACATAATCTGACCAATAAAATAATCCAGTAAATTTCAACAAAAAATCTTTTCAAGAAGTTCCTAATAATCTTTTTGATGTTAAAATTCTTCAATAAGAATTTCTCCGTTGGTATTCCATTGTGCTAGCAATTCGAAGTTAATCTGGGGGTATGTCGGAGCTATTCAAAGTTCCTGTTGATAAAAATACTATGACAAGTATCCCGGATACCGTATTGTGAAGATTATGTAGAAATGTAGAATTCTTATTGAAATATCCAGGTTTCTTTTGTGAAAGAATATTATTTTGCATTTTTGCTTTGGATAATGGTAAGATAAAGTATTGGTACTGAATACAGCTATCTCTATCTGTCATTATCTTGATTTAAGATGGTCAATTTTGAGATAAACAGAACTTTGAGGAAGAAGCAGGCTGACAGAAGAATCTAATTAGGTTGGGAAGCGTTTGAAAAATCTTTGTCAAGTCGTAATCCATCCCGCAATGTTTGACAATTAAGGTCCTCGAATAGTGCGTCCTACTCGTTATGACACATAGGCACTGTGCCAAAACGTAGACACTGATTTAATAAGGTATGTCTTTTTTGTGGAATATGTTGTAAATGAAAATGTGTGTTTTAAGCCTCCTGCAGACACACGCGATTAATCGTGCTGTGACAACGAGCCAAGCTAATTTCCTCTCTAATAAAAATACTGTGAATGGACCGCGACATGTCGCCCCGCGCGAATAATCGCGTGTATAACTACCTATACTTATTCGTAATAATACGAGTACCTATACCTACTCATTAATACTATTTTTAACCGACGAAAAAAAAGGAGGAGGTTCTCAATTCGACAAGTATATATTTCATTTTTTTCATTTTTTATGTATGACAAATAATTAAGTCATATGTTTGTTTGTTTGGCGCCGCCTCAATATTTATTTCCCACGTTTTTATACACTCACTTTTCTTGTTTGTTTGTTTGTAAGTTTGTTTGTTTGTTTGTCGTTCCGGTTGGACTTTTGCAACTCAATTTTGAGGCACTTCCCGATAAGCTAGCATGCTGAAATTTTGTACACGCTTTGAGTTCTGATGACAATACATGACTAGCTAAGAAACGTCATAACAAATCCAATATGGCGGCCTCCCCAAGATGGCGGACTGGCTGTTTGAACCCCACCCCCATGATATGGGTATCAAATGAAAGGGTTTGCTGTCAGGAATACGAAAAAAATAGTCACGGGACATAAATCCAATATGGCGGACGTCCAAGATGGCAGACAGGCTATTTGAAATGCACCCCTGTGATATGGATATCAAATGAAAGGGTTTGCTATCAGGAGTACGAAAAAAATAGTCACGTGACTTAAATCCAATATGGCGGACGTCCAAGATGGTAGACTGGCTGTTTGAAATCCACCCCCGTGATATGGGTATCAAATGAAAGGGTTTGCTGTCAGGAATACGAAAAAAATAGTCATGTGGCTTATGCTAGGCTAGGCTATTAATCCAATATGGCGGACGTCCAAGATGGCGGACAGGCTTTGAGGCGATAAGCTAGCAGGCTGAAATTTTCAGGGTAGCTTCAAACCCGATGAACAATGATAAAAATAATAAAATAATTAATAGATTTAAAAAATCTAAAAACCCACGTTTTTAAATGTCCTAAAAAGAAGAAAATAACCCTACGGGGCTGAGAGAGGGGCCACTCAAAACGTGGGGGCGTATCTTTGCAAGTTACACCTACGATCTCACGTGATGTAAATATATCCCATAAATAATCCCTTAAATAATATACGCCCCCACGTTTTGAGTGGCCCCTCTCTCAGCCCCGTAGGGTTATTTTCTTCTTTTTAGGACATTTAAAAACGTGGGTTTTTAGATTTTTTTTTTAGCTATTTTCAGTTCGATCTTTCGTCGGTTTGATTTTTTTGTTAAAAAGGTATTAGAAAAGCGGCGTGGTGTGATTTTACCTAAATGTATACGTACATTATTTGGTTTAAGAAGTATATCCAATCTCAAAAAGTAAACAAAATATCACATCTGTATGTAAAGAGAACAAGTTCTTTACTTACTCATAATCTCACTAAGAACAGAACATAGTGTTTTAATCCGCAGCGGAATGAGATCGCAGCAGCAATGCGCAGAAAACTGATCGTAAAACGCAATGAGCCTTGACACCTTCATAATAACGTTGTATTTAGTTTTAGCATGTGTAATATCATACTAATGAGGAGAGTTTGTGGGTAAATAATATCCACACTGGTTAATATTAGAGGTAAAGCAACACTGACAAAGATGGGAGTGTGGATTTTCATCGTGGTGAAATCATCAAATGAGTCCTCCCACCCAGGTCGAGATGGGAGGGACTGTCAGGCTTGTACTGACTAAAAATTACGCCGATCCTTCAATGTCCCTTTACGTTCCAGGGACACGGTTACCTCAGTGAGGACACGGCGCTGGCGGCTGGTCCATCAGTGACCGCTTGACACAGGTTCTCACCGGATACGGAAGTCTCGGGAAGTACCAGTTTCTGATAGAGATAGAAGAAATGCCTGGGTGTCACCACTGCAAGGATCGCCCGGAGGGCACGGTGGAGCATATTTTGCAGGACTGCCCCGCTTGGGCCGAGTACCGCCGTGTCCTCACGGAGGCGATAGGCAGCGACCTCTCGTGCCGTTAGAAGGCCAAAAGCTGTTGTGAATCTAACCTTATTTACTGTAAGTTTTTGCTTAAACTTAGCTAAGTTTAAAAGTTACAAACACACATGAATATTTTCGCTAATGATAAGCAACGCGGAAGTTTTCAGTGCTAACTGCAGGCTTTTAGCCGTTTCGTCTAATTGCATGGAGATTCCACACGTACCATTGCACTATGTAATGAGTTTTTGGGAACAAAGGGTGGGTGGAATTGATTTGCCATTTTGATGGAGTAATTAGTTCGTTCTATTTGAGTTTCTTGTATTATTATTTTTTTCAGGGTTTTTTTCTATCTTCACTCGAGCTGAGCTCGGTCAGCCAAATGATCTATCTTTAAAAATGCATAGGAACCTAAAACTTCCAAAAGGATAGGCATTTTGCTTGACCAAGGAATCAAATGTAGTACCTCTCGCTCAGCAGTAACACAAAACCAACGGGCAACACTAACCATCTATTTGTTATTTAAACAAACAAATCACATTAATTTCAACCCCACCTAGGTTCAAACTAAACACGTCAACACTTTCTAATCGAAAGCTGGACTTAAAGCACCTGTTCTACTGCCAGCGATGGAATGATTCGGGCACGCCGCAATCGCGGCTCTATGAGGAGTGGCTGGATAGGCCCTACGGCGTCCTCACCTACCGCTTGACGCAGGTCCTCACCGGACACGGATGTTTCGGGAGGTACCTGTGTCTGATGAGGAAGGAGGAAAAGTCTGGGTGTCACCACTGCAAGGATCGCCCGGAGGACACGGTGGAGCATACGGTACAGGACTATCCCGCTTAGGCAGAGCACCGCCGTGTCCTCACGCAGGCGATAGGTGACGACCTCTCGCGCCTGGCATTTGTCGAGGCTGAGGAGGCGGGACGCGCGACGGAGAGGAGAGCGTCCACCCCCACCCACGCCGCAGTGGTAGACGCCCACGGCGACGGACGTCGCGGGACGATCTCTAGCCACCGTAGGTGCGGGCATGCGTGCGGCGAGTAATGGGTGACTCGCTGTCCGACCATAGACCATGCCCGGGTCGGGTCGGCGCGTTGTGTTCCACGCGCGCCTCAAAGAGCGTCAGCATGATGACGGGGCCACCCTCTAGAGGGCCAAAGCCTGCCGGGGTAAAGGGGATAATTGTGCAAAACTTGTAGTGTGTCTCGATGTCCAATATAAGAGGAGGTGGTGGGATGTGCTCGTGGAGTTACCAACGTAGATTGCAGAAGAAGCAGTGGGTTGGCCGTGTCAGTTGAAGCAAACGTCTTGAAATGAAGACCTCGTCTCAAGCGTAGTATTGGCTTGGTGGCCTATAAATATCTTGAAAAATAAGACTGGTTGCCGTGATCTTGGAACGTAAAGTGCAAATGGAATATGGTGCTTTTTAGTCAGTCAAGTCAGACAGTTTCTTTCACTCCACCGTGACGGAGAAGACTATTTGAAAAAGGGTGTGGTAGAGCATAGGACGATGAAAAACTGAGTTTTCTGTTCGCATCGCCGCCACAACGCAAGAGCAGTGGTAGCCCAATGGTATCGGCCTCGACTTGCGAGTTGTAGGTCGTGGGTTCAAACCCCGTCAGGCGCATTACTTTGTATAATTTATGTCAACACCACTGCTCTCAAAACAGTGAAGGAAAACATCGTGAGGAAACGGGCATGTCCTAGAACCAAAAATTCGAAGACATGTGACATCTACCAATCCGCACTGGGCCCGCGTGGTGGATTACGTCCCACTCCCTCTCACAGAGAGGAGGCCTGTGTCCCAGCAGTGGGAACATTTATAGGCTGATACTGACCCTGAGCTATATTGATTTCTAGTTGCTCATTCCACTAGCTGCTCGCCCTCAGTAGGACAGTTGCCTTAGGCGTTTACTTAAAACTTATTATTTCTCACAACACAAACACTTTGACGTTGAAATGTTATGACATCGATGTTCAATCAATTATCTCTAATGGCTCCCCTCGCTTACTTTATGGTGTGCGTGGATAAATAACCCTTAAGTATAAAGCCGTAAGGTTTATAGAATAAACACACTGAAGTGGCAATGGCCTGGCCATTGATCAGAGGCCCTAGCATGAGTTATACGTACTTGAAGTATTTGGACGTAAAACGAAAAATGGAAAAGCGCCTCTAGTGTAACAAGAAATAAAAAAAAAAACCGGCCAAGTGCGAGTTGGACTCGCCCATGAAGGGTTCCGTAGTAGCAAGCATAGATTAGGGATATAATTATATTGAGATTAGTAAGTAATATACACAAACAATAAAAATAACTTTGTTTTTCATAGTGTTTGTATGAATGGCAAAGTTATATTTGCGGTTTTTGAAAATGTACTATATGTTAAAAACTGCTAACTGTATCTCATCCAAACCAACTTTCGTTGGAAGTTTTTGTTGAGGGCTACATTATATATATTTTTTTAGTTTTATTATTCTCTTATTTTAGAAGTTACAGGGGGGCACGTTTTACCACTTCGGAAGTGTCTCTCGTGCAAAGTGTTCATTTTAGAAAAAAATTATAGTAGTAACCTCAATATCATTTTTAAAGACCTATCCATAAATACCCCACACGTATGGGTTAAAAAAAAATGAGTTTCAATTCTAAGTATGGGGGCACCCCCAAAATTTTGTTTTGTAGTTATTTTTGTATGAAAATCCTAATGCGGTCCACATAATTCACCTACCTACCAAAAAGAGGCTGTGACATACGGACGGACAGACAGACAGACAGACAGACAGACGGACAGACAGACAGACATACAGATATATAATCTATAAGGGTTCCGTTTTTGCCATTTGGCTATGGAACCCTAAAAATAAGGCCTCAGAGCGTTTAGTTTTTGTTGCCTTTTTCTTGGAATAACTTTTTAGTTTCTGTAAATGATAGAAACGTTAAGTTTTAGCCAATTTTTATTTAGGCAACATTGAAAGAAACGTTTAATAGGTTTAGTCTCCCTGTAGTTACTTGGACTTGAAATTTAAATTAAAATATTAATGAATAGAAAATGGAATAAAAGTTTAAAGTACAGCTTGTACCTATTGTTTATTTTTAATATTCGTTTATATAAATAAATTGCCTTTGTAATTAACAACTGCGTTTAAAAATGTTTTTTCATGAAAAATGGCCTGAACTTTTAACATTTGAATTTTAATCAAACGTGTTACTGTTTGAAATTGTTTATTTCAATTGGGGCTAAGGCTAGTACCTACCTAAATAAATATTGTTATGACGTGGCAATGCGGCCAGCTTTCTGGACATTGTTCCCGTTGACAGCTATGTGGATGTATTCTTTGACGACCTTTGAATAGGTGCGTACACACAGAGCGCGCAGCCTCCCTAGGTATTTGCTGCTCGAGGAAACTGACAAGCGAGGCTGCTCACTCTGTGTGGACGAATCTGTTGTTTTTCGACCGAGGCACGAAACAATATACGCGAGCAAAACAAAAGCCGACACTGGATGGCTCGGACGCTCGGTCGCTTGACCGCGGCAGCGCTGTCACTTGCCTCGCCCGAGACACGTCCACACCAACCGAGCTGCTTCGCGCGGAAAATGCCTCGCGAAACTGCGCGCTCTGTAAGGACGCACCTAGAGAATTTTCTTTTTCTTCTTTATACATATTACTAGCAAGATTAAAATTAAACCATGTTACGAAGATTGTAATGAGCTAGTACTACATAATTTCAAATTCCTAGTGTTTCTACACATATTCAACGAACATAAAATGTAAGAAAAACATTTTCTTCTAAGATTCTCTAGAAGGAAAAGCCGAAGATTCCGAGAATTTATCGGACAGCGGTCTTACGAGCTTTAAGCGATATCTGAATATTTTCATCTGCTTTTACGAAGCTCTGCCTTTCAGTAGTCTATTTTAATAATGGTCCAGGTTGATAGTGGTTTATGATAATTTGGGAAAAGATAACCAAGGAATATCCATTAATATTTTTTTTTTTCTTTTTTTTTTTACGGTGGCAAAATCATCAAACGAGTCCTCCCGCCCTGGGTGGGGCGGGAGGGACTGTCAGACTCTTACTGACTAAAATCCACCCGTGTTCCGTCGGATGCCCTTTACGTTCCGGGGCCACGGTATCCTGGATTAAGAAAAATCCGCGACCCCGGCAGGCATTTGGCCCCATAAGGGCCCCGTCGGTGACGCGTGAAACACGACGCGCCACCGACCCGGGCTTGGTCCTTCGGACGGCGAGCATACCCATTACTCACCGTCCGCAAGCCCGCTCCGCCCCTGTTCAGTGGGACACGCGTTGGAGCGTCCACCCGACAGGCTATTTGCATACGGGCAAAGAAACCCCTTAGGCACACAGTGCCTAAGGAGAGTTTTTGCCCGCATCCCAGGGCGCACCGGCCCGAAAAACTGGTCTTCCCCCCGGACGTATCCGAGAGGGAACTCCAGTCCACGGGCGCACGTGGAGGTTTCCTGTCTTAGCACCCCATATCCATTAATATTAAGGTTATCATGGTGTGAGGAACAAGGTGTAGAGCGGGACTGTCCGACCCATACTAACTAAAATCCACGGTGTTCCTTCAATAGCCCTTTACGTTCCGTGACTGCAGCAGGCGTTTGGAGCTATAGGGGGGCCCGATCGTTAGCAGGAGAGCTCTGCTCTCAGTGGCGGTAGTGGGAATGAAAGAGAGAAAGAAAGAAAAAGCGTTTATTGGCACACGCCACAAGCGCTCTATTCCACTACGTAGGATCACTGTGCGTTGGTAGATGTCACATTTATGTCTTCGAATTTTAAATGGAAAGACCCAATAATATTTTGTTTGGCCAAGAAATTTCCATAAAGCCTCCTGCAGACACACGCGATTAATCGCGCTGCGACAACGCGCCAAGCTAATTTCCACTCTAAAAATACTGCGAATGGACCGCGACATGTCACCCTGCGCGATTAATCGCGTGTGTCTGCAGGAGGCTTTATACTTGTTGTTCAGCGTTCATGTCCAAACTTTTTTTTATCGTCGTAAAATCATCAAATGTGTCCTTCCACCCAGGGCAGAGCAGGAGAGACTGTCAGACTTGTACTGACTAAAATCCACGGTGTAATTCAATAGCCCTTTTCGTTGGTCCCGCGACCCCAACAGGCTCTGGCCCTCTAAGGGGCTAACACTCTTAGAGGCGCGCGTGGAACACAACGCGCCATCGACCCGGGCATGGTCCATGATCGGACAGCGAGTCGCCCAGCGTTCGTGTCCTCGTAGGGAAATAATTTTATACTACTTAAATCTCAAACTGTGGCCATTTTTTTAACAATTGTTTTGACAATTGAAAGCCGACCAATTGGTCGCCTCAACATTACACCGGTTAAACATAATTTTTTATTACTCCACAAAAATCTGCAACATTCCATATCCCTAATTCCCTTTTACAAGATTCGATGTAGGTACAGCTTAGTAAAACATACTTTATAGAGCAATATAATATAACATTGCGTTATCAAGTAATTCGTATTCTAGATGCTTACTCTATCGAACGAGGCAGAACGATTACTTGCCCCATATTTGGGGCCCAAGCAATGTCTTTATATTAGGGCGTTGCCTATTACTGTCGTAGCACAAATTGGGTTTAAAAAAGCCAGAAGTGATATAGGTTTGGCATTGCATTATTAACTTTTAATTTAGTTATTGATTATTATTCCTGACTTAAATGTTGTTGAGCTATCCTGTATTTATTGGTATTGATATTTTTTATTATTTTTTTATTCGTGACATTGTTTTTTTTTTCTCTCATTGGACTTGACTTGTTTTTACTTGTGAGTGCTGTGCACTTCTATAAGTAACATATTCACTTAACTAATTATAGTAACGGATCATTACCACATTGTCGCTGTGAGCGGTCACTTTTTTTAGGTGGTAAAATCATCAAATGAGTCCTGAATGGGGCGGAAGGGACTGTCAGACTCTTACTGACTAAAATCCACCCGTGTTCCTTCGGATGCCCTTTACGTTCCGGGGCCACGGTATCCTGTGTTAAGAAAAACCCGCGACCCCAGCAGGCATTTGGCCCCATGAGGGGCCCCGTCAGTTTGCTGACAACTCCCCGGAGGCACACGCGAAACACGACACGACGCGCCACCGACCCGGGCTTGGTCCTTGGTCGGATGGCGGGCTACCCATTACTCACCGTCCGCAAGCCCGCTCCGAAGCTGTGCCCTCTGCTAATCAGAGGGACACGCGTTGGAGCGTCCACACGACAGGCTATTCGCATACGGGCAAAGAGACCCCTTAGGCACGCAGTGCCTAGGGAAGAGTTTTTGCCCGCACCCCAGGGTGCACCGGCCCGAAAAACTGGTCTTCCCCACGGACGTATCCGAGAGGGAACTCCAGTCCACGGGCGCACGTGGAGGTTTCCTGTCTTAGCACCCCGTGAGCGGTCACTTAGAGCGAGTTACCGAGCGGTAATGATCAAATGTATAGGAAAGTTTGAAGCACGCGACGAGAAGCCGCTCATAGCTAAAGTGCGCGTTTTCTCCGAGTGAATCGTACACCATTGCACAGTACTAGAAGCGGCAAGAACAAAAGTACATGCAAATCTGAGTGGTTCGGACAGTGGTACGGGAGTGGGTAGTTCGGGTGTTCAGTCGAAGCGCAGGAGTTCCAGATCCTTCTGGATGAGTCCATTCTATTTTTGGTCTCATCTTTGGTTCTGGGCTAGATTGAGCCCAAGAGCAAAATAAAGAAAAGTTTTCGATAATAATAGGTAATATAACATAGTAATAAGAAAACATGGGTTCAAAAATAGTAGTTTATGAAACTGGTACATAATGAGGGGAATTAAACACGAGTGTGAGTTTAAAAAACGAGCGAAGCGAGTTTTTTAAAAGTATCACACGAGTGTATAATACCTAGTTATGTACAGTTTCATACACTACTTTATCTACTTTCATTGAACACGAACTTATCAAATAAAAGATAAAGATTGACACAGTATTATGGCGCCAAAATTCCCGTTATCACCGCGCATGGGCCACACCGCGCGCAGCCACAGATAAAAAATCAAATAGATGTATCTATGATCTGTAATCTGTATCGTAATGAAAAAAAAAATATTATAACATTATTTTGTTAGAGAAATAGTGTCATAATTTAATTTTTTAATTTCATTTCGATATACTGTGTGTAAAGTACGTCATTATAAACTCGTTTTGAGTTTTGTATTTTGAATTTAACGATATGAGAGTAGATAAAAATCTTTTCTCCACACTAGGAATTACTCCTGTGTCCTGGGTGCGTTTACAATAAACTCACACAACCGCCCTGACCCGGAACAAATACTTGTAGATCATAAAAATATTTTCTCCGTGCGGGAATCGAACCCGCGTCACGCAGCGCACCAGTCCAATTGCTCAGCCACTACGCTAACCGTGCTGATAAAAATAAATGGTCTACAAATGTTTATCTTACTCTATACTACACGGCCAATAGCCAATGGTGAGCAGAATACATGAAAACGTCAGGGTGAGGCCAACCGAGCGTAATTATGTGAGTCGTGAGTCGCAGAATTTCGGTCGCTTTCATAGCAAAAATTTGCGTCGCGAGAGAGTCGTCTTTTGTTTTGTATGAAAGCGACCGAAATTCTGCGACTCACGACTCAAAAATTACGCTCGTTTGGCGTCACCCTCATAGTACAACCAACTCATAAAACAGGAGTATCAAACATTTTCTGTTCAATTCACTTAATTTTATATTTTAACGCTAATTGATGGAACATTGATTTTTAATGACTTTGGTATCGATTCATTGCAGTAATTAAAACAATTAATTGGCTATTTGTCAGCATCAATAAATTGCAATCTAATTATTTTTTTTTTAGAATTTTGAAAAGTAATGGTCACCTTTTCTTTTCTTTTGATAGATCAGCTGAGAGTGGGGGGCTCATGATGTCAGTACTGAGTAAATAATTGTTCTAAGTTGTGACGTATTGCCAATTTTAAAAGAATCGTTTATCTTTTAATTAGGGTTTAAAAATGATATAAAATATGGGTCAAATATTTTTTGATAATCCAAATGATTGACTAATTAGAATAATCGAGGAAAAACAATTCAGTTGGGAGTGGGACTCGAACCCTCGTCTTCTAGATAAGAACTCCAGATGCCTTACCAATTAGGTCATCGCTACCCACTCGTCGAGGCCGAATCATTCTTTCCCATGTTTTAACGTTTTATGGTAACTTAGTGGGACTATTGTGATAGATAGTGCCATCTATCAGAATAGTCCTACCAGCAGCTGAAGTTTTTTTTCCTCAAAAATCTTTACAATACACGACTAAGGCGTTATTACGTATAAATATTTAAAACTTTAAGTAGAATTTTTCAGTGAAATACTCGTAGTTTCTTCTAATATCATATTTATTTTACCACTGGAATCACATGTGATCTCCACCAACCTCTAAAGTTCTTGTACACACTCTTTCGTTTCACTAAATTCTCATTATTGATTGCACTACACAAAGCACACATGTAATCAGCCCCCGATGTCTTATCTGGACGATGATACGAATAGTGATTGGTCCATTTGAAAAACCCATAATATCTTTCCTTGTTTGAAATGGCTTTTATCATTTCGTACACAAGCTGCCTTAAACCAAGTGCCCTTACGTCCAAATATGATCCGTTTGGTAGAAATCTGAAAAAAAAAAGTAAATTTGTAAATACTTTTTTATTGTTAGTGGCATTACGCAGGTCAACCCAGAGGAGGTTACGAGGGGGTTAACCGGATTTTTCTGTGAATAGTTTAAATGACGCTAAGGTGTTCACAACTTAAGTGACCACACGCTAAAGGCAACCCCTGTGGGGTACGGACTTCGGCTTAGGGCGTCACTGAGAGAGAACAGCAAAGGACAGGCTGAATCTGAATGATATCATTATTTAGGGGCGAATTTTAAAACTACGGGCTCATAGTTTCAAAATTCGCCCGTAATAATTTGTAAATCCTTCATCAGAACTTATATTTGTTGGAAATGGGTTTGCTCTTCACTCTAATCTAGATCAGAGGTGACCAAGGCAAAGTCTATGATGGAGCGAGTTTACCTAGATGAAGACTGATCACTCTTGCTTTGAAGAGTCCCTCGGAATTCCTCCAGTATCGTAGATGTGGGTGTAGGCCGTTGAAGAAGAGTTTTCAGATACTCTTTAATTTATTTAATTTCAAAAAAAATGTTAAAAGTGATCTAACCTATTATAGTTGGCCCCTCCATAGACTATCGGCACGGCATAATGCTGTACCGCATTCAGTAACTTTTCCGTCACGTAGTCTTCACTGAAGGAATTCTCAAACGCCAAATAAAAATAGTAATCTGTCTCTATTTTCTTCAAACACTCTATTCCTGCTTCATTCACGGTTGGATCCTTAGGGCAAGACTTTGTGTTTTTCCACTTACAAGTATCGCTGTATATGTCTAAAACTAACCTGTATTTTGCCAGTTCTTTCTGCAATTGTAGTGCGATATTTTCTCTTTGACTGTATGTATTACAATTTGATACAAACCAAGCGGCTGCTATTCTTTTACTTTTCAACTTACTTTTAAAATTATCATCTACTTCTTTCATATCAGCCACATCCATCCAATTCATATCTTTTTTAGGGCCAACGATCTCACCTTGTTTATTTTTAATTATGAAGAAACCAAAATATATATCGGAATTAAATTTATATGTAAAAGTCCAGTTAAACATTTCATTGTATCTTGATGACGTTAAAGGGTAGTAAACCGGAGATTCTCTGCTCACAAATATATATTTCTGATGTGGTGATCTTTCTGTTGGAAACTCCACATTTTTTTGACAAAACTCAGGGCCGTGAAATAAGATGGCGTCAAAATCTGTGATGCAACTTAACGACGACGCGTGTGGCGTTATGATGCAATTATTATAGGCACATCCTCGCTCCAGAAACTGTTCTCGTCCACTGCCCATAAGATAGAAAGGCTCCGCTTTTGGATTTGACCACTGTAGGATATATTTCATATTTTTTTCTTTGGCAACTGGAACTTTGGTGGAATATATTACTAAAATAATGATGAAGATGATTACAGCAAACCGACCAAATTTTTGCATCATGTTACCTGTAGAGAGCAGAGATTAGTTCAGGAATCTGTTTTTCAATAGATGTAACTCTTTAAGGCTGATTTATAATGATTCAGTATGATCCAATTTTAGGCAGTTATCCTTATATATTTTAGGTAGGTCCATGCTGCATGTCTATGACTGATGACACGTGGATTCTTGTTAAATTAAAATATTTTTGTTTAAGGCGCGGACTGACTACGATTTTAATCGCTTATGACCGCGTAAACTATTGTCACCACTATGGAGCGTCAATATGATTTAAAATTGAAAAAATGATATTTGTGTTGAAATGTGACGTAAGCTGCGAATGGGCATTTATTTTACTGCTTTTCTTTAGATTATTTAAAATATAGACATAAAATTAAATAATGGTTTGATTAAAGTTTTAAAAAAATGGAAAACCTACTAAATTCTTAAAAAAAAACTGTTGTTATCGCTGGAAATACAGAGATCTTCGACGTCAAAGTTTATTTTTGTGCTACAACTTCCTATTTTTTATTGGGAATATCAAACTATTATTTATTATTCTGTTCGGTTTAAATTCTTCTTTATACCCTTCTCTGTTCACTGTATTTTTCGCGTTACTTATTTTTATTACATTAAGTCATACTCGATGTTCTAAGAAACCAATTTTTGGGAATATTGAGATAACACCGCACCTTAAGTAATAAAACATTGGAAAGATTAGCTGTGTGCATTATTTCACTGAAAGTTTTTCATTTTATAATTTTTCATAAAACTTGTATAAAAAAAGTTTGATACACTTTCATAACAAGTTTCTTCCAGCCTGGAACTATAAAAATGACTTAAAAAAAACTATTTCTCTAGACTTACCAATAAATAAGTTTATAGCCATTTCACAAGTCTGAGACCTACACAGAGGCAGCTTAACTCTGACATCGGGTAACAATAGAAACAAAAAAAAAACTCTATTCACCTCGATTCACCATAAAATCGGAAAAAACAGTACTCGGGTCAAAATCAAAATTTAACAAAGTATCGTCCACCTGTATTCTCATAATTACGTTGCGGGATAGTTTTTAAGTTATCAACAAGAAAATACACAAATGTACACAGAAGTATTAGCAAAAGAAATAAAAAAGTATTAAACATGTATGGTTCGTAAACCATTGTGCAGTCGAATAAAAACTATGGTTTCAGTAATGTTTCAATAATAACTTTGAGCATTGCAAGAAAAACGAGCCAAGTTTGAAAGTTTTTTTCCGTAATTATACGAGTACACAAGATATTATTGGGTCACTGCGGGACGGTCTCAAAAGGGACCACGGTCCTGGATCATCATCATCAGCCTATAAAATGTTCCCACTGCTGGGACACAGGCCTCCTCTCTGAGAGAGGGAGTGGGCCACAATCCACCACGCGGGCCCAGTGCGGGTTAGTGGACGTCACATGTCTTCGAATTTTTGGTTCTAGGACATGCCGGTTTCCTCACGATGTTTTCCTTTACCCTTTTGAGAGCAGTGGTGATGAAATAAATTACACAAAGTAATGCGCCTGGCTGGATACGAACCCACGACCTACAACTCGTAAGTCGAGGCCGATACCACTGGGCCACCACTGCTCTGGTTCGAGGCCGATACCACTGGGCCACCACTGCTCTGGTCATGGATAGCAATAGGCAACTGAAGTACCAGGTCGTTATTCAGTCAGGTCTGACAGCCCCTTCTCAGAGCTGGTGGCCGACCATGACGACAGAGCGTGAGTGGTTCCGCTCAAGAAACGAAATGGCGCTAGACGACTTGTATAGCTCTGTCTCTTTCCAAAGCCTAAAGACTCACGCTTTAAGACGTCATGGTAGGTCACATGAAGGATTTATTTGATGATTTTCCATCCAAAAAAACGACTTTTATTCTTAACCCAAAACAAAGAAAGATGATGACGATCATTATCGAGGTGCTCGCTATGCTCAGGATTTGATTTGACTTCTAGTGGAGGGCGCTTTTTAACCGACTTCAAAAAAAGGAGGAGGTTCTCAATTCGGTCGGTATTTTTTTTTAAACCCAATTTTATTTAGTCAAGTGTTTAATAAATTAGATAAGAGTTACGTTTAAAAAAAACAAACCCGGTTAACACTAAACATGCCCAGGAAACACAAAAAGAAACTCAAAAGCATAACCACCTATTTCTGGAAGTCGGTCAAAACTTTATGAGTACTAAAGTTAATTGAATTTTGTTTCTTTTCATTTCCTACCGTTTACAAGTTTTAATTCTTGATTTAATGGTTACTCAAGGACGTACGTACTATCGGAAAAATGAAGATGAAGAAAATGTGACTGGAATTTTCCACTAGGAGTTTCTAGTGACCTGGAGTTTCACTATATTGAGGGATATCATCATCATCATCACCCTATAAATGTCCCCATTGCTGGGACACAGGCCTCCTTTCTGTGAGAGGAAGTGGGCCATAATCCACCACACTGGCCCAGCGTGGGTTGGTAGATGTCACATGTCCACGAATTTTTAGTTCTAGGACATACCGGTTTCCTCACAATGTTTTCCTTTACCGTTTTTGAGATTAGAGGTGATGACATAAATTACACAAAGTAATGTGGCTGGCTGGTTTCGAACCCTTGACCTACAACTCGCAAGTCAGAGCCTACTGCTCTGGTTGAGGGGTATAGTTTCAATACACACTCCTTTTTTCTGAAGTTGCTCTTGACTTCAGTCTAGCACGGAAGCTAATATGAAAACTAAGATGAAGCGAGGTTGACGGGGTCACCCTAGAGGGCCAGTCTGCCGGGGTCGCGGGACTAACGAATAACCATGGCCCCGGAACGTAAAGGGCTATTGTAGGGCACCGTGGATTTTAGTCCATAAAGTCTGACAATCCCTCCCGTCCTGCCCTGGGTGGAAGGACTCATTTGATGATTATACCACGTTTTTTTTGTTTTTTTTTTGCGTGGTAAAATCATCAAATGAGTCCTCCCACCCCGGGCAGGGCGGGAGGGACTGTCAGACTTGTACTGACTAAAATCCACGGTGTCCTTCAATAGCCCGTTATGTCCCGGGGTCACGGTAATGAGATAAGTCCCGCGACCCCGGCAGGCTTTGGCCCTCTAGAGGGGGGCCCCGTCATCATGCTGACACTCCTTGAGGCGCGCGTGGAACACAACGCGCCGTCGACCCGGGCATGGTCCATGGTCGGGTGGCGAGTTGCCCTTTACTCGCCGCCCGCATGCCCGCGCCTACGGTGGCCGGAGATCGTCCCGCGACGTCCGACGCCGTGGGCGTCTACCACTGCGGCTGGGGCGGAGGGAGGACGCTGTCCTCACTCTACGTTAAAAAAAAAGATGAAGCGAGGTCACCCAGAAGGAACAGAGACTTCTGCGTACCAACCGAACACAATAAATAAATCAAAAACCTTTTTAGATTTTCATTTCTTTCTTTCTTTCAAAAACTTGATAAACATTCCAATTTCGAATTCGTAGCGTTCGACATGGCTTTTCCAAAGTCTAATACGGAATTTGGATGTGATCCAGAAGTCTTGGTGAGACAAAGTTTTGGCCTGGTTCGTTTGGCTATTCGTAATAAATATATTTAAGATTGAAGTCGAAATCTTTTACTGTGTATTTAGACCAATGCAGCATTCGTTTTTAGGGTTCCGTACGTTTTAATAAAAAAAGCAGAACCCATATAATTTCACACGTGTTAAAAATCGAAGGCAAGATTGGCGCAGTGGTTGCTGCTGCTACGCTGCGTGTTGCAGGTTCGATTCCCGCAAGGTACAGATATTTATACGGCCTACAGAGATTTCCAGGTTTGGTTGTTTTTGTATGTGAGTTTAAATGGTTTTTAAACACACTCACTACACAAAAAGAATTCGTAAGGTGGAGTCATCATCAGACTATAAATGTTCCCACTGCTGGGACACAGGCATCCTTTTCTTTGAGAGGGAGTGGGCCGTAGTCTCAGTGCGAATTGGTAGATGTCACATGTCTTCGAATTTTTGGTTCTAGGACATGCCGGTTTCCTCACGATGTTTTCCTTCACCGTTTTGAGAGCAGTGGTGTTGAAATAAATTACACAAAGTAATGCGGCTGACGGGGTTCCAACCCACAACCTACAATTCGTAAGTCGAGGCCGATAACACTGGGCCACTACTGCTCATCATGGTAAGATCATAACTGTTATTAATTACATTAAGTCAAAGGTGAAGTACCTAAAGTTAAAAGAATAGCAAGTTTTCAGAACTGAACTCAATACTTTTTCCAATCGGGGTACATGAAAATCAATTGACGTTCCAATGCAAGGGTTTTAATGACAAAACCAAAAGTTTCAAATTATACAAGTAACGTACGTTTAGAATGATAATCTTAAAGATAAATAAACGTAATTTTTCACAGACCTTTCACTAAATCAAACTGAACCTCTATAGCACAGACACTTTATTACAACAACGGCTCGAGAACCTCCCAACACTTAAGTCAGGGTGTCCTTAGGGATCCTCAAGACGGTCTGAAAACCGCAGCGAATTAATCACAAGAGATTAGATGTTAACATTGTGTACAAGTTACTTGGCACGTGTTTGTCATTCGAGATGTTAAAGTCAAGTGAGAGAATTGTTTAATACCGTCTGTTAGGTTTATTTTTTTTTATTTCGAGTGGTAATATCATCAAATGAGTCCTCTTTCCCAGGGCGGGACGGGAGTGACTGTCAGACTTGTACTGACTAAAATCCACGGTGATCCTTCAATAGCCCTTTACGTTCCGTGATCTCAGTTACCTGATAAGACAGTCCTGGACTCCGACGGTTACAACAATGCTACGTCTGAGCCCTTATCACGAGTTTTCACTATTTTACTTTACAGCGTCTTTCTAGAATTTACAGCGTTTCTTGTATGGAAAAAACTTTTTGAAAAAAACTTTTTCAAAAAAAAATGTAACCGCCTTCAAAAACAACCACAAAAAAGGGTAAAATAACCTACAAAATAACTTTTCTTTCAGAAGTCGGTGCCTTTGTTTTTTTTTCATTTCATTGTTTTTTGCCACCGACTTCTGAAAGAAAAGTTATTTTGAAGGTTATTTTACCCTTTTTTGTGGTTGTTTTTGAAGGCGGTTACATTTTTTTTTGAAAAAGTTTTTTATTTTACTCTTTTTAGTTTAAATATTCAACTCAAATTCTTGTCAAATAAATCATTCTCTCTCAAGTGCACAATAAGCTAATAAAATTCCCTATCTCAAAAACTACTGAACCGATTTTGATGAAACTTGCAGTATTCCGTAAGTTGAACAATACTTAGTACAACAACAAAAGAATTACTTAAATCGGACTTGTAGTTCCAGAGATATGCGAACACAAACTAAATCAGTCGATGCCTATTCCAAGCCGTTGAGGAGTTGTACCTTCCATCATCAGCTCATCCACCTGAGATGATGATTATCAGATGCAAATACTTGAACAGCTTTAGAAAATATATGAAAATGGTACTATGTGCCTATAAAATTTGAAGGTTGCCCTCGATTTTCCTGGGGTTCCATCATCAGATCCTGACCTGATGATCATGGGACCAATTGGAAAGTATACCCTTTCAAACAAAAGAAAAATTTTCCAAATCGGTCCAGGCGTCTTCGAGAAATCGGGGAACATACATAAAAAAAAAAAAAAAAAAAGATTCCGACGAATTGAGAACCTCCTCCTTTTTTTGAAGTCGGTTAAAAAGGGAACCGTCTTCAAAACCAAACATAAAAAAGTGTAAAATAACTTTTCTTTCGGAAGCCACCAACTTCCGAAAGAAAAGTTATTTTACACTTTTTATTTTCCCCTTTTTAGGGTTCCGTAGCCAAATGGCACAAACGGAACCCTTATAGATTCGTCATGTCTGTCTGTCTGTCTGTCTGTCTGTCTGTCTGTCCGTGTATGTCACAGCCACTTTTTGTCGAAAGTATAAGAGCTATCCTGTTGAAACTTGGTAGAAAGATGTATTATGTGAACCGCATTAGGATTTTTACACAAAAATCAAAACAAAACAAATTTTGGGGGTGCCCCCCATACTTAGAATTGAAACTCAAAAAAAAAATTTCACCAAACCCATACGTATGGGTTATCTATGAATAGGTCTTTTAAAATGATATTGAGGTTACTAACATCATTTTTTTCTAAACTGAACAGTTTGCACGAGAGACACTTCCAAAGTGGTAAAAAGTGTGTCCCCCCCCCCCGTAACTTCTAAAATAAGAGAATGATAAAACTAAAAAAAATGTATAATGTAGACCTCAACCAAAACTACCAACGAAAATTGGTTTGGATGAGATACAGTTAGCAGTTTTTGAGATATAGTACATTTTCAAAAACCGCAAATATAACTTTGCCATTCATACAAATACTATGAAAAACAAAGTTAATTTTATTGTTTGTGTATATTACTTACTAATCTCAATATAATTATATCTCTAATCTATGCTTGCTGCTACGGAACCCTTCATGGGCGAGTCCAACTCGCACTTGGCCGGTTTTAGTTTAGATATTCAACAAAAATCTTCATAATAATGGGCGTCTTTGAAAACCTACAATTCTGGTAAGCAACAAAATCTATGCGGGCAACTTCACAAACTCGACAAACATGCAATGGTCACTGAAAATCTACAATCCAAGTGAGCAAAAACGTCACGGGATATCTATTAGTGTTATATACTAAAACCTTTTCCAAAATGTAATGAACACTTTGCTGGAAACCGCAATAAAATCCCTTCAGCCAAACGCGAGATAATCGCGGACAAACATCAATACATACATACAAACATACTCGTACATACAGGTCGAACTGAGAAACTACTTTTTATTTGAAGCCGGATAAAAAGAAGCGTTGTTGATCATATTATTATAACCAATTATTGAGCTGTAACGGTCATATAGAAAGTCGTTCTGTGATGTAAAATCCTGATATTCAGCTATAATGTAGCTGAATATCAGGATTTTACATCCTAACCCAACCTAACCTAACCTAACCTAACCTAGCTGTAAAAAGGCTAAGCAGATGACGATTACTTTCGTAGGATAGTAACCTTTCTTTTTCGTTTAAGATGTGACCAATTCTTGTGTAAGAGTGAATAAAGCTGCCTTTGGGCATCCCACCGGCCTCTGGAATAACTTTAGACTTATATTGATTACATAAAAAAACAAGGTTTCCTCACGATGTTTTCTTTCGCCGATGTTAGTGAAGAAAGTACATGAATTAAAAAGACACTGGTGAGGCGTGTAAATAGCCTGCACCTTTGTGAAAGTTGTGAGAAAAATTGAAATAAGAACCTATGTAAAAGTGTAATGGCGGACCTCAAAAATAGACTAATTTTTCCATTGGTGAATCCTCGAGAAACCAATACCAAAATATTATTATTAGCAGCAAAACAGGCCCACGTACCTTGACAATCCAGAGATCCCACTCAGACCCAGGGAGAGGGTCAGCCTCGTTCATGCGCGCGTGATGGCTTGTAGGTATAGCTGCCGGCCGGCGAGCAAAATCTTTTTAAATCCACCGGTGGAATGGTTAAAACTCCAAAAATAAACACTGCACTATAAGTTCTCAACGAATAGCAGATGCAGGTCCATTTATTTTACAAGTATATTCAAGAATTCACCAAAAACGGAATTTTTAAAAGCGGAGCACAGGACACACCGTGTCTTTTCTTATGGCGACGGGAACAGAGCGTGTCTCCCTCATGCCATCTATGGTCATGTTGCGAAAAACTCAAGAAAGTTTCGATACGAGGGCGTTGCTGATGCAAAATGTATTTGTCCGAGGATTCATCAATAGACAAGTTAAAATATTTAATTTGAACTACTAACATATTATACATATTATGTGGAAAAATCCTAAAATATTATTATTTTATTTTGTATTGAAAAAACATTGACGCTTCACCATGCTCGGGGGCTTTGGAAGGACGCAAGTACTTTCAAAAGGAAAAGTGAAAAATTATAAGTATTTACTGACCTACATTTTGATCAAAGAAAATCTAAGTTTTATGACTGAATGCGAGAAACAAACGATATAAGTTATTTAATGTATTTCCTAAACCTTAAAGACTACGAGTATTATATAAGAGTTAATGTTTATTGCGTTGGAATAGGATATAATTTAGCGACGGCACGTTTAAAATTACCGAACTTCGTCTTTACCATTGCAACACGACTGACATTATCCGTGCCTTTATAAACTTCAGTTATAACTCCTAATGGCCAACTTAGAGGAGCTGAATTGTCCTGTCCCACAAGTACGACAGTTCCAACTTCTACGGGTTTGTCAGGAGTTGCCCATTTTTGTCTGACTTGCAGCGTATGCAGATACTCTAGGTGCCATTTCTTCCAGAAGGATTGGACCATACCATCTAACAACTGTTTGCGCTGCGACAAATTAATGCGCTGACCAGACAAATCGGCTGCCGGCAAGTACTGCAATGGAGTCGACATTAAAAAGTGAGCGGGAGTAATAACTTCGGGATGGGGATCGGAAGACAAAACGCTAAGAGGGCGCGAGTTCATAATGCACTCTATTTGAATGAGTACAGTTTGTAACTCCTCATAAGTGAGAAGCTGACTTCCGATCACGCGATAAAGGTGCGTTTTTAACGTTTTAACATTCGTTTCCCACATGGCGCCAAAATGTGGGGAGCGAGGTGGGATCATTTTCCACATTATGCGGCGTGTTGACAACTCATGTAAAAGAGATGAATTGAAACTTGAATTTATTAAGAATCTATAAAGTTCATCTAGTTGGGCCTTAGCGCCAACGAAATTTGTAGCATTGTCCGAATAGAGACAAGATACTGGCCCTCGACGCGAGATAAAACGTTTAAACGCGGCTAAAAAGGCATCCGAAGTTAAATCAGCGACCAACTCTACATGGACGGCTTTGGTTACTAAGCACACGAATAAACAGATATACGCCTTCTGGGCGTGTTGGCCTCTGCGACGAGTGAGGGTTATGCGGATGGGACCAGCATAATCCACTCCAGTGTGGACAAACGCCTTTGCTTCCGATACTCGGTATTCAGGTAGGTCTGCCATCATTGGAATGGGATGCGTCGGATTTACCCGAAAACATGTGTTGCATTGTCGCAACTTGGACCTAATGACAGTCCTGGCATCTAGTATCCAAAATCGCTGTCTTAGAATAGACATGAGTAGTCCCGGTCCAGTGTGACAATTCATCACATGGTAATGACGAATTACTAGGTCCACAATATGGTCATGTTTAGGAAGTAAAAAAGGATGCTTAGCGTCAAATGGAAGATGAGACTTCGAAAGCCTTCCGCCGATGCGTAATATTCCCTCTTCATCTAGAAAGACAGCTAAACTTTGTAGTTTCTTTGGAAGCAATTTCCCAGATTTGATGAGCTTAATGTCGTTTGCAAAATGAACAGATTGCACAGCACAGACTATCGCTCGTTCCGCAGCTGACAAGCCCTGAATAGAACGAGGTTCACAATGAACCTTTGGTCTAGCGAATTTCAATATATAGGAAACAATGCGCAACAATTTATCCCATGATGAGGTACGTTGAGCAAGTTGATATAGAAGAGGTTGTTCTACTTGCGTGGTCACTGTTAAGACATTTGCCTTGTGCTCGGGAAGTTCCCCACAATTAATAGGAGAGAACGGTTTGACGGGCCAATCCTCAGGAGCACAACGAAGCCAAGAGGGGCCGTTCCACCAAAGTTCATGTGACACTAATTGAGAAGGAAGAATCCCACGAGACAGACAGTCGCTTGGATTCTCAACACCTGCCACATGGTAAAAATGTTGAGAACCCAAGTTCTCCTGACATTGAGCGACTCTATTGCTGACAAAGACTGACCAGCGGTGCGGAGGAGAATGTATCCAAGATAAGGCTATCGTGGAATCCGAAAAGGCGTAAATTCCTGCAATAGGAATACGTAAAGCGTAAGTATCACGAACAGTTTTTACTAATTTTGACATGAGCACGGCGGCACATAGCTCCAGACGTGCAAGAGTTGTAACCTTGGTAGGTGAAACCTTTGATTTCGCACAAAGTAAGCGGACTATGACACCGGATGGACCAGTAGAGTGTATATAAATCACACATCCGTACCCACCCATACTAGCATCAGCAAACGCGACTATACGAACGGAACAATCATCGGTAACGCCCACGTGGCGTGGTATGCGTAATGTATCCAGCAATGGAAACTCTTGCATGAGAATGGAAAAACGTTTAAAAATGTCGTCAGGAGCGGGATCATCCCAACCAATATTGCTCAGCCATAACTCTTTGATGAGCAACTTGGCATAAAATATCACGGGGGCGACCAAACCGAGAACATCAAATAAGCGTGCGACTATCGAGAGTATATTTCTCTTAGTACATTTCTCAGCTACTTGTGCGGAAGTGAAGAAGAAATTATCCTGAGAAGGTTCCCACGAAAGGCCGAGAACCTTAGACACATCACTCCCAGCGTGAAAATCAAGGGACTTGCGATGCGAGTCGGGAAGACTAAAAGAACGGGTGAATTGCTACACCATTTAACAAGGTCAAAATCGCCCGATTTAAACATCTTTATAAGATCATGCGATAGCTGCATGGCGGTGTCTTCATTATTCACAGAATACACCAGATCGTCCATGTAGAGACTTGTCTCTGCTACTTTAGCAGCTTCGGGATAATGCGGACTGTCAGAGGCCAACTGTCGCACAGTGCGCATAGCTATGTAAGGACTCGACTTAAGCCCGAAAGGTAAGCGATTAAAAGCGAAAATTAACACAGGTTCGTTCTCATTGAATCGAAACAAAATGCGTAGGTATTTACGCTGGTCAACGGGTACACCAACGCGTAAATACATTTGTTTAATATCAGCATTTATAGCGATGGGAAATATTCTAAAATTTATTAAAAGAATAAACAAATCTGTTTGTAAATTTGGACCAATATGGAGTACATCATTTAAAGATAACCCTGTATGAGTTTTAGCACTAGCATCCAATACAATGCGCGGCATCGGTTTGTCTGGCCGAACGACAGCGTGATGAGGGATATAGTACCCGTCATCGGAAACGGCAGATTCGTCGACCTGACTTAAGTAACCGTTGTCCATATACTCTTTGATCACTGCGTTATAATTTTTCCGCAACATCGGCGATTGGCGGAATTTCCTTTCAAGAGCAATAAGTCGACGGTACGCGGCGGTGCGGGAGTTACCCAACTCGGCGGGATCCTTTCTGAAAGGTAACGCGACGGTATAACGTCCCACATCGTCTCGTGACACGGTCGAGGAAAAAATATTCTCACATTCGGTTTCCTCAGGAGAGAAAAAACGTTTATTATCCACTTCTTCCAATTCCCAAAACTTTTGTAATAAATCATTGAGAGCCAATGCTGTGAAAGAAGAGTTAGGTAAATTGAAATTATCACTATTATGCGGAAAATCACCCATAAAGATATACCCGAATGTGGTCAATAAAGCAGGTGGGGCGCGTGAACCAAGATCGACCCTATTCCCCAAGAAAATGTACGGAAACAGCTGAGCGCCCAACACTAGGTCAATATCCCCTGGAATATTCCAGCTTAAATCTGCGAGCGGAAGCGCGTGGAAGTCTATATGGCTATCCCACTTAACATGGTGCGATGGTAGCTGGTCCGTAATGCACTCAACTACGAACGCGTGAATAGTATATTTTTGATCCGGATATACGCGAGACTCGATATCTAAATGTACGTAACCTATTATCGGTCGCGATACAGAACCAACTCCTTTAACAAAAGAATTACTCAAAGGAATTATCAGTAAATTAAGTTTTCTACAACAGGCTGTAGTTATCAAATTATTCTGCGACCCATTATCAATTAAGCACCTCACTAATGTTTTGTGACCCGCACTGTCATTTTTAGCTCGCGCATAAACCTGAGCTGTCGATAACAACACTATCGCCTTAGCTTTCGCTGCATCAGCTGCCAACAACACGGCCGAGCTGTGATCCGAAGACACTGGCGTCACATCACACGAATCAGACGCAATCACCCGTGCGGAAATATCGACCTTATCGCAATGAACGTAAGAGCGCGGCACCAAAGACGTACCGGGGTTCGAAAGGAGCGAGGGAGGCGGGGAGGACAGCGGCGCGGGAGGCGACGCCACGACTACATTGCAATTCGTCATTTTAACATCAGCTGTTTGCGGTTTATTTTCTTTATCAAAATGTAATAGTGTATGATGGCGTTTTTTACATAAGTCACAGACTGATGTTGACTTGCAGTTACTTAAACCGTGCAATGTGCTTAGACAATTCGCGCACCCACGTTTGGATTTAATAAACTCGAACCTTGTTCTAGGAGTCAACGCGGATTTAAACTTAGCGCAGTTATACAAATGAACATGAGCGTTATCATTACAATAAGCGCAACATGGAACCGCGATCGCGGGTAAACAAGCGGACGAGTCAGCTGACTCGCTCACAACAAACGCTTTTGTCTGTGTGCGTGACTCGCGAGGAGCGGAAGCGGGGTTTCTACTAAAGTTTCTCGCGTTAGAATGATACAAATTCGAGCGTGCTAATATCTTTGCCTGGTCTTGAACGAAGCTTATCAATAATTTCGTTGTGGGAATTTCAACATCTCGAATGGTAAGTTCAAACGATTGAGTAGTCTGTGCATCGATTTTTCTCATTGCGCAGTGCAAAAGAATAAAATCAGCAAGATCCGTAATCCCAAGTTGTTTCAAGGCAGAAATAGACGCACTAAATGTTTCTATGAAAGAATCGAGACTATTAGCGTTATATGAACAACTTTTTAAATCCAATATGTTATTTAAATAATGCGTACCTAGTGAGCGCTTCTCTTGATATTTTTTAACTAAACTATCCCATAAAAACTTGTAAGTATCACCCGTAGGCACAATTCCAGCGGTAACCTTCAATGCGTTGTGTGTAAGCCTACCTACCAAGTACTGCACACGCTGCGAATCAGTCAGCTGATCATTATCATGGATATTTGACTTAAACGACTCGTAGAAAACCGGCCAATTCTCAGTTTTCCCGTCGAAAGATGGCAGCGCGATAGGAGGCAACTTTATTTTAAGCGGTTCAAAAAGAGTCTTTGAGTCACTACTGGGTGTTGGTGGCGATTGATTACTGTTTATTTTATTCCTAACACGTTTAATATGAATATACAAATCTTCAAAGGATTCTAAACAAGCGTAGTCGGCACTTGAACCAGGTTTTACACTAATGTTTATTTGATTAATTTGATCGACAAAAGATTCAAATTTATCTCGAATGTCATCAATTGTCTCTGACTCAGTCATAAAACTCTCATTTTTCCTCGAATCGAACGACGATATATTTCTTGATAAATCATACAATCGATTAATGCGTTTAAATAACAATCCTTTCTTTTCATGAAGAATAGTTAATAAATCTTCCGGCTTCAGTTGTTTATCCGTCATTTTGTTAATTATCAAACGAAGACAATAACAGAATAAATACCTACCAGGCGGTTTGCAAAAATAATAACGCACCTACCAACTATGAGTACCTAGGTATCTATCTAATTATTACTTAATACGCACAAAGCCGAGATGAGTTGGTGACTACCTACTTATTTACTTCAGAACAAAGCGAATTTTTAAATGCGGATACCTACATAGAATGAACTTTTACCAATAAATACGTAATGTAGTTCTATGTAAGCTAATAAATAATTGAACAGATTTACCAACAAATACGTAAAATCTATTGTCAATTTATTAAGCTGCGTTAAACAGGCAATTTACCGAAAGTTTACGTAAATAAATACCTATTGTGGGTTATTGAACCTATATGATTTTTACCAAACAAATACGCAAAAAATATAGGTACTGGTTATTTATCCGGTATCGAAGGACCAATAAATATGGTGAGGCGTGTAAATAGCCTGCACCTTTGTGAAAGTTGTGAGAAAAATTGAAATAAGAACCTATGTAAAAGTGTAATGGCGGACCTCAAAAATAGACTAATTTTTCCATTGGTGAATCCTCGAGAAACCAATACCAAAATATTATTATTAGCAGCAAAACAGGCCCACGTACCTTGACAATCCAGAGATCCCACTCAGACCCAGGGAGAGGGTCAGCCTCGTTCATGCGCGCGTGATGGCTTGTAGGTATAGCTGCCGGCCGGCGAGCAAAATCTTCTTAAATCCACCGGTGGAATGGTTAAAACTCCAAAAATAAACACTGCACTATAAGTTCTCAACGAATAGCAGATGCAGGTCCATTTATTTTACAAGTATATTCAAGAATTCACCAAAAACGGAATTTTTAAAAGCGGAGCACAGGACACACCGTGTCTTTTCTTATGGCGACGGGAACAGAGCGTGTCTCCCTCATGCCATCTATGGTCATGTTGCGAAAAACTCAAGAAAGTTTCGATACGAGGGCGTTGCTGATGCAAAATGTATTTGTCCGAGGATTCATCAATAGACAAGTTAAAATATTTAATTTGAACTACTAACATATTATACATATTATGTGGAAAAATCCTAAAATATTATTATTTTATTTTGTATTGAAAAAACATTGACGCTTCACCAGACACATTGGTACTTGCCAGTATTTGAATAACAACTTCGTGCAAGAGGCTAAATGCTGTCCTGTGATATTCCAATGTAATATAGAGCCAACCTGTTTTCGTCAACCAGGAACAAATCCAGACTTTTTGTTACGGCTGAAAAAATCCTGGAGCACAAATACAACACACAGTAAACTCGCGAATGTTTTACGATTATACGTATGTAAGTTCCGTGTTACTAGCAATACGGTTTCAAATCTATGTAGCTATGTGTGCACAATTCAACTGGACTTGTATCATAGTAAAAAGAGCAGCCAGTAAACCAACTATGCCTCGACTGAAACGCTTGTCAGGGCTGGCAGCAATCTGACGAGGCCCCCACCTTAGAGGACCAAAGCCTGCCGGGGTCGCGGGACTGTATCGTCAGGTAACCGTGACCCTGGAACGTAATGGGCAATTGTACTCCCTGGCTTGAGTACATCTTTTGATGATTTTACCACGACAAAAAAGTGATAACAACAACACTATTTATGTCTCGACAACTGTGAACATCAACGTGCTTGGAACTCCTATGTGTGAGCCGTTTGGAATGTTCGATTATAGTTGAAATACTGCATGTTTACATGTCTATACTGTGCCATTACACCACTTTCTATGTAAATCGGTTTTGCTAAACAAGATGACAATATACTATTGTGATAGAGAGCGTAACAATGCTGGTAGCAACATGCTTAACTATAGTTATTGGATCATTAGGAAAATAAATCATAACGTGTTGTCATGGTCTTTGGGGCTGGTGGAAAACTCCAAAAAACTGTGCCTTCAATAAAGCTGAATAGTGTACCATTATAATAATAATAATAATAACTTGATCCCGAGATCTTAAAAGATATATATAAATAATAATAATAATAATAATCCACAACTATCACACAACGCCGGGTGCGTCTCATTTCATATAAAGTTATTTGATATATTTTCATTTCACTAACGTTCACATGATATAATAAACGTGAGAAATACCCAACGATTGATATAATTTCTTTACACATAATGTTTGTGTTACTCTAAAACTCATTTCATATAATTTTATTTGATATAACGTTTATTTAAGCGAAAATCATTATGATAACGTTTGAAACATATAATTTAACGTTTAAACCATTTTCTTTGATGACTTTGGCTTATCCTTTGGACTTTGATTGTTTGCCTTCACGAATGCTATTGTTATTAGAAAAATTTAGTATCCAAGAGCGAGCGAAGCGAGCTCAGGACTTGGGGCACCCCGACACGGACAGGTTAGGTTCGAAGGGGATGGCGGGGTCTGAAAGACCCCGCCATCCCCTTCGTGTTAGGTTACTTTAAACCTTGCACGCCGAAATAGGAGCCCCGCGAAGCGGGGCTCCGTCGAGCCAGCATGGCAGGTAGTAATCAGTTATTTGACCTAGGATGCAAGAGCGAGCGAAGCGAGCTCGGGACTTGGGGCACCCCGACATGGACAGGTTAGGTTCGAAGGGGATGGCGGGGTCTGAAAGACCCCGCCATCCCCTTCGTGTTAGGTTACTTTAAACCTTGCATGCAGAAATAGGAGCCCCGCGAAGCGGGGCTCCGTCGAGCATTCATGGTAGGTGGTACTATTACTAGGTACATCAGAGTTAGATTACATACCAGGAAGAAAAAAAAATTAGACCAAATAAGTTTTATGTCTTTTGAGTGGTATACAAAACGATTTTATATTCATTGATTGTTATGATTATAGAAATTAGTCATTATAAAATTATGTCAGTCGTTTATTATATTAAAAGATTGTTATATCAAATAAAATTATATATTCAGTTGTTATCTCTTGTAAATATTAGAGATTTTGTAGTTATATCATATATTACTTACCCCACAACGCCATCTAGTCCCAAGCTAAGCAGAGCTTGTGTTATGGGTACTAGACAACTGATAAACATACTTATATATTTCTAAATATGTACATACATATTATAGATAAATTACACCCAGACACAGAACAAATGATCGTGCTCATCACACAAACATTTGTCCTGGGTGGGAATCGAACCCACGACCTCCGGCATAGCAGTCAGGGTCACTAACCACTAGACCAACAGGCCAACCATTATTGAGGGTGCACTCGTTTAAGTACCTTGGGCACGTTTTAACCACTAGCCTCAGGGACGATGAGGACATTGAGAGAGAGCGAAGGGCGTTGTCGGTTAGAGCGAATATGATATGCCCGCAGGTTTTCACGTGCTTCTTCAGAGGTTAAGAAGACTCTGTTCAGGGCCTTCTGTACGTCGTTTGACGCCTGTAGCCTGTGGGTTCATTTTACGCAAAAATCGTACAGCGCCCTTCGCGTTCAGTATAATAATGCTTTTAGGGTGCTGATGGGGCTGCCTCGCTTCTGTAGTGCATCGAGGATGTTTGTGGAAATGCGCGTCGATTGTTTTTATGCATTGATGCGTAAAAGATGCGCTTCCCTGATACGCAGGGTACGGGGCAGCTCCAACAGCATCCTGGGCATGATTGCTGAAAGGTTAGACTGCGCTGTTCTGAACCGATGGATGCTCCAGTATTTCAACTGGAATGCTAAAGCACTAATAAAAAATTTCTATGTTAGTAACACAATAACAACATTTACATGTTGTTATTGTGTTACTAACATGGGATAAGTTTACATTGTTACTAACACTTTAATATACCTATGCATCTAGGTTAAGTAATTCTATGGGCTCTGTTGCCTTTAATAAATATATTAATAATAATAATATTTACTAATGTTCTCAGACGATGCAACTTTGGCTGACCGACAGGCGTTTGTCACTGTCTTGTTCCCTTCGCCTAAGTATCGTCGCGGTAACTCCTAGCATTATCATCATCATCATCACCCACTGTTGAGTATCAGCCTCCTCCCTTTTGTGATCTTGCTTCACTGATCTACGCAAGTTTAAACTTTTGTCGCAACAGCCATGTCGCTTGGGCTTATAGAAGCGTAAACTGTCGCGTTGTTCTTGTGAAAGCAAATGATAGCTACTAACCAAGAGGTATTGGGTTGGATTTCTAGGCTGGACAAAATGAACACCGTCAATAATATGGGTAGTCAATTATAAGGTAGATTCGCTCAAGGCAAGTTTGTGACGATTTGAATAGTAAAATTACTATACTTACTAAATACGTAACTAACTACTTAACTTATCTTCACGAAAAACTTAAGATTTGGCAGTTTATCATTAAATGCGATCAATGCCAAAAAAGTAGAAAAAAAATGTTGTAGAAAAGTAAAACTTAAAAACAAAACTAATGCATTCCGGCACTTGCAAAGCTACACACTGTAACGCCTACATTTATATGCCAAATGTGGTTTCAAGACATTCTTGGCACTTGTAAGCAACTGTGTTTACCCCGATACGGGTCGTAAATTGTGCATGCACAACAATTTGTTTACATATAATTATATTATTTTGAATCTACAACTGATTTTAGGAAAGCACTTTGCTTTTTTCTAAAGAACGTTGCCTCACATTAGGAATTTCTCCTGTATCGTGGGCGCGTTTGCAAACATATTTTAAACTCACATGTCCAGACCCCGACCAACTACTTGTAGATCATACAAATATTTGGTCCGTGCGGGAATCGAACCCGCGACACGCAGCGCAGCAGTCCAATCGCTCAGCCACTGCGATAACCGTGCCGCTGTCTTTGACCTGTACCCATACCATGAGTTGTCATTACGATACTCGATCATACGCATCGACCGCGTTTGACTATCTCATTGGTTGAGAGTTCATACAACCTTGGAGCGGGCCAATGAGAGCGCCAAACGCGGTCGATATCGATGATCGAGTATCGTAATGACAACTCATGGTATGGGTACTGCACTCAAGAAAAAAACTTCCAAGTGGTACCGGTAACACAGTTTTTCGTGTCGTATCCAAAAAGATTGAGAGCAGTGGTGACCCAGTGGTATCAGTCTCGACTAACGAGTTGTAGGTCGTGGGCTCGAACCCCGCCAGGTGCATTACTTTGTGTAATTTATTTCATCACCACTGTTCTCAAAACGGTGAAGGAAAACATCGTGAGGAAACCGGCATGTCCTAGAACCAAAAATTCGAAGATAATGTGACATGTACCAACCCGCACTGGGCCCGCGTGGTGGATTATGGCTCACTCCCTCTCACAGAGAGGAGGCCTGTGTCCCAGCAGTGGGAACATTATAAGCTGATGATGATGATGATCCAAAAAGATTGGTTTCCCAAATATGCAGTTGCGTTTGGTAGTCCCTTACTCGTATTTGTTTGATGTCAAGAAGAAAGAAGAGAAAAAATGCAGTAATGCATCAAATTGCACGAAAAATGAATGTCATGGACTATTCTTCACGGGCATGCAGATGGTGATTCGCCGTCCGATTATGGACATGCTCAATGAGCTGACAGCAAACTGACGTCCCCTTAGAGGGCCTAAGCCTGCCGGCGTCGCGGGACCGTCTCATCAGGGAACCGTGACCCTGGATTGAAAAGGACTATCGAAGGATCATCGTGGATTTTAGACAGTACAGTCTGACAGTCCTTCTCGTCCCGCCCTGGGTGGGGAGGACTCATTTGATGATATTAACGAAAAATAAAAAAAAAGGTTAGAAAGAGTTTGTGGTGTCGTTTCCCGGGGTGGATCGATCTAAGCGGTGGGTCACACCAACCCCAATAATAAACGACAAAACATTATTTTCCCTAAGCTTTTCAGCAATTTTGACATGTTACGAATATACTATAGTTCCAACAAAAAAAAACATAACACTGATTTTAACGATCACAGAACTATTTATTTAAAATGATTCAGTCCTTGAAAACAGGAACTATTCAAAACAGGGAAAACTTGTTAGAGTTTGTAGTTTGTGAGCTGGACACCAGCCAGATTTCGGTCCAGATTGAAACTGGGAACATTCGATACGTTACGGACTGAGTGCGCTGCAGAACTTTGTTTATGTTTCCTATTTACTTCTGGATTCAATAAACGGGATAAAGTTATGCAGATTTAAGTAAACAAGATCAAAGAGGGACTTGAACTTGAGTGCCCTGCTTTACTTCGTATAACTTATTGGGTATGATTTAAGCTTTCACAATTTAATTAGTTTTGTGTCCCCTAAAAATAGAGCTTGTCACCAAAATAGTAAATTTGTCACCAAATTGTAGTCACCAAACAATATATAAATCAATTCCTTAATAAATCACCTAAAATCTTGGAGAAATAGTTTCTAGTACCAAATAAATGTTTTTGTATGTTATATAATAGGTTTGTCCTCATAAGTATTTCAGCAAACTAATTTAAAGAGATCACCAATAAATCAAAAAAAGTCACTAGAAAGTTTCATGGAGTTCGAAACAAAGTTGTAAATAGGGTTGTCTTCATCATCGTTTCAACATTTTGTTTATTTTGTTACTGATTACCACCTGATTACCACCTAACAAGGAAGCTCAACGGAGCCCCTCTACACGGGGCTCCTATTTCTGCGTGCATGGTTTAAAGTAACCTAACACGAAGGGAAAGACTTTATCTGAGAGCGAAAATATTTCACGGTGAAAGATCTATTTATTAGGTGATACAACTTGGTGACAAATCTAAATTTCGGTGACAAAAAAGTATAGTTCCCTAACTTATTTAATCATCACTGCTTTCAAAAACAGTGGAAAAGACATCGTGAGAAGTCCCTATTTACATGAGTTTGCTGGAATTATCCCGGTCACAGTAGGCACATGCTTGAGTGTTATACGGTGGGAAAACGGAACCTCACCGTGTGATCATGACCCAGGCCTGGGTCGACGACACGCAACGACAACTACTTGACAAGCCTATCAGCATGTTGAGGCGCTATAAGTGCAAAAGTTTGACGGGTTGCGGGACTTTGTTATAAGGGCACTGCGGTCCTGAAGTGCAAAGGTTAACAGAACGAACAGGGTGGTTTATAGTAAGAGCTAACTTAATTCATTCCGCTTCTCCCATGAATAGAATGTCAATTTCTAAATAAACACGAGCAAAGTCGCAGGTAAAAGTTAGCAACAAAAAAATTAAAAGCAAATAAAAAAGGAAACCAGGTACAAACATGCGCAATGTAATCGATATCAACGTGCACTTTATAGCAGGCCCACGCTAAACAATGTTTTATTACAACTACCCTCCTTTACGCTCAGATTGTAAGTGGTTTAGCGAGGTATTGTCTGTCTAGTTGAGTACGTGATCGCGGTTTTATAGGTATGGATGAGCTGTGTTACAATGGTCACTAGTTTTATTTGTGATTTACTTTTTTACGACGGAATTTAACCTATCTTGTTTGGTACAGGACATTAGCTAAAATTATCTTATGAGAATGTAGGTAATACCGGGTGTTATACCAGATTACGAAGGCGATTCCATTGAGAAGAGGCGTAAGACAGGGGGACGTTATCTCCCCGAAACTGTTTACTGCCGCAATGGAAGACGCCTTCAAACTCCTGGAATGGCAAGGCCTTGGCATCAACATCAACGGCGAATACATCACTCACCTTCGGTTTGCCGACGACATCGTAGTCATGGCAAAGTCGATGGAGGAACTCAGCATGATGCTCGATGGCCTCGACCGAGTTTCACAACGGGTGGGCTTGAAAATGAACATGGACAAGACGAAAATTATGTCAAATGCCAATGTTGTGCCCACCCCAGTCTCTGTTAGAAACTCGGTACTCGAAGTTGTTGACTCATATATCTATTTAGGACAAGTAGTCCAATTAGGTAGGTCCAACTTCGAGAAAGAGGTCAACGGCCGAATCCAACTCGGTTGGGCAGCGTTCGGGAAGCTACGCAATGTCTTTTCGTTCGACATACCTCAGTGCCTCAAGACGAAAGTCTTCAACCAATGTGTGTTACCAGTGATGACTTACGGCACCGAAACGTGGTCTTTCACTATCGGCCTCATCTCAAAGCTCAAAGTCGCTCAGCGAGCTATGGAGAGGGCTATGCTCGGTGTTTCTCTACGTGATCGAATCCGAAATGAGGAGATCCGTAGACGAACTAAAGTCACCGATATAGCCCACCGGATTAGCAAGCTGAAGTGGCAATGGGCAGGCCATATTGCTCGTAGAGCAGATGGCCGATGGGGTCGAAAAGTGCTAGAGTGGAGACCGTGGACTAGCAAGCGCAGCGTAGGATGTCCACCAACTAGGTGGACAAACGACCTTGTAAAGGTCGCCGGAAGACGCTGGATGCAGGTCGCTTCCAACCGGTATATGTGGAGATCTAAAGGGGAGGCCTATGTTCAGCAGTGGACGTCCGATGGCTGAGATGATGATGATGATACCAGATTATCCCTGAACATAACTCAGAACCGAATTCCATTGTTCAGCAGTTCTGACTCGATTATGAAACCGTTTACTTAATGTAAGAGCTAGTACACATAACATTGGGTACTCCGCGTTGTTGTTAGTTAACACACAGCATGCTTGCACGGAATGTTCGTTTCTCAAAATACGCTTTAGCTAAGCGCGCGTTTGTTAGCATCCAATGTTTACGTGCTGTAATGAACAAAATCAGAGCCCTTATTACCAGTACCCTTAGCACGACTTTTCACTCATTTACTTTACAGCGTCTTTTCAGTATTTACAGCGTTTCTTGTATGAAAAAATGGAACAGCGCCTCTGGTGTGCGAAGAAGGAACTAATTTTTTCCTTGAAAATTGTCAATTTGAAGTTGTCAAAGTTCCAGTTTACTTTACGTCTCAAATACTGAAAACTCGTGCTCAGGGTACAGTTTTCACTATTTTACTTTACAGCGTCTTTCCAGTATTTACAGTGTTTCTTGTATGGAAAAATGGAACAGCGCCTCTGGTGTACGAAGAAGGAACTAATTTTAAATGTCAAAGTTCCAGTTTACTTTCATCGTCTGCCTAGCCTTTTCCCAACTATATTGGTGGTCGGCTTCCAGTCGAACCAGATGCAGCTGGATATCAGTATTTTACATGGAGCGATTGCCGGTCGGACCTCCACAACCCAGTACTTTACGTCACAATAAGTGAAAACTCATGATAAGGCCTCAGTATTGCCGGTGGCAGGTGGTATTCATGGGCACATCCATTCTTTACTCTGTTACTGCCTGAATTTATTTACAGCAGAGTCGCACTAGTTTAGAATCGTAAGTGACGATTTTGCCGACAGAAATAGATACTATAAAAAAACGGCAACAATGAAACGCAGCTAACAATAGCAAAAGCATTTTACCGCCTTTTACAACGAAACCTCTCACCACACTTGCTTTGACCCCTCCCATTTACTATATACGACACAATCTACTCATACAGGTATATTTTCCATCAAAAATTGGCTTTTAACCCACCGCCTGCTACCACAAATTTGTATTCATCACGTGTGGGCCGACCATCGGGCGCGGGCAGCAGATTGGGTCTATTATACCTCACACAATATCCTACGTTCTTCGGTAAAATTCAATGTTAGGAGAGTTAAGAAAGGGTTTTGTGAAAGGTATACACTTGAGGTTGAAATGCGGCTTTTACGCCCTAATGTCTGATAGCAGACGGTCGTGTGACCTTCTACTTTATAGTTTTGAAGTAGTCATTGATCGAAATCTATACCCTCTTGACCGTTTCACGCACTCATTGAGTCTACGTCAAAAATGGTTTCAAAACTTAGGCTTGCTATGTACATAAACGAGCCAGCTTTGTTGGTACTACAGTAGTATAAGGTCAGTGTGACATAATTATGATCAGTCTATGATGTTCCTACTGCTGGGGCATAGGCCTTCGCTCTATGAGAAGAAGGGGGCTGTAATCCACTAAAAGGCCCCAGTATTGGTTGATCAGGTCACAATGTCTTAGATTGTTTTGCAAAACAGACAGGACCTGGACGTTTTCCTACCCCATTTTTAGAGTAATAATATTAATAATGATGAAATAAAATACACATGGCAATACGCCTCTCTGAGTTCAAAACTCCTGTCCTACAACTCGAAACACTGGGCCACCACTACTAATATTAAATTAATAACCTCTGTAAACCGAACTCGAATAGGTTTTAGCTAAATGGACGGTCAGTGTATACTGAGCGCTGAAATAATTAATCTTATATTTTGAGAAGGGTCCAAACTTGATTGTCTTTGACACTTATTGTGAAGATATCAATTCTTGACCATTTAGTAGCTAACGACCGTCATTAATCAAGTAGATTGAAGGTGTCTCGTGCATCTTTGTTCGTAAAATTAGGATTTTGAATGCATTTGGACTATTTTGGTTGACATAAAAGAGATTTATGACGCTAAGGAGAGGCAAAATTGGGCAAACAAAATTGTAATAAAGCAATACGACGCTGGGGCAGTTCTGCACTCAGTACCAGCCTAATACACACCAGCGATATGTTGTCGCTGTTTCAAGGTGATGAGTTCGTCGCAGCATACAGCCTAGAAGTTGTGTTAGAGTAGTTAAAAAGTGTTATTGGGTTTACGAAATTTTTAATTTCCACGATATCGTGACCCTGGAACTGAAAGGAGCAACTATAAAGGAACGGTGGATTTTAAGCGCTTTTCTCACTGCTCAACTGTAAGTGCTCAACTGCGAATAGTTGAGCAGTGGGAATCCCAAATGCTCAACTTACGTATCCTAACTTAACCTTGGCGATGTCATGCAACGAATTGCAAATTCCAATTTTGCAATAAATTGTTTAGGACCAAATGAAAATAATTTGTCGATTGATAATTGGGTGACCGAAAGATAATTATATATAGAAATATATTAATATTAATTTATAGACGAACAGGCAACTTTTTAAATACAAAAGAGCCGTTTGTAGTTGAGCATTGGGGAATGTAAACGGCACAACTCAGTTGAGCAGTTTCGAGCAGTTGAGCAGTGGGGAAAAAGCGATTTTAAGACAATTTTCATTGAAGGTGGGATTAGTTTGCTGATTTTACCATAAAAAATTTAAAATTTATGTAATTCATAAAAGTACCCTTATGAAAGAAACTGCCACTGTGGAGCAATGTTCGTTTGCAAGGGAAACAACAACAAAAAATGTTTCTAAAATTGAAACGTTTAGCCCTCCGAAGTAAGATGGTAGCCGCCAAATTAGGGATACATTCTCAACATTTTTGACACATACAGGGCGTTACTTTCGCTCGTTTTTAGACCCTTTCCGCACCCTTACAGGGCAAAAATTCATAACAATTATTAAATACAAATCTTTATAATAACAGAATAATAAACGGTTTTAGTAAAATTTAAAAAGTATTTAATTTTTTTATCACTCGGTAGAACAACCCATTTCAGTATGCATTATTTACCAATTAGCCAAATTATTTGTATGATCTTCAAGTAATTTTTCCGGGTCTGGGTGTTTGTTTGTGTATGTGATTTTAAATGTTCGTAAACGCAAGCATAATACATGAGAAAATCCTAATATGGGACAACGTTTTAAACAAAGATTTGAAGCTAAAAAAATGCTTTAAGTACAAAATTGACGCAACACAATCTTATTTAAATTCTAGTCCCCAAATAGAATTTTCTAAAGTTACAATACTCGACAAATTCTTGGTTTCGATAAAGTCTCGAAGACTAACCACAAGACCAATGAATAGCGGTCCAAGCGCGACAGAGATTGATCATAAGTCGTTAGTAATTGCGTTAGCCGGGAAGATGTATGAAAATTTTATTGACGGGACTTGCGGTTCTTGCTGAATAGCAAATTGGTGAGTTGGTTTTAGAAAATCCCGGAATTTATCAACGTATTTATATCGCTAATCTATCGCACTTTTGTGGCTATTCTTCAGTTTCTTTTTCGTATAGCCGTTCACCATCTCACCTGTAATGTAACAGGAATTTTCTCTTATTCACATTTCAGCGCTTTTTAACGGGCGTTAAAAAAGCGCTAAGTTGGAACAAAAAGTCAAATTGAACTTAAATGTCACCGCCCAGAACTTAAAATCAAATACAGTTCAAAAAAAGCACCGCGCTTTAAAGCTGACGTGTAAACAGATACATGGGATTGCATTTGTTCTATTTCGGCGCTTTTTTAACTCCCATTGAAAGAGCGCTCGTGCGAATGGTGTGTTATTCACTTTTCTGCACTTACTTGCTTTATGGACACCAGGCCTAACATCGACAGCAACAGAACTTCAAACTACCGCATTGCTAATCATAAACAATTTAAGCGGCCATATTTGTTTACGTTTGGCTGTGAAAACGTCAGAGTACGTTGTGTCATGCATCAACTCATTTGTCAGTGCGATAACGAATTAGTAGAAAATCAACAAAAACATTAAAATAAAACTACAGCAATAAGTTGACGACATAAAATAAGATCAAGATGAATATGTAACTCAGAAGTCAGCCAGTTTCAACCTATGCATAATAATTTCAGTTAAAAATGTTCAGAAATTGTAGTATTCAAGCGGTCGTAAATCACGCTACACCGAATATCTCAGAAACCCAGTATATCAAGTATATAACTTCACTTGAACCCACAAAGGCACGAAAGCTACATGAAGAAATTAGTACTTGGTTCGGATTTATTGTTTGCCATGGAGAAGAACTGGCTGGAAAATCCTTAACAAATGTGCCGTCGCAAGAAAACCAGTGAGTTGTGTTCATTATAATCGTCCTGAGGCCTTACCACGAGCTCTTAACGCGATCCAATTTAGGCTGTGGGAAAGAGATGGCGCTAGACGACTTGTATAGCTCTGTCTCTTTCCCGCAGCCTAAGAGCTCGTGGTAAGGCCTCTGCTAGTCGTATGTCGACCACTGAACTGTGATCGAATTATTTATTGTAATGGTAACACAACAAAAAAAGAATACCTTTTTATACTCCTCTATACAACATTATTTTTAGTATATGCGAAAACTGAATATAGTTTGTTCAGAATCAGTAACTGATTCGATTCCAATAATTTTTACAGCATGTTAGATTTTTTTTCAAAAATATTTTAATTAAATTTTATTACCAGTTAATTACAATACAATCACCGTACGGTTAGGTACCTATTGCCAAACTATTATCACGAGTGTATAACACATGAGACGCGGTTTACGCGGGTGTACCGCGAAATGAGCATGTTTTTGAACGGACAACCGGGTAATATACAAGCTTATATCTTTGTGATTTTTACCACGTTTTTTATGATACGGTTTTAAAATTTTGTTCATAGATTTTTTCCACAAATATACTAAAATACGATTATTAATTCGAGTCAGTAAAATGACATTTCCAGTGTTCAGGTTTGTTTCATTTTGTATGTATCAGTGACAGTTGCACTTGTCATTTTACTGACTCGAATTAATAATCAAACTTTAGACAGGTGTATCGGGTTCCGCATAAACAAAAAATAATGTTGTATGTAAACTTTTTGGTGCAGTTTCATATTCCTCTGACGACGTAATTTTCTTAGAATAGTAGGTACAAAGTTTTTTGCTTCACGTAAAAATTTATTTATACACCGTGACTTTTTAGTGATCTTACAACGGCAGTCCAGTTCATGTATTCAATGACTAGTAAACGTTCATAATAAAAAAATACGTATTTATGAGGTTTGAATAATTTAAAAATAAAAATTTCATTTATTATTATGACGCAAGGCTTAGTAAGAAACACCCTTGTCTCATAGAAAATGGAGATGGAATGATCTGCTTGAATCGTGCGCCGGGTAGGTATACTCTACAGTTTGATACGTAAACATTTTAAACAGGGTGTTTCATATTTCTAATGTACCTATTTATTCATGATAAAAAATATTATTAATCTTAAAAAAATAAAAATCGCGCCTAGAGGTATTTTATGTTGGATACATTGAGTGGACCACTTTTGTAAGACGACTAAAAAGTCACAGTGTATAGACATGAATTAAAATTTGTAAATGTGAAAAAGGCATGAACTAATGTTTGTTTGTAAAGTTCCATTTCCTTTAACGGTGGCCAGAGAAACGTCTCTCGTTCCTACAATAGTTAGGCCGGTTTCAGAGTTTCACCGAACGGGCTATTGTGTAGGACCGGTTTTTGTCCCGGTAAGGCACCGGACTGGTAGGCATATATATGGAACAATATACAAGCTTGTTCAGGATACCAGCGCTTGTCCCAAATTACGTTACGCCATGCGTTTTGGGTTTCGCTTTAGTCCTAGATATGCTAGGACTGAAATATTGTCTTGTATGATAATATTATGTGAACGTTTCATCATGATCATGGAGGTACCTACGCCCGGTAAATGTTAACAAATATTTTTGCGACTTGGACAAGCATACTTTGACCCGGCGACACCGATTGTGTACAAGAGCCCTTTTTTTCGATGGTAAAATCATCAAATGAGTACTTTTGGCCTTCGCGGAGCGGTAGGGACTACAAGGCTGCGTTTCCACCAGAGATGTGCGATGGAAATGTGTCGTGCGAGGATGTCTAGCTGTGCTGTGAAAATGTGTGGGCGTTTACACCAAAGCTGTGCGATGAAAATGTGCCTACGAGGATGTGTAGCGAAGCTGTGAAAATGCGCATTAATGTGTGGTGCGAGGATGCGTTGCGAAGCTGTGAAATGTGTCGATGGGGTTGCGGTGACAAACTCCGTTTATGGACTGGCTGGTACAGTATGCGCAAACCTCGCAACACAGCCTTCTCTACACATATTCCTCGCAACACATCCCTCGTACACATCCCTCGCAACACATCCCTCGCACACATTCCTCGTACACATTCCTCGTACACATCCCTCGCACACATCCTTCACTTGTTTTGTATGTACAAAAACCTAGCTCCGCTAAGCCGTTGGACCGAGGCGAGGTAAATGAAGCGATTCTTTGGTTCTTTAAAAACACATTCCTCGCTACACATCCTCGCACATGTCTGGTGGAAACGCAGCCTTAGACTCATTCTGAGTAAAAATTCACCCCACTCTTCATTTTTCTGAAAGTCATGTCATAGGCATACAAATGACAAACGCAATAGATGAGCGTGAAGCTTTGCAAACCACTGTTATACGGATGATTTTCAAATGTATTGTTCTAATCAATAATGTGCCTTACCAACAGGAGATAAGAGTACCCAGTTACCAAAAAAGAAGAAGGAGAGTTGTAAAGCAAGGTGTGTAAATTGGTTGTGTCGAAAACTCGGAAGATGTATCAAGAAAAGGACTATTGGAGATCCCAAGCTATCAGAGATTTCGGTTCTTGGAATCAACCTGGGAAAAATACGAGATAAACTACTTAACGAACATTCTAAAAATAATCTAAATAGAAAAAATATTATCTCCCAAAAAACCCTAGCAAAAAATAAAATTAAACTAGCTAAGGCAAATACTAACGATATAGAACAGATAAGGGAACTTAAAGTTATAGATTTAAAGAAAAAATACTCGATGACCGGATCTCAACTTAAAGTTCTAGGAGAAATGGTACATAATTACAAACAGGGAAATATATCCTTGACGAGACCGCCCTTGTTCTTAAGACCTTTTCAAAAAAAGCAGGAGCTTAATAAAGAACGACTGCAAGAAATCATAGAGAATTACGCAACGGCCAAAGAAAAAAGAGACGCTGATTTAATGAAAATAATCAAATCTAGGAGACTAGGAAACTTTATAAATGATTTAGATATAGGAAAACTATCAGCAGCAAATATTTTAAAAAGTAAATTAAATCTGTTAAATAATATAAACTTGGATGATATCAATCTTCAAGAGTATATCGATGCAATAAATAACGGGCGAGGGCTTTCTTCTTTGATACCAAAGAACGTAGGGTCATTTCACTCATCCAAATTCAAGGAGCTATTGGAACGTTTAAAAGACATGCGACTTTCTGAAATACATCTAGCTACCAGAAGATAATAATTATGGCAATAAATATATTGGAATCGATTTGAAAGTTATTTATTTGGCTCCATAAAATCTATTTAATACAATTACGTATAACCTATGAACTTATAAACGACTGTCGGTAATGTGTTGGTTTAAATCTACACCATACTCTTTTTAAGTTATTCTCTAAGACCGATATCAATTGAGCAAAGTTAGTTTACCCTCAAGCGTAGCTGATTTACGTTTTACCGGAATAAAAACCTAATAATTTATACCAACATATGAAGTTGAAGTTGTAAATTCCAGCAGGCGACAGGAAACAATCTTATCATACGAATAAAACGTTTGTCGTAGGTTAGTAATTTTCATTGTAGGATAAAGCGCGACTGAGTCACGGTTAAGACAAGTCCCTTCTATAGATTTGGTTCTAAGGTCGCGGGACACACGTATACCGCGACCCCGGTATACAAAGGGCTACTGAAGGACACCGTGGATTTTAGTCAGTACAAGTCTGACAGTCCCTCCCGCCTTGCCCTGGGTGGGAGGACTAATTTGATAATTTTACTACGATAAAAAAAATGATTACGCAGACATTTGAGCAAAAATATCAGTAAATCCCCATTTAGACAATGTAGGGACATTGCTACAAGTTAGACTACATTGCGATATTTATTTCATTACTTAACTGAATTTATTGTTTATTTAGAGTCCGCAATGTACTCAAACTTGCATGCAACGCTTTCTTGTATCGTCTAAATGAGGCTTTATCCTCGAAACGTAAGCCATCCTAGACATAATATCTTGGGGTTGCGAGACTGTCTGGGACTGCTGGAATATCTCATTAGGTAACCGTGACCCTGAAACGTTAAGGGCTATTGAAGGATCGCAGTGGATTTTAGTCAATACAAGTCTGACACCCCCGCCCTAGGTAGGAGGACTCGTTTGATGATTTCACCACGATAAAAATACCGGCCAAGTGCGAGTCGGACTCGCCTATAAAGAGTTCTGTAGCAGCAAGTAACATAATATAAAAGTTTTTGTAGTTGGTTGTAACTTTGAAAGGTAATTGCATTGATTTATGACGTATAAAAAAAAAACTAATTACTTGATCTCGTTCAAACCAACTTTCGCTGGAAGTTTTCATGATAATGTACATCATTTTTAGGGTTCCGTAGTCAACAAGGAACCCTTATAGTTTCGCCATGTCCGTCCGTCCGTCTGTCCGCAGCTTAGCTCAGAGACGCCCAGCACTAGAAAGCTGTAATTTGGTGTAAATATACGGATTTGTTGCGTCAAAAAAGTGGTAAAATAAAATCTCGTAAAATATTTTTTTTTAGGGTACCTCCTGTACACGTAAAGCGGGGATGTTTTTTTTTTTCTCGCGTACCCCTTAGTGTGGGGTATCATTAAATAGGCCTTTAAAAAATATTGGTAGTTTCCATCAACAATTTTTTGATAAAAAGATTCGTTTGTGAAATATTAAGCTTTAAAGTGCTAATTTTTGCCCTACTCGAGTTTCCCCCCCCTCTACCAGCTAAACGGTTATGTTTGGGGGTGTGAAAAAATTTACAATAGTAGTATATATAACGAAGTTTAAAAGAAAATTATCATGACTAAGTGGGCTTTACAAGTTTACGAGTAATAGTTGACCAACTTATAAAACGTACTGGGATAACATTTTCCTAAACAAAATGTATCGGAGAACAACTGCAAATGTAAGTTTGTCAACTTCATTTTTACAGCTATAATAGGTAGTGGAGTGGAGTGGAGTGCAGTGCAGTGGAGTGGAGTGGAGTGGAGTGGAGTGGAGTGGAGTGGAGTGGAGTGGAGTGGAGTGGAGTGGAATGGAGTGGAGTGGAGCGGAGTGGAGTGGAGTGGAGCGGAGCGGAGTGGAGTGGAAGGGAGTGGAGCGGAGCGGAGTGGAGTAGAGCGGAGTGGAGCGGAGTGGAGCGAAGTGGAGCGGAGTGGAGTGGGGTAGTGTGGGGTGGAGGGTCGAAAATCGCTTGAACCTTTTTAACAGGTTCATAGCGATTTTCGACGTGCCTTGACACCTCTCAAGTTTTTTTTTTTTAATACGTCATAAATCGTAAACCTTTCAAAGTTGGAACCAACTACAAGAACTTTTATAGTATGTTATTACTTGCTGCTACGGAACCCTTTATGGGCGAGTCCGACTCGCTCTTGGCCGGTTTTTTTTTAGTTATATCATTGTCTTCTTTTAGAAGTTACAATTTGGAAGTGTCTCTCGCGCAAACTATTCAGTTTATAAAAAAATGATTTCAGTAACCTCAATATCATTTCAAAGATCTATCCATAGATACCCCCCCACACGTATGGGTTTTGGTGAATTTTTTTTTTTGAGTTTCTATTCCTATTTTTTTTGTGTGAAAATCTTAATGCGGTTCACATAATACACCTACTTACAAAGTTTCAACAGGATAGCTCTTATACTTTCGAAAAAAAGTGGCTGTGACATACGGACGGACAGACAGACAGACATGACGAATCTGTAAGGGTTTCGTTTTTAGCTATTTGGCTGCGGAACCCTAAAAGACATAACATCTCAACCACCCTAATACGCCTGTAAAGTAGGATTCACATAAAAAATCTATTTTTATCCCATTTCCATTTAAAAAAGCCCGGATACACATAATACTTCCCAATAGACCGTTTTAACTATCTAAATAGCTATTTGAAACTTTTTCCGAAGCTATAATGTACAATGCTCTGGGGTTTAAACGACCAACATAGTTATATTCAAATAACAAGGGTATCTCGATGACGGGTCATCCGGAGGGTTGCTATTGAAGGTTTTGGGTCAAAGAGACCGTTTGCAGGTGGCAGGGTTGCCTGGGTGAAAAATGGCGTCTTTGTGAGACGTGAAAAGGGCCAATTTTTAGCCCTTATCCGTATAATGACAGGAAAATGGATTGAAAAATTTGGTAGTGTTTAAAATGCATTACTTATTAAAAAGGCGTAGTTTCGACCGGAGTATATTGGTAGCAATATTTGTAAAGAATTAAGGTAACAAGCGCTTTAGAAAGCTAAACTATTAGGCAAACACGCATTCAACAATTCATAAACAACCAATTTGAATGCAGTTTTTTTTTCAGTTTTACAACTTGTTACTTCAGTTGCCCTTTGTGTTCTAGGGCCACGTTGTATTTTAGAGATGGTACCGCGATCCTAAAACAATTACACCTGGCTCAAAGAAGACTAGCCATTTCATTTAAACTTCTAAACCTTGGCCAAGGTAATGAACAGTAGTCATAATTAAAAACAAAAAAATGTACTATACAGAGACTTAAATAGGCACTAATGACGTCATTCATAGCTGATATCACGGTTATGACGTAAGAGGTGCATCGTACAAGTTTTCACTGCCTCAGTCTAGACTGTAGCCACTAATTGCGAGAACTTTTCAGAAAGTTCTAGAATCTAGAATGTAGCTTGATTTTTATTTTAAAGTAGTTTTAGTTTCGTTGCCGTCGTGAGTTCATGCGACTTTCTAATCTTGGGTGTTTATGATTGTATAGTGCAAATATAGACACAAAATATAGATTTAATTCCAAAGTTATTTTTACAAGCCCTTCGTGGATAATTCTGAAAGAAATACTTTTTTGAATATTTCATTGCGGGAACTTCAGTGTGTACGAACATGCTTTTAGACCAGGATTAATTTAAAAGTAACATTGTATAAGTTTCATTGGATTAAAAAAAAATTGCTCCAAAATTTTAGTTTGTGCTACATTGGTATGATTAGACAGGCCTCCTGTTGGACTAGTGATTAGTAACGCTGACTGCTATGCCGGAGGTCGTGGGTTCGATTCCCACCCAGGACAAATGTTTGTGTGATGAGCACGATCATTTGTTCTATGTCTGGGTGTAATTTATCTATAATATGTATGTATTTAGAAATATATAAGTATGTTTATCAGTTGTCTAGTACCCATAACACAAGCTCTGCTTAGCTTGAGGCTAGATGGCGATGTGTGATAGTTGTGGAATATTATTATTATTAATTAATAAAATTCAGTAAATAAGGAAAACCCGTTCAGAAGAACACCTAAAAATAACTTACTAGTAAATACTTAACGAATCTTAAATTGACATTGTTAAAGCTAAAAGCTTCTATAAGCAGTAAATAAATTCTTTATTGTTCTTTCCATCCGTTAGAAGGGTTATTGTTGGATTTATTAAATGAATTTGGCACAAAAGACGGAGATCATCGACTTATATTTTAACCCACAGTGTTTTTACCAAAATTTTGATGGAATTTCTTGACCATTTCTCCATTATTATTTGGCCTGGCTACAAAAACTATATCTTCATTTTTAATTGAATCCCAAAAAAGAGTCCAAGTTATTTTCATTTGCCTTTTTTGTTGTTGTATATGTTGCGTATGTACTACATCCACCAATTTCTCCGTGATAACTGATTTAGTGAAAATTTTGTAATTATTATTGAGTGTTAGTTTCATTTTCTCTTTTATTCTAGCTACCCGCCCCGGCTCTGCACGGCTTCTATGTTTACTATATTATGCATGTTAAATACGCATAAACCTTCCACTTAAATCACTCTATTAAAAAGCTGCTTCAAAACCCGTTGCGTAATTTTAAAGATCTTTAGTAATTATCTTGTAATAAGTTCATTAAGCATTGTAAGCTCTCGATACAAAACTACGCTTCCATTCCATTCCGTAGCAAAGTAAATTGAGCCTTAGGCTTCCATGCATCATTTTAAATAACATGTAACTTAAAGAGCAGTCTTTCATACAATAATAAGAATCGTCTGTTTTCATTTTCAGGCACATTTCAACAGTAAAACATAGGCTGAAAGTGTATAAATTTCGCTCAAGGGAACTATTACAAAAGTAGGCTTATAATACCGGTTTATCACTGTTAAGTTTGTATTACCATATTCATTCTCCTGAAGTGAATGGAGTTTTAATCGACTTTGACACTATAATTATTATCTGACTCTCAAGAGAGAGAGAGCGATGATCGAGTAATATCATCACTATCATCATCAGCCTATAAATTTTCCCACTGCTGGGACACAGGCCTCCTCTCTGTGAGAGGGAGTGGGCAATGATACACCACACGGGCCCATTGCGGTTTGGTAGATGTGACATGACTTCGAATTTTTGGTTCTAGGACATGCCGATTTCCTCACGATGTTTTCCTTCACCGTTTTGAGAGTAGTGGTGATAAATAAATTACTCAATGTTATGCGCCTGGCTGGGTTCGAACCCACGACCGACAATTCGTAAGTTGAGACCGATACCACTAGGCCACCACAGATCTCTCGCACGATCGAGTAGTATACCATTATATTTATACTTAGTTTAGTAACCATAATTATCTATATCCTATACTATTAAACGTGAAATATTTGTATACAGGGTAAATTTTTCAACTGGGCGTGGATGGATAAACAATTTATTTTTTCTATCTTGTTTTCGTTTTATTGTTTTTCTTTTTTTCGAGTTTCCTCAATTAAAGGTTTCTCTATTTGCAACTGAGTAGAGCTCGGGTGCCCAAGTACTGTGTTTTATAGTTGACAAAATATAAAAAAAAAATTACATAGGTAGTGGGGCGGGAAAGTCATCAAACGGGGCCATGATTTTACAACATAAAAAAGTTATAGTAACATGATTATGATCACGGTTATTAAAATGGTTTACCCTTATTTGGTAGAACAACGTTTTGTCGAAAATCACTTCGGCTAAGTGATTTTTCGCTTCGTGTCCTTCATTAGCCCTTTACGTTCCAGGGTCACGGTAATGGTATAAGTCCCGCGACCCCGGCAGGCTTAATCCGCCCTAGAGGACTGTTAGATAAAAGGGGTTGAAATAGCATCGCCTTATATAGTAAGATGTGTCACCATCACAGTATCCAGATAATCAGTAAATCAACTAGAGCTCATTCACGTGCTGCATGAACTAGAGTTCATTCAACCTCGAACACGGTCTGCCGTTTTTCCAATAAGATTTTGATAAAAATTTCTAGGTACCCAAAATTTAAAAAGTTACCCCTCACTAGATTTTTTTTCTTCAGCCAACACTGTCCCACTGCTGGGCAAAGGCCTCGCCCAAGTTTTTCCATTGTGTTCTTGCCCTCACGGTACGAGTCAAACTCGTCTCGCCACCTCTTTCTGGGCCGGCCTCGGCGGCGCCGTCCATTTCTAGGCACCCACTGTGTGGCGGCCTTCGCCCAGGGGTCAATGTTCATGCGGCTGACGTGGCCCACCCACCCACTTCAGCCTGGCAGCCTTCTTGTCGACGTCCAGAGTGCCCGTTTTGGAACGCAGCGTGGTATTGCGAACTCTGTCCTGTCTTTTGATGCCGAGAATGCTGCGTTCTGTTATACGGGATCCCTCAATAGGGTTTTAAAAAAAACTAACACACTTTGTATTACACTAGACAAAAGAACCGTTTAATTAGGGATTAGACCTTGATATAGGAACTGGCAGACACAAGAGGTGTTAATAGTTCGGTGATTCAGACGAGACTGGCGCTCCTCTGGAGCGTTGGGCACTCATGCCCTTTGAATGATGACACCACAATTTAGATAAAACACGCAATCACTTTAAAGTGATCGTTAAGCATTTTCCCTAACATTGGGAATCTATAACAGTTCCATTGCCTTTGGCAAACTCCAAGGCGGAACCTCTGCGACTCGGTAAGCGACCAGGTCTGAGCACCGTAGGTTAGGAAATATATTAATATATATAGATACGCGTTTATAAACATATTTAAACTCACATACACAAACACCCAGACCCAGAACAACTAATTGTTGATCTTACAAATATTCTGCGCAAATCGAAACCACTACACCCAGCAGTCAATCGCTCAGTGCTGCCATGCGCCAACCGTGTCGTCAACTATGTATATGTTCCTAGTTAAAACACTGCATGTCAATCATTATCATCATCATCAGCCTATAAATGTTCCCACTGCAGGGACACAGGCCTCCTCTCTGTGAGAGGGAGTGGGCCATAATCCACCACGCGGGCCCAGTGCGGGTTGGTAAATGTCACATGTCTTCGAATTTTTTGGTTCTAGGACATGCCGGTTTCCTCACGATGTTTTCCTTCACCGTTTTGAGAGCAGTGGTGATGAAATAAATTACACAAAGTAATGCGCCTGGTGGGGTTCGAACCCATGACCTACAACTCGTAAGTCGGGACCGATACCACTGGACCACCACTGCTCCTCATGTCATGCATGTCAATACTAAACTAAAATTACTACAATGTTCAAGATTTGTAAATCATGGCGTCGAAATTGCCGGAATGTGACTTAAATTCCTTTTGTTTTATTTGTTCGAGTACTTCCCTTTGCGTTTGTTCTTTAGGATTTTGATTTATAGGCAGCCATTTTGGGTTGCAAGGGTTTTGGGAGAGTTTTGGGGTGATTGGAGGATTAATGGTGCTTTTTAGCGTTCAATGGAAAGATAACGTTATTAATGGGTATTATTGGACCATTGATCGGAAATTTCGTTACTTTACATGTTTTTTTTTTTTATTGTGGTAAAATCATTAAATGAGTCCTCCCACCCAGGGCAGAGCGGGAGGGACTGTCAGACTTGTACTGACTACAATCCACGGTGTCCTTCAATAGCCCTTTACGTTCCAGCGTTCCAGGTCACGGTAATGGAATAAGTCCCGCGACCCCGGCAGGCTTTGGTCCTCTAGAGGGGGGGCCCCGTCATCTTGCTGACACTCTTTGAGGCGCGCGTGGAACACAACGCGCCGTCGACCCGGGCATGGTCCATGGTCGGGCGGCGATGCGTATTTGGAAACTATACCTTCAGCCAACGCTCATGACGTCAGAGATCATGTTGCCGTCGGTTATGTTTTCAAATCCAGAAATAAAGAATTATCTCAATAAAGTGTACCTTTACCCAACATTTGTGATGTCACTGGCCGAGTTGACATCGGGTATACTTTCAGATATAAGATTTCGCGCGTAGGTATTTTAAAACATACCCGACCGCAACGAAGTAATCGTTCGGTGTTCTTTTGTCACGTTACTACATATTTCAATCGTTCTTTGCTTTTCGGCCGCTGGCTGACACAATATTTTGTTTGTTTACATTATTGTCTCACCACGTGCGAGTTAACGGTTTAAATTAAGTGATTTCAAATGTTTTAAATGTCACAGGAATATGATAAAAATAGGGATTTGGTCCCGTGTGTACGAAACGGGGCACTGAGAAATAAAAAATGTCGTAAAAACGACTGGGGCACCCCGACTCGGACAGGTTAGGTTATTTTTTTTTAAACCACCCAGAAGTAGGAGCACCGCGAAGCGGTGCTCCGTTGATGTTTTCTGACATTTTACTAGATTTAGTTTACTTTTAAAATACCACAGAAAAGTTATTTTTGTACTAAACCAATTTAGGGATTTATTCAAATCACCAGATTTGCTTAGAGAAATGATAAAATCGTGTTGTTACTTTAACATCCGTGATATGATCCAAATAAAAATCCCTGTTTTTATCATATCCCTGCAACAGAGACAGTGAAACGGGTATACATTACAGTATAGCAAAATGGAGTATCCTACATGAAAGTATACCCCAGAAAAATGTTGGGTTCGGGTATATTTTGAAATCCCTAACACGAGCGTATATATTTTTAATGTATACCCGAACTCAACACTACAGAGCGTTGGCTGAAGTTATAGTTTCCAAATACGCGGCGGCGATGCCCATTACTCGCCGCCCGCATACACTAATACCGATACCTTAGACAATAACACTGATATCGGAAACTCAAAACAAATAATAAACTTGGTAAATATCCCGTTTTATACCCTAATATTAACACTGCAGTTTTATTTATATCCTATACGTACTCGTATAATAATATCATGGTGGCCTACCATGACGTGTTAAAGCGTGAGTAGTTTTGGAACGAGGTGGCGTTATCCGACATGTATATCGCTGGATCTTTCCCACATCGCGAACATTAAGTATAACCCCAAAACACAAGCAACTAATTCCTTATAACCCCCCAATACCCCCACAAGGAACCACCAGTAAGTCACTAACCCTCTTAAATCACAAAAAAACAAAAGACAGACCTATTTTTAGCCACGCAGAATCTGCTCACTACGCCCTCAACATAATTAATCACCCTTCAACCCCGGGGGTGCAAAAAGTCGGCCGTGTCAAAGGTATGACGAAGCTAATTAAACGCTTTGTGAATAGTAAGCCTCTGTCTTTGCGGAGGTAAGGCGAACTGATTAATTACTAGTACCTACAGGCTACGGAACGGAGATGAGCTGAATGACAGATTTTAATATTAGATAGATGAACGCTTTTCAGTTAATGAGGCGGAGCTTCGAAGGGTTCAAAGTGTTGTTAATAGATTGTAGTAGTTTTGAGGGTAAATTATTCTAAATAATATTTGTAATTATTTATTTTGTATTGTGAAATGCTCGTTTACATAACACTGGTCTACCTAAGCAAGAAAAAATCAAGAAAAAACCGGCCAAGTGCGAGTTGGACTCACGTGAAAAGGGTTCCGTACGATGTTACCTATCACGTTTTTTTTTTAATCTAACCCAAATTGGTACGCACAATATTGAGTGATTTACCATGTTATTTTAATATAATGGACTTCTTATAGGTTTTCCTATAATCTATAAGTGGAAAACTAATTTCTGTATTTTTTTCAAAATTTTATGTTCAGTAGTTTCGGAGATAAGTGGGGGGGAATGGTCAATTTTCGTCTATTTTTTCTTGAACAACTTGGAAACTATTTATTTTAAAATTCCAAAAAAAAATACATTTAAGATCTTCTCAATAAGACCTTTCATTTGACATTATGTAACACGATGCAGTTTTCAAAATTGAGTTATTTACCATACGCACAATATTGAGTGATTTTTGAGTATTTTTTAACCCTTTACTGATATTATCAAAGGCCAAGATATTGGCAGTGATTAAATAGATATTGTACTTAACAGTCAAAACAGGAAAAGTAATATACGTTATTACTATGCCAAATATTATGAAAATATAGCTTTGTCGCGTGGTTTTGCCCGCTCCTCCCTTTTTTCTATCCCTTCTACTTTCATGCAAAAAAAACGTAGCCTGTAAGTATACTATCTCAAATGTCTCATCTAGGTCTATGTAGGTATAGTCCATACCGATATTCTTCAAAATGTGCTCAAGGATTTAGGATAGGTTGGATTGCGTAACATACAAACAAACTCATTTTCACGTATTGGGATATGTACCAGCTTATTTCATAATATTGATAAAAATTTAAAAATAGTTATCTCATAGATTATCTAGGTAAGTATATCTTATCTCAAATATCTACTAAAATTAACAATTGATAAAAAGGTATATCCAATTCGAAATAATGGATTCCCCCAATGACAGTTATTTATTAATTATAGATTTCCTTATTTATCAAAACAATAGCATTAAGTGTTGGCATATTTCATATTTAATCTAAACGGTATCTACCCTTTTCTTCCCTTTATTTTTTGTAAATAATTTTACAAAAACATTAAGTAACATAAACAATTGTGGCCGGGTTCACAGAGTCCAAGCTGCCGGCGGTCAAAACTCCAGAAAAAGGAGCCTCCTAACAATGCGCACAGTGATGTCCAGAAGAACTGCTTTTTGAATTAGGCCCTTGATCTAGCTGCCTAACGAGAGCCTCCTAAGATGTTGGTCGAGACTCTTGGTAATTAAGCCATGGGCCGACGAGACTTTCGGCACAATGATTGGTGAATCCACATCCCAGCATTATTTAGATACCTACCTACTTAATAGTTTTAGAAAAATGAGGGTAAAAGGAAAAAACTCACCTACTTAGACTTATCACAACATTAGTTGGGTATGATTAAAGATACTATAATCGCATGATCTCATCTGATATCCACAATAATGTGTTTGCGAATCAATTGAAAGGCAAATTTAAATATTTGTCCGTTTGTGCTGGTTTATCACTAAAACTGCTGAGGTGACACTGATTAGGGGATTTTTCTGAATGATTTTTTTATGCACTTGCAGCGAAATATTCTTTCTATTTTTAAACATGACAGTTGTGGTCTTCGTCGATAAGATTAATGATTTATTCTCGTTTTGTTTGGACCGAAGTTTCGGCCCAAACAATATGTTGCTTTTTGTCCCAAAACGTAATTTCAATTATTTTATTGTGTCATCCCATTTTATGTTCTTTTTTTTATGGGACACTTTAGCTTGAAGAGTCAGCAAATAAATCTTACGTTTTATTTTGAAATTTAACATTAATCTGTTATTTGAAACAAAAACAATCAGTCTTCCTACAAAAAATTAAACATTTGTTGAACACTTGTCTATAAAAGAAAACTGCAAAATGACTCTAAGGACCTATGCACACCACGTTTACTAAACGCGCCGTTGACGCGCGTTTTAGAAACGCGCGTCGACGCCGCGCTTTTGTCAAACAGATAAGTTTGTTGTCGCGATACAAAGCGTCAAACGCGCGTTTGCATCGCGTCTGTATCTCTACAAACGCGCGTCAGAGGCGCGTTTAATAAACGTGGTGTGCATAGGCTCATGTCAACGTCAAATACCATTTTGCAATTGGCAGTATTTTTAGAAAATTATTCAACAGAATGATGTTTGTTTTGTTTATCTTACTTATCGAAAATTAATGATCTAATACTATCCATTTGTGCATTAACTCCATTGAACTAAAAGTTTACAAAACCAATGTATGGTTGCTTATATTTTCTACAAACCATGAACCAGTTTGTTTACGAAAATATTAAACAAATCTCTAAATTCTTAGCAATAAGGAAGTAATCTAGACGAAGCGAAGCGCGGGTATAAACGTTTATAGCAATGGCTTTGGGGCGGTTGTGGAAAGGAAAATATCATATTTCGAGCGAACTTTGAGTACACGATTGTGGGCCCAAGTTTCATTTACTTAATACAACTGTTTAATGAACGAAGGTTCTGGCTAAATAGAATCAGCTGTAAGTTACCGTGACCCCGGAACAGAAAGGGGCTATTGAAGGACACCGTGGATTTCAGTCAGTACGAGTCTGACAGTCCCTTTCGCCCTGCCCTGGGTGGGAGGACTCATTTGATGATTTTACCACGAAAAAAAAAGTATCGATTATATTATCAGTGTTAAGTTACATTTGCTATCGCTTGATTTTTTTTAAATTACAATGCCAACTAAATGTTGTTTTATAAAAATAATACGATAAATGCAAACTAAAAATAATAAACTGACATATTTTACCATTCTAATATTAACCTTCCACTATTTGTGATAAGGTTGAAATTCTAATAAAGAAATTTGACAGATTGAGGCAGTTTGATGTGCTGGCGTCTTTATAAAAAAATAAATGATAGAACATTAAAAGGGCGTCAAAGAATACGCCCACATTGCTGTCAACGTGAACAGTGGCCAGAACGCTGGCAGCATTGCCACGTTGTGTGGCAATCCTGCTTTGACCTTAGGTCAAAGAATCAGAATAGGCCAGCCCTGTGATCAGGTGAAGAGTCGACTAATCGCCTGCAAATATCTTTTAAAAAATGGACTCTCTTTGTTACATTTGCTGAAATCATTACCTCGGTGGTTGTCGATAGTTCTATTCAGTAAACATTTCTTTATTCTAGGGCAAGGTCTAAGGGTGCGTTTACAAACATTAAAATTCACATAAAACATTAAACTACCAAGATTAATTGTATAGGACACTTATTTAAATTAATAACCAAGATTCATGATAATTGAGAGACGTAATGCATCAAAACTCTGAAGTAAGAGCTCGTAATAACAGAACTTTGAGAATTTATGCCAAGAAGAGACCTTTTGTGAATTTTAAAACCGTCCTATCTTCGTCAATATTAGCTTAATTTTTTTTTTCATAATCTAATTTACGGATTAATTTGATTTTTTCACTCATCTTACCAATTTATCAAATGTTAGCGACGCGGACGGTTCTTTCCACGCGAATACCTGCAGTATGAACGTACCTCTCGTTCACAATCCTTATCATTCCCTGATAAGGAATCGATTCAAAATCGGTACAAAATGTCCTGTCCTCGCGATAACGACCTCATAATAGTCTATCAGTAATAACAAACGATGCGTTTTAGTGAATTAATATTATGTTTATTCGTACTCTTCCATTCTTGCTACGGTAAGAGTGTGGAAAATCCAGCTTATGGCTATCATATGAAGATTGGAATTCCTTTAGCTCAGAGTATATTGAGGGCAGAGACTCTGAGATTTTCAAGGATTGTGGGAGGAAGTCAGGTCACTGGAAATACTGTCATTCCGCATCAGGTGAGCTGTTGTGACTCTTCTAACTTAGTAGTTTTAGTTCATCGTCATTCACTTATTTAGGGTCGTAGTGTTTTATTTTGCTATAATTTTTATGAGTCATTATTTCAAGAGTAGTACATTTTCTAGGTCCAGTTAAAAACCAGTGTCATATTTTCTTTTTTTAATTATTAATATTTGCAGAATGATGTTATTAATGTAGTAAGTAATTCTACCTTAAGTCATGCAAAATTTAAACAATGAAAAAATATACAAATTATTTAATAATACAAATTGTTTATTTATTTAGTAGTGAGATGCCAATTAATTATCTGTTTATCTATCTTTCAACCGAGACCCCCATACATACTTTAACATCCATTTTTTTTTTATCTTAGATGTTTTGTGGTAAGTAATACATTCAATTATCTTAAATACTCCTCTACTAAATTGCTTGATACCTTAATTTTTCAAATACGTTCCGAGGTCTGAATGATAGTTTGTAAAGACTTTTTTTTTAATGATATAAGTGCTCTACAATTGTTTTAAACTACTACCTACTAAATCCCAACATTTTATTTTACGAAATAATAATATAATATATTCCACAACTATCACACAACGCCATCTAGTCCCAAGCTAAGCAGAGCTTGTGTTATGGGTACTAGACAACTGAATAACATACTTATATTTTTCTAAATACATACATATTATAGATAAATTACACCCAGACACAGAACAAAATAAATGATCGTGCTCATCACACAAACATTTGTCCTGGGTAAGAATCGAACCCACGACCTCCGGCATAGCAGTCAGGGTCACTAACCACTAGACCAACAGGCCGGTCAATATCATAGGAAATATCAGCATGGTTCCTTCAGTTCCCTGAGATCCTTCAGGGTTTCCTCACTTCACACATAAAGAAGTACCTACACCTGTAACTCATTTCCTCTCCACAGGCAGGAATCATAGCCACGTTAACCGCAGGCCAAACCTCAGTATGCGGAGGCAGTTTAATCTCAGCCACCAGGGTGCTCACCGCAGCCCATTGCTGGTTCGACGGCCAGCTCCAAGCCAGGCAGTTCCTGATCGTGCTCGGCTCCCTCACTATCTTCACCGGGGGAACCAGGATTACCACAACTGATGTGACTATGCATCCTTCGTGGAACTACTTTCTGAATGATATTGCTATGGTGAAGATTACTTCCGTTAAGTTAAGCGGTGAGTTTTCTTTTTTGTCACATTTTGCTAGCTTATGCTCGCTGCGGATCTGTTGATGAAGTCGTTGAACTGTCTTATCAAGAAACCGTGACCTCTGAACGTAAAGAGTAATTGAAGGAATTTTACCGTCTGATAGTCCCACCTATCCTATCCTAGACGGGAGGGCTCAGTTCATATTATTACAAAGATAAAAAAACCTGCGACTTGTCTCCTATGGAGTTCGATAATTTTAGTAAACGTTTGCATTCGTTTCTTTATTTCTTACTATTCGGTGCCATCGGAGTGGCTTCCAGTCCATCAATGATCCACTACCCAGTAACTGGTTAACCCGTTGTCTCCCAATGCTGATAATAGTAAATATAGGTTTTCCCCACAGCACACCATAATATTTATTACACCAAGTGATAATTGGCAGAGTTGCACTCAAAATACATTTAATCAATTTATTGGTGACCGCTTGCATGTTGACGTGAAACATCAAACACTCAAGTGAAGTGCATTACATGAATCAAACAGATACTATGTCAATGAATGACGTGTAAAGTACGTTGGGGGCACTTGGGGGTGTCACCTGGCCGTACACGTGTTATCAGTAAACGATAAGGATAAAGTCACCTTACCGCCGGGCACGCTGCAATCGCGGCGGTAAGATCCACTGGAGTGGCTGGAGAGCACCACGGCGTCCTCGCCTTCCGCTTAACGCAGGTCCTCCCCGGACACGGAAGTTTCGGGAGGTTTCTGTGTCTGATTGGGAAGGAAGAAACACCTGGGTGTCACCATTGCGAGGATCGCACGGAGGACACGGTGAAGCATACGGTACAGATTATAATATGTACAAAATATGTGATCCGTGCGGGAATTCAACCCGCGAGACACAGCGCAAGCAGATCAGCAGAGCTTTCATCCAAATGGGTTTATTAGTTTTCACTTGAAGGAATAACAAACACACATCCATCCATCGATCCATCCACGCCAACTTTCACATTTATAACAGTAGTAAAATGTGCAAATTGTAATGTCTTGCACGTACAGCTCAAAAACAGCGGGACAATGTTTTATGGCGATTTTATTACCTTAATCTTACAGAATTATTGTTTTTATAACTGAAATAAGTTACGATGTATCGTGATCGGTTTGCTAAAGAAAAATAAAGAAGCTGAACTTGAAACTGTGAGAAGAACAGAGGCCATAACACACGATTTCTTTATTATATTTACATAATATATACTCGTCAAAACAAAATAAGGGCCACTTTTTAAATTGCGCTTTAAACAAGTATTGCTCTTATTGTGGGTACATAATAAATACTAAATATCTTGTTATGGTTTCTTTCAAGTATTAATATTGTTTCTACTGCATAATTGGAATATCATAACTTTTTTTTAATTCGATATTTGAAATTACTTAGAATTTACGGTATGGTGTTTTTTAATTTTCAAACTTCTAACGGAGTTTTCTTCGACTAATACAGCAAGCAGGCTAAAATAATCTTTCAATCTCATAATGTCATGTATTCGGAGACATATGGACGCAAAAACAGCCACTTGGGGTGTCACCTTAATCCAGGGGGCCCGTAGCCAGAAGAGGTAGGTTTAATGGTGGAATATTCCCAACGAGTGGTTCAAAATGCTTAAAACTGATCTTAAAAGACGGGTAATATCACCAGACGCCGTGATCAAGGAAGAAAGTAAGTACGTAAAGCCCAAGAAGACCATTAAGTTTGTTTAATCGCGCAAATAGAGCGAAAATCTACTGCGCGGACCGTACAAACTCCATTGCGTCGAGCTACAGGCACCCCTATAATTGACTAACTATTCTGAATCGACTCCATAAAGACTAACAATACTCAAGATGATGCTTCGTTCGCCTCCAGTTAACTGCAGCGTATGGTGCAAACCGTGAAACATTTGCGAAGGAGAAAATTTATTGAACTGTTTTGACTGGGCTTCATTGTTTTTTATTGATGACTGGTGGGTTATTTTTTTTCAATATAAACTGATTCATAAGAGTGTAGAGAAGGTCTAAACAACTGGTTTCAGATCCTTGAACTCTTAAAACAGACTGTTCTGGCGAGTTCTGAGTTATGCTCTGGGGCGGTTATCTCTATCACGCAAAACTGAGCTCGCAGTTCTTAACGAGAGTGCTGTAACTCCTCAAAATTGCGTAGAATTTGTGATGCAACTCCACGTTATCCCATTCGGACAGCAAGGAATACCTGAGTTCTTCTTGAAGCAGGATAATGCTCGAGCGAACACGACGCGACTAACAGTGCACACATTCCCTTACGCTCGAATTACGATGTTACAGTGGACACCCAGGATTTTTACCTGAGTTCTATTGAGTATTTAAGAGATGAGTTAAAGAAGAGTGAAAAAGAAAGTAAAATTCCCATCAACACGCTGCTGGATCTCATGAAATGTCTAAAAACTTGCTGGTAGAGTATCCCAAAAGAAAATGTTCGGTATTTAATCCAGATCATTCCACCTCCATAAAATGAGCAGAACAGAGAGAACAGAGTTAAAAGAGAAGCTTAAAAGAACACTTTGGAACATTAAAGACGTTATTTATTCGATTTTTTTATGTTTCATGTAACTTGATACATTCCTGCAATTCATCACTTTTCATTCAATTTGGTTTATTTTAACGATTTATTGGAATACATATTTAATTTTTGTGTATTTCCATCTAAAACCATTAATATCAATCAAATTCAGTCATTGTAACTAGTAATATTTAAACATTATTTAATAAATCGATAAAAACCAGGTGGCCCTTATTTTGTTTTGAGTAGTATATTTACTTGAAGTATATACTGCATTTATTTTATGGAAAATTGAGAAAGCATTTCTGGTGTAGGGAAACACTGTATAAGACGGGGTCGTGAGGTATAATGGGGTCATCCACTCTTTAGGAATAAGTAACACAACACTAACGTAGCGCAAGCGCCATCAGCAAATGGCGTCCAGTACCCTTAGCACGAGTTTTCACTCTTTTACTTTACAGCGTCTTTTCAGTATTTACAGCGTTTCTTGTATGAAAAAATGGAACAGCGCCCGTGGTGTGCGAAGAAGGAACTAATTTTTTCCTTGAAAATTGTCAATTTGAAGTTGCCAAAGTTCCAGTTTACTTTACGTCTCAAATACTGAAAACTCGTGCTCAGGGTACTGTTGGCGCTTCCGCTACATTAGTATTATGTTAAGTTTGCCTTAAGTGTGTAATTTTTCATCAAACCTCGCGTCCCCGTCTTATACACTGTTCCCCTACGAACGAGGAACAATTCTTATCCATCAAATTAACGTCCAAAACAAGTTTTCTTTACTTTACACCTCTGTACCAAAGAGAAACTTGACCATCTATTTTTTTGACTTTTCATTTCAAATTACGGCCATATTGTATTTTTATAAATATTTAACAATTTGTTTTTTTTTTCAGATACGATCGCAGTGATCCCTCTGCCAACGACAGCTGATGCGAACCAGAACTTCGCGGGCTCAACTGGAACAGTGTCTGGATTTGGCAAGCTTACCGATGGTACGTGATCTCATCTATATATATAAAAGAAAGTCGTGTTAGTTACACTATTTATAACTCAAGAACGGCTGAACCGATTTGGCCGAAAATTGGTGGGGAGGTAGCTTAGAACCAGGAGAAACATATAGGATACTTTTTACCTTTTTTAATTTTGTTTTGTTTTTTCCCGTTTCCGTGGGACGTGACATAAGAAGTGGTATAATAAAACGCAAATGACATTGAATGACAGCAAAACGAAAAATTTATCAATCTGAACATCAATTGACCGGTCGATGTATTTGTATTGAGTTTCTAAGCTTATTGTGCAGATATTATCATTTATGAATGCCATGTCGCCACCGAGACGATCAAATTTTTATCCTGTTTCCGTGAGACGTGACATAAAACGTAGTAACATGATCACGAAGAAGGTGTTGATGCCGAAATTGAATAAGGAATCTGAACAAAAAGTACTAGGAAAACATGAAGAATATGTAAGTATTTCGGTGAATACCCAAAAAATGTACTAGAACTGCATAAATTCAATACAACCATACGACGAACAAACGCCTGGGTGTCACCACTGCGAGGATCGCCCGGAGGACACAGTGGAGCATACGTTGCAGGACTGCCCCGCTTGGACATAGCACCGCCGTGTTCTCACGACGGCGATAGGCGGAGATCTCTCGCGCCCGGCATTGGTCGAGGCCATGCTGCGGGGTGAGACGGAGTGGGAAGCGGTCGCCTCCTTCTGCGAAGCAGTCATGCTATGGAAGGAGGAGGCGCACCGCGTGAGGGAGAGGACAGCGTCCTCCCTCCTCCCCAGCCGCAGTGGTAGACGCTTACAGTGACGGACGTCGGCAGACGATCTCCAGCCACCGCAGGCTCGGGCATGTGGGCGGCGAATAATGGGTGACTCGCTGTCCAACCTTGGACCATGCCCGGGTCGACGGCGCGTTGTGATCCACGCGCGCCTCAAAGAGTAGCATTATGACGGGGCCCCCCTTTAGAGGGCCAAAGCCTGCCGGGGTCGTGGGAGTTACGATTTACCGTGACCCCGGAACGTAAAGGGTTTTAAGGAGTTGAAAGGGTGGATGAAAGGTTGTATGGTAGTATTGTCATTTTTGAAGTTAGAATGATGAAACTATAACATATTTAGCAATATAGCAATGATGTCTTAGCAAAAGTTGTTCAATCTGATGAGCACTCTCTGTTGACTAATAAAAATCGAAGATCTGGAAACACCTGTTGTAGAACACCAAAACCCTGTGACACTAAAACATAGGAATGACGTCTTAGCAAAATTTCTTTAGTCTTACAAAAATGAAAGATCTGGAACGTCTCGAATCGTCTCTCGAATCCCGTTGTTTTCCCGTCCCGGGGCTCTTAGAATTCGACATCAGACGTTTCAGATCTTTGACTTTGAGTTGTCGCTGGCATAATCAACAGTATCCGCGTACGAAGTCGCGGGCAGAAGCTAGTGTATAAATAAAAATCACGGTGTATGGTTGCAATCCTCCAAAACGGCTCAATCGGTTTTTATATTTTTTTAAATATTTGGTTTAAGGGTGGTGTTTGGGAATAGTATTTTTCTTGGGCATAGATCTGCTATTGTTTTTTTTTTTTGTATTTAAGCTAGTTGTTCCGGGAAGTGTCGATTAAAATGAACAGCGCCATGGAAGAGGTCATTTTCAATATTTTTACCCCTGAGACATTATGGTGGTATTTAAACGGTTCAAAAGTGACCACTTTTAGCGTTTTACGCGTTTTCTTTTTTGTTTAATTGTGATAGACCTTTATATCTTCTAGGTATTTTTCATATTTTGTATTCTGCTTTATAAAATGGGTTGTGTAATGAAGGGCATTGACTGTATAATATTACGTAGGGATACTGGAGGATCCCATGTGCACCAGGGCTTAAATGATTTATTGATTCGATATAACCTTTATCGGAGTGTTTTATTCATCCTATCAAATACCTAAATCATATATTAAATCCGTATTAATCAGATTGAATTGATATAAGTACCTATACCTACTTAAATATAATCTTGTGATTAAAATCTGTGTTTGCTAAATCAATTAGGTTTTTCCGTTTGAGATTAAAATATAAATGCAAAACAATCATTTCATCGGCTTCCTTTGTAATGATTTCGTAATGTTTCATAGTGCAATGCAATTTGAGTCATCAATACATATACTAATTGAGTTACTAAGTAGATAAGTAGATAATACTTACATCCTTCATAAAGGCTCGAACAGACACACGCGATTAATCGCGCTGCGACAACGAGCCAAGCTAATTTCCACTCTAAATGTACTGCGAATGGACAGCGACAAGTCGCCCCGCTCGATTAATCGTGTGTGTCTGCTCGAGGCTTAACTCGAACGTCAAAAGACAGGAACTGACTACTGACTGAGGTAGTGATCTGCGTCTGTGTTCCCAAACGCATACTACTCCAAACAACTCCAACTCAAAGTTAGAGTAAAAAGGCTTCTTCTTGGTAATCTAACTCCATCATGGACTTGTCTTTATCACCTCTGATCTAGATGGGTTGTTGTAAGTTCGCCACAAAAATAATTCCCCAAGATTTTTTTTTTGATCATTGTAAATTGGCCCCAGTTCTTTTTTTCCGCACGGATAGCAGAACAATAAATTAAATAATAAAATCCAGAACAAAACTACCGAAAACGAGGACATAATGTGGAATCTGAACAAAAAGTACTAGGAGAACAGGATTACAACTTTTTTCGTGGGGAATTATTTTTGTGGCGAACTTACAACAACCCAAGCAAACCAATTTCAAAAAAGGCTATATTATATTTATTTTTGTATATCTGTAAAAGGTAAAAATGTACATTTTGCCAAAAATTAAACCATGTTCTGTTTCATGCGAATCCATTCAATAGATTTTTCGTGTAGAAATAAAACATCCATCCATCCATATATCCCTACACATTTTAAATCAATAATAGTAGCATACACTCAACAATATTCGAGCCGATAAGCACCAATAATGTCCAAATAACCCAGAATTTCGACCTATTGAAAATAACATCTAATATTCGCCGCTAAATTAGAAAACAGTGTATCTTCCCGTGGGTTATCCTCCTTCCTTTTATATTATAGTACTCTGTGGTTATCCTGTTCGAACAAATGGCGCCCTTGTTACGAAAAGGAAGGGCCCGAACAAGTCCCTTTGTGAACCAAACATGTACCTAAAATAGCGAAAACAAAGGGAAAATTAACGCCCCTAAGCAAAATTCACGATTTCAAATTAATAATATAATATGTACGCATAGCTTATAAAAAATGAGGAAGAGAAAACCCAGTAACCCAGGTGGGTAGATTATTGTTTTAAATTAATATCATGAATAATCATCCTGAAAGCAATGTCTTTGTTTTTTTTTTTCAGTATACATTTGTGTTTTTAAGATGAATGTGGGTTTTCCCTGAAGGATATGCGATTTAATTAAGGAAATGTTTCTTAATTTTCTTGTATTACCGGATTTTTCCTGGAGTATACTTGCTATGTTATTTTTCCAGTCTTCCATAGCCAGCTTAATACTATTGGTGGATTTCAGTCAGTATGAGTCTAAGCTCCGTACACACAAGTCTCCGATACCTTGCGACTTTAGTATCCATTGACGCGTGCTTGTGTACGAACGTTTACGGGTTTGTATTGCGTTAGTCGCCTAGATCCCAAAGTCGGTATCGAAGCCTAGCGTTGCGTTGTGTGCGAAGGGCCTAAGCCCAGACTCATTTGATGACATCACCAGGCAAAAGAAAATGGTGAGGACGTGTGTGATGTTATCATCATCATCATCCTATAATGTTCTCACTGCTCTGGCGCAGGTCTCCTCTCTGTGAGAGGGAGTGGGCCATAATCCATCATGCGGGCCCAGTGCGGGTTTGTAGATGTCACATGTCTGCGAATTTGATGGTTCTAGGACATGCCGGTTTGAGAGCATTATTAATGTAATAAATTACACAAAGTAATGCGCCAGGCTAAGTTCGAACCCACGACCTACAACATGTAAGTTGGGGCCGATACCACTGAGCTACCACTGCTGTGCTCTGCACGTGTGTGATTTTATGACTGTAAAATAACCATTCTTCTCCTCCTCTCTCCAGCTCAAACCACCTTCGCACCCACGACAGCCTTGCACCAAGTCACAGTACCCATCATCACGAATGCGGTCTGCCAGAACAGCTTCACCGTCACATTGAGCGCTAGCCATCTCTGTACTGGAGGGACAGGAGTTAAAGGAACCTGTGAGGGCGACTCCGGCGGACCACTGACTGTTGTGCATAACAATAAGAGGATTTTGGTGAGCTTACATTTTATATCTTGATGAAATTAAGTTTTTTGAGCCCAGTAAGAATTACTTCTGTATAGTGGGGTGTTTGTAAACATTTAGACTAATATACACAAATAGCCAGACCCGAAACAACTTCCTATAGGCCATAAAAATCGTCGGCACGGTTGTCAACAACAAATATTCATAATATGATCTGCAAGTAGTTGTTCCGGGTCTGGGTGTTCGTGTATGTAAGTTTCTATGTTTGTAAACTCACCCACGATACAGGAGAAATTCCTAGTGTGGGGAAAAGATAAAAAAAAATATTCCGTACGAGAATAAATTCTATTGTGTGACCACATTATTGGGGGCCATAATATCTGCCAATATGCTATTTGACTAAAAAAATCTAATTAATCCGTCAGTTATATAATCAAATAATATTAGACCCGTATTTTTTCTTTTTTTACGCAAACCAAAATTGACGGAGATATGATGCTTTCAAAATTGCCAATACGTCACAATTTAGTACATTTTTTACTGAATTCTGACGTCACGAGCCCCCACTCTCGAGTCTTGATGTATTAAATCTTGGTAAACATTCATTGATTTTACATAAGAAAAAATATGTGTCCGTTATTTTTCAAAACTCTAAATAGCGGACTTATTAGATTTATAATTTATTGATACTGTCAAATAGCCTATTCATGCCGAATAGATATTTTGATAAACATTTTTTTTTCTTTAAAAAGCGTTGCCCCTCACTAGAAATTTTCTCCTGTGTCGTGGGTGCGTTTACAAACATAGAAACTGACATACACAAACACCCAGATCTGGAACACCTACTTGTACATTTTCAGCTTGTTTTTCGTCAAATAATAACATACATTTTTTTTTATAATTTAATGTCTTTCTTGGAAAGATTGCAGTGACGTGTTTGCCCAAGATTGAATGATTAAAAATAATGTCTCTCGTCCAGGTTGGCGTGGTTTCCTTCGGGCCCAGTGAAGGTTGTCAAAAAAGCCTTCCATCTGTGTACACTCGAGTGACGTCGTTCCTGCCCTGGATCAACTCTCAACTTTAAACAATAAATATGATCTTACTGCTACTAACTTTGTTTTATTTGTAACTAGCTGTTATAGACTACACTACTACTAACTACTCGTGTACAACTCAAAAATTATCTAAACCTAACAACGGCTCCAGCGCGATCTCAGGGCAGTATGGAGGGGACGAAGCTTCCGGCGACTGGGACCGCAATAAACTGACACCGCGGTCCCAGTTGCCGGATGCATTTAATTTTATTATTTGTATTCCGTCGACTGGGACCGATCCATACATTGAACCAGAACGGTACAGTCAGATGAAAAATGTCTATGGAAATTGTCTTGTTCAATACAAGCCTGGAAAAATACCTAATAGGCTAGCATAGGTTCAAAGTGGTATGTGTTAAAATAATTCTCAGCAAGAATGAAATTGTCTTGTATCGACCCAGAAATATTAAAATAAATACCACTTTGAACTTATGCTAGCCTAGTACTTTTGCTGGTAAGTCAATGAAAAAGACAATTTCAGGAAACTTACGAGTACGACGACTGTCGCAACCGAGGTCCGAGCACGCCGCAACCACAGCGGTAGACGGCCACGCGTCGGACGTCGGCAGACGATCTCCGGCCACCGTAGGCGCGGGCATTCGGGCGGCGAGCAATGGACGACTCGCTGTCCGACTATGGACCATGCCCGGGTCGACAGCGCGTTGTTTTCCACGCGCGCTTCAAGGAATGTCAGCATGATGACGGCGCCCCCCTTCTAGAGGGCCAAAGCCTGCCGGGGTCGCGGGCCTTATATCATTACCGTGACCCCGGAACATAAAGGGCTATTGAAGGACACCGTGGATATTAGTCAGTACGAGTCTGACAGTCCCTCCCGCTCTGCCCGGGGTGGGAGGACTCATTCGATGATTTTACCACGTAAAAAAAAACCTAACACCTCGATATAAAGTCTCATTTCAAAGCTTTTCTTTGGAAAGAAAAATTCGAACCAAGAGCGCGAGCCGGATTTGAACCTGTGACCTCCGGATTTAGTACGTCGGATACGCTTTCCAACCAAGCCATCGATTGAATTTAAATTTTTCTTCACAGTCCGAATTTTTCTTTCCAAAGAAAAGCTTTAAAATTCGCGACGCAAGCGTTAATACGTACAATATTTGTAAAATATTAAAAGTCTTATTTATCCAGGTTACCTTAATTATTAAAATCTAATAAAAGTGTTAATTTATGGGAAATGAAAAAGCGCCCTTAGTCTACCTATCGAGGAACTAATTTTAACGTCATAATTTACGTTTACTTTATGTCATTTACGTGAAAACTCTAGTTAGCTTTGCAAGAGCTGCATGCATTTCATTTTACCTACTTATTCAGTCATAGCGATAATTACAGTTCACACTTCGTCATTACACGATAGGTGATATCCATCGCTCTCTCGACTAGAACCCACATGATTTATTAACCAATTAACTACGCAATGTAGCCGTAGATAATTGTGTTTGTAGAGGACACCTTTTTGACAGGTGCTGCTTTTACGTAAGGTTAGAAAGTTAATGGAAATCGTAACTTGTGGAAAGCTCTTTGGTTTCATCAATTTATATTATATGACTGGCCTGTTGGTCTAGTGGTTAGTGACCCTGACTGCTATGCCGGAGGTCGTGGGTTCGATTCCCACCCAGGACAAATGTTTGTGTGATGAGCACGATCATTTGTTCTGTGTCTGGGTGTAATTTATCTATAATATGTATGTATTTAGAAATATATAAGTATGTTTATCAGTTGTCTAGTACCCATAACACAAGCTCTGCTTAGCTTGGGACTAGATGGCGTTGTGTGATAGTTGTGGAATATTATTATTATTATTATTATTTTCGACATGTATTTTACATTCTCGGCTAGCCGGAAAGTGCTGATAATACGGGCCTAAGCCAAAGCATTATCAGTTGGAACAGATGAAGTGCGGATTTGTGGAGAAAATTGTATTGAAGGTTGCGTATTTAAGTCTGGATTGAAATTTTCGGGTTCATATTGCAGAAACTTTCTGACCAGTCTGCAGGTGTTTAGTATTACTGCTTTTTGCAGCAAGTGGTAGGTATTTGGGGGTAATCTAAGAGTTTTGAGGGACTGGTGAAGTTGCTTAGGAATGACTCCTGTTGTAGATAATACTATTGGTACTATTATAACTTTTTGTAGCTGCCAAAGTCGGGTAATTTCATCTTTTAGATCAGTGTATTTGGTGAGTTTCTCTGCTATTGTCGATTGTAGATTATGTGTATTTGGTACAGCAATATCAATGAAATATCCCGTTTTGTTTATTTTGTCTACAAGTGTAATGTCCGGTCTATTAAAATGAACTGTTCTGTCAGTAAAGATGCCACGGTCAAAGTAAAGCTTTGCTGTGGGACTCTCTAAAGTAATCTGTGGTTTATATTTATAGTATGGTACAACGGAATCTATGAGATTATACTGATGAGCTAATTTCTGATGTATGACGTTGGCTACTTGATCATGCCTGTGTTTATAATCTGTTTGGGCTATTGATTTGCACGCACCTGTGATGTGTTGGATTGTTTCGGGAGAGCTATTGCATCTTCTACATGCGTCGTTATTTAAATTCTTTATAATGAATTTTCGGTAATTTTTGGTTTCAATTACCTGGTCCTGTATGGCAATCATGAACCCTTCGGTCTCTGGAAAGAGTTCGCCTCGATTTAACCACGCGTTCGACGCATCTTTATCGACATTTGTGTGGCATAAATCATGGCGATGTCTTCCGTGTAGAGACTTCTGTGTCCATTCCAGGATCTTAGTTTTTTCGTCGGTGACTTTTTCATTTAACTGTTCAGATGTGTTCTTTAAATTTAGGGGTGTTAAATGTTGGTCGTTTTGTGCTATAACTTTATGGAGAATTGAAGTATCGGATTTAGAAAAGAAGAATTGTCTCAGTGATTTTATCTGTCTATTGTGTAAGTTAAGAATGTCAATAAGACCTCTACCTCCTTCCTTCCGCGGTAGTGTCAATCTCTGCACACAGGATCTTGGGTGGTGTTTGCGAAATTTGGTCAAGGTGGTGTTAATTTTTCGTTGAAGGCATTTGAGGTCGGTTTTGGTCCAAATGATTATTCCAAAAGAGTATGTAAGAATTGGTATAGCGAACGTGTTTATGGCTTTAATGGTGTTTCGGGAGTTTAATTGTGTTTTAAGGATTGTATTAAGTCTGTGTTGAAACTGCTGTGTTAATTTTTGTTTAGTCTCTCTATAGTGAATCTGTCGCGATTGTGTGTATCCCAGGTATTTATAACTATCTTGTTCATCTAATGGTTCGATTCGTTCTCCTGTTCCTAAAGTGTATTGGTGTTGGTAATTCTGTCCTGCTCTTATTGAATTTATTTTACATTTATCTATGCCGAATTCCATTTTAATATCGTTCGAAAATTGTTCAGTTAAGCTTGCTAACTCCTGGAGTTGAGATTCACTGTTTGCGTAAAGTTTAATGTCATCCATGTATAGCAAATGATTTATATTTATTTTTTGTGCATGTCCTTCGGTAGTTGAATCTTGTAGCGGAAATCCTAATGTTGATGTATTTAATATATTAGATAGTGGGTTCAGAGCAAGACAAAACCACAAAGGGCTAAGCGCATCTCCTTGAAAAATCCCTCTCTGAATTTTTATGGGGCTGGTATCTATTGTTTCAGTTGATGAGCTTAATCTCAGTACAGTTGTCCAAGTTGTCATCATGGCCTTAAGGGATGCTACTATTGTCGGGTGTATCTTACATATCTCTAAAATTTTTATAAGCCACGAATGAGGCACAGAATCGTATGCTTTTTTATAGTCGATGTACATACTATACACCGTGACTTTTTAGTCGTCTTACAAAAGTGGTCCACGTAATGTCCCCGACATCTAGGCGAGTTTAGTTTTTTTTTTACTCGTTAAAAATATTTTTTATTATTAATAAATAGGTACATTAGAAATATGAAAATGTTTACGTATCAAGCTGTAGAGTATACCTACCCAGCGCAATAGTCAGGCAGATCATTCCATCTCCATTTTCTATGAGACAAGGGTGTTTTTAACTACTCCTTGCGTCATAATAATGAATTAAAATTTTATTTAAATTTTTTTCAAATCTCTTAAATACCTATTTTTTTATTATAAACGTGTTCTAGTCATTGGATACATGAACTGGGCTGCCGTTGTAAGACGACTAAAAAGTCACGGTGTATAGATTAGCTTTGGTTTTTTTAACTTTTTTAAGGATAACTGAGTCTATGGTCAACTGTTCTTTGCAGCCTTGGCTGAACTTTCGACATCCTTTTTGTTGTTCTGCTAAAATATTATTGGAGTCAATGTGCTGATATACAAGTTCAGATATACAGGATGTAACTATTTTATACAAAGTTTGCAAACACGTTATGGGTCTATATTTTGCTGGGTTAGTGAGATCATTACGGTCTTTAGGGATCATAAAAGTTGTACCTTGTGTTATGTAGGGCGGTATGGTTTTGGGATCCTGGATAAATGAATTTATGTGGTTAAATAGAATACTATGGGCTGATTTAAATTGTTTGTACCAATAACTGTGGATATGGTCTGAACCGGGTGTTTTCCAGTTGTGCAGTCGATTAAGTACTTTGTGGAAGATTTCTGGAGATATATGTTCAAATGTCATTTCCGGAACATTTGTGTTATTGTTTATCAATTCTGTTTGTATCCAGTCTGCTTGTGTATTATGCTCGATAGGTTCCTCCCAAATCCCAGCCCAGAAGTGTCGTAGCGTCTCTGGGTCAGGGTTACTTTGATCGTTATTTGGATTGTTATCCTGAACGTTGGAAGTTGCCTGTCTGATGTTACGGTAGAAAAGCTTTTCGTTGTGGGTGAATTGTGTGTTTTGTGTTTTCCTTTGTGTGCATGCTCTGTATCTTTGTAGTCGCCCTGTTACGACGGAGAGTTTTTGTTTAAGTGTGTCTAATATGTGTACGGGTTGTGTGTTTGGTTCTTCATGAACAGTGTGAATTTTATATTGCTCTGTTATTGTGTGAACGTGTTTAATTATTTTCCTACTTCTATTACCATTGATGAATTGTGTTACCCTAGCTATTTTCGCTCGTAAATCATTTAACTTTCGTTCTAGTCTTTTCTCCCAGTTAGGTTTGAATTGCTCTTTTGCCCTTTGGGTGACTGTTCTTGGTTGAAGAGCGATCTTTGCACCGTTAATTTTAGCTGCTGTCCATGCCGCACTATATATAGTAGTCTGTAGAGTATGGAAATCAGATTCTTTGTTCAGGTTTTTTGGAATGATTATTTTGTCTAAGTAGTTAACTATTCGCGAAAGTTTTTTAGATGGTTTTTGTTTAGGGATAAAACTTCTGTTTGTAGGGCTTGTTTCATTAAAATATTGGTATGCTTGTTGGAAAGTTTCATCTATAATAGGGTCTCTATCAGGGTTTACTTGCTGGTTAGGTACAAATTCTTGTAAAAGATTGTCTCCAATTTGATCTAAAGTAGGTTGGATTTCATGTGTTGAATTTATGTTACTACTGTTTACATATTGGATTTCTAAGTTGTTGTTGCTGTTTGGGACCACTGTTGGAGCTTGTCTAGTGAGACTGCTAACATTATTGCTATCTAGTCGTAGTTCTTGACTCACCTCTAGTTTTATTGAATTTAATCTTTCATTAGTGATGTATTTATTATTTAGGATTGCTCTTCTTTGGTCAGCTATTCGCTGCTCGGTAAGATGAGCCAGTGCAGGAAAATTGTTAATGAAATCTAGATACATACGTCTTCTATAGACTGTTTCGTTCCTTCCTAAATCTGTTACCCGATAATAAGACCGCATTATACCTTCGTTTTGTTCGTTGGTCCATCTCATGCGAGTGTGTGTAGTGTTTTTAGATGTATTTGTTTCTGGCGTTGTAGTTTGATTTTGAATAGGTTGTGTTAGTGTAAGTGTTTGTTGTGTATGATTAATAGTGTTTTGTGGTTGCTGGGTGAGATGGTTTAATTGTAGTTGATCTAATTCTTCTTTAACTTCATTTCGAATTTCATCAATTATTTTAAGTGGCAGTAATTTGTTGTTTACTATAGCTCTGCGTTGGTCTCCTATTCTCTGTCGACTAACCTGCATGTTCGGGTACTTTTCTATAAATTTTAGGTGAAGCGGTTCAAGATAGTTTCTTCTGTCTGAATCTAGTAAGGTTAATTGAAAGTAAGTGCGCATTATGAACTTATTCATTTCAGGTGTCCATCGCCTGCGCGTACTGGGTGCGCTTGTAGAGGGTGCAAGCTCAGAGTCAATGTCGACATCTTGCACAACACTATCAAGCGTGGAGGTGGTGGACAAGCTTTTTGCTCTTCTTGTCATATAGGAGGGGCGAGTCGAAGGGATGGAAGAGAATAATGAAGTAGTGTCATCGCCCGTGGAATCGGCTGTAGCTTCTACGCAGTGAGCCCGCCTGTTCAGCTCACTGCGACCAGCTGTAACAATTTTTTCGGTGGGAGCCCGCTTGCTCAACTCCTCACCGCCGATGGATCGCATGCTGTGGCACCTAGCATCGGCTCCAGATGCGCCCCGGCGCTCCCCGGGAAGCGGCCGTAAATTATATACTCTTTTACTGCTCATTTCTCCATGAAGGGTTACCCTGCCTTGTTAGCCGCGTAAGTTTTTTGTACAGTTGTACAGTACGCGTGTCCGCCCCCCACGTAGCTAGATGTTCAGCTTGGACGTAAGGTTGGATTTTAGGGGGCTTATTATTATTATTATTATTTAAGGATTAAGTGGCGAAGTCGAAAAAACTTACATCATTAACATACAAAAACAGTTTATTTTATTATTACAATACCCATAACATTCCCACTTCTGGGACACAGGCCCAGTGCCAGTTGGTAGATGTCACATGTCTTAAAATGTTTAGTTCTCGGACGTGCCAGTTTCGTCACGGTGTTTTCCTTGGTCGTTCTAAGAGCAGTGGTGATGAAATAAATTACCAACACGACGTAGGTAATGCGCTTCAGTAGAATCGAACCTACGAATAAAAACTCGTAAGTCGAGGCCGTTACCACTGAGCGACCACTGCTCAACTTCTAAGGAACAAACTAATCAAATAATATCTTGTGTGTAAAATAACGTTCATCATCATCATCATCATCATCATCTCAGCCATAGGACGTCCACTGCTGAACATAGGCCTCCCCTTTAGATCTCCACGTATACCGGTTGGAAGCGCCCTGCATCCAGCGTCTTCCGGCGACCTTTACAAGGTCGTCTGTCCACCTCGTTGGTGGACGTCCTACGCTGCACTTGCTAGTCCGCGGTCTCCACTCTAGCACTTTTCGACCCCATCGGCCATCTGCTCTGCGAGCAATATGGCCTGCCCATTGCCACTTCAGTTTGCTAATCCGGTGGGCTATATCGGTGACTTTAGTTCGTCTACGGATCTCCTCATTTCGGATTCGATCACGTAGAGAATATAACGTTCAGCCATCAGAAATTAATGACATGCTATTGACATGATTTGATGAAATTATTTAAATTTTCATAAAAATAAAACATTTTTTCTAAATTTTTAACATCGACTTAATTAAACCAATAGAAACATTTCGTTTATTCTTCCTCTTTCGACAACATTTTTGGTGCCATAAGTTCATAACTACGGTGTCATGCTATACACGCTGTTCATCAAAAAAAGTCCATTACAAATCCTTCCCACAGTTTGCAACCCCTACCTCACATTACCTTTGATTAAGACCGCGTTGCATCGGCCACTAATTTTCACTTCTGTGTGGCTGCATTCATTATAATTAGCTGATAAATCATTTCGCACATGGCTAATGGCTGTACTAATGGTGAGAGTAATGTGTCTAATGTTAGCTACAGTGACACCTAGGGACTGAATCTGAATGAGAATGATCTAGTTTTAGACAAGCATTTAGGTATATGATATTTATTTTTATACCCAAATATATGATTAAAAAAAGTTTGTCTGTCTGTCTGTCTGTCTGTATGTGCAGGCATCACGTGAAAACTAACGGTTCGATTTCGATGAAACTTGGTATAATTATACCTTATTATCCTGGGCATAAAATGGGATACTTTTTATCCTGGAAAACTATGTAGAAAAAAAATCTTATTTTTCAGTTTTATTTATAAACGTTGTTCTGTAGAATCGCGAACACACGTTGCATTACCCGCAGTGGATTCAGCGCCGTAACCTGTAGCGCCGAAAGTCGGATTTGGCTTGAACCGTTTGCGGCACACGCGGGCCACGCCTCCCCGATTCCTATATAAGGAGCCGCGTTCCGCGCCGCGCGATGCATATAAATTCTGAATTTTGATGCGAGCGGACGTGTCCAGTGTGGCGAGCGGTCGTCCGTGGAATTAATATTGTATGCGTGTAATTTTAAACCGTGCTTTTCAGCGCGACCTTTTTAATTACTGTTCCGATCAGTTATTTGTAAATACAAGGTCGGAATTACTATGAAAAAAATACTTATTACAGAACGCGAGCTCAACAGCAGTAGCTCAATAGAGGGATCTCCTTAATTATTATAGGCTTAGCCGTATTTGGGTCCAATAGATATTTATAAGATGTCATTGTCAGAGTTACTCAAAATTGAGAAATAAACCATCCACGCGAAGACCGACATCCGCGCGGACGGAGTCGCGGGCGGAAGCTAGTCAGTCATAAATGTAATGAATATTGTAGCCATTAATTTCTATTTGAAACTACCCAGATTAAGCTGGGTGTTAGTGCGAAATCTGACAATTTTGAATCAAGATTTAAGCTTAATCATCGCCAAAGTGTACACAAGTACTTAACCAAAACAATGGCAGATAGTCATAAGTTATTCTAAGTAGTAACACCACGATTCGGCGACTTGAACCGTCGAACTTAGTTTGACGTCTTAACTAATCCGTTAAACGTTATAGTTTCGACAATCTGTTGGGCCGGTAAAATGCTGCATTTATGGCCGAATAGTGCGAACTAATATTCTTGTGGCTGGTGGAAAAAAGGGCTATTGATTGGCACTACAGGAGAAGCCTAGAGGCAGTTCATCCGCTCCAGAAGCAACTTCAAATCTGACCAGGATCTTCACACATGAGGAACCGACTACAGGGTGAATGAGACTAGACAATAACGGTCAAAAAGAGAAGCAAAATCTTGGATTTTACCAACTGAAAGTTGAAGTCAATGCAGACTGTTGAAGTTAATTGCTATAATTTATGGTTGATATTGATATAACCACTCCTAGTATAACCAAATTTTATCAAAATAAACAATAACTTCTCTGTTAAACAATATTCCAGGTAGCGTTTCCAGAAGTCCGGATAAAGCCGGACACAGTCAGGCTTTTAATTGCGTGTCCGGCCAAATTAGACCATGTCCGGCCTATCCGGTAATGTTGATCTTTGGCTTGTTTAGTTGAACCGACCCTTGTTTTTATTTTAAAAAAACCGGCCAAGTGCGAGTTGGACTCGCCCATGAAGGGTTCCGTAGCAGCAAGCATAGATTAGAGATATAATTATATTGAGATTAGTAAGTAATATACACAAACAATAAAAATAACTTTGTTTTTCATAGTATTTGTATGAATGGCAAAGTTATATTTGCGGTTTTTGAAAATGTACTATATCTCAAAAACTGCTAACTGTATCTCATCCAAACCAATTTTCGTTGGTAGTTTTGGTTGAGGTCTACATTATATATTTTTTTTAGTTTTATCATTCTCTTATTTTAGAAGTTACGGGGGGGTGACACACTTTTTACCACTTTGGAAGTGTCTCTCGCGCAAACTGTTCAGTTTAGAAAAAAATGATGTTAGTAACCTCAGTATTATTTTTAAAGACCTATTCATAGATACCCCACACGTATGGGTTTGGTGAAAAGTTTTTTTTGAGTTTCAATTCTAAGTATGGGGGCCCCCAAAATTTGTTTTGTTTTGATTTTTGTGTGAAAATCCTAATGCGGTTCACATAATACATCTTTCTACCAAGTTTCAACAGGATAGCTTTTATACTTTCGACAAAAAGTGGCTGTGACATACACGGACAGACAGACAGACAGACAGACAGACAGACAGACATGACGAATCTATAAGGGTTCCGTTTTTGCCATTTGGCTACGGAACCCTAAAAATGGTTTTGTTATCCAAGGACAAAAAAAATTAAAGGAGTCCGGTCTTTTCACCCAAATTTCCGGCTTAACTGAAAGTTTCTTTCTGTTTTAAGACCTGACAACCCTAATCCCAGGGCATATCACAGCATCAAATTCCTCCTTTTTCTTTCATATTCCTTTCTCACTCAATCCATCCATCTTTTCTTTTCCTCTTCCTTTCCATCAGGAGTTTGGGATATTTCGTTTAATCAAACGACAAAGCCAATACGGCAATAAAAACTAATTCCACAAAGAACTACTTCAAAATTAAACCGACGTTAAGTCCTATAAGCGCCATCTTACTCGCCTTCTCGCCTCGACCGAGTTGACGCACGATATTAATTAGATCTCAGCTTAATAACCCCACAATACTCGTGATAAATTGATCAACGTGAAGCTCTCAGATTAAATTCCAATCTTTGTTAACTAGCGGATTTTGTTAGGTGATTAGAAGTTGGATTACCTTTGGGTTACATCTTTGGATTGACTTAACAACAGTCATCTGTTGGGCATTTTGTAACTCTTCTGGGGTCGGCTTTACACGAGTACGTAAGATAGCCCAACTGACTATCTGACCTCCGCAACCCAGTTACATTACTAACACCATGGTTAGCGCAATGGCTGGACGATTGACTGCTGCACTACTACCGCAGGTTCTATTCCCGCATGGGTTGAATATTTGTTTGATCGTGTATTCATTCCGGAACTGGGTGTTTCTAATTTTTTTTTGGTTTAAATGTTTGTAAACGCTGGCGTGATAGATGCAATAGTGTGATGGTTTTATTAGAAAAAAAATGTTTTACGGTGCTCCTTGGTATATATGGTTAACTTTTATCGGACAAGCGGGTTTAAATGACATTTATAACGACAACTACAAGATAAAGGTCGGTTACCGACATTTTTCGTGACTTATTTAGATAGTAAATACCATAAACAATTCTATACATGTATGTCTTTTTTTACCCGTGGTGCAAGGCAACTGGGCTTCTCCCAGTTGTAATTATCCCTTTGTGCCTATTGGCCTTGTTTTGTTCTGTCTTCTGCTTGCATGGAGGGAAGTGGAAACATATTTTTTCCTACTCCTCCACTATTCTTTTCTGATTAATTTCGTGCAGGATCCAAGACAGGTAAATTCATTCTCCGGGACACGTCGAGCTTCATTGTCTCGGCGCTTTTCTGGTGGTTGCCACGGTTGATTCTGGCTCTCAGGAGTTGCAGTGGTTTGGGAATAATGTGGTGGGTTTGTCCCAATAAAAAAAAAAACAGTTCTATACAACACTTCCATATTTTTTCTAGGCTAACAAAACAAATCTGCTTCATTAATAAAGCAGAACAATTGCAATAGAATGACATTAATATCATAAACTTTATTACACACTGCAGCTCTAATGGATTTCCTTTTGTTTGTTCAGTAGATGCGGTTCCATTCTTTTCTTTAGTCTGAGACATAAGTTTTAAAAGACATAAGTTTTATGTAATAAACTAGTAAATTAAAATATTAATAAACTATTAATATTTTAATTTACTAATACGACGACGAACGACGACTTACTGATACGACTTTTACTAAGTCTGAGACATAAGTTTTGAAAGACATAAGTTTTATGTAATAAACTAGTAAATTAAAATATTAATAAACTATTAATAATGAATGTTTGTTAATTTAACAGAAAGTATACTTTTTTAACAAATGATAAGGTTATCTATGTAGTATAAATAAGAAATGGTATCATTCTATTATCGTTAAGATTGGCGATTTATTGCGTTGTTTATGACCGTGTCGTAATGCACTCATGAGTCATAATTATTATGGGTATTTTCAACTTACGGCATGAATATGACTGAATAAATAAGGCCTTGTAAACGACTTTGCATGTTTGCGATATATCTTGCTTCAAGACGGTGTTACGTCTTGTGCAGGCTCTAAACTACGTTATCCAATTTAATTCTCTGAACTTATCATCAGCATATATATTAACAGACCCCTCCAATCGCCATTTCAGTCGGTGTTGCAAAACCTATGTCATTTGATTTTAATCGAGGATTCTCTAGGGTGTTTATGTGCAGCGCTTCCTCAGGCCGCTGCCTCAAATCTTGCGGGCAGCGGGGCGGCGGCGGTGGCGGCGCGGGAGCTGCAGGATGTTATGCGTATAATCAAATGGACCGACGGAATAAATTTGAATCAAAAAGATGTTGCCGCCATTGTTCAGACATTTCGTTCGCGAATAAAAACAAATATCTCGACGACACAATCACGAACACAACACTGTGACGCGCGATCTGCCCGCTAGTTTCGGGAACGGGTCTGCGATACCGCGCCGCTCCCGCGCCGCCGCCGCTGCCGCTCCGCTGCCCGCAAGATTCGAGGCAGAGGCCTGAGTGTCGAAACATAACTATAATTTGGTATTCACTAAGTTACTAGGTGCGTCCACATAGAGCGAGCAGTCTCGCGAAGCATTTACCGTGCGAGAAAACTACCTCGCGAGGCTGTTCGCCCTGTGTAGACGCGTCTATAGTTATAAAATGTCTGAAATATCAATTAAGAATAAGAAAGAAAAAATACTATAATATAAAACACACAATGATAATTATATACAACTTGGTTCATTTTATTACCTAGAAAACTCCTGATGAAACTTGCAATACGTTTACCTTAGAACATAAGTTGCATGCTCAAAAGTCGCGACGCAACTTTCCGTACACAAAGTGAGAGGCTTGAACTCACCTACGTGTTTAGGATCTAATAATAAAAAGCGGATAAGATACAATATATATGAGATTAGTTTTCGAAGAGATACCAATTATAAAGAAGAAGGTGATTTGATTCGTAGATAACAAAAATACTTACTTTTCAGTATACAGCTCATGTCCATGAATATAACACATGGAATCAGCACCAATCAACTCAACATTTTTTTACGGAACTAAATGATCCGACACACACGCCACCATCAGCGATTCAAACGAGTGAGCATGATATACTCTCAACCTGATGGTTGATTGGTCATTCAAGACAATAAAACGTAGCGATATTGGAAATCTGAGATCAGCAATTTTTAGAAAGATGAAGCAATTTTTTTTGAACAGCCCCCAGATTTGAACTTGCTCAGCAGAATCCAACCTTTATGCCTACGCTTTATAGTTCTATCTTTATTTATACTTATACCACATCCACCTACCTTGTCTTCTTAACCCAAACTTGAGAAGACACCAACAAACTTGAAGTAACAAAATGTGAGTGAGCAGCTTTGATTGCGTTTCTCTTGGTATTCACAGGACGCTACCCCTGTTTATCTCGCTCAGTCACAGATGGTAACTAAACGGTCTTGGCAAGAAGATTTGTTAGAGATTAGTTTTGAATAAAAGTCTTATAAATCACAGAGTTAACGTTTGACGTTTGGTACTCGTTAGTTTTAAATAATAATAATAATACACACATCAAAAGTGTCTAGGGATCAAGCATTTTTATGCGGATTTCTTGAGATTGAGATGTGGCTTTGTAATAAATTTATGATTTTATAAATTTATATGGATCCTTTTTGGTGCATTTCATAATTTGAATCAGGAACTGTGAATCAAATTCGAGTAAAAGATGAAAATCAGCTGTCAATATTTTCCCTATAAAAACATACAACGCATTGAAGACATTATTAGTGCTACTGTTTCCCTTCTACTGATTAAAACCAACGTTATTATGGAGCGGCGACGTCATTTAAGCAGGGAAGAAATGCTCAGAGACGTGGGAATGACAGAAGCTGGTTCCCGGCAACGTACTGTGGCTTTAGCTCTGAACACAAGTCAGAGTGTTATCAGTCGACTTTGGACACGTTACCGAAGCACTGGTACCGTGGCTGAGCGCCATGGAGGACGGTATCGCTGCACCACACGGAGACAAGACCGATACATTCAAATCTTAACTCGAAGAGCTCCAACAATAACCGCCATGATGTTAGCCGTGAGGCTTCATCACTCTTCAGGGAACTGGGAAACAGTCAGAAACCGCTTGCATGAAGTGAACCTTCATTCCCGAAGACCGCTACGGGTACCACCTATAGCAATGCACAATCGTAGGATTCGATATCAATGGGCTCTTGAACACAGAAATTGGGCAGAAGAACAATGGCGTTTCGTGTGCTTTTCTGATGAGTCTCGTTTCGGTATGAGACCGGATACAAGACGTGGAGGACCTGGAGAACCCCTGGACGCCAACAGCGATTAAAATCCTGCCAGGAAGTCCATCCTTATAGTGGTGGAACCATCATGGTATGGGCGGGTATTTGGATCGGCGGAAGAACTGAGTTGATTTGGATCAGAGGCAACCTCAACGCTCAAATTTATGCTGAGACGATTGTATCAGACGTCATCGTTCCTCTACAAGTGCAAATCGGTCCCTTATTTCAGTTAATGCATGATAATGCACGACCGCACACCGCAAGAGTTGTAAGACAGACTCTCGCCGCAGCTAACATCAATGTCCTGCCCTGGCCTGCTCAGTCGCCAGACTTGAATCCGATTGAGCATGCATGGGATATGCTACAAAGAAGAGCTCTGCCGAATATGGAGGGTATCCAGTCGCAAGAAGACCTTTTTTTGTTGTTGCAACGAACATGGGCGGCCATTCCACAGCGTGATTTGGATGAACTCATTTTGAGTATGCCAAACCGATGTTCTTGTGTTGTTAGTGTTCGCGGTAGAAACACGGATTATTAATTGTTTAAGTTACCCAATAAAATTTTAAAGAAAACTGTTATTTCAGTCTTTTTTTCGAACTTTTGTGTTAGTGGTTCAAATGTCAAAAATCCCTTTATTAGGAAAATGGCAAATTTCTTTATTAATGCAAAGGTGACTTGGTTTATCGTTACTGTGACAAACGAAAACACTTTATTTGATGAATCCTTAAAGAAAATTTTAATTAATATCAATCAGGAGAAAAGTTATTGCAAAAATATATGTTGATCCCTAGACACTTTTGATGTGTGTATTTGTTGAGTGTGCAAGTTACCCCCTGCCATCTTATCCATGTGTATAAAACATTGATTAGGCAGGGGCCATAGTTTTTCTATAGTTTTAGATACCCAGTCCACCAAACCCACCAAACGCTATAACCCTGTCTTTTGTTTCCATAGCCCGCAATAGTACACCTCCAGCCGGGGTTGTCCTTGGATGTACTCGCATAGTTCATACAGGGATAGCCTCCGGTTGGAGCCTCATTTCATTTTAAATGCGTAATGGGCCTCTGCAAGATGGCTTCGGCTCCTGGCACGCCTTTAAATAGTCCGGGATCCCTTGATCCCGAGATCTTTAAAGATATATAAAAATAATAATAGTAATAGCTTCACGGACGCTTTTACCGGGCATTACATGGTCCCGATGTAGACTTTTTAGCGTCCGTATCCTGGCTGCGCTTTGGTGACCTGTTTGGGGAAACCGAAGGTTTTGTCTGTGCAATTATGGACGAAGTTATGATGACGAATAACTACCGGAAATACATTGTGAAGGATGGCACGGTTGACATATCCGACACATTATTTCTGGGTGTTCTCGTCTGGCTAACGGAGAATACTTGCATAGACACAACCTCGTAGCCAGGATTATCCACCAGCAACTTGCTTTGAAGTACAATCTTGTGGAATCGGAAGTGCCGTACTATAAGTATGCGCCCGACCGAGTTCTCGAAAATGGCAATATCTCGTTGTATTGGGATCGACCTATCATCACTGACAGGACTATTGTTGCCAATAAGCCTGACATTATGGTGATAGATCGATCGGAGCGTCGCGCAATGATTGTTGATATAACGGTCCCGCATGATGAGAACCTCGTGAAGGCAGAAAAGGATAAGCAATTCAAGTATCTTGATCTAGCCCGCGAGGTTGTTGACATGTAGGACGTGAATACAGCAGTCATTGTGCCGATAGTCGTGTCTGCCAATGGCTTAATTGCCAAGAGCCTCGAACAACATCTGAGGAGGCTCTCGCTTGGCAGCTGGATCGGGCGCCTGATTCAGAAGGCAGTACTTCTGGACACGGCGCGTATTGTTAGGAGGTTCCTCTCTCAGGAGCCATGACCACCGGCGGCCCGGACCCTGTTCCCGGTGCTGGTGAACTGCTATTTTTTATATTTTTAAATGTTTTTTATTTCTTTTTTGTAAAAATATTTAAAAATGTAATTTATAAGTAAAAAAAAAATTAATAAAGAAATAATAATAAAAAATTTTATTTCAGTTACTTTCAAATTCCACAATGTTTAATCTTACATAGAGGTCTCCTTTTAAGTATAAAAAACACCTGTGCTAGGAGACCCCGCTCTTCTAAAATAGTTGATCTTTTTCTATTCTTCTATCGTGAGTCTGAGCATCTACTAATTTGACTATTAAGGTCAGGAAAGCTTTCCACCTGAATTACCGGTATTCATGTAAGCCCGTATAAAGTAAAATACAAAATTGCGAAATTGAAGAAAATTATAGCCTACGATTATTATGAATTTAATGGGAATTTTCTGGATTAGCGACTGTGTGTATACCGGAAGGGGAACTCTCTAATTCAGAGTAATAATCACAAATTCCTGAAAACTAGAAAACAGTGTTTAATTTTAATTATTACATTAAAATCGAAATAGACTAAAAACATAACGAGCAAATAACAATAACATATTTTAATATCTCTGAAACAGCACCGTGATTTTGCAAACTCAATAAAAGTAACAAAAAACAAACACCATATAATTGGAAATGGGTTCATTCCCTTTATATTTAAACGAAATCTGCGTTCGAAAGTCCTTAATGGGTTGAAATTTTTAGAACCCCTAAAAAGTTTTCTTTTATTGGTTTTAAATATTCGCTCGGATGGGTTTCCAAGTTCAGTATTTGTTTGGGGGTGAATGACACCAAAATAAAGTTTCAAACGAATTACAAGTTGCAAGCAGTCTGGGGAATACTGTAGGTATAAGAAATATTTTTATTTCGGAGATAGTAATAAAAAATCGAATGTGAATAACCCTTTCTTTTCAAAGTAATAAGCAAAACATACAAAGATATCAATTTCATTTAACAACAGAATATATATCTTAGTTTCAGGGATAAAAAATCGTTTATACTTTATCTTAATTTAAATTTTAACGCCTCGTCTGTACACAAATTATTTTTAAAAACGAAATTATTTATTTATCCTTTGCGAATCTGTTTATCAAACCATTTTATTCTTTTCGTAATAAAAATTTAAGGATATACGACGCTTTTAAAATTGGCAACGTGACTCTCGAATATTGATGCATTATATCTTTGTAAACATATTGTTTTAACCAAAGAAAAACCACGTGTCCGTTACTTTTCAAACCGCTAAATAAGGGACTAACTATATTAGCAATTTATTGACGCTGTCAAATTGCCAATTATGATTGTTTTACGTCCACAATAAAACAAACAAGCCTATACATATCAGTGGCGTAGCTAGGCAAGAACCCCGTTTAAAAACTTGTTTTGGGGCCCTTCTAATCTAAGTATATGGTTTTGCAGAATAAAGACAATAGCACTCGTGTAATTAATGCTATTATTGATGTCATTTAGAGAATTTCGAAGGGAGCTAGAAAAAATATATAAAAGAGATCTCCATAAATTTTTTCACACCACAAGAGTTACAGAAATATGCCGCACTAAAGGCATCCCCACAGACTATATAGAGAGCAACACTCCGGAACAAATTGTTGTTAGATATTTAGCATGTAATGTTATATACCTTTCCTGTTATTTTTACTACACTCTAAATAAAGTTAGAGCAGGAACAGTATACTCTAGGCAGGCAATTTTGCACATTGAAGCCGACCCAAATCACGGCCACTCAATGAGGGAGTTAAAAATGCGCATTTTTTTACGTAGAGTCGTAGCTGTTGCGGACCAGAGGATATAGCCTTTTTGAAAATTGAGCTATGTTAGAAATTCGCTAATGGGGACTTTATGGCAGCGATAAGTTTTCAATTAAAAGCAACATTTTATATGTTTTATTTTTATTCCAATCGACCCCCAAATCGAAAGGGCCGTATCAATCAGGGCCCCCTTTACATTTGGGGGCCCTAATTGATACGGCTGATACGTCGGTAGCTACGCCTCTGATACATATACATATACTAACACAGCCATGGGAATTATCGAACAAACACTTCATTTAATGCATTGGTTCACAATTAGGTATTGGTATCACAGCTTCATTCTGTCAACTAACATTTGATCAGTTTTGTTTGGAATCTAGTGTGATATGCTGGTCTGTGGTGAGGGTCTGATTTGGGTAAATATGTAGTTCATTTTATGTTTAGTTATATTAACTTATTTTATGTCAATGGACTAATTTGATTTATTTTGTGTTGATTATTTCGGCATGATCATAGTAATAGACTAATTTTATATAAATTGAACCAATTTAAGTTAATTATTTAGATCAATTTATTTTTATTTGAAAATGTTTCTGAGTATTTCTTTATTTTGTGTTCGTTTTTGATACATTATTTGGTTTTGAACTGTTTTGCAAAATTTTTAATTTGTATTTGTCTGTGCAGTAGCATTTATTTTCCTGTGTAAAGGCTCCCGCCTAAATCGGCTACAGATGTTTATACACTTTAGGAAAGTGATTAATTTATAGCCTATAGAATCAGAACGGAATAACTCATGTAATACTGTTAAAAAAATATTTATTTACTCTTTAAATACTTCTATTCTAGCGCATTGGCATTGCTATAGTACTGCTGAGCACGAAGTTTAGGTTTCACAGATCGGACAAAGTGTTAAAAGGTAAAAGGACAGAAAAACGAACGAAACGAAAACAATAAGAAGTTAGGAAAGAGTGAATATGTTATACCTGACCTGACCTCCGGCATAGCAGTCAGGGTCACTAACCGCTAGACCAACAGGCCTGTCAAGATGCTTCAACAATCAAAGTCAATCCCGAATTTTTTACCATCAGGAGGGAGGGATAGTGGTCAAAATAAGAAAAAACCTGTCCTCGCCGTGATTCCAACTCACAGTCATTGATGTAATAGTTAATGTTTATACCACTTAGCTTTTCAAACAGGTCGCGGGACTTATCAAATTACCGTGACCCTGGAACGTAAAGGGCTATTGAAGGACACCGTGGATTTTAGTCAGAATGATTCTGACAGTGCCTCCCGCCCTGCCCTGGGTGGGAGGACTCATTTGATGATTTTACCACGAAAAAAAGCTCTTCATACAGCTGAGGCCGCAGTGAAATTGTTGTGCGGGTCTATCTTAAATCATTCTACAAACTCGCAGACCCGGAACAACTACTTGTAGATTATACAAATATTTGCACCGTGCGGGAATCGAACCCGTGACACGCAGCGCAGCAGTCCAATCGCTCAGCCACTGCACCAAACGTGCCGTCAAAATGATAAATATCATGAAAAGAAAGGAGTTGAAAAACCAATAATTATACAGGAAAGGAATACGAATTTTACAACAACCAAATAAAAACAACAATATTTATGAAAACATTTCCCTAATTATTTACAAAGGAACTTGAAACAACAATGTCTACATTATGTATACAATATACATAGAATTAACAAGGCATTCTACCATATAATTAGCGAAAGCCTGAGGCTTCAATATTATGTACTACGTCAGTATAAAGTTCAAGTATTACAGCCATGTAATTGATACAAATTATCCTTGTTTACCTCAGAACTTTGACTAAACATTGTGTATTTAGGAAGTAAATAATGTAGGTATATAACCTAGATTTAATGTGAGAAGGAACGGTGGAGAACCTCAAACAACGCTACTGAATTCCAGCGGTTAAGGTGAATGCTCCAGGGTAGCCCGCGAAATTCAAAATTTCTTGGGTTTTTTGCAATTTGCAGGCCAGTGCTAGGTTGTATGTTGATTAAAATATTGATCGCGACTGTAAGACGTATGTAGTTACTGAATTATTATCATCAAAATCACCAATACAACCCTCCAAGTTCATAAAGCTTCAGGAACAAAAAAATAACATAAAAAGTCATTCGGACATAATGCTCGTATTATATTCTTGGAATATAACAAAAGTGCGACCTATTTCCCGGCCGGGTAGACACATAAACTAACATAAGTACATACATACAAACACACATACAATTCCTTTTACTGGCACAATATCTGATGACCGCGTGGAATGTCGCAACATTTATCTTAGTGATTGTACACCCAAACGACCCCCAAGATGTCGAGAAATTTAAATAAACCACTATTTCTTGGGTTTTCCAGTAGACAGATGATTTTGAGAAGGACGACTCTGTTCTATCATTAGATAATAGTCCCTGAAATTAAAATACTTCGTTCCAAACTAAATTTATAATGCCTTCTAATTCTTATTGCAGAAGCCGAGAATGACTTTCCATGTTTTTGTGGCATAAACTGGGACTTTTGACGGGGAAAAATACACTACAGGCGCATTTTCAATTTTCCATACAATAAACGCAGTAAATACTTCAATTACGCTGTAAATAAAGCTTCAGAACCCTGTAACTTGTTGTTGAGTGGTTAGAATTAAAAAAAAAATGATTTGTCGAAAACCAAAAACTTTTTGCAATTTTCACATTGCATGAAAACTTCTGACCATAGAACATTTTTTCTTTGTTGTCAAAATCATTAACTGAGTCCACCCCAGCCTTGGGTAAATGGGTATAGCGGAAGTAATCCCAGACTCTTACTGCCAAAAAACCTCCCTATTCATTTATATGTCCTTTGAGTTCCAGGGCCGCGGTATCGTGCTTAGACAGTCCCGCGACCCAAAACGATAAACTTAAACAAAAGTGTTATATACGAGTACCTATCGAATTTTCTGGAAAATTCCTGTACTCTGACCCCTCGGATAGTCAGAACTCTAAAAGGACGGAGATTTATACGTCTTACCCCTTGATTGTTATGGGGATGCCAAATGTGCGGTTTTATTATCAACCAGAGAACAGCCCTGCGATTCTAAATTGTATCCCATGTTAGACGGGAACCACAGCGAATATATTAAGTATTAATATTTATATCGTATCCACAAGGTTAAGTACTTTTACAAGACTGTATATTTAACTCTGAAATGCCCTTTTTTACGTAGTAAAATCATCGAATGAGTCCTCCCACACAGGGCAGGCCAGGAAGGACTGTCAGACTTGTACAGACTCAAATACACGGTGTCCTTTAATAGCCCTTTGCGTTCCTGGGGCCACGGCTACTCTTTAGTCCCACGACTCCGGCAGGCCTTGGCCCTGTGTGGGGGCCTTGACAGATTGGTCTCAGCTCCTTGAGGCGCGCGTGGAACACGACGCACTGTCGACCCCTGCATGGTCTATAATCGGACGTCAAGTCACCCATTACTCGCTATCCGCATGTTCGCGATTGAGTCTTTACATTGAGTAGTAACAACTCAGTTTGTTATTATAAAATCTTTTTGGCTTTGAAAGTACATAATATATATATATATATTATAAACAGCTGGAAAGCAACTTTATGGCAATTTAAACCAAAAAATAAGTAACAAGTTAAATTCTCTGACAAGTTTATTTTAACTGAGGACTAAGCAGAACTGAAACGAAGTACATGTAAATACTTAATAACAAAATTGTGTAAACCTCGAGAGCCCAAACTATTGAATAACATTGAATAAACAATACGATTGTTTATATCTTATTATCCAGAACCGTTGTCTGTTTGTCAATGCAACCGATACCAATTGTATTATTCACAAAGATCCACAAGGACCCGGAACTAATAATTCTAGTAATGACCGTTTTCCACACAATAATGGAACCCTTTTCAGTTTCTGAGATATTATTTTACGAATAAAAGCTAAGTAATTTCGTGGTAATCGTTGTAGATATCAATGTTGATGTATGATTTTAAAGCTGATATTGATGGGAAATGGGCAATTTAGTTATGATGGCACATTTCCCATTGTTTTTTTGGGTTGAAAAAATCATCAAATGGTGCCTACCGCTCTGGGAGGAACAGAAGGGACTATCAGACTATTACCGACTAAAAAACAGATTGTTCCATCGCTAACCCTTGAAGTAATAGCACCACGGTGTCCCGCTTAGATGTTCCCGCGACCCCGGAGTTGAGGAAGTCAGATAAGCAGTCGCTCCAAGTAAAATATGTACTGATATTCAACTGCATTCGGTTCGAATGGAATCTCACTCCAACATATTTGGGAAAAAGGCTATGTAGAAAATGATCCTAATTAGATAAGCAATTACCACATACAGCTTTGACCTGCAATCGGTATCCATCTGATAACCAGCCCAACCTTATTGAGAAAAGGCTTGGCAGACGATGATTTGCATTTGAAACTCAAAAGCTTCTGAAATACGGTATCCTTTCAAATAATATTCAAGTCTCGACACATTATGCTGTAGCCTGCCTTCAGAGCCAATTGTTCGTTATACATTCATGAGAAGTCTTTGTTTTTTACCAATCAGACAAAATCTAATATTCAACACAAATCAAATGTTCATACGTACACCGCACTTGATTTTAAAGATTGGAATATTTGAACGTTATGGAGACTTTTTAAGGGTTCTGCTGAAACTAGAATAAGAGTTTTATCTCAAGAAGATGCGTAGATGATCAAAGATCATGTTGGTTACTGGTACTGGTGTACGAAAAAGGGTAACAGGGACTAAGTTGACGATGGAGCCAGTTTACCCAGACGAAGCCTGTGTACAGTGTGTATTCTAACTTTGAAAATAAAGGAAATACAGACTTGTATTCCTGGGCTTTTTGTATTTTACTGATTTCGGAAAAAGGAGGAGCTTCTCAATTCCTCAAAATTTTATTTATATTATGTTCCCCGATTTCTTGATGACGATGACGCCTGAAAGGAAGAATTTTCCAAATCAGTCCATGATTTGGAAAATTCTTCCTTTGTTTGACAGGGTATACTTCACAAACGGTCCCTTATTTATATCAATGGTCCCATGCTAATCAGGTCATTATCTGATGACGGGATCTTGTAGAAATTTAGGGAACTCTTCAATAAATTACAGCAAATTAACGGTGATTGTTTACGTAATCACACAACAAAATATTATCTGTTGGTTACACTAAAAAAAGTAAAATAAACAAATGTTTGAAAAATATTAACTGACTTCTAAAAAACACAGAAAAGTGTAAAATCTTCTTTGTTTCTTATTTCCTTGACTTTTTTCCTAACGACGTCCAATAATAACTTTTCATTCAAAGGTATTTTATGCTTTATTGTTTTTTACAAGACTGTTTCAGTTTTTTAAATATAGCTACTTTACCTATTCATTAACATTATTTATTATACTTAGCAATAGCTCTGCATTAAAGTAGAAATTCCTGCATTAATTAAATTGTATTGCCTGCAGCTAAGTCTATGTGGACAGAGATAGGATTAGACAACTAATCTGTAGCTCATAGAACACGTATCACCGATTGATTTAGGGCTGTAGTGTTTTGGCATTTAGCTTGGCACGAGTAACTGTATGTATATACTGTATCACAGGGCCGTAGTTAGGGTTGAATTTTATAAGGCAGTGACGGTTAAAGATGGGGAGTCTGAGAAGTCCGCCGCCTGCTAGGGCCGCGGAACTGTCCAATCTGGAAACTATAGCCCTGGAACTTAAAAGGCTATTGAAGGAACACGGTGCATTTAAGTCAGTAAAAGTCTGACAGTCCTTGATGATTTTACCACATAAAAAACACAGTGAAAATTTGAAGTTGAGACTATTGTAAGAGACTGGACGTGAATGGTTGTGACAAATTAATTCAAAAATTGCCGCTACACTAGTTATATTTTTTTCGTCATAATTGTGTTTACCAAACACTTAGCACAATATATGTCTGTTTAACCCATTCCCTGTCCCATGAATCACATGTGGTTCAGTATTGTATAGGTATTGTGTCTGTTGCGCGAACAGTAAAACTGTTAAGGTAGATCCTTGCCCCATGATGGCCCCTAGCTACGATCCTGCTGTTCTATGATGTATGTAATAGATATACTTTATAATTTATCGACGATGTCAAAATGTTGTAAGGGATGTCGAAGTTGCTATTGGATTTTCAACTTTTGAAGCTGAACCGAACGATGAAAATTCAACGGGGCGTTCACAAACGCACGTCAACGCATCGTTAAATTGTTGATAGTTGAAAGGAACTGATTAACGAATTTGTCTCAAACTCTTTCTGTTAAAAACGTAGTGTAGTTATTACCTACGTCACCTTTCTTCCCAAATTCGTGCTACTAATACCCACTACTGGTAAGCATTTTCACAATAGTGGGTATTACTGGGAAAATGTTTTCGCCAAATCAGGGACATTATATTATGTGGTAATTTAAATTCGAATTAAAGCTTTCTTTGAGTGACTTTATTGATCGACCAAAGTGGAGAAAATACTGTAACAAAAAATTAATAATTTGAAAGTTCCAGAAGCATTGACTAAGCCAACAATGAACACCGAACACATAATTACCAACATAAGTATTTGAGCAAAACGGACTTTTATTTTCAGAAAAGAAATATTCTTCTCCATTCATAAGGAGCCTATTTATTATATCAGACATTAATATACAAGTATTTATTAACCTAACAAATGCTTTCGGCAATCATCTCCCTTTTTATGTGACAACCTCATCCTGTTTTCCGAAAATAATATAATGTAATGTTGCCAGAAACGGCACAATTATTTGGTTTGGCAACTATTTTTGTGATATTTTGTCTTAATATTTTTAATGTTTTATGAGTACCTATTTATGGTTGTTGTTTATTGGAAAATTAAACGTTATTTTGTTGTTTTAATCCAATGTATTGCAAATCTCAGCATATTATCACCTATGATTCCATTTCAAAGGCAGACGGTCTGGTTATCCAACAAAAGTACCTATAGAAGTGGCATACGATGGACCTTTGAATGGATAATTATTTATATATATTTTGTTCCTGAAATCCAAATGTACGACATTAGGCTACGTTCACATTAGCAAACTCGCGTCAGACGCGTTTATTCACGCGAGAATTGACGCCTCAAACACACGTGACAGACAATTCAATGGCTAATTTGTGTGCCATTTGTGAGTACTTTGGTCGCACGTTAGTAAATATACGTGCGTAAAGTCAAACTGCGTTTTGACTCGCACGTTTACAAATATAGGTAAACGCGTAGTCTTGTTGTACTTGGAATTCAGGCAGACTTGAACGCGGTGTTTCGACGAGCGCAGGTGTGGAAACGCACGCGATTTGACTGCGCCCAATGGACTCGCTTCTTTTCAAGCGATATCGTTAGCAGTGTGTCAAAATATAATATGGCTGATGAAAACCTATTTTTACTGGAAATTGTAAATGCTAGAAGTGAAAAATTCATGTCCAAAAAACAGTGATTTTATTTCATTCCACTATTTTAAGTATTTTCAGAAAACAATTAATCCTACACATATTTGTCGAAGTAGCTATCCTTGGGGTGCTAAGACAAGAAACCTCCACGTGCGCCCGTGGACTGGAGTTCCCTCTCGGATACGTCCGGGGGGAAGACCAGTTTTTCGGGCCGGTGCACCCTGGGATGCGGGCAAAAACTCTTTCTTAGGCACTGTGTGCCTAAGGGGTCTCTTTGCCCGTATGCGAATAGCCTGTCGGGTGGACGCTCCAACGCGTGTCCCTCTGATTAGCAGAGGGCACAGCGGCGGAGCGGGCTTGCGGACGGTGAGTTATGGGTAGCTCGCCGTCCGACCAAGGACCAAGCCCGGGTCGGTGGCGCGTCGTATCGTGTTTCGCGCGTGCCTTGGGGGAGTAGTCAGCAAACTGACGGGGCCCCTTATGGGGCCAAATGCCTGCTGGGGTCGCGGGTTTTTCTTAACCCAGGATACCGTGGCCCCGGAACGTAAAGGGCATCCGAAGGAACACGGGTGGATTTTAGTCAGTAAGAGTCTGACAGTCCCTTCCGCCCCTCCCAGGGCGGGAGGCCTCATTTGATGATTTTACCACCTAAAAAAAAAAAAAAAAAGTAGCTATCCTTGTTAAGCTTTGTACTTATTTAGATCCATATATTTTATAATACATATTACTTCGAAACAATCATGCTTAAAATATCGTAAGGGTTAGGATCATATTTTAAAATCCCAGTTCAAACTTATAAGTCCCAAAAAGAAGACTTTTATAAAGAATTAAACCAATATCTTAATATTAGTTTCCACAGAATTAAAAAGGCCTCAGGCGTATTTTCCAATTTGTTCGCAAAGTCTAACTGAAGAGTTAAATAATGAAGATGTTCCATTTTATAATGAAAAATGTTCTAGAACTTTTCACAATGCTCTACAGATTGGATTGCATCGCTTGATGGGTCTAATAATAGGTAGTTTGAAAGAACTATTCTGTGGTGTATGTTTGCTTTTCAAATAAGTAGGTTATGTTGTTTAAAAATGTGTAGACTAGTTTAATTTGTAGTTGAAAAACACTTCTACTAAGCATGCTTCAATTCCCAGGTATGCAAAAGACTGATTCGGTTTCTCCATCGAGAATTTATGAGTATTTATCGTTGGATTAAAGATATTTATGAAGCTTTTAAAATCCACGATACGTCACGCAGTGGCAATATTTTAGTGCTATTTGACACTCCGTGTCCCCCAAGTTTTGATACGTGTTTTTTTCTTTTGTTATAGAAATAAAATGCTTGCGTGTCTATTATTCTTTCTATACTCTAACGGACTAAATGAGATGCTGTAAACTAGCCTCAACTATCCTATTACCTGAAACGCAAAAAAAAAACCTTTTGCAAGTGTAATTAATACTCAATTTTCCCCTTCATGAGAAAACTCTAGCCACGCAGTGCTGCAGTGTGACAAATTACTGTCTGACATTAATTGGCTACCGATATACCAATTATTCACAGCAAAAAGCTAATTAAAAATCAAATTATACCAGAAATAAATTGCTTATTAAAAGTAAACTATACGGTTAATAAATCAAAGTTGTCTAGTGACTTATAATTTAAATATCTAGTTGTGAGCTCCACGTTGTCATACGATCTTAACTACGTGTAAAATTATTAGTAACAGAGTATATAGCATAGGTGCTGACAGAATTAAAAGTAATCACTGGTAACAGAACATCGAGCATTCACCGTTTTTATTTTTGTCGAACAGTACCCTGAGCACGAGTTTTCAGTATTTGAGACGTAAAGTAAACTGGAACTTTGACAACTTCAAATTGACAATTTTCAAGGAAAAAATTAGTTCCTACTTCGCACACCAGAGGCGCTGTTCCATTTTTTCATACAAGAAACGCTGTAAATACTGGAAAAACGCTGTAAAGTAAAAGAGTGAAAACTCGTGCTCAGGGTACTGAACAACAAATAGAGCTAAGCTGAGAGCCAAACATCGCTACAAATATTCACGATTTGTCGCCTAAAAACTTTCTTGATGAAGATGTCAAACTTTACAGTCTGCTCAGCAAAAAAAAATGCTAGAACGCTTGTTAGAGTGCTCGCTAAAACGCTCCCGCTCGCTAAAACGCTCTCGTCTTTTCTGTAATCAAATATTTTATTCAATATTCTATTACATGTGAGTGCCCAAGTTTATCAGCACCTTATGAAAAAGGCGACAGATTTAAAATTATATTGATTTTGCATTTGGTTTTTACAGTTTTGACTCCCGTCTCTTGTCGTAGTATAAAACATGTTAACAAGACGTGTAGGAAGTTCTTTGAGCTCGAGCTCAAACAACGTTTTTCCGTACCGACACCAATCTGAAATTAGTCATCAGACACGTAACGCCGCGCTATGGTACAGTCCAAACTATTTGGCGTTGGACTCTGATAGTGTAGTGTGGTATAGTGGTCGCAAGTCAGGCAATACTGGTGTAGCATACCGCCAGTGGTAGACCACTCAGCCGTCATCGCAGATCACCGGTAGCCTGTGGTTCGATTGCCCTGAGTAGACCGCTAAAAGAACCCCAAACTTTTCAATAAAACAAACTATTTTTGTCTACACAGTTGCATTTTTTAGCGTGGTAAAATCTTATGAGTCCTCGCACCCAGGGCAGAGCGAGAGGGACTGTCAGACTCGTACTGACTAAAATCCACGGTGTCCTTCAATAGCCTTTTACGTTAAGGGGTCACGGTAATACGTGAGACCCGCGACACCGGCAGTCTTTGGCCCTCTAAAGGGGGGCGGGGGGGTGGGTCGTCATTATGCTGACACTCTTTGAGGTACGCGTGGAACACAACGCGCCGTCGACCCGGGCATCTTCCATGGTCGGACAGCGAGTCGCCCTACCCAGTAGCAAAATTAAAATCAGTGTAGCCGAAATAACTTCGCCATTCATGACATCGCTACTTCCAATTTAAAATTACCTACATTTGGATTCCCATTTCGCCACCTGTTTGAATAAACTAACAGCAAACTAGACTGTCCACTACTATTTTGGTATAGACTACGAAAACGAATCGAATTCGAGGTATTTTTGGTTCAAAATCGGTTGGAAAATCGACCTTAATTCTAACTTAAAACTAAACTTATAAAAGAGAAAGTCACCTTTTCACGGCCAAACTAATGTAAATGTCAGTGAGGCAGTTACTTCATTGATTGGAATCCGACCCCAACCTTAAAAAAAGCTAGGTAGATGATGCCCTTTTTTATCGTGGTAAAATCATCAAATGAGTTCTCCCGCCCAGGGGGTGTATTATAACGTCTTAAAACCAGGCTTGTTCCGGCGACTGAAAGTGACAGAGCTTATACTAAGTCATCTAGCGCCATCTCGTTCACTTGCTGGAATAAGCCTGGTTTTAAGACGTTGTAATACCACCCCCAGGGCGAGATGGATAGGACTGTCAGACTCGTACTGACTAAAATCCACGGTGATTAGCCCTTTACGTTCCAGGGTCACGGTTACAGCAGGCTTTAGCCCTCTAAGAGTGGCCCCGTCAGATTGCTTACAGCTCTTTGAGGTGCGCGTGGAACACGATACGCCGTCGACCTGGGTATGGTCCATGATCGGACGGCGGGTTACAAATCACTCGCCGTCCACCTTAGATGATGCCGTTATTCCTAATTCAGCAACTCGTAAAACCCTCTACCAAGGCCAAAAATAAATACAACCTCATTAATTAAAATTTTCAACGCTAATTAAGATCAAATCGTTACCTAATCTAATTCCACAGTATCAAAGAAAAGCCTTAATACTGAACTAGAGTAATTAGGTTATCAACGTGGACAACTTGAAAGATAAACTTTATTGAAACCATGGAAATATAAAACCAGGGAAATTGGCAAGGCCTGTGATATTGCGTTCTTGAGCATTACGCTCAGAAACTGTTCTAGCTGGCCGTCACCGTAAACTAATCCAGACGCCAGCACACCAACCTACTCCAATTTGTAAAATTTCCAAACAAACATGAACTTTTATTATTTTGTGATAAAAATGAAAATCTAGCATCTGTTCATTCGATCGCGATTTTACGATCATCATATCGATACCTAATTTAAGAATACCGTGTTGTTCGATTGTCTTTTGTAAAAAAAACAGTAGTGGGAACTCAAGTGGGAACAAAGACTTTATGAATCGAAATTATGAAACATTGGTTTGACAGAACTGTAGCGTAGTGGCAGGGGCAAAATGGCCTCACCAGGCTTCTGACTTTTTCAACTCCACGCCATATCTCCTTGTTTCTTACATCTATGTTTGAAACCAATATAAAGTGGACGTCTCCACAGCGACCGGCTGGATGATTAATCAATTTCATGCAATAACGTTTTATGAAGAGAAATCCAGTAGTTTGAAAAATAGTATTAGTTGAGAATTAATTATCGCGGGTTTGTTGATTAAATTATCGTAGGAGTGGTGGTATTTTCCCTGCTTTTAATTTAATTAGAGTGACTTTGAATTGAGAAGGATAACTGGGTTAATTCTACTGCATCGCGGCTCTGTAACGCAAAGGGCTACTGAAGGAACAGGTTAGTTTTTAGTCAGTCTCTTCTGCGTCACTTAAGACAGAACTCATTTTTGATGATATTAAAAGAATTCTTAATAGAAAGTTGTAATCATTGGAACAGTTGAATGAATGCCTTTTTTTTTTTTTTTTTAGCGTGGTAAAATCATCAAATGAGTCCTCCCACCCCGGGCAGGGCGGGAGGGACTGTCAGACTTGTACTGACTAAAATCCACGGTGTCCTTCAATAGCCTTTTATGTTCCGGGGTCACGGTAATGAGATAAGTCCCGCGACCCCGGCAGGCTTTGGCCCTCTTGGGCGGGGCCCCGTCATCGTGCTGACGCTCTTTGAGGCGCGCGTGGAACACAACGCGCCGTCGACCCGGGCATGGTCCATGGTCGGGCGGCGAGTTGCCCTTTACTCGCCGCCCGCATGCCCGCGCCTACGGTGGCCGGAGATCGTCTTGCGACGTCCGACGCCGTGGGCGTCTACCATTGCGGGTGGGGCGGAGGGAGGACGCTGTCCTCTCTCTCTCACGGCCCGCCTCCTCCTTAACGAGCATTACTGCTTCGCAGAAGGAGGCGACCGCTTCCCACTCCGTCTCGCCCCGCAGCATGGCCGCAACCAATGCCGGGCGCGAGAGGTCTCCGCCTATCGCTGCCGTGAGGACACGGCGGTGCTCTGCCCAAGCGGGGCAGTCTTGCACCGTATGCTCTACTGTGTCCTCCGGGCGATCTTCGCAATGGTGACACCCCGGCGTTTCTTCCTTCCCCATCCGACACAGGTACCTCCCGAAACATCCGTGTCCGGTGAGGACCTGCGTCATCCGATAGGTCAGGACGCCGTGACGCCTTTCCAGCCACTCCTCAAAGAGGGGTCTTACCGCCGCGATTGCGGCGTGCCCGAACCTCGGTTGCGACAGTCGTTCCCTCCATACTGCCCTGAGATCGCGCCGGACCTCTTCCCGCCGCGCCTCGACTTGTCGGGGCAGCGGGAATTCTCCCCGGCGCCGCGCCTCCACGCGCCACTCATAGACGCGCTGGAGGGCGGTCGCCTCCAGATCCCAGGGCAGTAATCCGGCAAGGAGGTTGGCCGATTCGCCGGCGATCGTGCGGTATCCTCGGATCATCCGGATAGCCATGACCCTCTGGCATGCGACCAGCCTCGCTGGTCGCGTCCGCATGCTCAGGGCCCACACGGGGGCCCCGTAGAGGGCCATGGACCGCACGATACCGGCGTACAGCCTCCGGCAGGAGGCGTTTGGCCCGCTGAGGTTGGGCAGGAGTCGCCTGAGGGCGCCTGCTGCCCGGTTCAGCCTTGGGGCCAAACGCAGGAAGTGCTCCTTGAAGTTCCACCGGCCGTCGAGGACGAGTCCCAGGTACTTCATCGTCCTCCCGACGCCGATGCGAACCCCTCCCACCGTTATGTGGGACTCTGACCGTGGCGCGTTCAGACGGCCATGAAAACACATGGCCTCTGTTTTGTGGAGCGCCACGTCGAGTCCCAACTGCCGGATCCTTCCAACGACTGTCGCGACCGCTTGCGTCGCCAGGTCGGCCGCCGCCTGGTGCGACTCTCCCTCCGCCAGGACGAGCGTGTCGTCGGCGTAACATATTACGCTGACGCCGTCAGGGAGGTCGCCGCGCAGCACCCAATCGTATCCGATGTTCCACAGGGGCGGCCCCAAGACCGAACCCTGTGGAACACCGCACGACACCTCTCGCCGGTTCCACTCTCCCCGGTGACCGGGGTAGATGACGGCTCTGTCCGTCAGATAAGCCTCGACTATGCGACGGAGGTAGGTCGGCACCCGGTGATACCGGAGTGCCTCCCTGATGCAACTCCAGGGCAGGGTGTTAAAGGCATTGGTGATGTCCAAAGACACCGCCAAGACGACCCTGCCCCGGGCCACTGCATCCCCCGTCGTGAGGGCTCTCACGCGCATGATGGCGTCCACCGTCGAGCGCCCCCTGCGGAAGCCAAACTGGCTCTCCGCAAGGTTCGGGCCCACCCGATTCAGGTGCCCGACGAGGCGGTCTGCAATGACTCTCTCAAAGAGCTTGCCCACCTCATCGAGCAGCACGATGGGCCGGAATGCGGACGGAGAGTCCGCAGGGCGCCCGGGCTTCTGGATCAGGACCAGCTTCCCCGTCTTCCAACGAAGCGGAAACTGGCCCCTCTCCAGGCATGCGCTAAAGAGCCCCCCCAGTCGAGGCCCGAGAGTCCTCGAGGCCAGGACCCAGGCTTTTCCTGGCAGGCCGTCGGGTCCTGGGGCGGTATTTTTGGCTTTAAGCCGCAGTACCGCCACTCTCATGTCTACCTCGGTCACCTCTGGAGCGTCGTAGACGTCGTCGTCGCTGTGGTCCGCGTTTGCGTCAGCTTCACCGTCAGATTCCGTCGGAGACGGAGCCATAGGCGGGGGAGTATGCTCCCCTCGCGATGGGAACAGGGCGCTCACCACGTCCTCCACGAACTGAGGCTGGAGACTCTGCGTCAACGGGGGAGCCCAGGGGCGGAGCTTCTCTCTCGCCCACTTGTAGGGCCGGCCCCATGGGTCCCCGTTCAGAGCCTCCAGCATCTCCTTGCGGGCCAATTCCTTGGCCCGCCAGATCTCGTCGCGGAGGACGGTCTTCGCTGCCCTGTAGCCCTCGTACAGCTCCGCCTCTACAGTTGCCGCATCCGGAGGTCGGGTGCGGCGCCTGCGGAACCTGGTGTATCGGCGTCGCGCAGCAACGCACGCCTCGCGCAGCGCTGCTAGCTCGCGCGACCACCAATACAGCTGACGCCGGGCGCGTCCTTGCCGGACCCGGGGCATGGCCACGTCGCAGATCTCTGACATGGCCTCCCGGAACCACTCCGCCTCGTCGTTGATGTCGGCAGGCCTGTCCGGTGGTGACACCCAGGCCTGCACGATCGAGGCTTCCAGGAATAGCTCCCGGTCCAGCTGCTTCAGCGCCCATCGCGGACCACTTGGGTTCCGTCCACTCGGGACCGGCGCGTCTGAGGTCTGGGCGGAGACGTCAAACCGGATATACCGGTGATCCGAATAGGTCTCCACCTCCTCTACAACGCGCCAGTCGGTGACGCACGGTGACAGGTCGGAGGTGGCGAACGTGACGTCCACCACCGACTCGCCTCTCCACCGCACGCACGTGGGGACAGAACCCCGGTTCTCGATGACCAGGCCCTGCGCCAGGGCCCAGTGCTCGAGCCTTCTGCCCCGCACAACGTCCGTAAACCGGGAACCCCAAGCCACATTCTTGGCGTTGAAGTCCCCGAGGACGAGCGCGGGGAAAGAACCGAAGGCGACGACGACGTCTCCCAGCTCCGATAGGGAGTCCTGGAACTCGGCGAGAGTTTGGTTCGGGGAGAAGTATACGCCTATCACGGCGATCTCCCCGACCCGTGCTGCGACGATCCCGCGCCCTCTCTTGACGCGATCGAGGGGCGGGGTACCGGCGGCGGCCGACGAAATAAGGGTCACCGAGCCGTTCAGGTCCGCTGCCCAGTCATTCCTGGGCACGACAAAGTACGGCTCGGCGACCACGGCGACGTTGATCAACCACTGCGCCATGCTCTGGAGCAAGAGATCCTGAGCAGCGGCGCAGTAGTTGATGTTCGCCTGGAGGAAGCGCAATGGAGACATTAATCGGAATCCATTGCAGCCTCCTCCAGGACCCTCTCCGAGGGTTGAGTCACGGCGGCGGCGGCAGCAGCAGGAGCTGCGGCGGCGGCGGCGGTGGCGACGGCGGCGGCAGAGGGCCTACCTCTGCTCCTGGACTTGGCGGGCGGGGCGCAGGACTTGCCCCCTGCCCGGTGATCGGCCGGCTTGCCAGCCGCCGCACATAGGAAGCAGTGCGGCGGGGCGTTACAAGAGCCGGCCTTGTGACCGGGCTGACCGCAGCGGAAGCAGTCGCCGCTGCGGTCCACCTCCGAGGTGCACTTGCATGCCGTGTGGTTACCCACTTTGAATGAATGCCTAATAAATGCTTTCACTTACGGAAATCTACAATGATAGGAAACCAAAACAATGAAATAAGCACACTTTGCGGGACTGTCTTAAAACACACCGTGCTCCTTGAACGTAATAGGCAAATGAACAAACAAGATGCGTTCTAGTCAGTCAAATCTGACTGCCCTTTCTGTTCCTTAAGGACTCATTTGATGATTTTCCATCCCAAATAAAAACCATTCGCACTGAAACTTGCGGTTAAATAGATCTTAATTCCATCTGTAAAGTTCTCGAATGGAGACCACGCACCGGCAAGCGTAGCGTGACGTCCACCTGCAAGGTGGACAGACGAACTTATGAAGACCACAGGATCACGCTGGATGCAAGCCACTTCTATCGGAAATCTATGAGGAAGGCCTATGTTCAGCAGTGGACATCCTACGGCTAATTTTTTTTTTTTTAGCGTGGTAAAATCATCAAATGAGTCCTCCCATCCAGGGCAGGGCGGGAGGGACTGTCAGACTTGTACTGACTAAAATCCACGGTGTCCTTAATTAGCCCTTTACGTTCCAGGGTCACGGTAATGGTGTAAGTCCCGCGACCCCGGCAGGCTTTGGCCTTCTAGAGGGGGCCCCGTCAACGGCTGAATGATGATGAATCTATTTACGTCAACGTGCACACTATCATAGAATAATTCAGACAGGCCTGTTGGTCTAGTGGTTAGTGACCCTGACTGCTATGATAGGTCGTGGGTTCGATTCCCACCCAGGACAAATGTTTGTGTGATGAGCACGATCATTTGTTCTGTGTCTGGGTGTAGTTTATCTATAATGTTTATGTATTTATTATAATTATTATTTGATTCACTTTATAACATGAGATTACGTTTTGATTTTCCGTGTTGACATTATTGTCTGCGCCCGCGTCTCTGTTTGTCAGTATTGCCAGCCATTGACACTCATGGCTGTGACTTTTCTCAAAAAGTCACAGCATTTGCTGAGATTTTGTTTTGTTTAGTTTTAATTTTTTTTGTTCTGTACTGTATGTGGCTAATAAAAACCATTTCATTCTTTCTTTCAAGATCACACATTAAAAATAAATATTTTTTACAAGAATTTAAAAGAATTTATCTCTTAAAACTTAAATCCGGGATGTTTTAAAAGCTCGGAAGTAGCCACAATACACTCATGGATGAACGAGCCAAGCTTGCGAGTGCACTCGCTTTGAGCACATGTTAAAAGCATCGGAAGAATCCGTGAAAAGTTAACTCAAAAATATTTCTGTAATTTCACGGAATTGACTTTGTCGTTTAAGCTCTGGTACTTGAACTAAGTTACGGGAGAAAATTTATTAGCTTTTTGAGAATTTCTATAAATGTTGATGTAGAGCACATGAAATTTCGTTTTCGTGTGAAATATTGAACCGACTTCCTTGAAATGTACAGACGCCAATCAACCAACCCGAATCTGTCAAATTTTACCAATCAAACATACAACATTCAACTATTGTGATAAGTTTGAAAAGCTATTAAAGAAATTACACAGATTTAGGAAGGTTGATGTGCTGGCGTCTAAACGTTGTGTAATTGAATAAATAATGCATAAATACAGCAATCGCGGTTGGTTTGCTGCCAATCATATTGAAGAGTTCCTTTGTTCTTTCTCCGGAATCCGTTATCGAATATTTATTAGCTGAGTAGCTTCCGAACAAGCACCGGGCCCAATTCGACGGTGAGTCATGTTCAAGGAGCTATCAGCAAACTGACAGGGCCAAACGCCTGCCGGGGTCGCGGGACTCTATTAAAAGGAAACCGTAGTCCTAGATAGCAAAGGGTATGGTGGTTTTTAGTCAGAAATAGATTGATAGTTCCTTCCGCAAAACCCAGGGTGAGAGGACTCATTTGATGGTTTTTACACCCCAAAAAAAAGGTGTCCTAGAATCAATCCTTATGAAAGTCTTCATAAAAAGTTTATATAAATACTAATTTTGCCCGCTCCCTGTCTCTGCGGTCAATACTGTTGGTACCTACCCTAAAAAGTAAATAACAGTATTACTTTGGTTTCTCTAACAAACAAAACAAGAAACAAAGTGAAAAAGTTAAGCGCTCAACTGCTAACGATACAGCAACAAGTAAACGAATCAGAATACAAATCAAATCCACTTCAAAATGAATCAAATGAACATAAACATTAAGCGAATAAGTCTAAAAGAATCCATTAAGTCCCTCGTTAGCATATCAGATAAAAAAATATAAAACTTTTACTGAGCCTTGTATAAGGCGTGTCCTAATTCTAACCAAGGACAATATATAAACGTTACGATCGATTGTTCGTGCGAGAGATCGTTTTGTTTACGAGTCGAACGATAAGCGATGTGCCTTCATCATCATCATCCACAGCCCGTCTTCACCCACTGCTGGGTATAGGCCTCTCTTTGCTTGTGCCAAGCTCCACGGTCTTGCGCCAGCCTCATCCAGGACACTCCCGCAATGGCAACAATGTCGTCTGCCCATCTCGCCGCCGGACGACCAACACTTCTTTTTCCATTCCTTGGACGCCACTCTGTCACAGCTTTACTCCACCTGCCGTCACCGCGCCTTGCCAGGTGTCCTGCCCAACTCCATTTGAGTTCCATAACTCAACTCAAGCGATGTGCCTTACTATGTGTTTATTAATAATAGAATGACCTTGGCGCCATATATTTTGGCTCCTGAAACACAGGTACTCTAACAGTTTTCAATGTATCTTTACCCTAATTTTAATTAATTATTATATTATATGATACAAATAAAATAGTCTACTTAATTTATTATTATTAATTCTGTTGTTGGTATACCTTTTGTTATATTGATTATGATATTGTTTTTTGTTAATGTCTGTGCTTTATTTTCTCTTTTAATTATCCTCCTGCGAGAGTTGCTGCTTTCTTTGAAATTAAATAATAATATTTATTAATTTTAATTTGATAATTCTATGCCTACTGGTAAAATATGGCTGATGATGATATTCTTTATAACACCTGTACTGTACCCATGTTTTGCAAAATAAGTATCTTTTATCTTTATCTAACATATCCCTGGACCCAGGGTCTCAATATTTTTGTAATTTTATATGGCAATTAAGAGTTTATGCTTTTTCTTTTCTTGATTAAAACATACAACACAACTTTTGTCAACCGACATGCGCTTGCGACACTTCGAGTAAAGTCTCGTCAATATGCGTTGAGGTTTTTAGTGGTATGTTTTCACTAAGCAATTTTTATTTGTTTTCACCTCTTTTGCCGTCAAAACACATAAGCCGATGAAGCATGAAGTTAATAGTAAGATTACAAGGTTATAATTTTATTTGGGTTTACTGTTGACTCTAGTCTAAATCATGGACAAAGTTGACAATGGAGTGAACTTACCTTTTACTTTGTAAAGACGGTTTGCGCGATGGTCGCTTTGATTAGAACATAGCAAAATAGTCTTCACGATCAAGGCCTGATATGATTTAGAAATGGATCCAATCTCGTTGTTTTTATTCGTTTGAATAAATACATCGTAAAAATATAACGTGCGTGTCCCCATTCACGGTTTGTCTATTGGATATAGGCACTTAGCTTACTTGTTAGTATTGACCCACTTTTGTAAAGGACTACGACCTAGTTCCCCAAATAGCCATAAAATTATTCATGCGTTGACAAACAAAAAACATTTTTTGCTACGTTTTTTGTGGGTGAGCTATCAATAATTCAATATGTGAATTTTTCTGAGCTTGAGCTCAGCGCAAGGGAATTTCATTCTTGTACTGACTAAAACCCACCCTGTTCCTTTAATCATCATCATCATCAGCCTATAAATGTTCCCACTGCTGGGACACAGGCCTCCTCTCTGTGAGAGGGAGTGGGCCGTAATCTACCACGCGGGCCCAGTGCGGATTGGTAGATGTCACATGTCTTCGAATTTTTGGTTCTAGGACATGCCGGTTTCCTCACGATGTTTTCCTTCACCGTTCCTTTAATAGTCCTTTGCATTCCAGGGCTCCGGTTAGTCTTTTGAATATTCCCACAACACTGTCAGTTATGCTGACGTTCTATGAGGCGTGTGTGGAAACTAAGTACTCTATAAGGCGTGGCTCTTATTGGACGGTAAGCTACCCATTGTTCGCCGTCCGTAAGCCCGCGCCTTCAATGGCCCAGTATCATAATGGACCTTAATAAAGCCTTCACTTTCATTTAATTAATCAGTTCAAGAAATATGTACCTCAGAATGTACAACATGATAAGATACGCAAACAAGTTTATCATAAAAACGTAAAAATTAAATTCGAATCACATCAAAATACGGGAAACAAAATAAAACATTCTCCGCTGAACTCTGGCAAAGTTTGCAGCCACTTGGCAACAGAAAGCGGCGAGAACGAGTGTGGTGTATGTCTTAGGAAGTAGACGGGAAGTTTTTGACTGAGTTGTACCACCGTTTCATTGGAAAGGTTCAATTTGACTTTAAAATCAATCGTCAGGTCCGAGTCGATGACGTGTTGAATTCCAGGCGGAACAGGGCCAAAACAGTCCACCCCGGGTGAAGGGAAAACTTATTTATCCCAAAAACAAATTTTACTTTTCTTAACTAAATACAGTGGTAATAAATATAAATGGCAATAAATAATAAATCAATTTTGACAAGACATGTTTATGAACCATCACTAGAAAACCTGCTTTCAAATTTAAAATATAAACAATGAAATCAGCTCACCCGTTTAAGAGCTATGGTGCCATAAAGCCACTGCCACTATTTCAGCGTCAGGGGTGAAAAATACACCTGGCCAAAAAACCGCTGTCTTCCCTCAATCACACCAAACCATTCCCGACCATGCCCCGCTTGGAGTAGTTCCAGCATTGACCGATTATAAAATCCATAAAACGTGTCCAAGTTTGTTTTGAGCGGTCTACCCGTTGGAACCGCTCGTACGATTTCATTCCGCAATATTGTTAACAAAACAGGAATGTTCGTGATCGAGGGTCCAAGGTGCTTGCCAAAATGTCTCGGGAAAGCCGAGGATTTGCAAGTGGCTCCGGTGCCGAAGTGTCTGATGGCAACATGTTTTTTGGTTCGGTTGGCTGATTTTTATGGTCTTCGGAAGACTGGATTTATTTGGGAGAAGTGCATTGTGCTGTAGACCGTGGAGGTCGATTAATGAGACGGGGGGTTAACAATTCTTTGCAATATTGGTTTGAAATGAGGATTTGTGATATCTTTATTGTGTATTTTTATACCAGAATTAAACATCATCTTCTGTGTAGCTTTTTATCAACTTTATTTGTTTGTTGCTTACAGTCTAACCAGCTACAGATGAATGTATACCAGTATATTACCTGGAGTAACTATATATCTGACCTTCTCTAAGAAATGGGTTACTATTGTAACCTACGCCTACTAGAAATCGGAGTTTATTATCGTATCGGAATTTTGTCAAAATGTGTGTTTCCATCTGCCTCAAACAAATGGACATACGTATATAAAAAACTTTTTCAAAAAAAAATGTAAAAAAAAATCAAAATAACCTACAAAAAAACTTTTCTTTCGAAAGTCGGTGACAAAAAGTCAATGAAATAAAAAATAAAGTCACCGATTTTCGAAACAAAACGTTTTTTTGTAGGTTATTTTGAACTTTTTTTTTGTGGGAATTCGGTTAGGTACATTTTTTTTTTTTTGAAAAAGTTTTTTATTTTATCCTTTTTAGTTTCAATATTCAACCCGAATTATTATCAAATACATAATTTTCTCACATGTACCTACACTACTAAAATATTGTAATCCGTAGCACCGGTCATTGCCCATGTATGTAGTCTTACACAATGAGATAAAAATGAAAACTACTGCACTGGATGTTTTAAGACTGCTTTGCGTCCGTCACGTCAGCGTCCAGGTCCAGTTGAAAACCAGCGTCGAGCACTTAGGTAGCTGCTCGACAAATTGCTGAACTGGACCCATTTGGCGTAGCCGTGAGACACACAATGTTATTTTATTTTTTATTTCGTTGTTGTTTCTTTAACTTATAATTTATTCTTGTTTATTTTTTTTTCTTTTATTTGTTTATGTTGTGTGTACCGGTTACCCAAATAAACGTTTTTTCTTTCTTTTCTTTCTTTCACCAGACTCAATTACTATGAAAATTTTATGGGACCAAATGGCAGATAAATTATACTGTATCGAACAAAAATAATCATCGAAATCGGACCAGAAACCTCGGAGTAATCGGTGTAGACAATGTTGAAAACTTTTTAGGTTTTTGTTGATTTTTCAAAAAGTGCTAGTCCGATTTCGATAAGATTTTAATGGGACCATTCGAGAAGTATACCCATTCCAACAAAAAATTAAAATCGGTTGGTAAACGACGGAGTTATGCCCGAACGAACATAAAAAAAATATATAAAACATCCGAAGGAGGAGGTTCTCACCTCCTCCTTTTGGAAGTCGGTTTAAAAGAGTTGTACACTGTACCAGTAACGTTCTAGAAATCCATGCCAAACCGCAAAACTTCTTTAAAGAATTATGTTATACTTTAAGAGTCTTTTTGCGTCTCTATTTCACAAAAACTTACAACACTAAATTCGGAAACTAACGCTGTCACTACCCAACTATTAATCTTTGAAAAATTCCCTCAAAAGGCACATGTAAGGTGTACATGTAACCTTGCGAAGACGTCTTAATTTCCGCCCGCACTGCTTCCTAAGGAAATTCACCCCTTTCCGAGGCAAGGTGACTTTGTACGTGCGTACCTCCGAAATATGCTTTACTATTGGGGCCACATTGAGATTGTGGCAACGTCGGAATTTCGAATATTCCTGTTGAATTTTAGTGAATATTCCGTGGGTGGGTTATTGGTGGGGAAATGTTTATTAATAATTTTGTAAGTCAAAGTCAAATCATTTATTTCAAATAGGCCATCAAAGAGGCACTTTTAAACGTCGAAATATTAAAATTAAGGAAATGGGATGGGATGGGATTGAATCTACACCCATTCGCAGAAGAATGGGCAAGAAACTCCATACTTACTCTTTTTAAACATGTTTTACAATATTTTTATAACATCATTTGAAATAAATAATGTGAAAGCAATGTACCTTGAAAATATAGGCTAAATATTATAAAAAAATTAAATAATAAATAATAAGAAATAAAAAAAAAACGCAAATAGGTACATGGTGTTCACATTTTAACAAAATATTGCAATTACAGCTATTTTACAAATATAAAAAGTGTGTGAGCATTCAAATTTCAACCAGTTTGATTCTGCTTAAGCCCTACATTGTACTATGGAGCAGGACCAGCATGTTTCCAAACATTTTTATCTTGGATATAATCTTCTAATTTATAATATGCTTGTTTACTAAGTGTATTTTTTATATAACTTTTAAACTTTCTTTCATTTAGAGTTAAAATTTCGCTAGGTATTTTATTATAACATTTAACACAGTACCCCACAAAAGTTTTTTTGACTTTGGACAATCTAAAATAAGGTTGATCAATTTTATTTTTATTTCTAGTATTAAAATTATGTCTATCGCTTATTTTATTAAAAAGATGAAGATTTTTCCTAACATACATTATATTTTCATATATAAATTGACAAGGCACTGTCATTATATTAATCTTTTTGAATAGTTCCCTAAGAGATTCGCGACGACCTAGATTGTAAATTGCTCTGACGGCTCTCTTTTGCAAAATAAAAATGGATTCAATGTCAGCTGCCCGGCCCCACAGTAGAATGCCATAAGACATAATGCTGTGAAAGTAGCTGAAGTAAACCAAACGCGCAGTTTCGACGTCTGTTAACTGTCTTATCTTTCTAACAGCATAGGCGACTGAGCTGAGTCGCCCCGCTAGAGATGCTATATGGGGGCCCCATTGTAATTTATCGTCTAACGTGATTCCTAAGAAAACTGTCTGTTTAATAAAATCCAATTTTTCTCCGTTCAATAAAATGTCGCAATTGCTACTTCTAACATTTGGCAAAGTGAATCTAATACATTTTGTTTTCTTTTCATTAAGAACTAAATTGTTTAGAGTAAACCAATTTTGAACCTTAGAAATACAGTCATTAACAGTGTCTAGATTTTGTGCACGTCTATCTATTTTAAAAATTAACGATGTATCATCCGCAAATAACACCATCTGTGGTTGATTTTTTAGTAAATGGGGTAAATCATTAATATAGACTAAGAAAAGGAATGGACCCAAAATAGAACCTTGAGGCACGCCCATAGTCATTTCAGCCCCTAATGAGTTTACACCGTTTATCTGAACTTTAACCTGTCTATCTCTTAGGTATGATTTGAGTAAATCAAGAGCTGTATTTTTAATTCCATAATGTTCCAGTTTCAGCAAAAGCGTTTCATGGTTTACGCAATCGAATGCCATTGAGAGGTCGCAAAAGATTCCTATGGCATCTTGCGCTTCCTCCCAGAAGTTAAAAATGTTCTTCAATAGGGTAACACCGGCGTCAGTTGTACAGCGACCTTTGGTGAAACCGAACTGTTGATCATGAAAGATGGAGTTTCTATTGAAGTGACATAGCATTTGTTCAAGCATTAACTTTTCAAACACCTTACTGAAAACTGGCAAAATTGACACAGGCCTATAATTGTTAGGATCTTTACAATCACCCAATTTGAAAAGTGGAGCTACCTTACTATGCTTCATGAGATCCGGAAACACTCCTTGGTCTACACTGGTATTAAATATAAAAGCTAAATAAGGCGCAACGGTTTCTATTAAAGATTTACAGTAGTTTGCGAGGAAATCGAATCTAGGTTGGTATTTTTGTCTGTATATTTATTTGGGACTTTAACTACAACCAGCACATCTATAATAATATGCTCTTATTTTCAATGTGATTATAATTTAATAATTCTTCTTCTTCTTCATGCCCTTATCCCATTCTACTTGGGGTCGGCGCAACACGTTTTCTTCTTCCATTCTCCCCTATCAGACGTCACAGTATCATTTACTCCTTTTTCTTTCAATTTAATAATTATAAACATGAAAATTGTGAACTTACACTGAAAAATAATTATCTGTATTACCGTCTTGACCCCATCTTTGTCGAGCACCAATCAACGACCAAAGAACAGAATTTGAATCATACGAGTAAGCAGCCTTCAAAAACAAAAAAAAACGCACTTATATTGAGATGGAACATTAATTTTTGGCGTCAGTTGGTAATACAACACGACACCTTTGTAATTTTTGACAGTCGTTAAGCCTCCTGCAGACACACGCGATTAATCGCGCGGGGCGACATGTCGCGGTCCATTCGCAGTATTTTTAGAGTGGAAATTAGCTTGGCTCGTTGTCGCAGCGCAATTAATCGCGTGTGTCTGGAGGAGGCTTTACAGTCACTCAAAAGTTTGACCACCCAGTCAAAGTAGTAACCAAGGGAGATTGTATTACTCAGTTACTGAATTTCGAAGGTCAGATAGGCAGTATGAACTCTTAAAGCGTGAGTCTTTAGGCTGTGGGAAAAGCTCTATCTCTTTCCCACAGCCTAAACTGGATCGCGTTAAGAGCTCGTGGTAAGGCCTCTGGTTAGACTGGAAGCCGACCATAACATATAGTTGAGAAAGAGAGACAGATTGTCGATGGAGCAGACATTTGTTAGAGTGGAGACGGAGCGGGCAAACGTAGTGTGGAACGCCCTATGCCACGATGGGTCGATGATTTGGAGAAGGTGGCTGGCAGTGGATGCAGACTATTCGGGACCGGGATGTTTTCTTTTTATCGTGGTAAAATTATCCAATGAGTCCTCCCACACATTTACTGTCAGACTTGACTAAAATCCACGGTGTCCTTCAGTAGCCCTTTGTGTACCGGGGTCGCGGTATACCTACGTGTGTCCCGCGACCCCGGCAGGCCTTGGCCCTCTTAAGGGGGGGTCCCGTCATTATGCTGACGCTCTTTGAGGCGCGCGTGAAAAACAACGCGCCGTCGACCCGGGCATGGTCCGTGGTGGGACAGCGAGTCGCTCATTACTTACGTGGCCGGAGATCGCCTTGCGACGTCCGTCGCCGTGGGCGTCTACCACTGCGGCGTGGGTGAGGGGTGGACGCTGTCCTCTCCCTCGCGCGTCCCGCCTCCTCCTTCGCGAGCATGACTGCTTCGCAGAAGGAGGCGACCGCTTCCCACTCCGTCTCGCCCCGCAGCATGGCCGCAACCAATGCCGGGAGGACCGGGATGATAGGCGCTCTTTGGTGGCAGGCTTTAAGTCCAGCAGTGGAAAAGTGGAAAGAATGAGGCAAACGATGAAGTAATATACAACACGCTTTAGAATAATGAACTTTATTGTTGCACTTTAAAGTCCACCCAAGACAATTAAGTTTATAATCGGTACTTAACCTAAAATTAAACTCGTTCTCACGTTCCCCATTAACAAGAAGTTAGCTCCACTGTTTAATGTCAAGCAATCAAATCTTAATTTCTCCTAAACGTGTGACCCTTACCTCTCGCAGATTAATCTACAATTCATTGAACTTGCTCAATTTTAATGTTTATTACATACACAGAAGGTCCACTCTTTACAAACACTTAAACTAAGTCGGCATGTCCTGGGGTGCTAAGACAGGAAACCTCCACGTGCGACCGTGGACTGTAGTTTCCTCTCGGACACGTCCGGGGGGAAGACCAGTTTTTCGGGCCGGTGCACCCTGGGATGCGGGCAAAACCTCTTCCTAAGGCACTGTGCCTAAGGGGTCTCTTTGCCCGTATGCGAATAGCCTGTCGGGTGGACGCTCCAACGCGTGTCCCTCTGAATAGCAGAGGGCACAGCGGCGGAGCGGGCTTGCGGACGGTGAGTAATGGGTATGCTGGCCGTCCGACCAAGGACCAAGCCCGGGTCGGTGGCGCGTCGTATTTCATGCGTCACTGACGGGGCCAAATGCCTGCTGGGGTCGCGGATTTTTCTTAATCCAGGATACCGTGGCCCCGGAACGTAAAGGGCATCCGAAGGAACACTGGTGGATTTTAGTCAGTAAGAGTCTGACAGTCCCTTCCGCCCCACCCCGCCCCACCCAGGGCGGGAGGACTCATTTGATGATTTTGCCACCCCAAAAAAAAAGTCGGCATGTCCTAATATGAATATTCAAAGTCATGTCTTATTTACCAGTCCGCACTAGGCTTGGCCCGTAGACGAACTAAAGTCACCGATATAGCCCACCGGATTAGCAGGCTGAAGTGGCAATGGGCAGGCCATATTGCTCGCAGAGCAGATGACCGATGGGGTCGAAAAGTGCTAGAGTGGAAACCGCGGACTAGCAAGCGCAGCGTAGGACGTCCACCAACGAGATGGACAGACGACCTTATAAAGGTCGCCGGAAGACGCTGGATGCAGGTCGCTTCCAACCGGTATATGTGGAGATCTAAAGGGGAAAAAAACATAGGCCATGTTCAGCAGTGGACGTCCTATGGCTGAGATAATGATGATGATGATGACTAGGCTTGGTGGATTACAGTTATAACCCTCTCATGGACACGAGGTCTGTATCCCAGCTATGAAATATTATAGATGGGTCTTAATTTGCTTATGTAGACACTTGCACTTCTACGGGTATAAAAAAACCTCTACTTTGACATACTCATATGAATAAATTGATTTCCAATCAGTTCGATTTTCTGAGAGATTCTTTAACGCCTGAAATTAATACAAGTATTCAATTACAATCGTATCGTACTGTGACGTCTAATAGGGGAGAATGGAAGAAGAAAACGTGTTGCGCCGACCCCAAGTAGAATGGGATAAGGGCAGGAAGAAGAAGAAGATTCAATTACTAAATTCTGTTCCTTTGTTCTGCTTTTGAGAGCAGTGGTGGCCCAGTGGTATCGGTCCCGACTTACGAGTTGTAGGTCGTGGGTTGGAACCCCGACTTTCATCAGGAAAGCAAATGCCCCTAGTGGCATGTGTCCGGAGCGAATTCTAAAAGCATTTACCAGTACATTTCGATTCACCTTAAAACTACACAAGCAAACCTTACAGCGCGCAATACTGACACAACCATACTTCAAAATTATACAAAAATCGTTCAGACATTTTTGGCTTTCTTGCCCTCATTTGTAGGCCTTACATTCAAGAAAAGCATCACATCATTTGTCAGGTTAACACACAAGTTCCTCTAGATGCAGCAAGAAGCCAACCAAAAATTAAAAAAAAAGTAAGTGGCACCCCGTGACTGCCGCGGTTAAGCTATTGCATAGCATTTTTTTGTTTTTGTTTTTATCAACTTATGCAATTATAATTATTTATTTATTATATTTATTACTGTACTAATTAGGCTATGGTCAGCCACGTCAATCAAGTGAAACGTGAAGAAACGTTCTCCTCCTCCTGCCTCTCCCTCTCCCTTAAAAAAAATGTGCTTAACTTTCTCCTACTTACTTGCATAGTGTCTCTTACACACAATAAAGTTCTATTTGGGTCAAATCAGCGACAATGCCTGAGGGCGTTGCGTCGATTCCCGTCCTCAACAGAGTTCAACACAGTCTGTTAGGGCGAGTTCGCACTTTGACACTTTTGTCAGCAAAAAGCAAGTCGCAAGTGAAGTTTTGCAAAACTTTGAGACTTCCGTTGAAAGGGGAGCTGATAATAATTCTTGCATCTTTGTACTATGTGTTCATTTTTCTGTCCAAATAGTTCTAGTTATAATAAAGATAGAAATAGACACATATGTACCTTTTTTTTAGCGTGTTAAAATCATCAAATGAGTCCCCCACCCAGAGCAAGGCAGGAGGGACTGTCAGACTTATATTGACTAAAATCCACGGTGTCTTTTAATAGCCCTTTATGTTTCGGGGTCACGGTACTGGTTAGTCCCGCGACCCCGGCAGGCTTTGGCCCTCTAGGGGGGAGACACAGATGTTCCCACGATTTTTTATAAAGTATTTTAGAGTTTCGAAACTTTGGAAAAAATAATAAACCAAAAAATTGAAATAAACTCTTTCAAGTCCACGTGCCTTAGATGGAGCGGAAGGAGCTGTCAGATCTAACTGACAAAGAATGACCCTGTTCCTACGATTGCCCTTTGCGTATCAGGACCACGGTGTCTTGCTTAGTCAGTCTGGCGACCCCTGACTCCCGCATCCTCGGAGTTCTCGACCCCGGACTTTCTCAGACGCAACACTTCCATTTTCAACAGGATTACCAAATAAATTCCCAGTCAAGTCTACCATCACATCGTAAGCCTTTGCTCCCAATTCTCATATGCCCCTCACAGCTAAGTAGTAATAAGCTATATAACGTACAGCTCCCACTTTTAATGGGAAAAGTTAAACAATTTTGCACTCGTGAAGTATATTAATGGTTTTGACGTTTTAATTTCCACAGCTAGCGAAATATGCTGTACATTCTGTGCTTTCTCGAGTTTTTGGAAGGAGCTCTTTCTTTCTTTTTCAGTTTTTGTAAGTGTAAAAGAGATGGTGGTGGTCAATGAGTAATGAGATTGCAGTTGGTTTTACAGTATTTTTTTTTGGGGTACAATAGTGTGGTTGTATCTCATTGTTTTTTTATTTTTTCAACAAAAAATGAGTATTACACAATCTTCTGCTAAACTGTGGACACCAACGACCATTTATATCTAGACGCCTCATGCACGATCTGACTAACGAAAATTTTCTGCCAAGTACGGGGTACTGCGTTCTGATTGGCTAACTCAAGGTCAGTGCGACGAGGGGACTCACAGGAGTGGTCGAAACTAATACTTTTTTACCTAATGTGTTGACAGACATCGGTCGCCTGTGATTAGGAATCTAGATATAAATGGTCGTTGGTGGACACATAATGAAATAAAACAGATAATCTGTGTCTGTCAGTCTGTTCGCGATAAACTCAAAAACTATTGAAGGGATTTTAATGTGACTAATACTAAGACAAAGTGTAATTCATGAGACAGGTTTTAAGTACCTATACGAGTATGATCTATTAAGGTTTTATTTAATTTTTTTGAGATTTATGACGAGGATAATAGTTGAAAATATCAAAAAAGTGAAGTCGTCTGGGTACTTACATCAAAAAACGCTGTAATAAAAAAAAACATGGAATCATAATACTCGCTTCTACTCGTGCCAAACCGAGGTGAATTGCTAGTTTAATATAATTTCTCCATCAACTAAAATACAACATAATTACGCTCCACGAAAATTACCGCACGAAGTCACACACACTCACCCACACACCCCCCCCACACACACACACTCACACATACACATTACACCCACAGCCACTAGTTAGGAAATATGAACGAACCGGGTTTAATAACACGATTCGCCTCAATTCCGTACGATACCGCGCGATCAAATTCCGTGCGGTATTTGTATCCGCGGCGGTATCGGTAATGAGGTATCGTTATGATATCGGGGTAGTTATCGTGTTATTGATGGTACTTGATTTTGGTATCAATTTGCATTGTTGTAATATTATAATTGTAATGTATGATGGTTAATTTGAAGTTTATTGGGTTTACTGACTTTTGTGGTTAGGTAGTGTGACTTGAAATCTTGAAGAGATTAAGAAGCTCTTATATAGTCTATTTTATTGGGGTGTAAAATCACCAAGTGAGTTCTCCCACTCTCGGTGGAGTGGAACTATGAGTCTATTACTGACTTTCGGCAACCCCTACAGGCATTTCATCATAGCGGCCCTACGAGATCCCGTCAATTTGTTGGCAACTGACGACACGAGCTAGAACACTAGAAGACTTGAACAGCCTTATTACAAAAACTTAAACATCTGTCGAACACTTGTCTAAAAAAGTGTGACTGCAAAACGGACCTTATTTCAACGTCATAATCTGACATTTTTTAGACAAGTGTTCAACAGACGTTTAAAAGTTTTTGTGGTACGACGGGAAAGAGTTAAAGCCCTTACTAAATTAATAAAAAGAGAGGATTTGTCGCCAACGATTCTATTAATTATTTTCAGCAACGAAATTAAGGGTTGTTTTTTAATCTTGCAGAAAATACTATAAACCTTTCACTTGAAAAGCTTACAGCAAAAGAATTAAAATTTCTTTATCCCTCTCCTAAAATCACCACAAACACTACACAGAAACCTCAAGAAAGCCATCAAACATAGTTTACTTTTAAAACACTAGAGGGACACCCGGTCGTAAACTAAAGATTGGTTACATTCAATTTGTAACCGACGCCGGCTGTCCCCAAGGTGCAGATTCCATGTTTTACGTTTGACAGCCGCAGTATATATCGATAAGTTACTGCAAGAGATCGGAAATGTAACGAAAATGTATATTAATGTTGTACTTAGAAGGGGAACCATTTATTAGAGTGTCAGCTGGGGATCAATTGTTGGGCAGGACTGTTTGTATAATCTTCGTTTATCTTTCTGGATTAGGCTGAGATTTCTTGAACAAGACAAAAGGGTATGAAGTAATTTAACAATAATTCTCTGGGGGAGAGTTATTGTTACATTTAACGGGGTACACTACGATAATACGAAAACTTTATTCCGAAATTCACAAATACGAATTTCAAAATACCGATTTTCATAATTCTGAATGGTTCAAAATTCCTAATAAACCAACTCCGATTGTTCATTATTCCTATTTTCATAATTCCGAAATACCAATATTCATAACGTTTAAAATTAAATTTCTCAAAATATCGAGTTTCAATAGACCGAATAACAAAAATTCCGACTTAATGATTTTTCGAAACATCAAAACCACGAACTCCGATTATTTTTTTTTTTTTATAATTGAAATTCCGAAAATTTAATTAGGCTCGCTCATGCATCCTTAGTCTTATTGCTGATTACCACGTCCTATCAAAGTAGGTCGACGGAATGGGTGTCTCATTTAACGTGATCAAAAGAATTTTCCATCTATCTAATTTTACATCAGTTCCCGAAAATTGTCAAGGAAACTGAAGACACTCGGTACGTTTGCCCATAAAGTTATAACAACCCATAGATTTATTGCCGAACATAATGCGTTTATTGACCATCGACCCGTTGAGACCGCTCATAAAATATATGATCGCCTAGATATTGTCTAGACTAGATTCATTGCCTGAGTCTGTAACTATCCATCTGTAATTAAAGGGAGATGAATCGGTTTACTTTCTATATTTTGACGTAATTAGTTGGGAAACAGTATTTTGTGCGTTATAATCGGTGTGAGCAGTGGTGGCCCAGTGGTATCGGCCTCGACTTACGAGTTGTAGGTCGTGGGTTCGAACCCCGTCAGGCGCATTACTTTGTGTAATTTATTTCAACACCACTGCTCTCAAAACGGTGAAGGAAAACGTCGTGAGGAAACCGGCATGTCCTAGAACCAAAAATTCGAAGACATGTGACATCTACCAATTCGCACTGGGCCCGCGTGGATAGATTATGGCCCACTCCCTCTCACAGAGAGGAGGCCTGTGTCCCAGCAGTGGGAACATTTATAGGCTGATGATGATGATGATGATGAGTTGGGAAACTACAGTATTTTGTGCGTTATAATTGGTAACCACCGATGGTTTTGTGTTGTAAAAGAATTGCGTATTTAATTGTTTCTGTCACACCAAACCGGTATGACAGAAACAATTTAAGAAATTCGTTGCTCTTTTGTACTTCTTACAATAAATTCCCGTGAGATAGTTCCTGATCACCTTGCAGGCGAAACTATAGGGTAAAACTAGTTAAAATAAAAGGAAATAAAACATTTTATATCCGACGAAGTGTCTTACAATGATTAATCGTCTCAGTTTGATAGTAGAGGTCAGTGGGCATTGGAAGGGAACTAAAATAAATCATTTCATCCAACCATGAGGGTCTTTCAAGGATTTTCCTTGTCCGGACATTTTATTCTTTTTAGGATTTAATTGACTGAATATTTTTTTTAAATTAACTTATTCTTTTTAAAAGTTACTTGTTATGGTTTCTTCGGTTTATAATTTTTTGTACTATGCAGACGTTTTTTTTGTCTTATTTTTTTTTATTGTAGAATCGGTTTCGTTTTGACCTCAAACCAGGCTCGATTCCAGTTTCTCAATACTTTGTTGGAAAGGCAAATACTCCGACAATAAGGGCGCTATGTCTATTGTCTAATGTCCCTCAGCTCTCATAGCAAAATATCGGATTTTGATTTAAGATCATTATTTGCTGCAGTACTTTTTGTCCAATCGACAAAGTTGAGTCATGACACATTTTGACAATAAATCGTTTAAATCCGTCAAAATAACAAAGGTCAAGGTGGTTACTATGGATAATTAGGTATGTTTACGCGCAGGTATAAGAGCAATCAAGCAAGCATTTTCAAGCTACAGTAATAGAAAGTCATTTTTAAGCTATTGCATAGCTTTTATCGCGGGCTCTGAGCGCGGCGCGGCGCGACGTCCGAATCAAGAAATAAAAAGCCTAAGGAAAAATGCTAAGAAAATTACTTGACACCACGCATCGTCTAACGTCGTTTCAGTTCGGGAGACTTCGGCAATTATAAAGGTACGGACAGACGTGCTCATAAAGGTATGGACAGACGTGCTCATAAAGGTATGGACAGACGTGCTCATTACTAGCAGGAAAGCATGCTTTCATTGAGCAAGGGGCAATTTTATTGAGCGAGAGGGAGAGGGAGAGGGAAGAGAACTTTTCTTGACGTTTCACTTGATTGACGTGGCTGGCCATAGCCTAATTAGTACAGCAATAAATAAATAATTATATTTGCATAAGTTGATAAAAAAATGCTATGCAATTATAGCTTTACCGCGGCAGTCCTCGAGTGCCTTACTTTTTTTTGTGTTTAATGGGTTTGATCTTGACCTTAGTCTAGGTTAGGAGTGATTAAGACAAGGTCGACGTAGTAGTGCGAATCACTTTAAAACCTATTGCTACTTACCTACCTGTTATCCAGTCCTTGGGTTACGATAAATAAGTATTAAACTTTGACCTACAATTTACCCCTGAGAGTTTAGTTTCAACCTGTAGGTACAACATACAAACATTTGAAACTACAGAGAGCAATAATTTTTCGAAACTTTCGAATGGAGTTGTACAACATTGAAAAATATCAGCGAACAGTAATACAAATGTCATTGCATTTGTTCTATAGAATTTCTCTGTAGACATATTGCTGTAATTTATTTTTGTTTCGAAACGAACAATTTGGTCGAGTTTGTTCAGCGAGCTAAGACAAGTGACCATCGCATTCCATATAATTATCTACAACGAGGCTCAATAGAACCGAACTGAGACCCTAGTATGACTTTTCACGTTTTGTCAAAAAATATTTCGTCGTTTGTACACTAGAGGCGATTCTTAATCAATATATCAATCAATGAATATAAAAATCAATGCCACTTTTCATTGTAATTTTATAACACAAGAACGGACTCACTTATCCAAATCAAATGTTTAAGCCTTGTTCGGACTACGAGTATTTAGTAGATGGTTTATGTGAAGTTTGCACAAAATTGATCGAGCAGTTCTTTCTTTTATCACATTTTTAGTAACAAATGAATTCAACCGTGCGAAGCCGGGACGGGCCGCTAGTGTTCTATACAATATACGCCGTAAATAGGTCAAGTACGCTGTAAGATGATGATGCTGAACCAGTAGTTTTAAATTAGCCTTTAAATAATGATCTCATTCAGATCCAACCGAGCCGACATTCGTACCCCACAGGGGCCACCTTTAGCGTATGGTCGGTCACTTAGTTTGTAGTAATTTAGTTGTAAGCCCCTGGCTGGAGGTCTTAGAGTCTTTAAAGGCATCAACAGAAAAGTCCAGTTAAGCAGCTCACAAACTCCTCTAGGTTAACCTACGAGATGACACACCAAAGAACGCTGTAACCAAAACACGGATATCATGTGCTAAGGAGGTATTCCAGGAAGGGCACCCTCTGAAATAGGCCTCCGAATAATCTGCGCAGGCTAAGACAATTGACAATCGCATTCCATAATGTCTACAACAGGGGACTTTTACCTCTTGGTTCTCAAAATCATCAATCATCATTTTATTCCCCATTTTGTCCCCAGACAAAGCCAGTGGGGACAGACCATGGGAATAGACTGTGTGTAAGTGTACGATGGTGGCTACGCGCCTTTACCGCAACGCCAAGCGCCCAATGCGTACTACGGAGTACTTAAACTTGTCAATTAAAGATATTATAATTTATTTGGTTCAAAAGTTTTTCGATTCCAATGAATGACCAAACACTGTCCTCAATCAACATCATAATAGGCGCTGTCACATATCTACAAATATAAAAGTACACACGGCAAAACGTAACATTAATACTGCTCATGTGGTATTTCCAACTGAGAAAAAAATCAGAAGGTTCATTCTAAGCAAGATCTTTGAAACACTTTGAACAACTGAAGATGTCTACTACGTACTTTTTTTTTTTCGGGTGGCAAAATCATCAAATGAGTCCTCCCGCCCTGGGTGGGGCGGGAGGGACTGTCAGACTCTTACTGACTAAAATCCACCCGTGTTCCGTCGGATGCCCTTTACAGTCCGGGGCCACGGTATCCTGGATTAAGAAAAATCCGCGACCCCGGCAGGCATTTGGCCCCATAAGGGGCCCCGTCGGTGACGCGTGAAACACGACGCGCCACCGACCCGGGCTTGGTCCTTGGTCGGACGGCGAGCATACCCATTACTCACCGTCCGCAAGCCCGCTCCGCGGCTGTGCCCTCTGCTGTTCAGAGGGACACGCGTTGGAGCGTCCACCCGACAGGCTATTTGCACACGGGCAAAGAAACCCCTTAGGCACACAGTGCCTAAGGAGAGTTTTTGCCCGCATCCCAGGGTGCACCGGCCCGAAAAACTGGTCTTCCCCCCGGACATATCCGAGAGGAAACTCCAGTCCACGGGCGCACGTGGAGGTTTCCTGTCTTAGCACCCCGTCTACTACGTACTAAGCAATTTTTAAGCTTGCAAGTAAAGACGGCACGGTTGGCGCAGCATGACGTTTTTTTTTTCAAAGTTCTCTTTTACCAGCCATCTTTCTAATCGGTATAGTGGGCTCACCAGGGCCACTACAACTTTTCTATAGATGTTCAGTGCCAAAAAAAAAGTGATGCGCAGGAATTCCAGTTCCTTCTGAGTGAGATAGCTCTATATTTAGTCTCTTTTTGGTAACCCCATTGTAAGTGAAAATAGAAAAAAAGACTGTGGCATCAGGCGTGAAGCGACACCGTCTATCTTATAAGATATCTTGAATGATTCTTCTGCATGTATCTTTTCTTTGGTCTCACGATACGGCTGTGAGAAATTGATGCCATATATCAGTACGGTCCTTTGGAAAATATAAATAGTGGGATCATGTTCCCTACTTCCTTATGAGCGTGGAACTGAATGGGCCAACCTGAATGGCAACGTGAAATGTTATATTTTGTATTTTATGAAAAAGAAAACTTGCAGAAATATTTTTAAAAGCTAGACCTTAAATATATTGCGGGACTGTCTTTAAAGATGAATTAAGGGGGTGGGTTTAAGGGGGTAATTTGCCTTAAATCGCCACGCTTGGCAGGCGGGTTGGCGATCGCAGTGAGGATGTGCAGTACACGGAGGACGCTGCTGCCCGACCTCTGGTTTGTCCCTTAGTCGCCTCTTACGACACCCACGGGATGATTTGGGGGAACGCAATTCTAAGCCGGCGCCCCACGGCAAAAAAAATCTGAATTACGTAACAAATAAAAATACGGGTCGAATATTTTTTTATTTGAATTTTTCAGCCAAATAGCCAATTGAAATAGACATAGCCTTTTGTTTGTGGAATAATAAAACAAACTGCACAACTCGACTTTTAGGAAGTATGAGGAACAGGAACTTTGACTTTGACTTTTTAACAGACCAAAAAAAAAATAGGTTCTCAGTTCGACCTGTATGTATGTATGTATGTTTGTCCGCGATTATCTCGCGTTTGGCTGAACCGATTTTGATGCGATTTTCAGGAAAGTGTTCATTACATTCTGGAGAAGGTTTTAGTATATAACACTAATGGATATCCCGTGACGTTGCCCGCGTGGATCCGTTTTGCTTACTTGAATTGTAGATTTTCAGTGACCATTGCATGTTTGTCCGTTTTTGTTGCTTACTAGGATTATAGATTTTCAAAGACGCCGATTATTATGAAGGTTTTTGATGAATATCTAACCTAAAAAGGGTAAAATAAAAACTTTTTGAAAAAAAGGGAACCGACTTCAAAACCAAACACAAAAAAGTGTAAAATAACTTTTCTTTCGGAAGTCGGTGGCCTGCATAGTCAGTGAAATAAAAAACAAAGCCACCGACTTCCGAAAGAAAAGTTATTTTACACTTTTTTGTGTTTAGTTTTGAAGTCGGTTCCCTTTTTTTCAAAAAGTTTTTTATAGTAATTAAGAGTCTGACAGTTAAATTTTACTCTTAAAATAATAACTGAAAACTGCATTGCCACGCACGGGCACGTTCCCGGATGACAGCGATGCGGAGGAGTACTTTGACACCTAAGTGTCCTATTGTCACCAGGTGTTATAATTATATTTTATTTTAGTTTTAATTTAGTTTCCTGAGTAAATAAATGAATGTAGGTATAATGTCTAATTTAGTTTCAAAAATCTTTTATTCATTTTCGATACTTCACTATTTTTTTATTAAATTTTCAGCAGTTATTTTGAATATCAGCTATCAAACATGGATCTCGTTATTTCTAAAGAGAATTAAACTAAGTTTAACATTTTCAAATAACATGAACCTCGTTAGTGCTTTGAATTGAACCAAAAACATCTGACCTAACTGTTCTAACGATACTAGTCTGGTTCCAGTAGAATTTTTTTAGATGAAGGTCCTCTCAATGTTATCTGGAGTATTTTCTACGTGAGCTCACTTCGTCTTGGGATTTCTCTATACTTCTGAGCTAGACCAAATTGCAAAGAGTAAACAAGAACAAAAAAAATGTATGCTGTCATTACAACAACATTTTTTTTTAAACGTAGCCCCGCAGTAGGAATTTCTCCCGTATCGTGGGTGCGTTTACAAACATATAAACTCACATACACAAACACCCAGACTCGGAACAATTACTTGTAGGTATCATACAAATATTTTGGTCCGTGCGGGAATCGAACCCGTGACACGCTGCACGGCAGTCCAATCGCTCAACCACCGCGCTAACCGTGCCGTCAATTATAAAAATAATAAATAAAAAAGAGTTTATTGGTCACAATCAGGATATTATTACAATTTTGTATTTGAAGCCTCCTTTTAGGCAGACAATGCCTGTCTTAGGAGGCTCCGCTCTTCCATAACAATACAGATTTCTTTCTTAAGGCTACTTTTAAACATAAAAATTTAAACTAAAGATAATGAAAAACATTTTTTTTTCATGTACACGTTGCTGGTAGCTTGGCGTGTGTAGTGTGATGTGAAGTGTGTGTTGTGTCGTGAGAGTGGTGTGTGTAAATTTGAATTAGTGTGTACTATGTGTTATGAATTTTGTGCACTTTTTTCAACTTTAACAGTAGTCTATCAATGAAAATGCGTGCTTTTGATATTTTCTCAAATATATGAGGGTCGTTTCCAGTAAAATATCCGAATATAAATGGAGTTTCTAATAATTTGTTCGCGATTGTTCGCCTGTGGGTTTTATTGCTCAAATTATTTTGATAAAGTGTTGTTTTTTAGTTGTTTCATGAAAAGGGCTCGCAGAGATTATCTTAAATTGGAATATTCATTATTGTAAAATTAGTAGGTTTTAGTGGAAAGTAACAAATTGTATTAGGTTTTTTAGGTAATTTACTAAATAACTAATTTAGTTTTCATGTTTTTTTTTTATCGTGGTAAAATCATCAAATGAGTCCTCCCACCCCGGGCAGGGCGGGAGGGACTGTCAGACTTGTACTGACTAAAATCGACGGTGTCCTTCAATAGCCTTTTATGTTCCGGGGTCACGGTAATGAAATAAGTCCCGCGACCCCGGCAGGCTTTGGCCCTCTAGAGAGGGGGCCCCGTCATTATGCTGACGCTCTTTGAGGCGCGCGTGGAACACAACGCGCCGTCGACCCGGGCATGGTCCATGGTCGGGCTGCGAGTTGCCCTTTACTCGCCGCCCGCATGCCCGCGCCTACGGTGGCTGGAGATCGTCTTGCGACGTCCGTCGCCGTGGGCGTCCACCACCGCGGGTGGGGCGGAGGGAGGACATTGTCCTCTCCCTCACGCGGCCCGCCTCCTCCTTCGCGAGCATGACTGCTTCGCAGAAGGAGGCGACCGCTTCCCACTCCGTCTCGCCCCGCAGCATGGCCGCAACCAATGCCGGGCGCGAGAGGTCTCCGCCTTAGTTTTCATGTTGGAATCATTTTAATGTTTACTTGAAAAGCGGAGCCGAGTAATGGGAAGGTCACAGTCCGATAAAACATCTTTTTATACTGCAGTAGGGTTAATTAATGCTGCATGTTCGTCTAGAAATCGATAATAAGAAAAGTTAGAAAAATTAGAGAGAACAAAATGTTATTGTCTCTTCAGGATTAAAGAAAAAACGTCATTTAAAAAACACACAAACGGCTCCATCTGTCTCTTAAGCATTATTCATCTACAATACATACACAAGAAAATCTCATTGCCGGGTAACAAAAGAAACATACGAATGAGTCAGAAATCCCATTAGCTCGCGTTTTCCATTAAAACAGGGAACAAAAAACGGTTGTAAACTAAACAGAGCAACTAAATTATTGCGCGAGTTTGTTCAACACTCGACGAGTGTTCACACTAACTACTACTAGGATTTATTTGTAGGGGGACCACCTCGCTTAGTATTTTAGGGGAACTCTGATGAATATCCCCAATGTCCCACCCTGCCCGTATTTGGGGTCAGCGCAGTGTATTTTCTTCTCTAATACTTCTCTTTAACTCCTTATCTCAGCAGTCTTTCTAGCTAAATCATCATTCACACTGTGGATCCATCATTTCTTTGGTATTAATCTTATAAAGACGTCCACATTAATATTTAAAGTTTTTGACACGATTGTCCATAAATTAATACTCAGTAGAAGTTTGCTGCTTGCTAAAGACCAGACAGCTCAGACAAAATGAAATTCTTTAAAGCTATTGTCAAACAGACAGGCGAAGCGAATGCGATCCGAAGCGTTTTTGTTTGTAATGTATGGAATTGTTTGCAGCCAGTCACATAGACCCTCGGACCGCTTTCGCTTTTCTATATGACAGGATTCGGATCGCATTCGCCTCGCCTGTTTGACAAAGGCATTAAGCTATTGTCAAACAAACAGGCGAAGCGAATGTGATCCGACGCGTTTTTGTTTGTAATGTAATGAATTGTTTGAAGCCAGTCACATAGACTATCGGACCGCTTTCGCTTTTTTATATGACAGGACTCGGATCGCATTCGCTTCGCCTGTCTGTTTGACAATAGCTTAAATGATATAAATACTGGTATGACATAACTACCTCTCAGTAAGTTATGTTCATCGAGTTACAAGTTGCTGTTGAAATAGCATAAAAAAATCATCATGAAAGATTTGAGATCTGAAATTGTAAAAAGTCCTTTCACGAAGCACCTTTTTTGATTTAAGAAACAAAAAAAATTTATCAATAGGTGCGTCCACACAGAGCGCGCAGCCTTGCGAAGCATTTGCTGCGCGAGGAAACTGACAAGCGAGGCTGCTCACTCTGTGTGGACGCGTCCATTGTTTTTCGACCGAGCCACGAAACAATATAAGCGAGCCAAACAAAAGCCGACACTGGATGGCTCGGGCACTCGGTCGCCCGCCCGCGGCCTCGCTGTCACTTGCCTCGCCCGAGACACGTCCTCACCAACCGAGCTGCTTCACGCGGAAAATGCCTCGCGAGGCTGCACGCTCTGTGGGGATGCACCTAATAAACAAAAATGAGATCTAGCTCATTTTTGTTTATTAGGTGCATCCCATAAAAGCAAACCATAAATCTCCAAAGCAATCACCTGTCATGTCACCCATAACACCTTCAACAACCTAATTTACACACAATCCTTACTTGGTAACGGATGACACTAAAAGCCATCTAAATCAAAATACCCCTCTACTCACAAATTCTTTTATCCCATAAAAGACAAAAGTGGCAACGAGACCCGATATATATTATCTCAAAGGCGGAAATTTTCAATATCATATCCTGTTTCCATACTCCGAGTAAGGGGGAAAACTGACAAATCATCAAAATAGGGACATTCGGAATGTCCCTCAAATTGAAGTCGCCTTGTCACATTATTCATCCCATATATTGTTGGTCAGCTTTTTTGCTTTAGTAGAAACCGTTTTCGGGACATTTTAATAACTGTTAAAACAGTTTTAATAACGTTGATTTGTGTTGGGGCTTAAACTTTCATATTTATTAAACAAGTTTGTTTAATAAATTGTTTCGTAGAAATACGTATTTTGTTTATAAAGGGATGGTTTAGTTTCCGGGTTAGGATTAAGTGGATTGATGAGTTCAAAACATCATGCATTTATTATGAGATATATACTCAAACATACACGTGATAACCACGTCCTTGGATCTATCATGACCTTCCCGTCCCACCCATCAGGCAAGTTACTTTGAGAGTAAGCTTTCCTGAGCTTAGCGCCTTACTCACTACCACACACATGCGATTTGCTTCTGTCATGATCTGCGACTGGCATGATCTCAGCAATTTATTTCATTAGTACCATTAGTCGCTATTGCAGGTGTTAGAAATAGGATGTGTATTCTGTTATTTTAATCAAGTTTTAGATATCAGGATGGTTAATGTTATTTATTTACTGTATGTAAAGTATCTCCAAGGACTTATTTATAGGAAAGGATTTACAAAGAAAATCATAAAATCAAGACTAGGTATTTATTACCAAGCTACCTCCTTTCGCAAACCCTAGGTTGTCGTGGAGAAGAATGGAGATAGAAACTCCACGGCAACATATTTTATTAGTACACATTATAAAAACACATAATTCACAGCAATATTCTCATCATAATAAATATCAATTAACTTACATTTTTATTGTATTTACATTTTTATTATCATAATACAATACAGTAGAACCATTTTAAAACTTGATTCGATAATTTAGAAATTCAGATAAGTATTTATTTGCAACCTTAACTTAATTCGATAAATATTTGGACATCAACTGATTTCGTTTGGAAATCAGTTGATTGTTGTTTTAAATATAATAATATTATTACTTACATAGGGGCTATATACTATATCAATCACATGCATGTAGATCCTTCCATTTATAAATAAAAACAAAGAATATCAACTGAATTTCAGTACCAAGCTGAATCTTCCAGTAGTAACAAATGGTCAGTAAAAATGGCTATAAAAATATGATAAATCATACAAACACAAAACTCGTGTACAGATAAAATATTCCTCAACATTCTTCTCCAACGTTTCCCGGTTTGATATCAAACGATATAGCCAACGGCGCCAAACGTCGCGGCACAAATTCCCTTTTTTGTTTCCCCGAATTTTCCTTTGTGTTTACTAGTGTTGTGCTTTGTTATCGATAGGGATTTGAGGCAGTAATAGACTCAGAATGTCAATAAAGAGTCAAATCGATTTACTGGTTCTATAAAACTTTTTTTCTTTTTTGACAAGTATCAATAGAGTTAGCGCATTAATGAATAATTTTGTTTAGATCTTAGTGCAAAAAAGTATATGCTGAGAAAATGATCAGCCGCTTATTTTAATTTATACCTTGCAATTAAGTTGACTGCACATAAATTTAATTTCAATTATTGAACTCACACAAGGCATGACGCCACCATGCTTTATTTGTCATTCTCCTCCCCTTATTCTATAAGCACGCACATTCGAAATTCTTTCAAAATTCCCTCAAAATTTTGTCGATACTTAAATTCACATCACTAAACACGCAACGGCTGCACGCTGTTCACTTTATCGGACAACGCGGAGTGATTCACGACCACGTTTAGCAAAATTTTACGTTCCAAGACCTTACCCCGCTATGTTTCTTTCAGAAATCTGGCTTACTGGTCTGGTCAGTCTTTTCTTTTGAGAAATTCGCTTTTCATTACTAATTCCAGTGCGATCCTAATGATAGTGATGTACCCAAAATATGGTTTATTTTTTGTATTTTGTGGATTGGCTGGCTTTGTGGCTTTCAAATTACTATGTCATTGAAATTTTAATAATAACACGAGAATATTGCTTTTCAATTTTGATAGTATATATTTATGAGCACATGTCACATGCATACACAACTCCAAAAAAAATTTAATATATTCTAAAAATAAAGTTAATCAACGTCTCTCACAGCTGTGCCAAATAGCTGCTAAATAAAATGCTTTATTTATAAATTTCATTGCTCTTGCTTGTATTAAAATCAGAGCTATGCTTTTGTGAATAGTTATATTATTTATGTTTAATCATTGGTATGTTCAAGTAATTAAGCAAGCTTAATTATTTTGAAATAGAGTTTTTTTAATATTGAACAAAATGAAGCGTTTCAAGGAACACTTTAGATGCTCTTCATTTGGTGCGTTTCAAAGTTGGTGAGCCTCAAACAACCCCCTCCAAGCCCTCATTTATTCTTAATCTCTGATTTTAGAAAGATTGTCGGTACAGACAGATTGGTACGGATCGGTACTGGTTGATATAAGATAAAATATTTAAAAACAAAATAGATCCACGTTATATTATGCGCTAGCACATAATTGATACAGGTTGAGAATTGGCAGATTTTCAGCTTCTATATACAATAGTGTTACCTGCACCGATCACTATCGAACCTCACCAAACTGTCTTTACCGAAAACCTGAAAGTATCCTTTGAAAACAAAACCTACAAATATAGGTATCCCGTAAAAAAAAACACGTCGTAATCATTTTCACCTCAGATTTTAGAAAGAAAAACGAAAACTGCCTCTAATTAGTAACTGCCCAGCAATAATGAAACAAAATGAATACGATCGTGGGTTTCAACGGCCCTCGTATCATAATGAGAACCGCAATTGTTTTCATTCGTTCCTTTTTAATCTGTGGGCGAGGAAATAAACTCATTATATCATTCATACGAAGTTTTCATTCATTGACAAATGTGTGTTCGCGGTTAACTTCTAAACTGTGGATTCTGAGAACTAACGAATGGATATAATACGAAGTAAAACTCTCTACACGTTAGTTAATACGTGAGATGCCTTAATGACATGTACTTGCTGGTTTGTCGACTCGGCTCGCGCAGTGGCTGAGCTATTCACTGCTGAGCTTAAGTATCATGAGTTCGATTCCAATCGAAACGAATATTTGTATGAGCTACTAGTAGTTGTTTCAGATCTGACGGTTTGTGTGTGTGAGTTTACATATTTGTAAATGTATCCACAGAAAATTCTGGTGTGGGACAACGTATTAAAAATGGTAATTCAATAGTTGTAAAAATTCAAATGTAAAAACTCCCAAGCTACACTTTCAATCACTAGGTATATAGGGAGTCCCATGGCTATGCCACATGAAAGGGAAAGTACCTTGAATATTGTAGATAGAACATTGTACTGAAAGAAGACATTATTTTAATTTTGAAAACAATTTAAACTGCATTCATAGATTTTTAAATAATGATATGGTTGAACCGGGAATCGAACTAGCTACACGAGAAAAAAATTAACCTGTGACTTTATTATACCGATCGAAAGGCTTCATCATAAGGGTTCTTTTTACCCGACTACGGCAAAGCCAAAAGGAGGGTTATGATTTTTTAGTGAAGAACATAGTGTCAGAAATAAAAAGGAGACCATGAGTTTTAACATTTGTGTTGTTTCTATATTCAAGGTACATTCCCTCCATGTGGCATAGCCGTGGGACGCCCTGTATAATACAGAAAGGCCATAAATACTGTAAAATTGCTCAAAGAATAACTCACAAGAAGCAAAATCTATCTTTTAAAAATTTCCTAACACATACGCTACGCTACGAAATACGGCCTTTATTCCGAGCCACCCACACACTATCAACATTGCTCGTCCATTGGGTCCACAACTTTATTCTCCTTCATATTTCGCTCACCAGACGCCATTTTAAAAAGAATTTGTAGCGGCCATTCCTATATTTTTTTACTCTTTTACTTTCTGTGGTACCGTTTTATTTTACGTTGTTTCAAGGAAATATTTCTGTGCGAAGTTTAAAGCGACATTTTGTTCGTAAAGCTGGTCTTGTTCCGTGTAATGGAGCGGCTAATATGTAATTAAATTTTGTGTGTGTCGTTGTAGCCAGGAGTGTGGTATAATTAAAGTCTCGCCTTCATTGTGTTATATTAAAGCGACTACCTTCTTTCATTTCGAGACGAAAAAGTTTTTTCGTGTTCTCATTGAGCAATTTTTTTTTTCTAGATTATGAATCATTGTTAAAAAAGATTTAACTTATACTTTTGACTATTTGTATACTGCATAGCAGCGGCTTTAACTCTTGTGTACATGTAATTTCAAAATGCAGCACGTACAATTCTTGTTTTACTGTCTTGGCCATTTAGAATGTTGAGGTTATTCAGATCAATTTTAATATTCTACACGCACGAGTAACAAAACTACAACCAGAGTACCTTGCACCTACTCACCATAACGGACAAATTATAATAATGTCCAGCCAGAGTCATCAGTGGCAACCACCAGAAAAGCGCCGAGACAATGAAGCTCGACGTGTCACAGAGAATGAATTTACCTGTCTTGGATCCTGCAATGAAATTAATCAGAAGAGAATAGTGGAGGAATATAAAAAATATGTTTCCACTTCAATACACTTCAACTCCACACAATTCACTCCGCACTTCACAAAAGAAATCTATAAGACGACTTACTTCCCAAAGGCATCCGTAGATTGTCCTGATTATGGCGTCAAAGAGAACATGAAACCAAACCAGCCCTTAATAACTCTTATATAGAATTGTTTTACAAAGAAAATACTTGCTTGCATCCCCAAATGACACAGATAAATAATTTATGAAGCAAATTAGGTAAATATTTTCGCCTTTTCGAGATTTGGATTCGATCGCTATTTGAAAGAGAAGACAGTAAATCAATTTTACAAATTTAATGTTACTTTTTATTTTTTTAATATTTTTACTTTTTTTTTAAACTTCCACTTCTACACTTATTTCGGGTTAACAAGATCTATCAATTCTTGACAACAAGGTATTTTGACAAACATTTTCGCCTTGTTTTTCATTAAAAATCAAATGAAACCTAAAAAGTACTTAAAAAGGTTGAAGTGTAGGTATATATGTATGTTGCAGTCTAAACTCTTATCCAGTCAAAAGTATTAAAGACTAGCAAAATCAGTCAAAATTACTTTTGACCGTATGTTTTAGTCAATAATACTTTTGACTAAAATAACAGTTAAAAGTACTTTTGCCCAATGGAGCTGGTTAAAAGTATTATTTTTAGTCGACGATTACTAGATCTAGATATAACAGTCAAGCAGGAGGTCGACGGAGCCCCGCCTCGCGGGGCTCCTACTTCTGGGCAGTTTAAAAAAATTATCACAAAAATTCGATAATTTTTCATTTGATTCGGTATGTTTTCTATCCTAAATTGTCCGAGTCGGGGTGCCAGCAAGTCCCAGCTCGCTTCGCTCGCTCTTATATTATTTCCTATATCAAAGTTCGACTTCTGTTACATCTCTCTGGTACAAAATCAGAAGTAACACTCGCGATGATTAAAGGGCCGTCCTTTGAGATATCTTCCTTGAATATATAACTAAGTAATTTATTTGACGAGAAAAAATACAAGGGAGAGTACCGTCTGAAATATCTGCTTTATTTACTTCTTCAATTTGGCGTTTTCAGGCTTTGAGGAACTTAAATCATTTTCATATTATTTGTGTATTTTGAATTGGTAAATAGGATTTTATTTTTAGGAGATTTTGTTTATTGTTTTAATTTTAATAAGTCATACTTACAGGTACCTGTTCTGTTGATCTAACTCATTATCTTTTGCTTAGTCCTTTCTCAACTATATTAGGGTCGGTTTCCAGTCGAACCAGTTGCAGCTGAGTATCAGTATTTTGCATGGAGCGACTGCCTATCCGACTACCAAAACCAGTAACTGGATGAAGCCCCTTGTTGCGATTTCTTGTAACTTAAATATATATAACATTATTTTTTGTTTATGCGAAAACCGATACACCTGTCTAGTATTTTTGTGTAAAGAATCTATGTACAAAATTTTAAAACCGTATCATAAAAAATCACAAAGTTATAAGCTTGTATATTACCTGGTTGTCCGTTCAAAAACATGCTCATTTCGCGGTACACCCGCGTAAACCGCGTCTCCTGTGTTATACAACCGTGTTAATAGTTTGTCAATAGGTACCTAACCGTTCGGTGATTGTATTGTAATTAACTGGTAATAAACTTTAATTAAGATATTTTTGAAAAGAAAATATAACATGGTGTAAAAATTATTGGAATCGAATCAGTTACTGATTCTGAACAAACTATATTCAGGTTTCGCATTTACTAAAAATAATCTTGTATAATAACTTTGGGGACCTATATACCCCGTTATCTTAATATCTATAATCTAAAAGGACTGAAAAGTTTTTATGACACGCTTTAAACTTGACGATTATCACAACTTTGTTACTTCAATGAACAAAATCATTTTCTGGAATTAAATATCATAATACCGTGAACGCCAATTCAACAATTTAAAGCAACAAAAGTCCGTACCCTCAATTCCCTCTCCCTCGACCTCCAAAACAATGCAAATCTCCCAGCTAATCCGTCTCCACCTTGCACCGACAAATTGAGAGGGTTATATCCTACTTAACCTCCCAGATTGCCAGATTATCCTCCCGGAAGATATTATTTAAATTGCCTTGAGGCGGAGTGAGTGACGTAAACGTAAAGTAAATAAGTCAATATTTGAATTGAAAATCCTTTAGCGGTTAAATTAATGGCAAAATGTACAATTTTATCACTCAGAGATATACGAATAAATAATTTCAAAACATTGAGTGAAAATATTACATGACAAACCAAATTTTTTTTCTTTCGTCCATACGTTGGCGAAAAATATTTAAAATTCTATATTTTCAGTCTTTCAGATCGCACTGCGGCACAAAGATAGGTCATCACACGTGTGTCAAGCTTCACTATGAAATAAAATTATATGTAATTGTGTCCACTATAACCCACGGCCACGCTACACTCAATGGGTAACTCGCCGTCCTATCATGGACCATGCCCGGGCCGACGCGACGGCTCGTCGTGTTCCACGCGCGCCTCATAAAGCTGTCAGCAATCTAACGAGGCCTCCCCTTTGAGGGCCCTTTGCCTGCCGGGGTCGCGGGACTGTCTCATCAGGTAACCGTGAACCTAGAACTTAAAGGGCTATTGAAGGATCACCGTGGATTTTAGTCAGTACAAGTTTGATAGTCCCTCCTGCCCCGCCCTGGGTAGGAGGACTCATTTGATGATTTTACGACGAAAAAAAACGCCTCAATTGAAGTCTTCGGTTCACAGGTGGCTTGCTCGAATAAGGCGCTCACATAACTCAAATAAGTGCACGGTTTGTTCCGCCAAGCTTATATGATCTCTGTGCAGCTAAAAAACGCCACGTGCCTGTGTTTAGCATGCACCGCGGTGGAGTTGCACCTTTAGGGTCGGCTTAGACCGAAACGTGACGCTGCGCGCACATATCAATGGAGCTATATTCAAAATCGAACTCTATTTCCTACACGAAAAGATACACCTGTCACAACCCGGCGCCGCGCTGCATTTTAATAGCGACTCAAAATCTAACCTTATTTGCGACAAGAAAAGATACACATTTGAAGTATCGTTGCGTCATCACGTCGCGTCGCTTCGCGTTACGTCTCGGTGTGAACTGAGGTTTATGTCGCGCAATCGTGCTAGCTCCTCTAAAAATGAAGATAATGCTTGATGTAAAATGTGGACTTTGGAACTCAATATCGGCAAGTTAGGGTTGGATCTTAAAATTTTACGGTGGACACAACTGTTGGGAGCATTTGGTGTGGAAATGTAGGCCGTCGTTGAATGTTGCGTCTGACTGGTTAGTGGTATTGGAACTTTTTGGTGTAGGTAATAGGGCCTTTCTTTGTATTGGTAAAAGCTTGTACTTTTATTTTACTCTGACGGCACGGCTGTCGCAGTGGTTTAGAAGTTGACTGCTGCGCTAATTGTCGCGAGTACGATTCCCGAACGGAACAAATGTTTGTGTGATCAACAAGTTTTTGTTTCGGGTCTGGGTGTTTGTGTATGTGAGTTTAAGTGTTTGTGAACGTACCCACGACACAGAAGAACTTCCTAGAGTGGGCAACGATTCTAAGAAAAAAATAAAGAAAAGAAGAGAACTTAGAGCAATATTCACAATGCTAACTGACCAATCAACAAATCTGTAGGGGAACAGTGTATAAGACGGGGACGCGAGTTATAATGGGGACATACACTCTTTAGGCTTACTTAACACAACACTAACATAGCGCAAGCGCCATCAGGACGTAATTTACAAGCGGCCATTAACAAATGGTGTCCTGTTGGCGCTTGCGCTACGTTAGTGTTGTGTTATGTTTGCCTTAAGTGTGTAATTTCCCGCCATACCTCGCGTCCCCGTCTTATACACTGTTCCTCTACATGCATTTAAATTATGTCCTCATTGATCATCTTCGTTTCGGAAAATAACACAGACAGTTCTTGATAACATGTACGTGATTGACTTAATCTGAGTGATTTTGTTATTTTTCAATGAGGTTAACATAGAGACAAAAAACTCATTTTGTTAGTCATGAAAATGAAGTTTAGATTAGAAAAACCTATTGTATAACTTCAAAGCAATCTTGAAAGTCGAAAAGAAAAGAAAGAAATTTAGGCGAAGACACCAAAGTAATAAATCTACAGAATCTTTTAGGGTGTATTTATTTTATGACCTAGCCAAATATCAACACGTACCTAGTAGGTTGGTACTTGATTATCATAATTCCATATTATTATAGGTATAAGCTGAGAACATATTATCGGACGCGTCCGTCAGCCGCGGCTTATGGACACGGCTTAGCAGTGTGCACGGTAGTTCGGACGACCCTCTTCGGATGCACAAACATCCAGCCGGCCAGATTCTGTTCGGACGTCCGAACGCTCAAGGTCACGTCCGCGTCTTACGACCGATAGTTTGCACAGTGTAGTATTAAATGCACTGGCTAGATAATGAGTAAGCCGCGTCTTTCAGCCGCGGCTGATGGTCGCGTCCGATAATTTGTTCGCAGCTATATGCTTAACCTTTTCGCGTACCACACGTATTGTAGCTTATGGTTCAGAAAACAAAAACAAATCATAAACCTATACATAGCATGATCAATTTGTTCATAACACCACCTACACTTTGCATTGACATTTTAGTAAATGATAAGAATTTTAAGGACTCAAATATGATTCTGTTAGAATAGCAAATGAGACAAATTGGATGAACTGAGGGTAGTAGGCGTAGGAAGACTGTAGGCGTTACAAGAGTTGCTAGCTCGAATTTCTAAATTTTCCCCAAATTTTTAACGATTTTTTACCATTTTTTTTTAGAAAACAAACGAAGCGTTACAAAACTATGTTCATTTACACAAATATTTCTACCATTAAGGTGATAAAGAATTAGGGGAACAGTGTATAAGACGGGGACGCTAGGTATGATGGGAAATCACACACTTAAGGCAAACTTAATACTAACACAATACTAACGTAGCACAAGCGCCAACAGGAAGCCATTTGTTAATGGCCGCTTGCAAATGACGTCCTGATGGCACTTGCGCTACGTTAGTGTTGTGTTAAGTATACCTAAAGAGTGTATGTCCCCATTATACCTCGCGATTATTAGTGTCCCCGTCTTATACACTGTTCCCCTATACGGCCCTTTTTATGGTGGTAAAATCATCTAATGAGTCCTCAGATGCAGTCAGCGTGTAATACTCAGTTATTATTTTACTGAGACAGTTGAGAAATTTTCTAAATATATTCGATACTCTAAAATACCACAACTTTTTTCCTTTAAAAAGGGGAAAGTCCCCAAAGCCAACACTAGCCGTAACTAAAAGGCAGAAAAGAGGCTTTATGTTAAAACTTTAGCCAGTTATTAAAGTGCGTAGGAGCACTTAATGTGTGGCTGCAGCTGGTGAACTCACTTGGCTTAAAGATAGTCTGGCTGAGACCGTTAATTGCGATAAGACGGTCGAGAAATTAAGAGCCTTTTTAAAATAAATTATGTCTCTTTTTTAGAACTTCTTTGCCATTTATAAAAAGAATTCTCTGTATCATACCGTACAAGTGGGATTAGACTGTCGGACTTATACTGACTAAAAGCTACGGTGATCCTTCAATAGCCTTTTACGTTCATCACAAGGGTGAACTGTGACAAGTGGACTAGAGTGGTGCCTTAGTGCCTGAAGACGGACGTCGCAGCCGAGGCAGGCCTAAAAACGATGGCGTGACGGGCCGAACTTCTTGTGTGACTGGCTGGAAAAGGCAAGACTCAAGAATATTTGAAAGGATATGGGCGAGGCCTTTGCCACGCTGAGGCAGCGATGAAGCTATGGTTTGAATTTAATTTTGAAACTACATATAATAAGCTAGTCGACTAACACGTCGCGATCGTGGAGTCAAGAGAAGATAGTGCCTACTATAATTAATATTAAAGGCGCGCGTGATTTTCGTACGGCTTTTGTTATTTTTATTTTGCTTCTTAAAAAATATTATATAGGCACTTACCTACTGGAACTGTTTTTAGGTATACACTAGATATTATTATGAATTTAATTCCAAGAATATCCGCCCGTAATTTTATCCTAATATCAAGTTAAGACCGTCTCGAAGCACTGAAGGACACTATACTACTCCAATTAGTGCTAAAACTTAATTGTGCCGCTGGAACTTCGGCTGCCTCGGTGGAAGTGGGTCGATTGGGACAATAGCCTACATGCACTATTCAAATAACTTATAGATGAGATTTTCCTATGAATAAGTTTATTTTTATAACTATTCTTCTTCATCTCTTGACAGCAAAATAAGCACATTGGCCAAGAGATCAACTGCTGATTCATTAACCTCCTCCTTTTTTCCAAGTCGGTTAAAAACACTGAAAGAAAAATCTGGAATGGCCAACTCGGTTTTTCGAAACACATTTTTTGAATGGTAAATATAAAATATGTCTAATTCCTATATATTGTAGACGTAAAGCTGTTTTGCGTAATGAAAAATTAGCTCTTGCAAAACGATTTTTTTTTATTTCAATTTTTTTTTACATTTCGCCACGCCGCTGTTAATCCATTTAAAATCTATAACTTACCAAGAAAGACTTCAATAATAAACCGACGCTTAAATTCTTTTACTACCCAACAAAAGAAGTTCATTGACCTAAAATGAAGTAACATAGCTAGCAGAACGTCTTGCGCGGACCAGGTAATATCCGGAGTCTGGTAAACATTGTGCACAGGTGACACAATATCGTGTAGTTTGAGCACACTTACGAAGACAACTTGATACTTTTAGTGGTATTTTGTTCTTCTTTGAAAGGAATACTAGAAATAAATGTTCTAACATCACAACGTAATAAAGTCTTTTGTAAAAGTGGATAGAAAGGTTTACGGTATTAAGTTTCTATGAGATTACGATCACAGTTTTTTTTTTTTATTATAGACGCGTTTTTTCGCGCAGTCTTTCGCAGAGGCAAAGACGAGGTTTTTTTTACTTAGTAAAGTCATCCAGTGAATCCTCCCACCCAGGGCAAGACGGAAGGCACTGACTAAAATCAACGGTGTCTATAGCACTTTATCAAAATGTTAAAAACGTAAAAGGATACAACAATTCAAAAATAAAATAATCTAAACTGAACCATGTTAGCCAAGAGATGACCAGTCCTTACTGCTGACGGCCCTTTACAAGTTAGTACATAAAAACTCATTAAAATAGTACTAAAAAAGATTTGAACCAGAGTCACCGACATAGCTCATAAAATTTGCAAGTTGAAGTGGCAATAGGCAGGCCACATCGCTCGTAGAACTGACAACCGATGGGAAGAAAAGTTCTCGAGTGGCGACCACGGACCGGAAGACGCAGCGTAGGTAGGCCTCCCACTAGGTGGACCGACGACATCGTGAGGGTGATGCAAGTGGCGAATTATCGTTCGGCGTGGCGGTCTAAGGGGGAGGCCTATGTTCAGCAGTGGACGTCTTCCGGCTTATGATGATGATGATGAAAAAAGACTTGGCATGGAATCTGAATGCTGAGACCAGAAAAGTGATTCGATTGCCATGGAACCTATCCAATTTCACTGATATAAATTTAAAATGGTTGTAACTTAGTATCTGATTATGTTCCGCAAAGTTTTTGAGGAGCGTGCCAGAGGAAATTGGCATTCATTGTGAATGTTTGAAAGGTCATAGATATCAATTTGGCTTGCGCCGCCAGTGGTACACTTCGACCTTGACCTGGACTAATGAAGTATAGAGTTTTTGTTGAATAAGAGGCCAGCTTACACTGGTTATGTTACCAATAGAGCGAACTATGCATGTCGCCCTATTTCATCATCAGCCTCAGCCTGTAATGTTCCCACCGCTGGGACACAGGCCTCCTCTCTGTGAGAGGGAGTAGGCCATAGTCCACCACACGGGCCCAGTGCGGGTTAGTCTGTCACATGTCTTCGAATTTGATGGTTCTACGACATGCCGGTTTCCTCACGATGTTTTCCTTCACCGTTTTGAGATCAGTGGTGATGAAATAAATTACACAAAGTAATGCGCCAGGCTGGGTTCGAACCTGCGACCTACAACTCGTAAGTCGGGGCCGATACCAGTGAGCCACCACTGCTCTCCTATTTACATTACAGAAAACACGAATTATGCACAATATGTGTATCTGGACTGTACGCAGGCATTATCACAAGATCTCTGTATTTTATTTACAGTATAGATGCTTGAGGTATTTACTGTGTTTATTATATGGTATAAATAAAGCGCCTCTAGTGTACGAAGAAGGAACTATTTTTACCCATTAAATTAACGTCTAAAGTTGATTTCAGACTACGCTATAATATAATAGCATATAGTATATAGCTCATAGCACAAAAATATCGCATACATTGTTATGGATACGTTCACATTGTACTGTACTATATGTATATTATTGGCTTACTATACGCTACAAATTGGTGCGATACGCAGAGTTTATGCTATGCTATATCGCGCGCCGCTCTTGTCATCATCGCTTGATGAGCTTTCAAGACTATCCAGTATTAAATCCATTGTGTCGATCGTGATGTGTGCTGTGCAACTGTGCACACTCTTCAAAGATCGCGGTCGACTGAGCTTTTTTTTTTTTTTTTGCGTGGTAAAATCATCAAATGAGTCCTCCCACCCCGGGCAGGGCGGGAGGGACTGTCAGACTTGTACTGACTAAAATCCACGGTGTCCTTCAATAGCCCTTTATGTTCCGGGGCCACGGTAATGAGATAAGTCCCGCGACCCCGGCAGGCTTTGGCCCTCTAGAGAGGGGGCCCCGTCATTATGCTGACGCTCTTTGAGGCGCGCGTGGAACACAACGCGCCGTCGACCCGGGCATGGTCCATGGTCGGGCAGCGAGTTGCCCTTTACTCGCCGCCCGCATGCCCGCGCCTACGGTGGCCGGAGATCGTCTTGCGACGTCCGTCGCCGTGGGCGTCCACCACTGCGGGTGGGGCGGAGGGAGCACACTGTCCTCTCTCTCACGCGGCCCGCCTCCTCCTTCGCGAGCATGACTGCTTCGCAGAAGGAGGCGACCGCTTCCCACTGGTCGACTGAGCTTGCGATAATTTTTTTTAAGATAATTTTAAGATAATTTTATTGACAAAAACTTTTACAGATAGTGATGAGACCCTGACTCCAGAGCTAGGTTAGGGTGCCTGTATTTCAGGAGTCAGTGACTTCTTCCAGTAGGTTACAATTTTAGTGTTACAATTTTACAAGTTACACAACACAAAAGAACTATTATTCTCAAATTAAACAAACAAAGTATGAGTACAGAAAAAAAAATAAGGATATAATTAAATTGAAGATTTTGATGTATACGTAAATAACATTAAAATAGTATTCTAGTATTAACAAATTATTGTCATAATAATATTTGTGGAGTAATGATGCGTTGAGCGAATGAGCGAGTATGAGGAATGTGTGTGTGTGTAACCTGGATCTTAGTTTGTATTATATTTTTAATTATTGTCAGTCAGTACAGTAAAGCTTCAGTTTCATTGTAGTCCATTGCCATTAGCCAGAGCCTAACTTTCTTTTTGGATTCGTGACTTGTAAGGGGATTTATGTAAAGGGATTTGTTTATTTTATTGTATAAGTGAATGGACAGGTATACATGTTGCCGTCTAGCAGATGTAGTGCGGCCGCGTATGTGCCGTGTATGTGAACGTCATGCTACACAGGGTGGAATTTTGTAATGCCACCTGGAGGGAAAGTACCTACTCTTAATACTGCAGATAGAAAATTTTACTCAAAGGAAACATTCCTTTATTTTTGAATAGAAAGCAAACTGCATTCAAAGATTCCAAGCGAATGGAGCCCATTTCGAGCATCTAATTAGTTATAGTTTACAATTTTTTGCAAATAATTAAATTGATTTAAGATTTCCTGGTTTTCCTTACATTTAATTTCTCATGTTTGTTAGAGAGATTTCATCCTTATAATTGACCCTAACGATCGATGCAATAAAAGTACAGGGTATAATTTTTTCAGATTTTAGTCGGTTTGATTTCCGGGTGTGGGAGAAGAGAATTTTCGAAAATCTTTGAATGCAGTTTGCTTTCTATTCAAAAATAAAGGAATGTTTCCTTTGAGTAAAATTTTCTATCTGCAGTATTAAGAGTACTTTCCCTCTAGGTGGCATTACAAAATTCCACCCTGTATATTATAGCATTAGGTCCTTTTTTGCTATACTTTATAGCACAATAGTATTAGTGTAGTCTGAAATCAGCTTAAGTTTCCGTTTACAGAAAAAAAAATGTGAAAAGTGAAAATTCTACTAATAGCAGCCGAGCTGCAGGAGCGAAACCACGAGGAACAGCTGTTGCCAAATATGCGTGTTTCCAGACGCAAGTCTCAGTCGCAAGTCGCATCATACAAAGTCGTGGTTTAAAGCATAAAATGCAATTTCTATAAACATAAACAAAACAAACATTGTCAGTAGAAATAAAAATAAATAAACCAAACGACATGTTGCATCTTGTCGAAATATCGCGCGATACGAGAAAGAACAATCACTTAGCGAGATGACTGCCGCTCAACGAACTGAATTGGATGGTAAGTACATACTTTACGGAAGTGAGGAGTTTCGACCAATTTCTAAGAAACAAATGGTCCATGTAACGACTATGGCTGTATAGTGTACTCGTATGTTTGAAGTTGTGTATATGTCGCAGTAAGATAGATAAAGTCGTAACATATTTATATCCCTAGGGATATAATTATGTACCGTAACATGGTTATACCGTTGTAAAAACGATTGGGGAAACCCCGACTCGGACAGGTTAGGTTAGAAGGGGATGGCGGGGTCTGCAAGACCCCGCCATCCCCTTCGTGGTTATTTTTTTTTAAACCACCCAGAAGTAGGCACAGATATAACTATGTTACGGTATATAATTATATCCCTAGGGATATAACTATGTTACGGCTTTATCTATCTTACTGCGACATATATATTAGCTGAATGAAGTCAATTCTACGTATATTTCAATGAATTGACCCTCGTTAAATAGACAAAGTTCTAAAAAGTAAAAAGCAAAAATATTTTTTTTCAGCTTTACTTTACGCACACCTTTTATTGACCGTTCTATAAAAAAAAATAACAAATGAACACACTACAAAAAGTGTTAATAGAGAAATTATTTAATTTCTTCATATCATGTTATAATTGCTTATACTAAACACAAATGTACAATCATTTAGCAAAGTTCAAACATGCCAAGCAATTCTTGCTTACAATTTAAATAAAACAACATTTATAATGAGACCCGCGAAGGGTTCATATACGAAAGAACATGCAACTCATTACCATGCACAATCAAAATAAATTACATACTTTAACTTCGTGGATTATACAGAACGGGATAAGTTATGATTGTTCTATACTCTCGTTGAGACACTCCGAGACTGGGAAAGTGGGGGAGTTTATCGTAACTTAATAATGTTATAAATGTTGTTTGTTTTGCTACGTTTTAGTGTCAAAATCGGTGAAACGATTTTGACACTAAAACAGAGGGACTCTGGAGACGGTTACAGACTCCTTTTTTGCCTAATATAAAACTTGCAATGATCACTAGCATAAGCTGTTTTTTTTTAAATTTATGGAATAACAATTTAACTGTTTTATTGTTTTATATTTTTAATAAAGAATCTAAAAAGAAGAAGATATCATAAGTATAATCCACCGTAACAAAAAAGATTTCGATTTTTCAAAGTGATTGCTTTTTATGTGTGTATGTGGGGGAGATAGAGCGAAGCGATGAAAGCTAGTACAGCCAAAAATGAGCGGTGATACGGATTTTTTGCGAAAATGTGCAACAACTAGCCATTTGAAAATCACAGAAATAGTTCAAATTGTTCAAGCTCCAATGGCTCCAAAACTACACAAAGCTACAAAATATTTGTGTTCCTATCAACATTTCTACAATCCAAGTAAACAACATTATCCCTTTTATAATCGCCATAATTTAGCGCGACAGTTTCGGTCACCTTACAGTTTTAGGTCTTTGCCCGGTTTAAGCCTTTTTTTTAAGTTTTGTGTTGACATTCCCCTTGTGTAAGGTAAAGCTTAAAATTTTATAAAGGTATAAGAATGGTTTAGGATATCGCGCTTAAAGCTGCTGGGTTTTCCATTTTCAGCCGGGTATATTATTTGAACAGATTTTAATTTAAAAACTATAAAATCCTTTTTTAGAAGTTGGTAAAAAATGAAACATATTTCATTGAGAATTGAAATACAGGACATGCATGCAACTTTTTTTTCTAAATTACACTATTCTAACCCAGTATGCGTAGCATGACTAATATGATTTATATTCCTTTAAGAATCATCATCATCATCATCAGCCGGAAAACGTCCACTGCTGAACATAGGCCTCCCCCTTAGACCGCCACGCCGAACGACAATTAGCCACTTGCATCCATCGGTTGCCCGCGACCCTCACGATGTCGTCGGTCCACCTAGTGGTAGGCCTGCCTACGCTGCGTCTTCCGGTCCGTGGTCGCCACTGGAGAACTTTTCTTCCTCATCGGTTGTCAGTTCTACGAGTGATGTGGCCTGCCCATTGCCACTTCAACTTACAAATTTTACGAGCTATGTCGGTGACTTTGGTTCTTCGCCGAATATCCACGTTCCGGATTTTATCTCGCAAAGAAACTCCGATCATAGCTCTTTCCATTGCTCGTTGAGTGACTCTTAGTCTCTCTAAAAGGCCAGCAAGCCTTTAAGAATAGGATAAGTAATTTCTATGAAATTCGGTATTACCATACCGACTCATAGACGACTGAAGAATACAAATATTTTTTCTGCATTTTAGACATCGCTATGAATACGATAGAAATATTTCTACAATCTGCCATTTTGTCTATTTTTCCATCGATAACGCAATCCTATAGTGTGGGTCCATTTTAGGTAGGACGGACCCTACTCACATTGTCTTCTTCGTGGTCTAGCGCGAGCTCACCCAACTGGCTTAGCTACGGGTGTAACCATACCAAATGTAAAATAAGCTCCTAAGCTGGCCTGGAAAATATACAGAATGAATTTTTCAACTGGGCGTGGACGGCTATATCCGAAACTATGAGGAATATCAAAAAAACCGGCCAAGTGCGAGTTGGACTCGCCCATGAAGGGTTCCGTAGTAGCAAGCATAGATTAGGGATATAATTATATTGAGATTATTAGTAAGTAATATACACAAACAATTAAAATAACTTTGTTTTTCATAGTGTTTGTATGAATGGCAAAGTTATATTTACGGTTTTTGAAAATGTCAAAAACTACTAACTGTATCTCATCCAAACCAATTTTCGTTGGAAGTTTTTGTTGAGGTCTACATTATATATTTTTTTTAGTTTTATCATTCTCTTATTTTAGAAGTTACAGGGGGGGGGGGACACACATTTTACCACTTTGGAAGTCTCTCTCGTGCAAACTGTTCAGTTTAGAAAAAAAATGATATTAGTAACCTCAATATAATTTTTAAAGACCTATCCATAGATACCCCACACGTACGGGTTTGGTGAAATATTTTTTTTGAGTTTCAATTCTAAGTATGGGGGGCACCCCCAAAATTTGTTTTATTTTTATTTTTGTGTGAAAATCCTAATGCGGTTCACATAATACATCTACCTACCAAGTTTCAACAGGATAGCTCTTATACTTTCAACAAAAAGTGGCTGTGACATACGGACGGACAGACAGACAGACATGACGAATCTATAAGGGTTCCGTTTTTGCCATTTGGCTACGGAACCCTAAAAACGTTGAAAGGAGTTTCGAGGCCGATTTTGACGAAAACTAATTCTGGATCATTGGATTTTAGAAAAATCAATAATCCTGGCCAGGAATCGAACCCGCTGATTTTGGAAAAAAATCACACCCCGTATTATTACACTATTCGATAGTGTTGCTAATAAGGAATAAATTCTGGGAAGTAATCATAACGGCATTTTTCATTTTATCATATATTTATAATTTTTCGATATTCCTCATAGTTTCGGATATAGCCATCCACGCCCAGTTGAAAAATTCACTCTGTATAGTCTAGCAATTTTAGGCGATGGGTGACTCGCTGTCCGATCGGTGCGGAGAGTTCGATGCGCTGAAAGAGCTGTCAGCAATTTGAAGAGGGTGCTCATAGAGGCCAAACCAATCGGGTAACCATGACCCTGAAATTTAAAAGAAGGAATACGGTAGGTTCCAGTCAGTACAAGTCTGGCAGTCCCATCCGCACCACCTGGGGTGGAAGGAATCTTTTGAGGATTTTACCACCTAAAAAGCTCCTTCTAAAAGCTTCTTAAAGCATAAATAAAGGAAGCTCTCCACTGTTTGTCCGTTCGTGAAAAATAAAATATTACACAACTGAGCAGGACACAGTTTGTGACATAAATAATTTAATACCCAGCTTGTTCAAAGAACAGCTTTTAAACAACTTAAGAGCGTGTACACACAATGGCATCTTATATAAACATTCAACCCCTTTATTTTTTAAACGATTGTAGCAATTTTAAGGTACTTTCGTGTTCCTAAGCAGGATCCGTAGGGAAACAGGGTATAAGACGGGGACGCGAGGTGTAATGGGGACATACACTCTTTAGGCATACTTAACACAACACTAACGTAGCGCAAGCGTCGCCATGGGCGTCTACCACTGCGGCTGGGGCGAAGAGAGGACGCTGTCCTCTCCCTCACGCGGCTCATGTACACCCTTAGAAAATAAGTATGAACTTTCATATCAATCGATTCAGTTATATCGAAATATAAGGACCAGAAAATTTGTATGAAAGGCTCTTTTAACAAGAGTAACATTAAAACTAGATTTCACAACTACCCACTTATTTTTAGTTTCTCTGTGAATTACCGTAGTGGTGTGTTTCATGAATTCTGAATAGTTTGTTTCATTGTGTTGTTCTTTGAAAGCTTTTGTCAGAAAATTTAATAATTTACGTAGCCATTTTCAGAATGGAATAACATTTTTAATGTTAAGTGCAACATCAATAAATTAAGATGACATAATATCACGCTTGTAATCCCCGAAACGTCAAGCAGATATTTAAATATACATTTTTCAAAAATATGTATAACTATGGAATACCTATTGCCACCAACCGGCTTATGTACACAAAAAACTCAATAACACTTTTTTCCTGTGTAGGTAAAAAATTCATCCAAATCCGTTCCGTAGTTTTAGCGTGAAAGAGTAACAAACAAACATAGACACACACATACTCACAGACTTTTCTCGTACAAAATTAGTAAGATAAGATAATAGAAGTTACAAAATGAATTCAATATTATTACTCTTTCAATAAATTCGAAGCTGCTGCGCCGGCGTAGCAGACGTAGCGACGAGATTAGCTACGCCGTAGGAGTTATATAATATAATAATATATAATATTCCACAACTATCACACAACGCCATCTAGTCCCAAGCTAAGCAGAGCTTGTGTTATGGGTACTAGACAACTGATAAACATACTTATATATTTCTAAATATATAGGTACATATTATAGATAAATTACACCCAGACACAGAACAAATGATCATGCTCATCACACAAACATTTGTCCTGGGTGGGAATCGAACCCACGACCTCCGGCATAGCAGTCAGGGTCATTAACAACTGAACCAACAGGCCAGTCGAAGTCAGTAAGTACTTTATATGCAGCTAGCTTGCTAGCAAAACTCTAAGCATTCGACTTATTGACTTACGATCAACTAAGTTACTGTGTATAAACGAGTTCAATGTGAAAATATACGCGAAAAATACATACTTATACCTTGTCCATGAGGATGTGCAGAAACTACAGACTATGATTATTACCTTACTTACCTTTTTGGGTCTTTTATACCTTCATAATTCATTTGCTAATGGCGTGCTTATAATATCCAAATGATTCCACAATTACGCGCGCTTGTTGCAAGTACTTAGCACTTACTAAAAGGTCTACTTTTTGAAAATTACATTTTTTTTAATTCTTTTTCAAAACAACGTTGGCTCACACTGAGATTATTTCCTATATCCTGGGTGCGTTTACAAACATAGAAACACACATACGGAAACACCCATACCCGGAACAACTACTAGTAAGGGAACTTACCTATGACGCGAACGAGCGATTCACAATTTCTACTAACTAAATGAAATGAAAATCGACTTTGCTACTACGAAATAATGATGCAATTCGATTGACTTACATCGTCGCCGTCGTGGCGAGCGTGTTTTGTTTTTCATCTATCCGTAGATAACAACGTGTTTTATGTCATAATTATGTCGTTGTGGTAAGGATGATTTTCACTTGTAGTTGGAATCGGGTCGCATCGCATCATGGGGAGGCTCCTACAAATGTTTGTTAAATTCATTAAGGCCGCATAACCAGAAAGTGGGCAACGTCGCAAATGGCTGTCAAATATTTACAAGTTTTAATTAATTTGGCTAATTTACTGTATGTAAATAAGAAATTTTGCTCTGTAGTGTACTAAAAAATTGATATAGAAATGCAATTAAAACACTGAATTTGATGTTGTAACCGCTTCAGATGTAAAAAATGCATTTGACAAGTTTCCAAATACTTTTTTTACATCTAAAACTATATATTCGGAGTTACGATAATAATTATTGCATTCCCTTATCAATTTTCTAGTGCACTATAGAGCCATATTTCCTATTTCCATACAGTAACATTGCTAAATTAATTAAAACTTGTTAATATTTGACAACTATGTGCGACGTTGCCAACTTTCAGAATATGCGCTCTTAACCACAGCGTTAACCTTGCACTCAAATGAAAATTTTACAACAAACACCCCTTGTGGGAAGAAAAAAGCAAACTCGTGTTAAAGTTTCAACCAACAAAGATATGAAACTATAACAAAGTCAACTAAACACACTTTAAAAGGGGGAACAGTGGAATGTTTTAATCAAGTGCTACAATGGTAGCATGTAAATGAACGAACATTAAATTTAACCCCCATAGTAAAGTTTTAAAGTTCTCGCGAAACAAAGAATGCTTTTAGTGAATGGCTTGAAAAATGGCTTAACATGGACGTCGTTGATATAAAATATTACTGGAAAGGAACTTCTATTTTTTACTAGTACCGTTGTCTACTTTTTACTAGTGCTATTTCTCTTGCTAGCGATCGATGTCGAAAAAGAAAAGGGTGGTAAAATTAAGCGGCATGAGTGAGGCAAGGCGAATCGAAATCGCGCCCACATTATAACCAAAGAGGTGATTATGAGAACACGCGAATTTCGCCTCGCATTTATTTTGTTCGGCGAACACAAACTCAGAAATGCAATAGCAGATGCCTTCCTTTTTTCTGGAATAAATGCAATCTGTCGGTTCGTCATCGATTTACATTATAAGACAGAATGACTGACATTATAGAAATCATTTCACATAGGGTGTCACAAAGTAATATTTAAGACAACCTTTAGATGGAAAAATATACAATTGAACAAAAAAAAGAGACTATATTTTTGACGAAACTTCTGCTTTCGAGAAAAATCCAAAAACATTTTTTTCACAATTTTTTTTTTTTCATCATCATCACCTAGCCTTTTTCGAACTATATTGGGGTCGGCTTCCAGTCGAACCAGATGCAGCTGAATATATATATGTATATATATTTTTTTTACATTTTTTTATATGTAAGTATAATGCATGTTTTAATCTAAGATTGTTATGATTGGAACTTTTGGTTATCTGAAACATTATCCATCTGCTTTACTCTTTTATTTCCTGAAATTCACTTCTAGTAGAACTAAACCTTCGTGTGACAGTTTTTAATAACGCGACGTTATGAGAGAAGACACGATGACTGGCCGCGTTTGTTTCACAAAAGACTTCTCTGCGAATATGATAATCACAGTCGTTTACAAACTGTACGTGATGAATTACTACTATTAGGGGGTAAACAGATATCGCATTGTGTTTTTAAAAACCGGCCAAGTGCGAGTTGGACTCGCCCATGAAGGGTTCCGTAGCAGCAAGCATAGATTAGAGATATAATTATATTGAGATTAGTAAGTAATATACACAAACAATAAAAATAACTTTGTTTTTCATAGTATTTGTATGAATGGCAAAGTTATATTTGCGGTTTTTGAAAATGTACTATATCTCAAAAACTGCTAACTGTATCTCATCCAAACCAATTTTCGTTGGTAGTTTTGGTTGAGGTCTACATTATATATTTTTTTTAGTTTTATCATTCTCTTATTTTAGAAGTTACGGGGAGGGGACACACTTTTTACCACTTTGGAAGTGTCTCTCGCGCAAACTGTTCAGTTTAGAAAAAAATGATGTTAGTAACCTCAATATCATTTTTAAAGACCTATTCATAGATACCCCACACGTATGGGTTTGGTGAAACATTTTTTTTTGGGTTTCAATTCTAAGTATGGGGGGCACCCCCAAAATTTGTTATGTTTTGATTTTTGTGTGAAAATCCTAATGCGGTTCACATAATACATCTTTCTACCAAGTTTCAACAGGATAGCTCTTATACTTTCGACAAAAAGTGGCTGTGACATACACTTCTTGGAATGGGCATCTACGGTACTTTCACAGTTTTTATGTCTTGTGACTGGGACTGTAGCACCATAACTTTTTAGTGTTTAATTATATTTTTGTCTATGACAATTCAAAAGTGCCTGTAACTGGCCTACTTGAAATAAACGCTTTGATTTTGATTTTGATTTGATTGACGGACAGACAGACAGACAGACATGACGAATCTATAAGGGTTCCGTTTTTGCCATTTGGCTACGGAACCCTAAAAATGGCAAAGTGACACGGAATCCCGTACAAAAATCCGGCTAAAATTCACGTTTTTGTTGGGAGCCCCTTAATAGGTATTTTTTCCATTTTTTAACAAATAAATATATTTTTAAATTATATTAATAAAGTTTTATATTTTTACCTTTAAAACCTAACGAAAATACCTGACACCACACATCGTCTAACATCGTTTCAGTTCGGGAGACTTCGGCAATCATAAAAATATCCGTCATAAAAACAATTTACTTTTTCTTACAGATTCTAAACGGCCAGCTACAAAAGGAGTTTTCACAATGAAACCTACATAAAAAATTCTCCTACAACAAAGAAGTTCTTTAATACAGTAGTGCACCACAAACATTTTAAATAAATTATATTCTCGTTAAATATACGCGGTAGGCAATTTAATTTTTTAAGGCGCTGTACATAGCGAACACTCTGTAAACGACTAGTTTTTCGTCGCAAAGTTAGCCGTATCTGTACATAATATAATATAATATTCCACAACTATGACACAACGCCATCTAGTCCCAAGCTAAGCAGAGCTTGTGTTATGGGTACTAGACAACTGATAAACATACTTATATATTGTTAAATACATACATACACACATCAAAAGTGTCTAGGGATCAAGCATTTTTATGCGGATTTCTTGAGATTGAGATGTGGCTTTGTAATAAATTTATGATTTTATAAATTTATATGGATCCTTTTTGGTGCATTTCATAATTTGAATCAGGAACTGTGAATCAAATTCGAGTAAAAGATGAAAATCAGCTGTCAATATTTTCCCTATAAAAACATACAACGCATCGAAGACATTATTAGTGCTACTGTTTCCCTACTACTGATTAAAACCAACGTTATTATGGAGCGGCGACGTCATTTAAGAAAGGGAAGAAATGCTCAGAGCCGTGGGAATGATAGAAGCTGGTTCCCGGCAACGTACTGCGGCTTTAGCTCTGAATACAAGTCAGAGTGTTATCAGTCGACTTTGGACACGTTACCGAAGCACTGGTACCGTGGCTGAGCGCCATGGAGGACGGTATCGCTGCACCACACGGAGACAAGACCGATACATTCAAATCTTAACTCGAAGAGCTCCAACAATAACCGCCATGATGTTAGCCGTGAGGCTTCATCACTCTTCAGGGAACTTAATTAGCGACCAAACAGTCAGAAACCGCTTGCATGAAGTGAACCTTCATTCCCGAAGACCGCTACGGGTACCACCTATAGCAATGCACAATCGTAGGATTCGATATCAATGGGCTCTTGAACACAGAAATGGGGCAGAAGAACAATGGCGTTTCGTGTGCTTTTCTGATGAGTCTCGTTTCGGTATGAGACCGGATACAAGACGTATACGACACTGGAGAACCCCTGGACGCCAACAGCGATTAAAATCCTGCCAGGAAGTCCATCCTTATAGTGGTGGAACCATCATGGTATGGGCGGGTATTTGGATCGGCGGAAGAACTGAGTTGATTTGGATCAGAGGCAACCTCAACGCTCAAATTTATGCTGAGACGATTGTATCAGACGTCATCGTTCCTCTACAAGTGCAAATCGGTCCCTTATTTCAGTTAATGCATGATAATGCACGACCGCACACCGCAAGAGTTGTAAGACAGACTCTCGCCGCAGCTAACATCAATGTCCTGCCCTGGCCTGCTCAGTCGCCAGACTTGAATCCGATTGAGCATGCATGGGATATGCTACAGAGAAGAGCTCTGCCGAATATGGAGGGTATCCAGTCGCAAGAAGACCTTTTTTTGTTGTTGCAACGAACATGGGCGGCCATTCCACAGCGTGATTTGGATGAACTCATTTTGAGTATGCCAAACCGATGTTCTTGTGTTGTTAGTGTTCGCGGTAGAAACACGGATTATTAATTGTTTAAGTTACCCAATAAAATTTTAAAGAAAACTGTTATTTCAGTCTTTTTTCGAACTTTTGTGTTAGTGGTTCAAATGTCAAAAATCCCTTTATTAGGAAAATGGCAAATTTCTTTATTAATGCAAAGGTGACTTGGTTTATCGTTACTGTGACAAACGAAAACACGAGAAAATTTTAATTAATATCAATCAGGAGAAAAGTTATTGCAAAAATATATGTTGATCCCTAGACACTTTTGATGTGTGTATTATAGATAAATTACACCCAGACACAGAACAAATGATCGTGCTCATCACACAAACATTTGTCCTGGGTGGGAATCGAACCCACGACCTCCGGCATAGCAGTCAGGGTCACTAACCACTAGACCAACAGGCCTGTCTGACACTAGACAAACATGCCACAAGCCAGAAAAAAATACAGTGTATAGTCAAATGTATAAAGTATTGTAAAGACTTTAACAAAAACAATTCACAAAAGTGGTCTAGAACTACGAAAAAAAATTGTCAATATGACCACGAAAAAAAATTTGTCTCAAAATTATCTATTTTTTCAGCAGTAACCATTACATTTTTTGTAACTATAACAGAAGAAATTTCAATATTTTTTTTTGAACTCAGACCTGTAATTGTTTAAATATTAAGCTAAAACTGCAAAATTTCTTACATTTTTTCTTACAATTTGCCCCCGCGTGCAGCTGCTTCACCCCCGCGACTACCTAGGTACCTTTGCTACATAGAGCTTGGGTACAGCGCCTTTTTTTTGTTTTTAGCCTGGTAAAATCATCAAATGAGTCCTCCCACCTCGGGCAGGGCGGGAGGGACTGTCAGACTTGTACTGACTAAAATCCACGGTGTCCATCAATAGCCCGTTATGTCCCGGGGTCACGGTAATGAGATAAGTCCCGCGACCCCGGCAGGCTTTGGCCCTCTAGAGGGGGGGCCCGTCATCATGCTGACACTCCTTGAGGCGCGCGTGGAACACAACGCGCCGTCGACCCGGGCATGGTCCATGGTCGGGTGGCGAGTTGCCCTTTACTCACCGCCCGCATGCCCGCGCCTACGGTGGCCGGAGATCGCCTGCCGACGTCCGACGCCGTGGGCGTCTACCACTGCGGCTGGGGTGGAGGGAGGACACTGTACTCTCCCTCACGCGGCCCGCCTCCTCCTTCACGAGCATGACTGCTTCGCAGAAAGAGGCGACCGCTTCCCACTCCGTCTCGCCCCGTAGCATGGCCTCGACCAATGCCGGGCGCGAGAGGTCTCCGCCTATCGCCGCCGAGAGGACACGGCGGTGCTCTGCCCAAGCGGGGCAGTCCTGCACCGTATGCTCCACCGTGTTTTTCGGGCGATCGGCGCAGTGGTGACACCCAGGCGTCTCTTCCCTCCTTACCAGACACAGGAACCTCCCGAAACTTCCGTGTCCGGTGAGGACCTGCGTCATGCGGTAAGTCAGGACGCCGTGACGCCTCTCCAGCCACTCCTCAAAGAGGGGTCTTACCGCCGCGATTGCGGCGTGCCCGGGGTACAGCGCCTTAACAAAAAAATGTTATGCAATAGCTTCACCGCGGCAGTCTCCGAGTGCCACGTGTATTTTTTTAATGTACGTTAATTGACCTAAGATTTTTTTTTATTTATTTATTTGGGAAAACAAACAATAACACATTAAATATAATACATAGCATAATAACAGTTTTTTTTTTTTTTTATCGTGGTAAAATCATCAAATGAGTCCTCCCACCCCGGGCAGGGCGGGAGGGACTGTCAGACTTGTACTGACTGAAATCCACGGTGTCCTTCAATAGCCCTTTATGTTCCGGGGTCACGGTAATGGTATAAGTCCCGCGACCCCGGCAGGCTTTGGCCCTCTACAGAGGGGGCCCCGTCATTACGCTGACGCTCTTTGAGGCGCGCGTGGAACACAACGCGCCGTCGACCCGGGCATGGTCCATGGTCGGGCTGCGAGTTGCCCTTTACTCGCCGCCCGCATGCCCGCGCCTACGGTGGCCGGAGATCGTCTTGCGACGTCCGACGCCGTGGGCGCCAACCACCGCGGGTGGGGCGGAGGGAGGACATTGCCCTCTCTCTCGCGCGGCCCGCCTCCTCCTTCGCGAGCATTACTGCTTCGCAGAAGGAGGCGACCGCTTCCCACTCCGTCTCGCCCCGCAGCATGGCCGCAACCAATGCCGGGCGCGAGAGGTCTCCGCCTATCGCCGCCGTGAGGACACGTCGGTGCTCTGCCCAAGCGGGGCAGTCTTGCACCGTATGCTCTACTGTGTCCTCCGGGCGATCTTCGCAGTGGTGACACCCAGGCGTTTCCTCCTTTCTCCTTAGACACAGGTACCTCCCGAAACTTCCGTGTCCGGTGAGGACCTGCGTCATGCGGTAGGTCAGGACGCCGTGACTCCTATCCAGCCACTCCTCAAAGAGGGGTCTTACCGCCGCGATTGCGGCGTGCCCGATAATAACAGATTTACGAATGTGCTATCAACAACGTTCTCCACAGATAAAACCATGAGACATTTTGGTTCGACAAGCGTTGAAAATTTAGAAAAAAAAAATGAAGACTAGATATAGTAGCTTACTAACAAAACAGCTAAGAGTGAAAATAATATCAATAGAACATTCAAACCATAAAATAAAAGCATAATTATAAGAATGAACACTACCATAATAATATAAAACTTTCATACCAACAACGTTTCCTACCAAGGATATTTTAAAAACAGCTTTTTAAAAGCTATCTCAGTCACTTTTCAAGCTACATCGCAGTTCCAAGTCACAACCTTATCATATATCAAGCTGCATCCAGCTCTAAACGACTTTGTTGAGGGAATAAATGAGTTTATACATGATTTGCACTTTTGCTTACATTTTTGTGTTTTTATCTGTACTTAGAAGTGATGAATGTATAAACTAGGGAGGCCCCTTTATCTTCCAGGGTCACGGCTACTTAATAAGAAAGTTCCGCGACACTGGCAGGCTTTGGCCCTCCAACAGCTCTTGAAGGCGCGCGTGGAATTTGGTGTGCTGTCGACCCACGCATAGTCCATGATCGCACGGCAAGTCACCCATTACTCGCCGTCCACTACTACAACTAGGGAGATGCTGTTAATAAAGTCAGTAGTAAGGAGTAGACATTGGTCAGTTAGAGCAGTGGCTACTGTGCTTCTTATTGCGGGTTCGAGTTCGGAGCAGAACAAAATTTTGTTTTTTAGGACGCAAGTGCCGTAGATACTCCCTCATCATCATCATCATCAGTCTATAAATGTTTCCACTGCTAAAACTAGGGAGTGGGCCATAAGAATTCACCACGCGGGTCCAGTACGAGTTGGTAGATGTTATATGTCTTCGAATTTTTGGTTTTAGAACATGCCGGTTTCCCCACGATGTTTTCCTTCACCGTTTTGAGGGCCCCTAAATACAATAAAAAAAAATCTTCTTTAAAATATTAAGCACAGATTTTGAATTTCGATATTTCAGCACTGTTGCAAACCGGTATCAAGATTGATAGATCCCTTTTTGATGAAAAAGCAATTTAATTTAAATATCTACTTTCTTCTATAGCTGAAATATCTGCAGATGAAAAATACCATGCATTTTATTATAAAGGTTCCTTCAAACGCATCCGTTGCAGACAGCCAATGTTTTTTTTTTTTAATAGAATGCAATTTTATTTATACGTTAAGGTATTTTTATACTTAAGCTCCCTTGAGGGTAGAAAATGATCAATGGATATATTATGAGAAAGGTTGATGTCTCCTATCTTCTAGATTAATTCAGGAATTTTTGTGCTAGGGTAGGGAGCTGAACTTGGGATTTAAGTGTCTTCAATATTTTTGGGATTCAAAAAGATAAGGTTCATGGTACTCGCAAGTAGTTTATAAGTATTCATGGGATTCTGTAATTATATTATTTCCATAACACTAAAATAACAAAATTAGGTAGATGTCATTAATTTATATAGAAATTTAATATTTTATCATATTTGATTGTATGTTTATATGTAATTATAATTTATAATAATTATTTATTGTATTCCAGTTCATCATCATCATCAGCCTATAAATGTTCCCACTGCTGGGACACAGGCCTCCTCTCTATAAGAGGGAGTGGGCCGAAATCTACCACGCCGGCCCAGTGCGGATTGGTAGATGTCACATGTCTTCGAATTTTTGGTTCTAGGACGTGCCGGTTTCCTCACGATGTTTTCCTTCACCGTTTTGAGAGCAGTGATGATGAAATAAATTACACAAAGTAATGCGCCTGACGGGGTTCGAACCCACAACCTACTACTCGTAAGTCGAGGCCGATACCACTGGGCCACCACTGCTCACTGGGCCACCACTGCTCGTTTTCCAGTTACATTTTATTTATTAATTAATATTTTATTTATTTCTATATTAAAATATTAATTATCTCTCATTTATTTATTTAAGTATTTATAGTTTGGTATTCCTCCAGTCAAATTAGTTAGTAAAACTTTATCTTTTAAAAAATCGTCTAATGAGTAATAGCTTTTGTAAATTAAAAATTAATATAATAATAATATATTCCACAACTATCACACAACGCTATCTAGTCCCAAGCTAAGCAGAGCTTGTGTTATGGGTACTAGACAACTGATAAACATACTTATATATTTCTAAATACATACATATTATACATAAATTACACCCAGACACAGAACAAATGATCGTGCTCATCACACAAACATTTGTCCTGGGTGGGAATCGAACCCACGACCTCCGGCATAGCAGTCAGGGCCACTAACCACTAGACCAACAGGCCAGTCAGTAAATTGTTTTACTTTCCTTAAAAATATGTTTGTTTTAAATACTCTGGTAATTTATTGTATATTTTTATTGACATTGAATGTGTATTTACGTAAACATGTGATAGAAGGACACTTACGTATACATATATCGGCGCTCGTTTATATACTTGCATCCGGAGCAGACAGTCAACGATCTTCTAACTATTCGCTCTGTAATGACATTGTGGGCCACGAAGTACGCGACCTTTTTACCAATTATTATGAAGGTGGCGCTCAGTTGAGAACTTTAATATTTACTCAAAAGCAACATTCCTTACTCAAATTAATATTCTAACAACCGCTTTAACAGAGCATTACATACATAAGAGTGTACTTACCACGTAAATAGCGGTCACCACACGTGTTATGTGGCATGTTGTACATAACCAATGACTACGGTCAACGTCGCGGTGGTTTGCGCTATGCGTATGAGGTTCTGGGGTCGATTCCCAAGCCGTACAAAGTGTTATGAATGGAGGGAGGCTTTTGCCCAGCAATGGGAAAGTAACGGATATTTAATAATAATTAATGTCGGGGTTAGCATCTATCCAAATCGAATGCACCTAATAAGCAATTTAATATACAGTAGCGACCAAAAGTCCATTTCATATTTTCCTACTCTATACGTATCGTGCTCGAGTTCATTGCGATGCTTAACATGCCCATGTACATTTGAGCGTTTATTGAACATACCTATCCATAGTGAGACTGGGACTGTAGCACCATAATTATTTTTTGTCTTTTACAATTCAAAAGTGCCTGGCCCGTAACTGGCAAACTTTGAATAAACCTTTGACTTTTATTTTGAAAATATTAGATGATAGCTTTTTATAAAAAAATACCGTACTACTTTCCATAATAATTATACAGGAATCAGATTAATTACAAATTTATTTGATGACACAAATAAACAATAATGTAGCCAATGAAACCACAGATTCTTCTGGTTTCCGCTCGGGTCATAGCACCGTAACTGCACTTTTGAAAGTTACTGACGACATCCGCTGGGCAATGGAGGGTAAATCACTAACTATTCTTGTTTTGCTTGACTTCAGTAGTGCTTTTAATTCTGTGGACTTTGATATTTTGCTAGGCGTTCTTAAATCCATGAATTTCTCCTCTTCCTCTCTTGCCTGGTTCGACTCTTACCTTCGGGGACGCTCGCAGTGTGTTCGCCTTGACGAAACTTTTTCTGATTGGTGTAATCTCACTGAGGGTGTGCCTCAGGGTGGCGTTCTCTCTCCTCATCTTTTTTCTATTTTTATTAATATGGTTACTAAGGTAATCTCCTCTAGTTTCCATCTTTATGCAGATGATTTGCAGCTGTACCGGCATTTTTCTGTAGCAGATGCTGATTCCGCAATTGCTGCAATGAATCATGACCTGAGTTGTATTAGGTTGGGGAAAAAGTCTTTTCGCATTATAGTATGTATGAACTTGTAATAAAATCTCTTTGGCTATACTATTTGTATCTGGCTGGTTTTGGTATCATTGAAAGTTTAAATTTTAAAGAACATAATTCCAAATTCAAATTAGGAAAAAGTGTGATTTTCATTTGTTTTTCGTACCATCAAGATGAGTGAATCTAATGAAGAAATTCGATACATTTTAAAATTTTACTACAAAAAAGGTAAAAATGCAACGCAAGCCGCAAAAAAAATTTGCAATGTTTATGGACCTAGTGTAGTGTCTGTGAGAGTAGCACAAATTTGGTTTAAGCGTTTTCTTCCGGAAATTTTGATGTCAAAGATGCAAGTCGCTCTGGTCGCCCTATTACGGATAAAATGGATGCCATTTTTGAAAAAGTGGAGCAAGATCGGCATACCAGTAGTTACGACGTAGCTGAAGAACTGGAAATTGACCACAAAACAGTTTTGGCGCATTTGAAAAAAACTGGGTACACAAAAAAGCTCGACATTTGGGTACCTCACGAGCTCACTGAAAGAAACCTAATGAACCGTGTACTCATTTGTGATTCTTTATTACGACGTAATGAAACCGAACCATTTTTGAAGAAGCTGATAACTGGTGATGAAAAGTGGATCACGTATGACAAGAACGTGCGAAAAAGGTCGTGGTCAAAGGCCGGTCAGGCTTCACAGACTGTGGTGAAACCCGGGTTAACTCGCAACAAGGTGATGCTGTGTGTGTGGTGGGATTGGAAGGGCATTATTCATTATGAGCTGTTACCACCAGGCAGGACCATCGATTCTGAACTCTACTGCGAGCAACTGATGAGATTAAAGCAAGAAGTTGAAAGAAAGCGACCGGAATTAATCAACAGAAGGGGTGTGGTTTTTCATCATGATAACGCTAGACCTCACACATCTTTAGCCACCCAACAAAAATTAAGAGAGTTTGGCTGGGAGGTGTTAATGCATCCGCCGTATAGTCCTGACCTTGCACCTTCAGATTTCCACCTGTTTCGGTCTCTTCAGAATTCTTTAGGCAGTGTCAGGTTAACATCACGAGAGGACTGCCAAAACCACTTGTCGCGGTATTTTGACTAGAAGTCCCAAAATTTCTATAGCAATGGGATCATGTCCCTACCTACAAGATGGCAAAAAGTTATCGAACAAAATGGTACCTACATACTTTAGTTAAATGTAAATAAACTTTATTAAAAAATGTTTTGAATTTTCTTAAAAAATGCGAAGAAAATTTTTCCCCAACCTATTATAAGTGAGTGGGCTAAGGCATTCGGTTTGCAAATTAACCCTACTAAATCTCAGGCCATGATTATAGGTAGCCGCTTTGTTCGTAGTGCGGCTGTTGTGGCGTCTTTAGCACCTGTATACCTCAATGGTGTACGCATCGATTACGCAGAAACCGCCAAGGATTTGGGTGTTTTAATTGATTCCAATCTATCGTGGCGCGCTCAGGTGAACGAGGTCAGTCGTAAGGTTCACTTTTCTTTACACTCACTGAAGCGTCTCCAGACTGTCCTACCTCTTAAGACGAAAATTTCTTTAGCGCAAACACTTATTCAGCCGATTATTGATTATGCCGATGCCTGCTACTTGGATGCTACTGAGGAGCTATTAAACAAACTTGAGCGCTTGCAAAATTTGTGCATTCGGTTTATTTTCGGTCTTCGTAAATTTGATCATGTCTCTCACCTTCGCAAGGAACTCAAGTGGCTCCCAATCCGTCTTCGCAGGAACACTCGTATCCTTTGCCTCCTATTCAACATCCTTCACAATCCTTCCTATCCATCTTACCTTCGTGAACGATTTTCTTACGCCCGTCCTAGCGACGCACCCTGTAGATCTCACCTTAGATCCCTCCTTAAATCCCATCCTCATAAATCCAGCTACTATTCCTACTCCTTCTCCGTTCATGCTGTAAGATTGTGGAACTCACTTCCGCCTAGCATTCGTGATCTAAAATCCATTTCACTATTTAAACTTAGAGTGAAAGAGCATTACTTTTCCTCTCTTCTGTGATATATATATTTATTTATATGTGTATTTGTATATTTATATAGTATAGTATTTGGTATGTATTTGCTTTTGTAGTAATATTACTTTATGTTATAAACTTAGGTTAAGATATTCACATTAACATTGAGCTTTTTATTCTTGTTACACACTATTGTCTACATTTCTTTCTCATTTCTCCTGTAGAGGGTCTGCTGGCAGAAATTTCTAAAGAAATAAGCAGTACCTTTGTACTTTAGTATTATCATTTAATTTCCTGTAAATTAATTGTGTGTACATAAATAGTTAAATAAATAAAACAAATAAATAAATTACCAATACCTAGTTTCAATTTCCCTCCAAGGACTCAACGAATACGAATTATAACACGATTCATTTCATGGCCGCACAGTATTCATGTTATGCATAACATAACCGGCCAACGCGATAACTTTGAATCGAAAGCTCGGTTTACGAGTAATATCCTATACTTTATAACTAGAACTTATAGATTATTGAAGAAATATATTGAAACCAGTTAAATAAGTTTAAGAAAGTTATAGTTTGTGACTTCCAATGTGCTCAATAATAATATTTTTAAAAAGAGTTCTCCCAACCAGACTGTCAGATTCTTATTGACGAAAAAACACCCTGTTTCTTCATTTGCCCTTTGCGTTCTAGAGCCACGGTAGCATGTTCAAACAAACCCGCGGCCCCTGTATAGGCGTTTGGCTCTATATTTGACCGGTCGCCTTTTGAAGGTTTCCCCTGACGAAAAAAGAAAGTGTTTGGCTCTGTCGGGTCCTCGTCAGTTTGCTGGCAGCTCCTTAGGAGCGCGTGGAACAAAACGCGTCATCAACTAGAGCCGGCGGCGGCGGACGGCAAGCTACCCATTACTTGTCGTCCGCAAACCCGTGCCTACGGTGGCTGGAGATCTGATACCCGGTGCCCGGGGCGTCACCCGCGACTTCAAAATTATATCAGAAGTGTTATTCAATAAGGATCTAAAAAATGTAAAAGATAGATAATTTTGTTTTCAATACCCCGAAGGGTTAAGCAGAGCGCAGACATGCGAATGGCGGGTAATAGGTGACTCGCCATCCGATCATGGACCATACCCGGGTCGACGGCGCGTCGTGTTCCACGCGCGCCTCTATAAACTGTCAGCAATCTTACTGTGCCTCCCTTAGAGGGCTAAAGCCTGCGGGGGTCGCGGGACTGTCTCATCAGGTAACCGTGACCCTTAAACATAAAGAGCTATTGAATGACCACCGTGGATTTTAGTCAGTACAAGTAAGACAGTCCCTCCCGCCCCGCCCTGGGTGGGAGAACTTTAAAGAGTTAACTTTTTTATCGTGGTAAAATCATTGAATGAGTTGAAGAATATCTAATACTCCCATATAATGCCAGTTATGTCGGAACACCGACCCGGCACGTTATGCTCGCAGTGGCAATTACGACGACTAAACCAAAAGAAATAGTTTTATTCCATGTATTTCTAGTAAAGTAAAACGAAATTACACAATTGACTGATACGTTGTTTGAGCGAGTTATGATAAAATTGGGTCACAGATAAATCATAACCTGACTGAGGGACTTTTAGGGTATCTTATTTTAAGTGAATTTCTACTCTATTTATATTTTATGATCTGAGAAAAACTACCAATCTCCGGTGAAACAAGTTACAATAAAATCATGTATTATGTACTATTATTCTTGATATTTTGCTTCGAGGGAATGTCTACAAGTTCTCTTTTCCGTAAAAATATCAGTTTTAAAGGATATAACTAGTGAAAATCGCAGGCAACCGATGTAGGGTGGATGCAAGTGGTAGATTATCGTTCGGCGTGCTGGTCTACGAGCATTGGTGGCCCAGTGGTATTGGCCCCGACTCGAGTTGTAGGTCGTGGGTTCAAACCCCGCCAGGCGGATTTTTTTTTTTCCTAGCCTGCTCTGTCCCACTCCTGGGCAAAGGCCTCCCTCCACTCTTTCCATCTTTCACGACACTTTGCTTCATCCTTCCAGTTCCAGGCGGATTACTTTGTGTAATTTATTTCATCACCACTGCTCTCAAACGGTGAAGGAAAACATCATGAGGAAACCGGCATGTCCTAGAACTAAAATTTCGAAGACATGTGACATTCACCAATCCGCATTGGGCCTGCGTGGTGAATTATGGCCCACTCCCTCTCACAGAGAGGAGGCCTGTGTCCCAGCAGTGGGAACATTAATAGGCTGATGATGATGTGCTGGTCTAAGGGGAGGCCTTTGTTCAGCAGTGAATGTCCTCTTCTGGTGATGATGATGATGATTTACTTCAGCGTTGGCTCAAACAACAACGATACTCGTAATTGCTCTAATGCTGGGGTGATGAAAGGAGTTGCGCATATAGAATGTGGCAGGATAGGAAACGCGGGCCGTATCTGCGTAGCCAATCAACATTTCAGCTTCTACTATAATATTCTCTTAGAATCATTTTTGGACTGTTTACAGAATCGTCATCTGCCTAGCCCAACTAAATTGGGGTCGGCTTTTAGTCGAACCAGTATTTTACATGGAGCGACTGCCCATCGGACCTCCACAACCCAGTAACTGGGTAACACGATACCCCATGGTAAGACTGGCTGTCAGACTTTCGAGCTTGTGACTGTCTAAGATCTCCAACAAACAGTCGGGACCAAGGGCTTTACGTGCTTCTCGAGGACACTCGCTATGACAGATGGTCACCCATCCACAGACCAACCCCGGCAAGCGCGGCTTAACCCGAAAGATCGGCTTGTGCGGCTGTAACTATTTAGCCACGAGTTCCTGACTGTATACAGAATACATATTTATTCATAAAATTACTCAAAAGACGAAACCAACCGTAGAAACTCAATAGGTATTCTAACCACACGGAAACCATACGGAACCCACACTATACAAACATTTATTCCCCAGAGCACAACGTACGGCGAGCAGAGTTATTGCTATCTAGGAAGATATGACAAATGCATTTGATTTGTATTCCATACAGTCCCACAAGCCGACAAACTGAGTCTAGAGCTAAAATACTTTCCAATTCGAGGGTAGAGCTAGTATAGGTTGGAGTACAGTTACGAGAAGAAATATTCTTAGGTTAGCTAAATTCAAGAACGAGAGTGGAGGATCGTGACGACAGAAGCAAGTAAGTATTGTACTTACTTGTGACGTATTGTCAATTTGATGACACGGTTGGCGCAGCGGCTGAGCGATCGACTGATGCGCAGCGTGTTGCGGGTTCGATCCCCGCACGGAACAAATATTTGTGTGATCTGTAAATGGTTGTTCCGGGTCTGGGTGTTTGTGTGAGTTTCTATGTTTGTAAACGCATCCACGATACAGGAAAAAAATCCTAGTGTGGTAAGGTAACCTAACAAAGGAAAGAAAACGGGTCAAATTTGATTTGATATAATCTGACGAACTATACACCGTGACTTTTTAGTCGTCTTACAAAAGTTAATGTTTCCGACTTAAAATACCTCTAGGCGAGTTTTTTTTTAATCGTTAATAATATTTTTATTATAAATTAATTAAGGTTCATTAGAAATATGAAACACCCTGTAAAAATGTTTACGTCAAGCTTTTAGTCAAGTTTACGTCAATGTCAATGTTTACGTCAAGTTTTTACTTATAATATCATTGGTCAAGCTATAGAGTATACCTACCCAGCGCAATAATCGGGCAGATCATTCCATCTCCATTTTCTATGAGACAAGGGCGTTTCTAACTACGCCTTGCGTCATAATAACAAATTAAAATTTTATTTTTAACTTTTTCTAATCTCTTTTTTAAGCCGTGGGGCGCCGGCTTAGAATTGCGTTCCCCCAATTCATCCCGTGGGTGTCGTAAGAGGCGACTAAGGGACAAACCGGAGGTCGGGCAGCAGCGTCCTCCGTGTACCTACTGCACATCCTCACTGCGATCGCCAACCCGCCTGCCAAGCGTGGCGATTTAAGGCAAATTACCCCCAATGATTGTAAGCACAGATACCAGGCCCCCAGTCCCCGGCAGCTCCGCTATCCCTGGCGCGGGTAGCGGTCAAGGTAACGGCGGAGCAGGGGGTGCTAAGAATCTCCGGAAGAGATCCGGCTACCCACCCCCACGACGACTGGCCCTGGTAACACACAACATACGCACAATGAGGACTGACGAAAAGATCTGCGAGCTGGAAGAGGAGCTGAGCAAGTTACACTGGGACATTATAGGGCTATGCGAAGTCCGTAGAGAGGGGGAGGACACCGTAACCCTGAAGTCTGGTAACTTGCTCTACTACCGGGAGGGCGACCAACAGTCCCAAGGTGGTGTCGGGTTTCTCGTTCACAAGTCCCTCGTAAACAACATAATAACCATCGACAGTGTGTCGAGTAGGGTGGTATACCTAATACTCAGAATATCCAAAAGATATTCGCTGAAGGTCATTCAGGTATACGCACCGACCTCGTCACACTCCGATGATGAAGTGGAGACTATGTATGAGGACGTAAGTAGGGCCATACATAGTACCAAAACCCACTTCACTGTTGTTATGGGGGACTTTAACGCAAAGTTGGGCAAGAAAAGCGGTGATGAGTTGAGAGTGGGGCAATTTGGGTATGGGCAACGGAACCCTAGGGGACAGAGGCTGGCCGACTTTCTGGAGAAAGAGGAACTCTTCATGATGAACTCTTTCTTCCAGAAGCCACCTCACAGGAAATGGACCTGGTTGAGTCCCGATGGTTTCACGAGAAACGAGATAGACTTCTTCATGACCGACAAGAAACGGATATTCAGTGATGTCTCTGTGATCAACAGGGTAAAAACCGGTAGTGATCACCGAATCGTAAGAGGCTCGCTGAATATCAATGTTAAACTTGAAAGGTCCAGCCTGATGAAGTCTACGCTCCGACCTACTCGGTCCCATATTCAAAACCCCGAAAGCTTTCAACTCGAGCTCTCTAATCGCTTTGCTTGCCTTGAGAACTTAGTTTCAGTGGACGAGATCAACGACGGGCTAGTGGAAACTGTCCGCACGGTAGGCTCTAAGTTTTTTAGACCCTGCCGTAAAGATAGACCTCAGAAATTGACCGAGCAAACCTTAAACCTCATGGCTGAACGACGCTTGCTACAGCTGCAGTCTTCCGATGACGCGAAGTCATATAGGCAGCTCAATAGACGTATATCTAAGTCCTTGCGACACGATCTGCGTCTCTTTAATACGAATCGTGTTAAAGAGACCATACAGCGAAACCAAGGCTCCAAAGTGTTCGCAAAGGACAAGTCTATTGGGCAAAGCCGGATGACAAAGCTGAAACGGGAGGATGGCAGCATAGCGTCGACCAAAGCAGAGGTTTTAGGCGAGATCGAGAGGTTCTATGGACAGTTATACACTTCGGTCGCAAAGCCCGTTGACAGCTTGGTAAGAGATCCAAGAGCCAAGCTGTCCCGACATTATACCGAAGATATCCCGGACATCAGTCTGTACGAGATTAGGATGGCCCTGAAGCAGCTTAAGAACAACAAGGCGCCGGGCGAGGACGGAATCACTTCAGAGCTTCTGAGAGCGGGTGGAACACCGGTACTTAAAGTCCTCCAGAAACTCTTTAATTCCGTCCTGTCCGAGGGCAAAACGCCTCAAACGTGGAGCAGGGGTGAGGTGGTGTTGTTCTTCAAAAAAGGTGATAACAGCCTATTGAAGAACTACAGACCCATCACGCTTCTGAGTCATGTTTATAAGCTGTTTTCAAGGGTTATCACGAACCGTCTCGAACACAGACTTGATGACTTCCAGCCTCCCGAACAAGCCGGTTTCCGAAGAGGCTATAGTACCATAGACCACATCCATACGCTGCGGCAAGTTATACAGAAGACCGAAGAGTATAACTTGCCATTATGCTTAGCGTTTGTGGACTATGAGAAAGCCTTCGATTCGGTGGAAACATGGGCGGTACTTGAGTCACTCCAGCGATGCCGTATTGACTATCGGTACATCGAGGTGTTGAAGTGTTTGTATAATAACGCCACCATGTCGGTCCGAGTACAGGAGCAGAGCACGAAGGCGATTCCATTGAGAAGAGGCGTAAGACAGGGGGACGTTATCTCCCCTAAACTGTTTACTGCCGCGATGGAAGACGCCTTCAAACTCCTGGAATGGCAAGGACTTGGCATCAACATCAACGGCGAATACATCACTCACCTTCGGTTTGCCGACGACATCGTAGTCATGGCAAAGTCGATGGAGGAACTCAGCATGATGCTCGATGGCCTCGACCGAGTTTCACAACGGGTGGGCTTGAAAATGAACATGGACAAGACGAAAATTATGTCAAATTCCAATGTTGTGCCCACCCCAGTCTCTGTTGGAAACTCGGTACTCGAAGTTGTTGACTCATATATCTATTTAGGACAAGTAGTCCAATTAGGTAGGTCCAACTTCGAGAAAGAGGTCAACCGCCGAATCCAACTCGGTTGGGCAGCGTTCGGGAAGCTACGCAATGTCTTTTCGTCCGACATACCTCAGTGCCTCAAGACGAAAGTCTTCAATCAATGTGTGTTACCAGTGATGACTTACGGCACCGAAACGTGGTCTTTCACTATCGGCCTCATCTCAAAGCTCAAAGTCGCTCAGCGAGCTATGGAGAGGGCTATGCTCGGTGTTTCTCTACGTGATCGAATCCGAAATGAGGAGATCCGTAGACGAACTAAAGTCACCGATATAGCCCACCGGATTAGCAAGCTGAAGTGGCAATGGGCAGGCCATATTGCTCGCAGAGCAGATGGCCGATGGGGTCGAAAAGTCCTAGAGTGGAGACCGCGGACGAGCAAGCGCAGCGTAGGACGTCCACCAACGAGGTGGACAGACGACCTTGTAAAGGTCGCCGGAAGACGCTGGATGCAGGTCGCTTCCAACCGGTATATGTGGAGATCTAAAGGGGAGGCCTATGTTCAGCAGTGGACGTCCTATGGCTGAGATGATGATGATGATGATGAATCTCTTTTTTATTAGAAACGCGTTCTAGTCATTGGATAGGTACATGAACTGGGCTGCCGTTGTGACACGACTAAAAAGTCATGGTGTATAGATCTTTTGAGTCGAATACCCAATTGTACTGCATACTAGTATCAGGTCCAAACCCATAATATATGTAGATAACAGATGTAGTCACCATTTCATAAGAAAATCGCTTTTAAATGCTAAATACGTAAGTAAAATAGATATGCTCGAAACTGTACGTAACAACTTTCTTATCCAAGACGTACATTTACCCATATTTTTTATTCTAAACGATGAAAAGTAAAGTTTATTTTTATCTAGGGTTCGTAGCGTATTTCTTGATAGAACTTAATGTGGAAACGTTTGTTAGTTTATACAGTTGTACTAGAATTTATATAGGTTAGGTTGATCTACTCGGTTTATTTCTGTTTTAGATAAAGACTGTTACTTTTTCTTACAGTAGAGATTTCAATTTTGTTGGTACTCACTTATTCAGTAATTTTTCAGTCTATCCAGAGAAGAACCCGGATCGCTGGCGCGTCGTATTCCACGCGCGCCTCAAAGAGCTGTCAGCAATATGACAGAGGACCCCTAAGAGGGCCAAAGCCTGCCGGGGTCGCGGGACTGAATGTAAAGTACTTTTGAAGAACACCGTGGATTTTAGTCAGTACAAGTCTGACAGTCCCCCGTCCTGCCCTGGGTGGGAGGACTAATTTGATGATATGACCACATAAAAAAAAACCGAGTATCAGAAAAATCTAGAGATTTGAAATCGGTTAATGTTAAAAGCAAAAATGGACTCAGAAAGCAAAAGACAGAATTGAATAGAAATTGTTAGAGGAGGGAGGCCTTTTGTCGGAAGACAAGCTTCAGAAGACTAAAATATTATTGTAAAAGATTAATGACCGTTAACTACTGATATTATACTTTAGAAAATTAACTTTAAAAGTTAAAGCAAAAATATGTAGAACTGTGATTTAAGTTTTACTTGCATAATTAAGAACAGCAGTAAAGACTATATTTATTCCAACAGCAATAGTCTCGCACCAAAATCACTGACGAAATGTAGGCGTATATAAGGTACACCACTTGATATTTTATAACCTAGAATAACTCATAGGATACCTTTTATATCGGTATTAAATTCTCCTGAGATAATTTTCGACAGCCACGCGGAAGAAGCCCGCGACAAAATCTAGTCTACCATAAAGCGTCAACCTTTTCGACCCAAAAGCTATCTCAAGACCGTTGTAATTATTTTCGTGCAGAAACGATGGACGTTTCTGAGAAACCAATTTGTGGCCCAAATTGTCGTGAAACTGGAAACTTGAAATTATATTTAATTGGACCTCAAAGGGGTCCATCGCGGCCAAAGTATCGTTTTCACTTAATTGGGGGAATCAATTTAAATTTATGCTTTCATTGATGTCGGTATAAATAAGCATTGGTCATATTTATTTTAAAAGTCCGGTTCATGTTGTACAGCGGCTAAAATTTAATAACTAGCTGACCCGTTCTCGTACTTCGTACCGCCTCAGAATATTCTTTTTTACCGTTTAAACCTTCCCTGGACTTCCATAAATAATCCAAAATCAAAATTAGCCAAATCGGTCCAACCGTTCTCGAAGTTTAGCGAGACTAACGAACTGCAATTGATTTTTATATATTAGACTAGCTGACCGGGCAAACTTCGTACCGCCTCACCTTTTAAACCTTCCCTGGACTTCCACAAATAATTCAATACCAAAATTAGCCAAATCCATCCAGCCGTTCTCGAGTTTTAACGAGACTAACGAACAGCAATTGATTTTTATATTATAGAGATTTAAAAAAATACATTATCTCACTTTAGGAATTTCTCCTGTGTTGTGGGTGCGGCGTTTACAAACATTCAAACTAACATACACAAACATGCAGACCCGGAAAAACTACTTGTTGATTGTAAAAAAAATTGTTCCGTAAGAGAACCGAACCCGTGACTCATAGTGCCGTAAAAACTGATGGAGAAATTCAACAGTTAGCATGATATGCAGAGTATTAAGGTTTTTTTTAGCGTGGTAAAATCATCAATTGAGTCCTCCCACCCAGGGCAGGGCGGGAGGGACTGTCAGACTTGTACTGACTAAAATCCACGGTGTCCTTCAATAGCCCTTTATGTTCCGGGGTCACGGTAATGAGATAAGTCCCGCGACCCCGGCAGGCTTTGGCCCTCTAGAGGGGGGCCTGCTGACGCTCTTTGAGGCGCGCGTGGAACACAACGCGCCGTCGCTCGACCCGGGCATGGTCCATGGTCGGGCAGCGAGTTGCCCTTTAGTCGCCGCCCGCATGCCCGCGCCTACGGTGGCCGGAGATCGTCTTGCGACGTCCGTCGCCGTGGGCGGCCACCACCGCGGAGAGTATTAAGGTTAGTTGACTTTTAAAGTACTTACCTACTTTCAAGAACGGTTAACATTAATTCTTAAAACCATCAAGATTCTGGTTTTCAATTCTCCAGAGCTATCAACTACCGTAATAAAATTTAAATTAGATGGTTACAACTTTAAGGACATTTAATAGTCGAATAGTAGCTGTTTTATTACTTTCAAACGTCTCATAAAAATGTGAAATTCATAAACTTATATATCACGGCTGGAACTTTTTTTTATTATTATTTCCGGCCTGGTTGGATAGGGACTGTCAGACTTGTACTGACTAAAATCCACCATGTTTTCTCCATAGCCCTTTATGTTACAGGGTCACGATTACGACCCTGGCAGGCGTGTGGTCCTCAATGGTGAGCCAAATGCTGGACTGCTGACAGCTCTTTGGACACATGGCCGCGTCAATGGCCCGGGCATGGTCGATGATTGAACGGCGAGTCACCCATTACATGCCAGCGAACAGCTGGAACTGCTGAATCTAGAAATATCAAATTTTACGCAATCCGCCTTCATTGAATGAAGCTGAGTAGCAAGGAAAGTCTTTTAGTATGTTTATACCTGAAAGGAGGTAATAGTAGATTACGCAACAAGGGAGTAAAGCATTGCCTACGTCACGGGCGTTTTGAATCCCGAAGCGACACTAAGGATTCTGGGGGTGAACCTCCGTAGCGCAGCGGGGAGGTTCAAGTGTTAATTCCCGAGTGAAACGAACGAGTGATATAATTTGACATTTACGAGCAAGTGGTGTGAAATAGTACATTGTTATCCAAGGCGTGAAAGTTACATATTTACGTCCCGAGACGGGGTTTGGCGCCCGTAACATAGTGAGGGCGCTAATAGTACGAGGGACTAAATAAGTAATTTACCCGAGGTAAACACTGTGCTTTTCATTACGAATATGAGGAAAGTAAAATTAACAACATAGGTAAATTAAATAGCTAAAGAAAAAATGAGTGTAGATCGGATTGTCACTTTGTCGGTAATATTTTTTTTTTAATTTTATTCTGTGGTCGTCCAGCTATACAACCAGGATTTTAATGTTCATTATTTTTGAAAATGGCAAAGATGTTGTCGAAATCTGTGATATTTTAGAGAAATAGTTGAAACTAAATTATTTTAGTCATTATTTATATTCTTAATACTTAACTTTATGTTATTTTAATTTTAAATCGCTCTGTAATTTAGTGGCTGTATAAAAAGTTTGAACATGATTCAATAGAAATGTCAAAATAGAACTAGTTTTATTTACTTAAATTTGGCAGCTGTCAGTTGAAAGCGATTTCCCCTAGGCCGGCAATGGATAACTTTCAAACGGCTAATCAGATATGTAATGACCTACTTTCAGAGTATGAGGAATGAAAAATTATGTATACATTTTCATTACTGTTTTTCATTAGAAATTCCCTATGTGGTTTGAAAAAATAACAAAGGCTAAAAAAGTGAAACAATTAAAAGGTTTTCATCAGAATCACCATTTTTTTTTCCTTACAGCCATACTTTTACAATTCCCAATTCCCGTATACTTCAGAAATTTTCATAAATATAACATGAGCCGTGAAATCACAAGAAATGAAATTAGCCTACCTGCTACCAAGTTTTTATGTAACCAACTTTTTATAACCGTGTTTCCATCGAATCTTTATTTATGTTTTTACAACTTTCCCCCCTTTGCAATTGAAGTTTGCTTTGAGTTTCCTCCTTTATGTTATTTTTGTGTGAATTTAGTTGGTCATTTATTAGTAGGTGAATAACTTTTATTTTGAAGATTACCACACACAGGGAGGAATAAAGAGAGAGAGAGAGAGAGAGAGTCATTTTCACAAGTTGTACGACAATAGGCTGATTAAAAAAAGACATTTTACTGCGTTTTGTTCTATTATTACAGTTCAATAAAGGTTTGATTCCTTAATACGACATGAACATGTTTTACTAAACATAAAATTTTATTTTCCTTTTTTTTACGTGGTAAAATCATCAAATGTGTCCTCCCACCCAGGGCAGGGCGGGAGGGATATTTATTTTCTTTAGAAATTTTGTTTAAATAAAAAAATAAAAAGTTTCATTGTGTTTCATGCAAACAATTTATTTAAAATTTTCTTTGTGTCTCTATAAACAATAGACATTAATATATCAACAGATTTGCGAACAATTTCCCTTCAGGCTTTTTCAACATGTACGCCTGAATTAAAATCCTTCTCATTCTATATCGATCACATTAAATTCCCCACGTAGAAAACACGACCTACATTTTTTTTTAAATGTCCCTTTAGGGAAGAACAAGACACCCCTTTCTCCAGCAGACAATTCATGTCAATCACTCATACCCCTTAAACCCTGTAGCAGGGGTGGCGAACCTTTTTGGATTTATGTGCCATTTTTTGTAAAGAAATGTTTCATTAGGCCACAGATGTAGCATATTTTTTTTATTCACTGATTACTTTGTAAATAATAAAACAATACTATGAATTCTGCGCTTCCCTGCCGCCATTCCGCGAACCATGCCTACTCACTCCTCCGTTCACGGCTTTGCCGTTTTGAGCGTCTTGCCTAGCGCGGGGCAGCCACCGGTAAGATCAATATTGAAATGTTTGTAGCACGCCAGAAAATGAGCTCATAGCGAAAACGCGCTCTGTTGTCTCCGAGCGAATCAGTACAGGCGGCGCGCCATGTTGGGAGTGGGGACAAAAGTACAAGCGAATGAGTGTGGCGGCTGCCGCTAACCACTACTGTGAATACGAGCCGTAAACAACGCTCGGCCACGCCACCCACCGCTTATACCAAAGTCGTGAACGAGGGTAACGTAGGCTCAGTCGCGTTAGTTTATTACGTTTCATACATACCTGTTACGTAATTTTTAGATCGGTGTTGTATCCTAAGATATTTTGACACTGATTCGGCATCCCTGCCTTAGAGGTACAGCGTTCCTGACTGTCACTTAAAGAAAATATATTAAGATGTAAAAGGGTGTTTCAACAAAAGAGGTCCGTCCATCATCGAGCCGCCGAAGCGGGGTAGCTGCACTGATTAATGTCGACGCATTTATTCTCAGAGCTCCTGGAGAAAATTTTATATTTACATAAAGAATCTTGAAGTGGGGGAATAAAAAAAGCGAGTGTAAGTGTTTTTGTCTTGGTAAGCTAATTAATTTGGTTAAGTCATTTATATTAGGGGTGCTAAGACAGGAAACCTCCACGTGCGCCCGTGGAATGGAGTTCCCTCTCGAATACGTCCGGGGGGAAGACCAGGCACTGTGTGCCTAAGGGGTCTCTTTGCCCGTATGCGAATAGCCTGTCGGGTGGACGCTCCAACGCGTGTCCCTCTAAATAGCAGAGGGCACAGCGGCGGAGCGGGCTTGCGGACGGTGAGTAATGGGTAAGCTCGCCGTCTGACCAAGGACCAAGCCCGGGTCGGTGGCGCGTCGTGTTTCACGCGTCACCGACGGGGCCCCTTATGGGGCCAAATGCCTGCTGGGGTCGCGGATTTTTCTTAATCCAGGATACCGTGGCCCCGGAACGTAAAGAGCATCCGAAGGAACACGGGTGGATTTTAGTCAGTAAGAGTCTGACAGTCCCTTCCGCCCTACTCAGGGCGGGAGGACTCATTTGATGATTTTGCCACCCCAAAAAAAAAGTCATTTATATTATTACTAGTGATGGTTGAGATATTCTGCCACCTTTTTAATTAGAGCAATAGTTAGTGGCTAATGTTATTTATGAAGCTAGACTAGTAGGTGTGTTTGGATAACATTTTAAAAGAGGAACCCACTAAAATCGACACTTCATAGTCAAAAATTTAAATAACTGAAAATACAATGCTTGAGCCACACTAACGGAAAACGCCGTTAAATATCGCGATGATGGACGTTTAATATATCGCGAAAAGTAGTTCCGTTAGTGCGACCCCCGCATTAGAAACTGAAGAGAATTATTAGACCTAGAAATAGCTTGACTTCATATTAAAATGTCAGAATAAAAACCAGATAAACACATAACTGTGTGTGAGAGTCGCGGGCAACCGATGGATGCAAGTGGCGAATTGTCGTTCTAAGGGGGCGGTCTAAGGGGAAGACCTATGTTCAGCAGTGCACGTCTTTCGGCTGATGATGATGATGATGAAACACATTAATAAAGAACAATGGCAGTTTCCCCGACAATTTTTATACTGATTAAAATTACATACATTTTTGTAGACGCTTGCAAAATCCATCTTTTTTTTTTTTGTTAAATCATCTAGTATATTTTCCGGTCAAATAAATGAGTACTCACAGTTTTAATAATAACATTTATCTTCGCTGCCGCTGTCTCAATGGCCTCGTCTTAACCACCGGCCTAGCTTCCTACTGATCCCATTTCCACAAGAAGGATTGCAGCATCCATCTCGATTATGTCACCATACAATGATGACGGCAGACAGAACTGTCTTAACTGCTCAAATTGTTAGGAACATGCAAATATTGAAACTTGGTAATTGCTTGTCACGAAACTGTCAAAAGATGGGGAGAAACGATTATTTTGACGGGAAGGTAATTGGCAGTGACGTGTCAGATATTTTTGGGGTTACAAGAAAAGGGGCACAAGTTCTAATTGGGTCAGCTTCATTGAAATATGAAGAAAGGGTAGCCTTTCTTTCTCCATTTTTAAGGTTCCGTAGCCAAATGGCAAAACCGGAACCCTTATAGATTCGTGATGTCTGTCTGTCTGTCTGTCTGTTCGTCCGTATGTCACAGCCACTTTTTGTCGAAAGTATAAGAGCTATCCTATTCAAACTTGGTAGGTAGATGTATTATGTGAACCGCATTAGGATTTTCACACAAAAATAAAAACAAAACAAATTTTGGGGGTGCCCCCCATACTTAGAATTGAAACCATTTTTTTTCACCAAACCCATACATGGATAGATCCTTAAAAATTATATTGAGGTTACTAATATAATTTTTTCTAAACTGAACAGTTTGCCCCATCCCCTGTAATTTCTGAAATAAGAGAATGATAAAACTAAAAAAAAAACATATAATGTAGACCTCAACAAAAACTTCCAACGAAAATTGGTTTGGATGAGATAAAGTTAGTAGTTTTTGAGATGTACTTACTGTTGGTCTAGTGGTTAGTGACCCTGACTGCTATGCCGGAGGTCGTGGGTTCGATTCCCACCCAGGACAAATGTTTGTGTGATGAGCACGATCATTTGTTCTGTGTCTGGGTGTAATTTATCTATAATATGTATGTATTTAGAAATATATAAGTATGTTTATCAGTTGTCTAGTACCCATAACACAAGCTCTGCTTAGCTTGGGACTAGATGGCGTTGTGTGATAGTTGTGGAATATTTTTTTTTTTTTTTCAAAAACCGCAAATATAACTTTGCCATTCATACAAACACTATGAAAAACAAAGTTATTTTTATTGTTTGTGTATATTACTTACTAATCTATAATCTATGCTTGCTACTACGGAACCCTTCTTGGGCGAGTCCAACTCGCAATTGGCCGGTTTTTTTTTTTGAAACTGCTTCTGGGGTTTTTCTTGCTTTTATAATTATATTAAGTACATGAATTAAAAGTAAAATAAATCTACAGTCAGAGACACTTTAACTACACACGGTTATCGGGTGATTTTTCTTGGAATGAAGAAAAAAGGTTCACCACCGCTGTTTAGACTTTTAAAGTATACTTGCCATTTGATCATTTTTATTGATGGATGATGTGATGATCTTTACTTTTTTGAGTATTTGTTACGCGATTACTCCGCCAATTGTGGACCAATTTTCAAAATTCTTTTTTTGTTATACGAGGTATAGTTCACTTTAGGGAACACTGCAAGTTTCATCAAAATCGGTTCAGCAGTTTTTGATAGGGAATTTTATTAGCTTATTGTGTACATGAGCGATGTTAATACCGGTGCTAAGGATTACCAAATTCTAGTGCACATGTAAGAAAATGATGTATTTGACAAGAATTTGGGTTGAATATTTAAACTAAAACGAGTAAAATAAAAAACTTAAAAAAAATTAACTGTCTTCAAAAACAACCACAAAAAAGGGTAAAATAACCTACAAAATAACTTTTCTTTCGGAAGTCGGTGGCATAAAAGACAACGAAATAAAAAAAAAACAAAGCCACAGACTTCCGAAATTTAAGTTATTTTGTAGGTTATTTTACCCTTTTTTGTGGTTGTTTTTGAAGGCGGTTAATTTTTTTTTTTAAGTTTTTACTTTGCAGTGTACTTGAATTACAGACGTCAAAGTTCCCGAATAGAACAAAGCGAAAAAACGTGAAAATTCGGCACTCCTAAAAAATCAAATAGCACCACAACAAGGTTCAATTCATTCACTCATTCGTTCAATTTCCACGTCAATACAAAGGCGTCTTTGTGTGGTCCTCCCAAGTTCATTCAAATGACAATAGAGGTTTACAACGAATAGACAGTTCTCTTAAGTGTAGACTACACTGTCTTGATTGAAAAGATTCAGGTTTCAGGTTTAACCTGGGGGTCTAGAAAGGCTACTTCAGCAAAATCTTAATATGAATTGCGATAAAATTGTTCTGTTTCATCAGACAAAAACAATTTTACAAGAGAAGATAACTCTATTCTAGGTCTACTCTATTGCTTTTTTTAGGTGGTAAAATCATCAAATGAGGCCTCCCGCCCTGGGTGGGGCGGAAGGGACTGTCAGACTCTTACTGACTAAAATCCACCCGTGTTCCGTCGGATGCCCTTTACATTCCGGGGCCACGGTATCCTGGGTTAAGAAAAACCCGCGACCCCAGCAGGCATTTGGCCCCATAAGGGGCCCCGTCAGTTTGCTGACTACTCCCCGAAGGCACGCGCGATACACGACACGACGCGCCAACGACCCGGGCTTGGTCCTTGGTCGGACGGCGAGCTACCCATTACTCACCGTCCGCAAGCCCGCTCCGCCGCTGTGCCCTCTGCTAATCAGAGGGTCACGCGTTGGAGCGTCCACCCGACAGGCTATTCGCATACGGGCAAAGAGACCCCTTAGGCACACAGTGCCTAAGGAAGAGTTTTTGCCCGCATCCCAGGGTGCACCGGCCCGAAAAACTGGTCTTCCCCCCGGACGTATCCGAGAGGGAACTCCAGTCCACGGGCGCACGTGGAGGTTTCCTGTCTTAGCACCCCCAGGTCTACTCTATTACTTAAACAATAATAAAAATAATATTCGATGTTACGAATTTCATTGAAATTCTTGTTATGATTCTGTAGTATTATGGCAACGTTATAGTTTCAACTCGAAAACACCGCAATTTAAAATAATTGCTATTAGTTTAAAAAACTAGTAAACACGCTTTTAGCACGCATCAAAAATTACAATCTTCGTATTCCTCTCGTCGAACCTTATTGATTGATACCCATGACATAGTAAGAATTTAGTAAGAAAATGTCATTTTGCATTATTTTCAGCAAACCCTTTCATTTTATACCTAAATCATAGGGCTACATTTCAAATAGCCAATCCGCCGCCTTGGGATGGCCGCCATGTTGGATTTAGCTCACGTGATATTTTTTTTCGTATCCCATTCAGCAAACCCATTCATTTAATACCCATAACATGGGGGTGCATTTCAAACCGCCAGTCCACCATCTTGGACGTCCGCCATATTGGATTTAAGTCACGTGACAATTTTTTTCGTATTTAATTATTTACTTTATGACAATTTTATTCCGACAGCAAACCCTTTCATTTGATACCCATATCATGGGGATTTGAAATAGCCAGTCCGCCATCTTGGGGAGGCCGCCATATTAGATTTGTAATGACGTTTCTTATGTATTGTCTCCAGAAATCAGAGCGTGTGCAAAATTTCATCCTAATCGAAGACCGGGAAGTGGGTCAAATTAAGATTCCAAGTTTTTCTTACATTGTTACAAGTGAAGCTAATTTATGCGTGTTAAAAATAAAGACGTTGACGGAGAAATTCCTAATGTGGGGCAATAGGAATTTCTCCTGTGTCGATGGTGCATTTACAAACACAGAAACTCACATACCAAACACCCAGATCCGGAACAAATACTTTTTGAACCCGCGTCACGCTGCGCAACTGAAAGAAAAGATAAGGATTTTCGTGAGAAGATCTATTAAACATGGTTAATGAAATCTTATCATACGACGTCATACCCATAACAAACCTTACAAGTACCTATGTAAGAAAGGCCAATCCCTTCAACAAAACGCTAGCATACAGATGTTCAGTTCTTTCTCCGGACGAACTATCTCGGAATGTATTTACAGATTGCGGGAGCGTGTTATCTGTGATTGGAACACGCCGAGCCACTCATGAATGTGTAACGAGACGCCGCCGGCGAGAATGTAACTAACACCTTTTAGATAACAGATAATGTATAGTAAGAATAGTTGTAATTTTTTTTTAAATCACTATTCAAAAATAATTAGTTTGTTCCTAGTAAACAGGGAGCAAAACAGCTTCTAAATCATATAAAAATACGAACAGAACGAGCCAAATTAAAAAAAAAACCTGCCAAGTGCAAGTCGGATTCTCGCACAAAAGGTTCCGTTACATTGTCTAGAAATAGGGTCCTGTTTTACCCTTTGGGTACGATACCCTAAAAACGATAGAGGCTTACAGAGTCGGACTCACTCTACTTTAAATACTTCGCAATAAAATAGTTTTTTTCTCCCTTGGTAAACTATCTACTATTTTTCGACATAGCGTCAATACAGCGGACCCTGTGACATAAAAAAGTTAACTATGTTATCTTCCTTTATTAAAAAGAATGACAAATACCCAATTCAAACACCGAATTCACATCAAGAGAGTAAGCATAAGTGGAAGCCCGCACGAGTTTTACCTAATGTTTTTGTGACGTAAAGATAACTGGAACTTTCACGTTAATCAACTAAGAAAAATAAGCTAGGGCTCTAGTAGCGTTATTTGCGTGATTACTTATGAAGTACATTACTTCCTAAGTTCCTATTCACATACTCTTGCATCACCGTACATTATCAATTCCTCCTTTCACTCATTTTCCTATTTAATCCAGTCCCCCATTACATTCTAAAGCAAGTATCATCTCTAAAAACATCCACAAAAACTTGTGCAAGTCAACGCAAGCCGGTCGCGAGCTCTCGCCGAATACGCGACGACTACGCGACGACAGCGCGACGTGACAAACTTCTTTACACTTGAATAACTTTTAACTTTACACTTTTGTATCTTGTGAGGCAGAGTTTGAACTGTACTTTGATATTGAGATGTAAGTAAAGAAGTGGCCTGATGACGGCAGAGAAAAATGCGGCAGCCACTAAGCGTTTTAGCAATTGATGTCATTTTTAAGATGATATGCGAGTGGCTATTTCCCCACACAGACGCTCTCGCCTGTTTTCTTTCTGGATATCGGCCTTACAGCAATTATTTTTTTTCAGAATAATGCCATGCGCCATGAAAAACGAAAAACATAGGGGCACAAATTGGTCCAAAGTGAAGGAGGAAATACGCGAGAGCGAAACCTCAAAATGATAATAATTATGACTTTTTACTTAGGCTATTCTGTCGGATCTTTTTTTGTCCTTATCGCACGAATGTGCCGCTGAATGCTCGGAGAGCGAAAGAGATAGATTCGTCAAATACCTAATTTCCAAAAGTCTCTCCACTCCCATTTCCTCTTAGGCTGCGTTTCCACTAGAGATGTGCGATGGAAATGTGTCGTGCGAGGATGTCTAGCTGTGCTGTGAAAATGTGTGGGCGTTTCAACCAAAGCTGTGCGATGAAAATGTGCCTACGAGGATGTGTAGCGGAGCTGTGAAAATGCGCATGTGTGGTGCGAGGATGCGTTGCGAAGCTGTGAAATGTGTCGACGGGGTTGCGTGACAAACTCCGTCTATGGACTGGCTGGTACAGTATGCGCAGACCTCGCAACACATCCTTCTCAACACAGTCATATTCCTCGCAACACATCCCTCGCACACACCCTTCACTTGTATTGTATGTATAAAAATCTAGCTCCGCTGAGCCGTTTCCACCAGAGCTGTGCTGACCGAGGCGAGGTAAATGAAGCGATTCTATTGGTTCTTTACAAACACATTCCTCGCTACACATCGTTTCCACCAGAGATGTGCGATGGAAATGTGTCGTGCGAGGATGTCTAGCTGTGCTGTGAAAATGTGTGGGCGTTTCCACCAAAGCTGTGCGATGAAAATGTGCCTACGAGGATGTGTAGCGGAGCTGTGAAAATGTGCATTAATGCGTGGTGAGAGGATGCGTTGCGAAGCTGTGAAATGTGTCGACGGGGTTGCGGTGACAAACTCCGTCTATGGACTGGCTGGTACAGTATGCGCAAACCTCGTAACACATCCTTCTCATGCAACACATATTCCTCGCAACACATCCCTCGTACACATCCCTTGTACACATCCCTCGTATCGTCTTCGCTGTGCTGACCGAGGCGAGGTAAATGAAGCGATTCTATTGGTTCTTTACAAACACATTCCTCGCTACACATCCTCGCACATTTCTGGTGGAAACGCAGCCTTAAGGCGTCAGCCAGTTGTAAAACACACCACCAAATGTGCGACTAAGTTAAACACTCTTCACTATGAACACACTTCAATAACAAAATAAAACTTAAGAATAGAAAACATACCGTCTAATTTAAAGACAAATAAAGAACATTGGTAAGCCTCCGTTATTAACTCACTGAAAACAGATTTCACGAAAAAAGAAGTTTTCTTTTGCGTCGAAAAAATCCAATTATACTCTTACACAATTCTTCGGGAAAAAGTATAAAATTCCGCTGTTTTCTGTGAATCCACGAAAGTATATACGCTGCTTTTAACATCATTATGTAATTTACTTGACTGTAAATAGAATAAGCATTTTCATTACAATTTACATTTACACGTGCCTACATAAACTAGCTGTTTTCAGCGGCTCCACCCGCCGAAAGTTCGTAATGAGGCAAGGTTTAAAAAGAAGATCATACAATACAATAATGGTAACCGTACATGCTACGTTCTACTCTAGAGGTCTAATGTCTTTAAAGATAACCGTGACCCTGGAACGTAAAGGGCTATTGAAGTAACACCGTGAGTTTTAGTCAGTACAAGCCTAACAGTCCCTCCTGGCCTGGGTAAGAGGTCTCATTTGATGATTTTACCACGCTAAAAAAAAACAACTGCTTTTGATAAAACCAGCACATTCTACTTTCTTTAACATGCTAAATAAAAGGTCTACCTATGCAGTTGTTTGTAAGATAGAACGAAATTAAGAAAATGAAAACATAAATACAAAAATAGCATTAAAAAATCCAACAAATTGACCCAGATATAATACCTAGTACATGTTTAATTACTTTACAAAAACTAAAGTAACGGCTCGCGAACTGGGTAATATAAAGTGGTACCAAACTGCTTTTTAATTTAGCAAACTGTCGTAATTACAGCTTGAAGTCAGAATAAAAAATAAATAATTCAATTAAGTCTATGAGGGACAAGTCACAAGCGAGAGCGATATTACAGCGGCAAGCGGAGCGATACTACCGAACAGCAGTGCTGTCGCTGTACTATTGGCCGCTTTATATTAAGTTGGGTACTCACTTAGCAGTGTTGCATGTAACGTATCAGATACTGTATCAACCTGCAAGTGGGTACGGCTCGTCCGAGCACACTGCGAGCCGGCTTTGTGTTTGTATGACCCGCCGAGTGGCGATATCACTGCGAACTTACAGCGAGCGGTTCGTAACGGGCTCGTGCCTACGTACTCACTTGATACCGTATCTGATACGTTACATGCAACATTGCTAAGTGAGAACGTAAGCTTTATATTCTCTATAGCAGGGGTGGCCAACCGGTCGATCGCGATCGACATTAAAAATCTCGCCCCCTCGTCTAACTTACACCATCACCCAAAACAACAGCCCTCATCATAAAGCAACACGTTTAAATGAAATAAAGTCGGTCTCCATGATTTAAGGTTGCTTAAAGTCTTACCAAAAGAAATAAAGTTTACCGAGAAATACTCGAGAGCAACCAAAACACAATGATTTAGTATGTACCCGCCATAATTTAAATTGTATGAGAAGTTCATTTTCATAATGTTAATTTGCTGTATGTTTTTAAATGGAGGCATTATGTTAATATGGGTTTACAGACAAAAAGGATATGTCAGGGTGTAGCATAGTAGGACAGTATTAACCGGGACACCGAGGCCCTGGAACACAAAAGGCAACCAAAGTATCGGGGTGGATTTTTGGTCCGTAAAATTCTGACAGTCTTTTCTGCTCCATTTAGGGCGGGGAACTTATTTGATGATTTTATAACCCCATAACAAAGTGTACAGGTATTATGGTAGCGTTGTTTGGTAGAAATAATTTCATAATCTATTCTAAACAGGAGGGTTTCTCTGTATATCAGGCGAATCACCGATAAATGTAAGCCTATTTTGTGTAAAAAAAAATAACTTTCTTACTATTTAGGTCAATTTTCAAGGAGTCGATTCGATGAAAGAACAGAATCTACCAGTAACTGAAGTTATGCCATGAGATGCTAACTACGAAAATGCTAATAATTTACTACAAACATCGCTATGCGGCGTAGCACTGCTACACAATCGTAGCAAAAGTTAGTAGCACTGCTACGCATTCGTAGCAAAAGTTAGTAGCACTGCTACGCAATCGTAGCAAAAGTCAGTAGCACTGCTACGCCAAATGCTACGCACGTTCTTAGCCTAGTACTAGAATCAGTTACATTTCCTTTATTTTTAAAGTTTGGCAAAGGACTAAATTGAAATTAATAGTTTAACCTAGTTATTTTAATATCCCCTAGCCAAAGCTCACAAGGGTTTCCGCATAAAACTCCAACTTTCCCATCATTTTCTCAACTGCAACGATTAACCTACACAATTAATCCGTTTTCAAATCAAGACAAAATCCCAAACCGAAGTAAAAATATCGTTGAAGAGAAATGTAATCAAAGTCCGTATTTTCTCAGGTATTCACACACAGAGGGAGCCACTAGCTAAAGTTGATCTGGGAAGTTTGACCAGCTGACGGCAAGTTCAAGTTAACCTCATGTTTTACTTAGTTCAAGTTGGAGAAATAAATTGGATTGAACTGCTGACGTTTGTGCGAGATGGCAGATTCTCGATGTGAGAAAAGGGTGTTATTTTATAAGGATAGGTTATACTTATAAGTTAAAGATTTTCCTTTCAATAGATTGGTAAATGTTTTTCCTATTTTCATGAAACAATAAGAGAGAGAAAATTCTCTTTTATGACCTTCTATAAGATCAAAATTAAAATTGTGTGCTGTGGTAAAAAGATGAACTGAATTTATTATTATTAAACGCATGCGACGTGTATCGCAAAGATGATTTTTGAGGAAAGACCTATGACCCCAGATCTGAAGTAATCTAATGATGGAAATGAAAAGTGTATTCATATGTTTACAAAAAACTATTTCTAAACATTACGTAACTTATTTCCCATACGGGTAAACAATACACAACGTTACCAAGAGACACAATTTCTAAATTCAATACTAACAACTGAGACATTCAAACATTAATCAACAACCACTGTTAGCTCCTACACAACCAAAACCAACCTTATCACAACAATGACGTCACTAAATCACTTCTACCCACTGTCTAGTATATAATCCTTGCTGAATTCAGAACTGCATATCAAGTACAGCTCAAACAAGTAGAAGAACAAATATCTGATGTTATTACAGCACTAACTTTGTGTAAAGTAGGTTATTAACACCGTTGCATACTAAACAGTTATGATCTGGCCATATTCTCTGATTTATTAGCAGCCACGTTTTTTTTTTCTCGTCGTCATCGTCAACCTATATTCGTCTACTAAAATCCGCGGTGTCCTTCAATAGCACTTTACGTTCCGAAGCCACGGTTACCTGATAATACAGTCCCGCGACCCCGGCAGCCTTTGGCCTTCTAAGGGAGGGCACGTCATATTGCTGACAGCTCTTTGAAGCACGACGCACCGTTGACCCTGGGCACGGTCCATTCCCATTACTCGCCGTCCGCATGCCCAAGCCTACGGTAGCCGGAAATCGCCTCGCAACGTCCGATGCTGTGGGCGTCTCCCGCGGCGGCTGGATTGTGAGGTGGAGGCTGTCCTCTCCTTCACGACGCCAGACTCTCCCTATAGAGACCTACGCTTTGGATTGGACATCAACAGTACTTTAAGAGTTATTGTGTCTTGTGACTGGGATTGTAGCAATTTAAGGACTGATTTTTGTCTGTTGACAATTCAAAAGTTCCTGTACTTGAAATAAATGCTTTTAATTTGATATTAGTTCTGCATTATACGGAAACGATAATTTTACAAATGTATTTATTTGTGTTTTAAAAGAAAATATTTTCTTAATTTTATGAATTCACTCATATCGATGGGTGACACACACTCTGTTTGCCAGAAAAAAATCGAAAGTGCGCATAAAAATAAGACATTGGGTATTAGCGCAGTGGCGCTTATACCAACAACATTTAATTTTATAAATTAGAACATAAATACCACCCTCATTGTTCCACCGTACTTGTTATCTGTGAGCCTCTATCGCAGTCGCAGGGATAAAGAACGTTGGCAAAGGAAAATAATAATCCCCTTCTATTTTACCATTTTAAAGGAAGGAAGCAAGTGTCATAAACACCGCGCTTTGCCCAAAAGACGGGAGGTACAAAGGAATAATGGCTATGGCACAGCGTTAAATGTATTTATATTTATTACTAGCTTTCGGCTCGGATTTGACAACGGGGAAGTTGGAAGAAAATATATCAGAAATCTTTTGAACGAGAAACCATTAAATATTTAATTTATTGTATCACGTTTTCTTTTTATAAGCCATTGCCTCAGGAAATATTTATTCTTGTGTGTGCTTACAGACATTAAAACTAACATACACAAATAGACCCGGTACACTAAAATGTAATTCTTGCAAATGTTTTTTCCATGATTCTGCCATTCGACGACCGGTTCATCATTGGACGTTTGGCCGACAGGACGATTCATTTATGGCCGTTTCACCGATAGACTCTTTCACCTTTGAAATTTTCGCCGATGGGACGATTCATTTATGTCCGGTTCATCGATAGAACCTTTCACCTAGAGACTTTTCGCCGACAGGACGATTCGTTTATATCCGTCTCATCAATATACTCTTTCAACAACGGACTTTTTGCTGACACTAGGGTTAACCTATAACTCTTTAAACTCTTTTAAACTTATCATCTTTATCATCGAAAAGTCCGTTGTTGAAAGAGTCTATTGATAAACGAATCGTCCTGTCGTCGATGAATGGTTGCAGAATCCAAGACGTCCACTGCTGAACATAGGCCTCCCCCTTAGACCGCCATGCCGAACGATATCGTCGGTCCACCTAGTGGGAGGCCTACCTACTCTGCGTCTTCCGGTCCGTGGTCGCCACTCGAGAACATTTCTTCCCCATCGGTTGTAAATTCTACGAGTGGCCTGCCCATTGCCACTTCAACTTGCAAACTTTACGAGCTATGCCTATGCTATGTCAGTGGAAACATTACCAGCTAATTAATGACAGTCGTCTGAATCTGGAAACTGAAAAACAGTCTCTCCAAGGAGTATCACTAAGTTACTAGGTTTTGGGGGTCAAATAGACAGTCGTTTCATGTATAATACTGATATACGGTTAGATTCGGTTCAACCGGGAGCCGACCCCAACGTAGTTGAAAAATGGATATATAGATGATGATGATTACCCACAAGCGTCTTTCGACCAGACAGCAACTGTGATATTTTTTAATGACTTTTGGAGCAAAGTACTCCACTACGATGCTTCTAATGAAGCAACTATCTTCATAAAATAGGCGATACGCGAATGTCGCGAATTTTCAAATCGCTGTCGAATGTCGGATCGTCTGAGAGTGTGCAAGAGTCCTAACTCTATGCAGTTGACAAGAGCAGATGAATGTTTAAGTGCAATTCGTTGTAGAATGCTTGCTAGTTTATTGTTTAAACTCGTCCCTGATAAGGCCACTCTAGCAAATGCACAGTAAAACATTTATGGAATAAATAAAATGGTGAAACAAACTCGACTTGTATAATAGAGTAGTCAAAATAAACCACAAGTTATGATGAAACCTGGTAACATACAAATCGTTGTTTGAGATGAGTGGGATTCCACCTGTTAACGGTGCACCTTGAGCAACAGCATCATAAGCTACGCTACGCCTGAATAGCGACCTCCATCCTGTCGGATTAGTGCGCCAAACAGTTTTTTACTGTGCTCTGACGGTGCACACTCCATCGAAGCCTCATCTTCGCATCTGGGCTAGAATGATGCCAAGAAGAAACCCCCGATTTGTTGATATACCTGCGTATAAGGCTCACTGACGGTAACCATGCCGTGTTATCCTTAGAAATTCCGCGATGGTCCTTAGACCGACGAAGCGTCTCGTCGAGAGATACCAAGGCGTTACAAAAACTGCTGATGTTATACTGTGGCATTTTTTTGTAGAGACGCCAGCAGGTCAAACTTCACGAATCTGTCAAATTTTACCAATCGAACATCAAGCTTCCACTATTGTAATAAGGTTGATAATCTATTAAAGAAATTTGACAGATTGAGGTAGGTTAATGTGCTGGCGTCTATAAAAAAGACAATTACCAAAAAATCTAAAATTCCATCGCAGTTGACTTGCACGTGTTGTTGATATCCTCTTTAAAGTATCTTAAATCCCTTACAATATATCTAAACATTTCAAATCACGAAATATCTAACAATAACGTAGCACAGAGTAGAACTAAACTATGTCGACACAACAAACTTGTGAGATACTCTAGCTACAACTAATGCTGCGATACTCCACAGATGTTCAAGACTAACTTGGATTAACACCGACCTTATGTTGATACTATCTTACTTAGAAATGCAAAAGTTAGTGAGACATTGAGGTTGGATGGATGGATGTTAATAGGACGGCGGAACGAATCCGGATAAAATGTGGCATGGAGTTAGATAATAGTCTTCATTAACAATTGGGCATCCACCAAAGAGCAGCGGTGGCCCAGTGGTATCGGTCCCGACTTACGAGTTGTAGGTCGTAGGTTCGAACCCCGCCAGGCGCATTACTTTGTGTGATTTATTTCATCACTACTGCTCTCAAAACGGTGAAGGAAAACATCGTGAGGAAACCGGCATGTCCTAGAACCAAAAATTCGAAGACATGTGACATCTACCAATCCGCATTGGGCCCGCGTGGTGGATTATGGCCCACTCCTTCTCACAGAGAGGAGGCCTGTGTCCCAGCAGTGGGAACTTTATAGGCTGATGATGATGATGATGATGATCCACCAATGACGTATACTAAATCTAATTTTGATTTAGTCTCTGTAAATATTTCTCTATGTGAAATTCTCTAAACTTTGTGTATAAATAACTACCTATCTAGTTTTGAAGAAACTATCCTTTGAACGAAAATGTGAGACAAATTATGTCTGTCCAACAAAGACGAAGTTCGCGCCTTGATTGCACACTTCACAAGTTGAGCCCACAAAGTTCTGCCAGACGATGCTATTATGACGTCGTTTGCTTTCATTCGTTGCTTCTTTGCAGATTATGAAGAAGTTTTCGGCAAGTGAATGCTTTTCTGTATGGACGACTTTAAAGGTCCCTTAGAGTTATGTATCTAAAAATAGGACATAAGGATTAGGAGAATATAAGCGAGCGTCTGTAAAAATATAATCTGTAATTTTCGTGTAATTTCAAATGGTCATTTTTCGGGGTATTTTCCTGAATAACCCTGTTTTTTTTATCTTGGTAAAATCATCAAATGAATCCATGTAAATTATGGATGAAGAAAGGGAAGTGTGAGAATTTTACCTCACTTGATTTTACCTACAGATTTTCCGATTTTCCGATTGTAGTGGTATCGGTCGGTCTTACGAGTTGTAGGTCGTGGGTTCGAATCCAGCGAGGCGCATTACTTTGTGTAATTTTTTTCATGACCACTGCTCTGAAAACGGTGAAGGAAAACATCGTGAGGAAACCACGTCTGTCCACGCATGTCCTAGAACTAAAAATTCGAAGACATGTGACATCCACCAACACGCATTGGGCCCGCACTGTGGCCACTGTGTGTGTGCTTGTGTGTGTGTGTGTGTGTGTGTGTGTGTGTGATTATGGCCCACCTTCACAGAGAGGAGGCTGATGATGATGATGACCGAAGGTTTATGTCAATTAAACAGTAATTGAAACAATCTATTATCAATTAGCCACTGCTCATGCAATCAGTGCACACGATTTCAATTAAAGTAGACAATGGCTGAGATCTGTGATCACTATCTGCGACATACCTACATGATTATGTCTCATTACTAATTAATTACGGAATAGATTGCAACAATAAGGCTGTCACTCCACCAGAGACCTTTTTTTTTAGCGTGGTAAAATCATCAAATGAGTCCTCCCACCCAGGGCAGGGCGGGAGGGACTGTCAGACTCGTACTGACTAAAATCCACGGTGTGCTTCAATAGCCCTTTGTACACAACGCGCCGTCGACCCGGACATGGTCCATGGTCGGGTGGCGAGTTGCCCATTACTCGCCGCCCGCATGCCCGCGCCTACGGTGGCCGGAGATCGCCCCGCGACGTCCGACGCCGTGGGCGCCTACCACTGCGACTGGGGCGGAGGGAGGACGCTGTCCTCTCTCTCTCGCGGCTCGCCTCCTCCTTCGCGAGCATAACTGCTTCGCAGAAGGAGGCGACCGCTTCCCACTCCGTCTCGCCCCGCAGCATGGCCTCGACCAGTGCCGGGCGGGAGAGGTCTCCGCCTATCGCTGCCGTGAGGACACGGCGGTGTCCTGCCCAAGCGGGGCAGTCCTGCACCGTATGCTCCACCGTGTCCTCCGGGCGATCTTCGCAATGGTGACACCCAGGCGTTTCTTCCCTCCCTATCAGACACAGGAACCTCCCGAAACTTCCGTGTCCGATTAGGACCTGCGTCATGCGGAAGGTCAGGACGCCGTGACGCCTATCCAGCCACTCCTCAAAGAGGGGTCTTACCGCCGCGATTGCGGCGTGCCCGCCACCAGAGTCCTAGCACAATTCGTGGAACTGTCTTACGTAACAGGCAAGCGTGACCCTAGAACGCAAAGGACTGTTGAAGGAACACCATGGAATTTAATGAGTCCGAGCCTGACAGTCCCTTCCGCTTTACCCTGGGTGGGAGGACTCATTTGATGATATTAAAACGTCAAAAAAAGACCTTAGCTCAAGATTTCTTTACTTGAAGATTAATACGTACTTATTAGTGTACGAATAAGAGACTATTTTCGTAACGTCACAAAAATGTGAAAACTTAGCCCTTGTGGCAACTGACAACGCCTTTTCCGGCCGCCCTCAGACTTTGAGCGTAACAGAAATTCAAGCTTTAGTTTCGTGTTGTATGTGGTGGGCATTTTGCTCAACAGTCATTGTAGTAATTAACCAACTTAAAAAAGTAGGTATGTTTGTTTGTCCGCGCTTAACCGATTTTGATGTGGTTTTCAGAAAAGTGTTCGCTAGTTTCTGGGGAAGGTTTTAGTTTATAACAATAATGGATATCTTGTGACGTTGCCCGCATAGATCCGTTTTTGTTACTTACTTGGATTGTAGATTTTCAAAGACGCCGATTATACGAAGATTTTTGTTGAGTATCTAACTAAAAGGGTAAAATTAAAAAAAAAACTTTTTGAAAAAAAAAAGGAACCGACTTTAAAACCAAACACAAAAAGTGTTAAATAACTTTTCTTTTGGAAGTCGGTGGCTTTGTTTTTAATTTTACTTTTTTTCTATATGTTCTAAACTCGTGGGGAATATTGATTGGGCTAATTATACGCAAAGAGCACACAGCACTCTGCGCGTAGGTACAATACAATAATGTTTTGAAGGTGTTACCTGATGGATGAGGTACGAACCACCAACACCAGTCCGAGACAGGACATTTGATGATTTAACACGATAAAGAGGGCACATTACGGGCAAACGCAGTGTGGGATGCCCTGCGGCAAGATAGATCAATGATTAAAAGAATGTGGCTGGCAGCGGATAGATGAGGACTGCGGCAGAACCGGAAGCATTAGCGAACTTTGGGGAAGGCTTACGTCCAGCAATGGACGGCAATTCAACTGATGTAGGTACCTAAGTTTCGTAGCCTAGCTACCTTACTTATCAGGTGTAAAGCCATCCTAACATTAGTCACATCAATAAGTTAATTGCTTTACGTAATGAACCTGTTGATATTGTTGCAGATACAATCTGTTGTTTGTTGTTATTGAGTTGTTGCAATAAATGGGGTATTAAGTGCATAGCGATATTGGGTTTAATTGGTTCCAACACTTCCAACCATATTGTTTGATTTTCATTTTTGGATGTTAAAATATTTATTAATTACTAGAGCTCATCCAGTGGCCAAAATTCAGTGGAGAATTATTATATATCTTATTCTTATAGATTCGAACACCATAAGCCAAAGTAACATATTTAAAAATTGTAAAATCAGTAACAAAAACCAATTACCTACACACTCCAGAAAACAGAAAAAGAAGAATCTCAAATAAAAATCACAAAAAAACTCAAGGGTCGTTAAAATCTAATTGAGATATCCATCAAAACTCCCCAAACAACTTCATTCATTTGTTCACTCACTCACTCGTTCACTAGCTCACTCATTCAATCTGATCGTGATTACGGAACTCCTCCCGGTATAATTACATTCCACATAATGCAAGGACTGGAATGAAAGGCTGTTCAAATGTTTGGTCCAGGGTTTGCCCATTGAAGGAGGTTCATTGTCTGCTTGGTAAATTGTGGGGTAATGTGTTTGTCGATTATCAGTTCAAAATAAGGGATGTTTATTTTGAAATATTACGAAATATAGTATTGGAAGCATTAGTGGCCTACAGTGTACACAAAAGGTAATCCGATCCTCAAAATAAAATTTAATTATATTGTGAAAATCGAGCATTATTAGTACAATACGAACCTTGTAATTACATGTATAATGTGTAATGCTCAAAGTCGAATATGTAATGTTACATAACATGAGAATGCAAAGTAAAAAGTAACATTAAAGAAATAAAATCTTTAAAATATAGTGGACCCAAATATCAAATGTTTCTAATCGAAATTGTAGACTGGAATCCATCATCATTTTCTCAACAGTTTTTCTCAACAAAATATTTACGACAAACAAATTAAATATTTCATCTTGGACAAAATGAATAACGGCGATGTTGAAATTATTATTCGAATCCGAGACATAACTGTAATTGTGTTAATATAAATAAATAGTCCGTCTTGGATATTATTCGGATGCCTATTAAACAATGTTTAATGATATCTCAGACGGAATGAGAGGGATCTAATAACAGAGATATTTTTAATGAACTTTTGTTTTATTTTGCTTTATAAGATGTTGCCATACAACATGGCCACAGTGCCAATCTCTTAAGCTGGACCCAACACGGCACAGACTTTAGTCTGCACAACGTGTCTGTACAGACTTAAGTCGGTGTCAATGGGACGTGTGGACGTGAAATCTCAAGTCTGTGACGATATCTGTGCATCTTTGTTCTTGGTATCAAAAAGTTGGCGCAGACATGCGTGTTTGCGCAGACTACTGCATTGTGTGGACGCATGTTCAGACTTGTGGGTCAACTTACGTAGTTAAAGTTGTGAATTTTAAATCCTCATATGAGCGTCCTGTTGCAAGGTATCGCAAAGTTGCTGACAATCTTTCGTGTGGAGATATAGATTTTCTCATACATGTGTCTTTTTTTTAACAATAATGGAGTAACAAGGGATAACAATTCGTTATAAGTGGCCTAATCCATTCTCAAGTAATTTCTAAAATCATCTTCTTCGCTAGTTGCTAATTCCTTCAGTAAAGTTGTATGCGAGTACATTTGTCTCTTTAGTAACCACTTTTTCGACCATATAGAGCGCTTGGTATGTGTTTTTTCTAAAAAAAACCATAAGAGCAGCTAGTTGTAGTAAACGACGCCGTCGATTGATATATGCCATTGCAGCCGTCCGCACACCACGAGATTTAAAGAACAACTAACATGTCTGTATCGTGTGGACGATATGAGTCGCACATATTTTTGTCCGTGCAACAGTCTGCGCAGCGCAAGTCTGCACCGTCTAGACCCAGCTTTAGGCACATTACCAGAAGACGATATTTTTCCTATTTTATTTATAAAAGACCGCGTAGGGACCATCGGTTACCGTGACCGTCTTATCAGGTTAACGTGACTCTGGAACGTAAAGGGCTATTGAAGGAACACCTTGGATTTTTGTCAGTACGAGTCTGACAGTCCCTCACGTCCCGCCCTCAGGACTGAGGACTCATTTAATGATTTACCACTATAAAAAACATTGTGTAGAGGAGGGACTCTATTTTATTTTAGAGATTTTATTTTATCCCTTTCTCGGCGTGACTAATCTGTATATTCATGCCAAATTACAGCTTTCTGAAACTACAGTCTCAACTAAGCTGTGTACAGATGGACGGACGGACATTGTATACGTATAAATGGGTTCCATATAGACTACAGAGCTTAAAAAGTCGAATCCTATTCGAACAGTTACATTCACGAAGTAACACGTTCCGAAATCCGAGTTTAAACGTTCATACCTTCGGGGCAGATGAAAACGTTTAAAAATGTTCAGTATTCGCGAGACGTAAGTAAGTACATTTTTGTCTCTCCCGAGCACCCCGGAAGTGCGACAGTAGTACCACCTAGCGGAAATTTCATGCAGACTTTATGTGCATAAAGAACAGAGCTACCACCCGAATATTTAAGTTGGGTTCCGTATTAATATCGTATATGTGGAGATCTAAAGGGGAGGCCTATGTTCAGCAGTGGACGTCCTATGGCTGAGATGATGATGATGATGATCGTATATTTTAATTATGCTTAGTAGTAGAAGACGATTTTTGAAGATTGAAGCCGCGATGGCTCTCATAGTTCCATTTTGTGACGTCACGTCATATGCCTTTTCTAACACTTGCACCTTCTTAAACAAAGATTAATTTATCATAAAATTTATCAAGAAATAAACTGTATTTGCACAAAGTATTCTTTTCTTATAAATAATTTTCAAGTGACAGTTAACATACCGTACCTAAATGGAGATCATTGACCTGTTCACCTTAACTTGTTCGCATAGTATGTCATTTTTTTTACGAACACATTATCTTCCTAAGCAGGTAAAAATGTCCTTAGTGCTAACTAAAAATAAAACATTTTAGTAACAACAGAAAAGCTGTTATAAAAGGTTACCCAAAATTACCCTTTCATAACGTCCACCCACTCGTCACCCGTTTATTTAGAGAAACTGTCAACGAATGAACGAAAGAACGAGTGAATTAATGAATGAACGAATGACAGACAGCTCCCACTAACCTGTCTGGAATATTTTTTGTTCAGATAATGGTTTTTATTGTCCTGAAATTGTTTATTTTATTAATCGAAATTTTTGAACGAGCTTAATTTATGATTTAGCAATTTATATTACACTAGCACTCCGCCCGCGACTTTATGTTTTAAGGTTCGCGCGCGAGAACGCGACAGGAGACAGCGACAAGCGACCGCGACAGGAGACCGCGACAGTACTTAACATTGGCAATGTATGAGCGGCAGTTCGCGAGCGACAATCTCCGGTCGCGGGCCGTGTCGCGGTCTCCTGCGCGCGAACCTGCACCTTTATAAAATACTAGCTTTCCCCAGCGGCTTCGCTCGCAATTATTGCCTATATCACTCAGGACCAAAGCAGCTTTCAACTGGTGAAAGAATTTTTAAAATCGGTCCACAGCTGAGGGATGGCTTTCTCTCTATGACATCAGTGAGCTGTAACCCACGGCACGGACCCAGTGCGAGTTAGTAGATATCACACCCACCAAGCGGGCCCAGTGCGGGTTGCTAGATATGAACTTTATTATAATTCTTAGTTCAAGGACATATGGGTTTCTTTACGATGTTTTCCTTCACCATTTTGAGAGCAGTGACGAATCAATTACACAAAGTATTGCGTCTGACTGGAATCTAACCCACGAACTTCAATTCGAAAGTCGAAGGCGTTACGACTGTGTTACCACTGTTCAAAAGTAAATAATTATACTTGTATATTTTGCAGCGAATTCTTAACTTCATTACGGAACCCTAAAATCTTACAGTGACGGTAAAAATGCAAATGTAGTCGCTCTCACCCGAGCTAAAGGTATCTATGTTTGCAATAAACACATATTAATACACCTGGGTGTTGGCTCCAGTCTCTTTTATATTACTACTTTGTAACTAAACGTGTATTTTTCAGCACCTTATATTGATAAAAATAATATTATTTTATAGAAAAGTTCCGTGCATTTCAACTGAAAACTATTTTATCATATTTGTATAATTTACGGAGCTTAAACTAGGTAACTAAAATGACGCACCAAAATATGAATAGTTCTTGCATTATTGAATTGGTTCTCACAAGAGGTTACTAGCCCTGGAACGCAAATAGCAACAGAAGAAAGCCCAAAACATAGGCCCGTTATCAGTGAGTTAATAATTATCTAGCAAAATAGACCACTAAATACAATAAAGACCAAGTAGAAATGCCACGATCTAACGGAATATATATCTAACAAAATATACAAGAACTTACAGAAATACAGATCAGTTTTGTCCACAGCTTCATATTTCATGATCCCTGAAACACTAACCCAAATCATTGCCCTAAATTAAGCAGAAAGTGACATATATACCCATGTATATGTGTAGTACATACAAGAATGAAAACAGAACAGAACATACCATAATGCGGCAGAGCTATGCACATTCACAATCAATGTTTCAGTGTTTGCTTTGACAATAGTACGGACGGGATAAGGCTAGGTCTGAGTGATAGCGGGTGCACAGCTTGTGAGAACTAAACAAACTTGGCGGGGATGCGAAATGATCCACCTCTGGACGGTGCGCGCCGGTGGAACGGACAGCGGAAGTCTCGTTAGATCCTGCTGCCCTCAGACTCAAGCGTATGAACAAGCGTACGAGTGGTGCCTTTTCTTCAAACCACTCAGTAGTGGTCAGGTAGTTCTGAACAACATTAGTTATTTGTTATGCAAAATAGGGTTTTGCGCTCAGATTTCGGATGGCAAATAGAATCTTTCCGAGCGTGTGAGGTGAAAAAATAATTTAAAACAAATCGCCAACTACTTTCGGTGTTACCACAGCCTTATGCCTTGTGGTGAATTTTTATACAGCTGGGTAATACGTACATGTTGTTATAGTTCTTCCATTGAACTTAATGCACACAAATTAGTTAGTATTTCTAAGTTTGTCAATGTCTGGCCTCATGCTCAACGCTGAGATAACAGGTAAATTTTGACGGTGTCTACTGAAAAATCAAATAAAAGAAGTTAGCGACTTACGACGCAAAGGTGATGGAGACAAGTGGCTCACGCGTGTGTCTCTCCATGAGGCGTTGTATGGCATTAGAAGTCGCTTGATCTGAGGTCGTGAATAAGGCGTATTTGATCCGACGAATTACAATAGATAACAGGAAAAGTTAGAAGTCATGAAGAGAATCCTTTGCTCAGCTGTGTGATAACACAAGGTGACAGTAACAGGATAAATTAAAATAACGTGATTTTTCGATCCACAGAGAAACATTTATTAAAGAAAATACTTATTTAATTCGATGTACGTTAAACTATCCTAGGCAAGAATCAATTACTTTCATAGATACGAATTTCTACAATAAGTTGTAACAAGATTAATTTAAACGGAACTTTTCTAAGCCCTCTGGAAGCCTGAAGAAGATTAACAATCTACCGACTGATCCGTCTATTTTAAACCTGACATGAAACATACCTAGGACAGTGTTCCAGTTGTACTTCAAACCACAAATATACGAGAGTCCGTCATTTTCGCCGACTGCCACAATAATCCATGTGACCGCAACTAACATGCGCTTTCAGCTAAAAGCGCTGAACGGATCACGCTGCACAAAGCGCTACGCTGGATCCATCACGCTGTACTGTCTCCCACACGTTATGGTAACTTTTTGTTATTGAAGCTCGTTTATATTAGACGCAGTAATAATATAACAAAATAATAATTGCCATTATTTCACATGCATTTTTTTTTTCTCCGATTGGCGCCATAGTCAAACCATATGTAATAAGAGCTTGTAAAGATTAAGAGATCAAAATTCTGAAAAAAAATAAATAATAATATGTCAAGTTGTTACTTAGCAAGCCTTTTTCGCAACAACGCTACATGCCTCAAAAAGAACCTCATACATTGGTGCTAACCGGGTCATTGCCAAACGAGAGAAAAATACCGTTTATTAACACAGTGAATTACCGGTTTTTTTCCTGAAACATATATTGCTTTAGGGTTCTCTCCCCAAAGATGCACCGATGACATGCACCGTTCCAACGACGACGTCGATTCGACGTAGATCAATGATGTGATCGATCGATCCGTCATAATTTTCCGCAGTCTGGACAATGTTTTTTTGTAATAGAAAGAAATAAAATAAGTTTATTTGACAAGCCTTTAACATGGTAATATCATCTAATGAGTCCTCCCACCCAAAGCTAGGCAGGAGGGACTGTCAGACTTGGCCAATCGCCCATTACTCGCCGTCCGCATGTGGAGGCCGGAAATCGTCCTGCGATGTCCGTTGCCGTCGGCGTCTCCCACTGCGGCTGGGTCGTGAGGTGGACGCTGCCCTGTCCCTCACGCGTGCTGCCTCCTCCTTCGCTAGCATGACTGTTTCGCAGAAGGAGGTGATCGCTTCCCACTCCGTCCTGCCCCGCAGCATGGCCTCAACCAATGTCTTGCGCGAAAGGTCAGTCTGGACCATGTGAGGTCGATTTTCAAAGCTAAATACATAAGTCAAGCACAAAAATGGTACTAAAATGTACGTCTGACTGTACCGCACCAGTCTTTGGTGCTCTGTACAAACACGACGACTCATTATCTCGTCGACACGCTCGCAACACGTGTCACGTCGGTATTAAAAACTGACAGCGTGTTAGTGACGGGTAGACGAGGCAGTTTGAAGCGAGCGCGTTTGCTGTCAGGAAAATGGCGACGAATGTGAAATCATGTCGTCAAAATCTACTACCTAGCCAATCTACATCTAGTTATGTTTTCATGTACAGATTCTGTTTCAAACATGACATATTTCTTGCTTAAGACTTCGTAGTCTGAAAATAAGAATTGTTTTTGTTATTGGCCAACTTAATTTTAAATATTTAATACTAATTTAAAATGACGCAGGCTTGAATACTGCTTGCAGTCAAATATTATTTCTGTAGAAAAGCTTCGGACCCAATTAGTGAGTGTTACTTTTCAAAGACTATAAACGGCGGTTTTTGGGTCATTGTTATCAAGTTCCTTTTGGTTCATTACAACCTTACTGCTTTCTGTTAAAGGTTAAAATTTAATATCTCACAATTTTAATTGAATTGAGTAATATAGTGCCAATAATTGCTGATGATATAAAAGGATAAAAATAAACCGATATTATATACAAAAAAGTTTTATGCTTAGTAAGATAATAAATTAAGTTAGGAGTTAAATGGATTTTTTTCTCAGAAAGCGACCTTTTCAAACAACAGCGCAAAGCTAATTTACATCGCGCTTATAAGGTATCGTCTACCATCGCTCTTACATCAACCGCCATTTGTTTTTGTTTCGATGTTTATTTGAACTTTGTACGCTTCAAAGTTGTTTTACATTGCAATGTTTTTGTGAGCTTACCTGTACCTGTACCCAGTAAAGCTACAGACAGATAAGCGTCACAGTTACCTACTGATTAAAACCCTCATGTGTGACGATGCGGCTTACTGGGCAATCAGAACAAAAAGCAACATTGCTGAATTTCTAATTTATTTTTTTCACTACACTATTTATTCTCGAATAACATGATAATATGGAATATTTTTAAATCGTTGTCATTGCAGTCAAGAAGCTCGCCGCCCGATCAAGAAACAAGGCCAAGTCGACGACGCGACGTGTACTGTTCCACGCAGCCATGAGCTGTTAGCAAACTGGTGAGATCAAACGCCTGTCGATAAAGGTAACCCGTGACCCTGGAACGCAAAGTGCAACAAAAGGAACAGGGTGGACTTTAAGTCAAGAAGAAGCAGCCGGATAAAAATCAGTTTATTCATTTAATTGCATTTGCGCTCCAGGACCGCGGTAACCTGTTAAGACATTCTTGCGATAAATCATGTGTCTAAGGTTTTACATTCGTTGTACAGAAAACCTATTTTTTCAGCAAAAGAGCGTTCAGCTTGCACTATCCATGTTATTTACAAGTAAAATTCGTTTGAAAGTTTTCAACTACGGTTCTAGTTCATGAAATTCTAAATTGTTTATAAATAAATAATAAATACAAGGTATTTACGAGCTCTTTTCAGTATTTAGATATTAAATTCAAGTTTCAAGTTGTTTTTCAATTTAGGTAGGGAAACTTAATCAGTTTTACTTGAGTAACTAACTTCAAAGTAAAGTTTAAAGTGTAACGTGTTTTTGAATGAATCACGGATATGTTTTAAATAAGTATCATGGCTTTTCAGTCAGTTAATATTCTAACAGTCCTTCCACCGTCCGCTCCACCCAGGGCTGGAGGACTCATTTGATGGTTTTCAAACTTAAAAAAGTCTTTAATCAGGATCGCATGAGTATTTGCTCCGATGATCTGAGGACCGTATGCACCGTGCTGAGCGTGAAGACCTGGGTTCAAACACCGGGTTGAGCAAAAAAGTGTTACTGGGTTTTTCATCAAGATATTTCTTTTTACTTCATATTTAATATTTTTTTCAATGGACATATTTTTTAAATTATTTAATGATTTTTGATAAAATTGAAGAGAGAATCTCATGCTGCTCATCAGCCAGGAGTATAAAATTTTACCTTGTTGATAATGTAGCCTATTTGGTCTGGAGCCTCTATTAAATGTAATTTAAACGCAACTGGCGTAATGTGGGTGTTCTATTTAAGCCACGAAGTGAGACGTATAATTATTTCTTAAATTAATTGAAAATAAGCCTGGAAGATGTTAATTCTATGTTCTATTTTAAAGTCACCTCTAAATTAAAGCCTCCTGCAGACACACGCGATTAATCGCGCTGCGACAACGAGCCAAGCTAATTTCCACTCTAAAAATACTGCGAATGGACCGCGACATCGACATGTCGCCCCGCGCGATTAATCGCGTGTGTCTGCAGGAGGCTTAAGAGAGGCTTTTGACCTGTAATGGGGCGCCAATCTAACTCATACATCGTCGCGGGACACACGTATACCGCGACTCCGGTTCATAAAGGGCTACTGAAGGACACCGTGAATTTTAGTCAGTACGAGTCTGACAGTCCCTCCCGCTCTGCCCTGGGCGGGAGGCCTTATTTGATGATTTTACCACGTAAAAAAAATCTAACTCATTCATATCTTCTTGCTAGCGATGCATCCGATATATCGGATGCATCCGATATACCGATACCGATATATCGGCGATACTTCGGGTTAGCCGATATATCGGTATCAACGATATTTTTATGACCGATTCAACGATACTTTTTAATTTAAAAATGTAGTGTAAACGAGCGTGTTGTCTCGTCTGTTTTGTTGCAAACGAGGCACGAACTATGCCCGGGGAAACCTTTGCCAACCAGACTTGCGAAATCGCCTTTCTCCGAAAAATTTAAGATTACTTTGTTTAAATCTTATTAATGTTAATTACTAAAATGTATAATTATCTAACATCAGCCAATGTCATTACTTTTTATATTAATAAAAAAAATCTGACTTGTGATTTATTTATTTTATCTTATTTTTTTAATTCTCAATAAGCGTATCGGTATCGGTATCGCCGATTTTTTATAAGAGTATCGGTATCGTATCGGCGAAAAGGCATATGGATGCATCCCTACTTCTTGCTAATATTATAAAATCGAAGGTTAGTTAGTATTTCACGCAAAAATTACTTAACAGATTTTGATGTTTGGTTTTTGTTGTTAATTTATGTTCCGTATTATGAATGACTTACCTTATAGACAAATTAGCAGCACATGGAATGTTAATCGAAATTCTGTGGAGTGTGTTTTAATTAAATAAAGGAAATAGATTGCGTGTGCATGTGTGCGTGTATTGACGAGTTAGTTTCCGTTCTGAGGAAATTAAATGAAAATACAAGGGTTTAGTGATTGGATTAACATGGTGTGAAGGTCGGATTAACAATTATATTTTAGCTAGAATGAGAATACTGGCTCATGCCAGCGGCTTGGAGTTCAAAAAAATATTCCCCGTGGTCGTATTAACGGGGTAAAGAGTAACCTATGCGTTAATCTAGGATATGAAGTATCTGTGTACTTTCATCCGAGTCTGTTAAATGGTTTTCGTGTGAAAAAGTGATAAACATCCATCCATCTCAAACTTTATCCGTCGTACCTACCACAAAAACTATAAACGTCTGTTAAACACTTGTCTAAAAAAATTACAAATTATGACGTTAAAATAAGATCCGTTTTGCAGTCACACTTGTCACACTAGACAAGTGTTCAACAGATGTTTAAGTTTTTGTAGTAAGGCTGTCTAATATGTTTATTATAGGTATTCGTTAGATTGGAATACAAAGACGAAACAAACAAACTAACACCAAGAAAACAACTACCCATGATAAATTCAATGCAAAAGCTTATTCATCTACAGGCTGATGATTATTCAGCACCAACAAACCACATCAGCTAACGCTTACAAATCGAACCTCACTGCAACTCCTCATACATCGCAACACAATATTGATTCAGACAGAACCACAGTGGAGTCCATTTACGTGTACAAACAGCCGGCCGGTATTAGGCTATCGTGTTACAGAAACAACACCCTGTAATTTATTTGTGAAGTCGTTGTAGAACAACAACATACTGTTGTACTGTTTGTGGTTTTGTCACAGTCTATTATCTATGGGCAGTGCATTTGTGGAGCTGTCCCAGCTTATAATTAGGCTTGGTTAATTAGCCTTGATGGCTAAAGCAGTTATACATTTTTGTTAGGTGTAAATAATAGAGATAGTTTTTTTTTTTTTTTTATTTATAGTAGGATATCTCTTGTCCTCAATATTTAGCTCGGAAGCAAAAACGAGGCCTACCTAAATAGAGAAAATTAAAACTGGAACTCTTTCGCACCGACAGAAAACAGCGACAGTCTCTGAAAAAATAGTGGTCGCGAGTTAGGCTTTTTTTTGTCGTGGTAAAATCATCAAATTAGTCCTTCCACCCAGGGCAGAGCCGGAGGGACTGTCGGACTTGTACTGACTAAAATCCACGGTGTCCTTCAATAGCATAGTACGGGGTCACGGTAGCTCGTTAATCCAGCGAACCTGGCAGGCTTTGGCCCTCTATGGGGGCTCCGTCATTGTGCTGGCAGCGAGTTAGGTGGTGCAGCCCAGATGAGGTCTACCAAAGCCTACTGGCTGCTGGATCGCTCAGCCGTCACAATTTTTATAAATCATTCCCATTTGTCGCCAGTCGATAATGACAATTGGGAATAGACATCACAAAAGGGATCACAGAATAACTCCCGCTATCCATGCAAATATGACCTACTACACCCTTTGTACATACGCTACGAATACCATATCTCGTTGCACAAAGCGTTAGCCACTTGACTCAGAACTCGTACCCCGAACTTCAGAACTTCATGACACGTCTTTCAAAATACATTGCAGTCATACCCTCCTAAGTTTGCACCCCTGCTTTGGTAACAGAATGCCCTAAGAGCCTTCTGTGACGTCCACACGAAGTTTGAATCCTCTCCTGACATCAGTAAAATTAATTCTTGGAGTTTGCGAAGATGCTCCGTCTAGGGGACGACTCGTATCGTATTAGCACTTAGGAGTTAGACTTGATATGGACTCTGAGTGTTGATATACACATTAATGGCATAGCCGGGCGGTAGAATCGAATATAAGTTAACGTCCGGAAATCAAAAGCCGCTTGGCTACCACACATAAAGCCTCGTATTCATGAGTATTCATGGTAAACACTTGTTTACCAACATAGTTCAAGAGTTACGGAGTTACTGTCAACAATTACTAGCAACACTGTGTGTTGCAGAGTTGCTAACATCATAATTACTGGCAAAACTGTTTATTGCAGAGTTGCTAACAGCATGTTACTGGCAACACTGTTTATTGCAGAGTTGCTAACAGCATGTTACTGGCAACACTGTTTATTGCAGAGTTGCTAACAGCATATAACTGGCAACACTGTTTATTGCAGAGTTGCTAACAACATGTTACTGGCAACACTGTTTATTGCAGAGTTGCTAACAGCATGTTACTGGCAACACTGTTTATTGCAGAGTTGCTAACAGCATATAACTGGCAACACTGTTTATTGCAGAGCTGCTAACAACATGTTACTGGCAACACTGTTTATTGCAGAGTTGCTAACAGCATGTTGACAAGATGTCGTCGATAATGCAATCAAAAGAACTACTTTTTCGGGCAACATTTTATTGATGATTGGCGTGTTGACAGCCCATATTCATTATAACAAACACCGCTCATCAACAATGTTGATCAACTGTTGCTAAACAAAATGTTTACCATGAATATGACGCTTTATCAATCACTTGACTTGCCGACTTATTCCGCCGCCGCCGCACTATGGAACGCGCTAGTACATGACCTGATTAAAAATACATTTCCGAAGTGTCAAAAATTGACCATGTTTTTGGTTTTATTTTATTGTTAAGAAGTTGTTCTTATATAAACACGTCGTTTTTTATGTTTTTACTACATATAATATAGAGAAAATGACGTTAGATTTTGAACTTATGGAAATTTCGTGATTTTGTTTCTGGCGGTTCCGAATTTTCAGAGTAAGTTTTGGAGCATTTCTTCCAAGAAAAGTTATATTATGTGATACTGATTTAAGAAGTATATGGCTTGCAGATTTAAGAACAGTTTTTAAAATTATATTTTGATGTAATATACTGCTGCTATAAATTTTATAAAAAACTTCATAAAAAATATCCTTTTGTACAACTTTGACGAGACTTTTGACACTTAGCTCAGTTTGCCTACCACGTAAATTTGCCTTTGAATTATGCGTACACTATCTGTCTATTATATATGTAGAAATCAGCTGCAAATATGTACAACCACAGAAGTTATGAGCTATCATGTGGCGAGGCGTCCAAAATGCATTTTCGTGGAATCTTAAGAAATAAGGGTTTTTTTGCGGTTTTGTAATAGTTTTATCAACTTTGTCTATCAATATGTGTAGATACTGATAATGTTTTGCACTTAAGTAGCAAATGAGAGTATGTACATTTATATTTTGTATACTACCCTCATTTATTGTATTCATCTATAAAGCTTACTCATAAAAATGTTCTATCATTTTCAATGATTATTTTTGGGCGATAAATAATATAATATCAATTATAATGAGTTCTTCTAACTATTGAAGACGTTAATTGTTACTTTTTCATATTATAAACGGTAAAAGTGTTTCAGCACTGTCAACGTTTTAACGTAAGTAGAAACGTTCGAAGATAACATCGAAATAATGACTGTGATCATTATTCAAAGAAGTTATTGACGAATATTCTGCTGTTTTTTAAATTGGATACCTCTCGGCAGATGATCAAGAGTATCAAAAAAATCTACTACTCTTTGCTACATCATGCAAGAAAATGTTTAAGAAAAGAGAGAAGGGCAACAAATGATGATGTGTTATGTTACTGTACACATCTACTCCACACAAATATATTATTATCAATAGTTTATGAAAAAATATCAAAGAACTTGACGAAGTTACTTTGCTCCTCTTCAAAGTTAATCAACTCAAGATCCTGAGTCCAGATTAGTTCGAAGAAACCAATATTTTTTTACCCAAATATTCCTAAACCGTATATTTTACAATAACATACTATTACGTAGTATTATTAATTGTTTTTTTTTTATTTCTATTCGATAAATTAGCTTTTAAGATGAAAACGTGTGCCTACAACTTTTATTTATTTTCTTTGGTAAAATGCCTAAAAAAATTAATAAATGTGTTTTTAACTATGTAAAAGTTTAAATTAACGTTTTCTACATTATAATTGAGAATAGAGAAATGATTTATCCGCGAAACTCAAATAATGTAAAGCTTTTGGACGAAATTAAAAATTCAAACGCGAGTAAAGTCGCGTGAAAAACATAGTTTTCAAGAAATTTATGAGTGTTTAAATTTCTTATATAATATTCTATGCTTGTGCAAAATTTCAACTTTATATCTTAAGAAACAAAAAAGTTATAGATTTTTAATCAGAAAATGACCATTTCGTCCCATAGTGCGCCGGTCGGCTTTTTCGTTCCATAAATTCTGCCATAAACCCGAATGAACTACCTAACTAAACAGCTTTCTATACAAGCGCATGCATTAGAAAATTGTTACAGTGTGAAATCAATTTATAAAGGCACAATCAGAACGCCCAAACCCAAAATAATTTCAGCAAGCAAAACGCAACAAGATTCAACATTCATAAGCCAGACGAAAAACAAGGGTACAGAAACCTAAGTTAAAAATCGTTCCAAATCTCTCTATTTTACAGACAAAATCCGAACGAGTCCCAAATCTGTACAGCTAGTCGTAAAATGTACACAGACTAGAAAATTTGCAGTCGACAGCGGCGACGTTGCGGGTTGCGGTCACGCGACGGGGACGCGGCGGGGCCCGGACGTTCGCGGTGCGGCACGGATTTGTGCTAGTGTATTGGTAAGTCACTTATTTTATTTTGTTCGGATTTAACTCGCCGCTTTGTTGGATAGAGAAATAGATTCTTTGAACTGCTGGAAATTCTATGCGATCATCCATTGGTCGAAAAATAGTAGATTATTAACCAAGGGGATAAAGCAGTGTCTTCTGTCGCGGGTGACGATTTAAATCGCGAGCGTAACGAAGGACTCGAGGTTTACTCCCGAGCGTAGCGAGGGTGTTAAAACTTAAATCACGAGCGAAGCGAGGGATTTAAGACGAGTCCTGAGTGTAGCGAGGGATTTAAGTTCAACCAATACTAAGACAGCTTTATCACCGAGGAAAATACTCTACTTTTCGCACCATTTGCGAAAAAATTAACAAAATAATAATATGAGATAAGCATTTATTTAAAAAAAATGACAATTAAAATAAAGTTAACGTTTATGTATTTCAAGAAAACAAAAACGCGGCAAATTCCTAGACTAATATTTTTTGTCGGAAAAGCAAAGGCATCAAGCTCATACGGCCTCGTCGGTTTTCGTAATTTTATTTAATAATCATAACTGCATAATAAATGCGTATTCCTTTTTCAAAAAGATGTATAATGCTTTATATACAAACTCAATGGTGTCAACACAGATGTAGTTCAGTATAAATTTCGGAAAGTATTCCAAATTTAAATCACATTCTCCCCCTAGAGGATGAATGAAATTCAGTACAATTTTCTTTCCCTGTTTTTAACAGATTAATAATGACTATTGTTATGTTCGCTTTTTGTGGCATAGAATGTCACTTTTTTGAGCAAGTTGTACGAAAAGCTATTTTTTAGACCTACTTACTGAAATTTTAAATAATAATATGTATTTTTGAGAACTGCTAAGTGCTAACACAAAAATGCTTTCTCCATAAAAATCAATTAGGATTCCTCCCGCTCTTCTGGATAATAGAGCGTAAGAGACTAACTTTCTCGTACTGACTAAAAAACTATTATGATGTTCCTTTAGTTGCCCTTTGCGTTCTAGGACTGCGGTACCCTGTCCAGACAGAACCACGTAATTGGTGATTACGTCGGTCGTATTAGTAATTTTATTATTGTTATTTAGTTACTTTATTTTACTTTTAGTAATGTGTTATGTAAACATGTGCCAATAAATACATTTTCGTTCTTTCTCTTTTATTTATCCATATTTTTTAAAGTATACTTACATGAAATAAATTATACCCCTACCTGCTCTCAACACAGAATACCCGTCTGAAGAAAATAAACACACCGGACCAAAACACAACGAAACGGTCGTATTTCATAACAAAACTTTCACTGGGCAAACGTAAAACTTTAAAACCCACTGTTTTTCATTTAATGTTTTATTTAAACTGCTGGCCGTCGGCCGAGTACCAGTAAACCGACATTGTAATACCATACAGTAGATCAAATATGAACAAATGGTCAGAATTCGACATTGAAGTTTCAAGTAAGAACCCATGACCTTGTTTGTTCCTAGCAAGAATAATGGCTAGTATTTTTAATAAAAATATACTTTTAAACGGTTTCGCCACCTTTCATTGTGTTTAGAGTTTACAGCAGAGCATCGTAGTATCTCAATAATAGAGTAGGTCTTCAGCAAAACTTAGAGAACTGATATCTGTCTTTTTTGAATGGTGAAACCATGGAATGAGTCCCGCCCTAGGTGGAGACTTACTGCTATTAATCACGTACGTAATATTAATCAGAAAGTCTTACTTACTGATTAATAGTACCCGTTTCTTTGGCTGCCCTTTCATGTTCAGTGCCAGGTTGCACTTTTTAGACAGTTCTGAGAAAAATACTTAAAATCATCAAGTGTATTCATCCGTCGTATGTGGAGCGGACGAAAGGGACTGCCAGACTCTTACTGAGAAATAGTCCACCCTGTTCCTTCAACTTTCAATGGTTGACCTTGTGAGTTTCAGGGACACGGTTTCCTATACCTACAGACTATCTCGCGACCCCACAGACGGTCCCATGACCCGTATTTGTCGACCCTCACACCTGCATTAGATTTGACGAAAAGGTAATAGTTGGTTTAATGTTTGTACTTTACTCTGTGGTCGTGGGCTCACTATTGAGATAAGAGAGACACTTTATGGGCGCGCCGTGGGAAATATTCACAGTTCCCAGTATTTTATTTATGAACACATCGACAATCGGTTATTTACACGCAGATTTTCGTTTCAACAAATAATTCATCTGCATGAATTGAAAGTATTGAATCGGAAAATCTGTTCCCGATTTAATTTTTATTGCCTTATTTATGTCGATTGTCGATAGTATGCCAGTGGAACTGTTTTTGCATATTTTACTCTATGATGCGATTTCAAAAATTTAAAAATGGAACTGTACCTATAATTATAAAATTGCCAGTTGTGAAAGTACTCTTCTGCCTCCCTTTTCCCAATTACATAATATTTTGGGGTTGGCTTCCAGTCTAACCTAGCTCAGTCATCATCATCATATCAGCCGTACCGGTAGGTATATTTCGACTGCAAAACATAGGCCTCCCCTATAGGTTTCCAATAGGACCAGTTGGAAGCGACTCGCGTGATGCAACTCAGTACTGGTGTTCTTGTGGAGTACTTACTGCTTTTATAAAAAACAGGTTGTCGATACAACTGATCAGTACAGCTCGGTAGGTACCGGTACCGATCGTTGTGGTCAAATTTATTTTTAGTAATTTTGGGTTTGAAGGTTGGACTGGACTGTCATTAAAGGTTACCACAGCCTGTAACGTAACCAGGGGTCGCGGGGCTGTCTCGTCAGGTAACCGTGAAGCGCTAGCCCTGGCATTTGTGGTAGACGCCCACGGCGACGGACGTCGGCAGGCGATCTCCAGCCACCGTAGGCGCGGGCATACGGGTGGCGAGTTTAGCGACTCGCTGTCCGACCATGGACCACGCCCGGGTCGACGGCGCGTTGTGTTCCACGCGCGCCTCAAAGAGTTTCAGCATAATGACGAGGCCCCCTCTAGAGGGCCAAAGCCTGCCGGGGTCGCGGGACTTATCTCATTACCGTGACCCTGGAACATAAAGGGCTATTGAAGAACACCGTGGATTTTAGTCAGTACGAGTCTGACAGTCCCTCCCGTCCTGCCCTGCGTGGGAGGACTCATTTGATGATTTTACCACAATAAAAAAAGCCCTGGCATTTGATGATTTTACCACGTAAAAAAAGCCTATAACGCAAAACTCGACTGAAGGAACCAGTTGGTTTTTATTCAGTCGTCTGTCAGTCTCTTCAGCTCCGCGCAGACTCATTTAATGATTTGCAACAAACAGCAGTACATAACAACACTCCTATCTCAATAAAAACATACTTCACTACCAAACTAGTAAGTAACTATGAGCAGTAAATTGTCCGATAAGTTCCTCAGACTTTTAGCAGCTGTCCTCGATCGCGGCCGACTCCTGGCCACCGCCGATTTGTTGGAGCACCGCCTAATGAAGATATATGGGACGATTCCTTCATTTACTGCCGAGAAAATGGGTACACGATTGCCTGGTGTAAGAGAATCGTGGCGTTGTTAAATAGGGAGAATGAGCAACGGAATAAGGCACTTTTTGACACTTATACTAGTGAAAATTGGACACAAGTAAGGGTTATTGACATACATGAAAGCAAAGTTAAATACAGGTTGATATTTTGTGGGTTTTTTTTCCAAAAAACATTACTTACTCAGGATTTTATTTGAGGTTATATTAGGCGTCAAAACAATATATTACAACATTATATTTAAAAGATTAACCATAGCATGTGTTGCCTCTCTTATTTGGTGATTAGGCAGTGGATGCGATAATAACAAAACACAGTTCACACAGCACGACACATTGTTTAGTATCCAGTATTAGAAATCAATGTAGACGTATAAATTCACTATAACAGCGCACTACAAAAAGAGTCCTTGCTCGATGTATATCAACGTGGAGGTACCCTAAAACTCTACTCGACTCGAATATAAGTTTACTAGCAGAGAAAGGCAAGAAATAGTAGTTCGCCGGTAATAAAGAAATCACAACCAAACAAACACGAAAATCATGAGTTTGACTTTGACAATCAGTGTTGCCAGTATGATTTCCCAAAAAAGGACGGTTGGCTTTCTGAAAAGGTACGGTTTTTAACTTCAAGGTACGGTTGGGCCGAGATTGCTTCTGCAAGAACTAGATCAGTTTTTTTCTTTTTCTAGAATTTTGTAAAAAAGCTATAGTTTACTCATATTCTACAGCGAAAACAAGTTTTTTGTCAATAAATTATGAAAATAATGTTTTAGGAACTAAGGAAATTCCATGCCAAATGTGAAAGAAAGTTGAAGAAAGTATGTGTCTCATTATTTTCTATTAGTTTCTCGACAGACTGTAATATAGTAATAATTTAACTTACCACGAGTTTATAAATAAATAACTTGCTAATACATGCTTGAAGCTCCAATAGTTTGGATAGGTGTCAATTTGTCTGTAGATATTCTTTGCTTCATTCCAAAATACTTTTTTTTGTTTTTTTTTTTGCCCTATGTTGTGAAAAATATATCACTAGTATTTAAAAGGTACGGTCTACACACAGGTACGGTTGTGGTACGATTGTGTGATGAAAAGTACGGAAAACCGTACTTTTTGGTACGGTCTGGCGAGGGTCTGGCAACGCTGTTGACAATTGACACCATAGACACATGATTGACATTTCTTGGAATAGTGCTGTGACACATCAGTCATTAAGACATCTTAATATAATCGATTATATCTTTACTTTTGTTATAAGACCTCAATATGGGTTATCATTAAATAAATCATATTAGAGTTTATAGAACAGCAATAATAACAGCTTTTAAGGTGGTCTTTAGGTACACTAGTACATTTTTTAATTGTTTTACGACTATTTTCTTTGTTTAATCGATCGATTCTGGTAACGTAGCCCTTCACTATACCGGAACAAAAATATAATAGTAAATACTAATAATATTGAATATAAAAACCCCACCAATGTTTTAAGTGAATTTATGCTAAAACAAATTTAAAATAATAACATTAATTATAGATTTGCTTATGTGATCATACGCCTCAAAAAGCGAAACCATGAGCGCCCATCTCCTTTGTGTTGAGTTTTGTGTTATGTGGTGGCATTGTACCTTTGGTATATTTCTTTAATTTTTTTTTAAGTGGTAAAATCATCAAAGAAAGAAAGAAAGAAAAAACATTTATTTGGCGCAAAGGGATCACGATAGACACACACATTCGAAATAAAAATAAACACAGAAAAAAAAACAAAAAAACCTATATCTAACACAAGAGAAAAAAATAAAATAAAAGAATAATTTTTGTGTCTCACGGCTGCGCCAAAAAGGCCCAGTTCAGCAAAAATGTCCTTCCACCCAGGACGGGAGGGATAGTCAGACTTGTACTGACTATATAAAATCCACGGTGTCCTTCAATAGCCCTTTACGTTCCGGGGCCACAGTTACTCGATAGTCCCGCGACCCCGGCCGGATCTTTTCTTTACATAGCAAAGTCAAAATCGCTTTTTTTCGATGCATTCTGTTTTCAAGGGCACATCAACCTACCAAAATCTGTCAACTTTTAGGATTCCTTATCTCAAAAGAAAAAAACGGAATTCATATTGGATCATTTTGTTGTCCGTCTGTCAAGATTTTTTTTCTAATAAACACGTGGAGATATCAAGCTGAAATTAATATCAAATACTCAGGTTTACAAAAGAGTAGAGTATAAAGGTCGCCGGAAGACGCTGGATGCAGGTCGTTTCCAACAGGTATATGCGGAGATCTAAAGGGGAGGCCTATGTTCAGCAGTGGACGTCCTATGGCTGAGATGATGATGATGATGATGAGAGTAGAGAGAAAATTAAAGTTCTAAGTCAACTCAATCAAAATATATGACATGACGTTGCCGCGGGATAATATTCGAGATGCGATGCTTGCTCCATCATCACCCAGTCCTAGAAACATTACGTACTCAAAAAAACCAACAACAGTAGAACAACTAAAGAAATCTCCAAACAACAACAAGAATACAAACAAGTGCTAAAAGAAACACTAAGATACCACTATATAACTTTTATAGAGTAACAAATGACATAAGTTTTACCCCGCGGAGCTATGCAACGTTCACTGCTTACCCTATAAAAATATATAGCGTTATGTGTTCGCAGCTTAACTCTGAAAATGTTACAGTTTTGTATGCAAGGAGAATGAAGGTTTTATTAAATGGTTGTAAACTAAAAAAGGAATGGTTTTATGTAACCTAGATTTTCTTATGAACTATGCAAGAATAGAGGAGAGCCAAAGACAGATTTACCTCGTAAGCAATAATTAGCCTACTACATGAGGGAGCGCTCGGGGTTCCCCTGGTGGATAGAATTCGTAACGAAGTCATTCGCCAGAGAACCAAAGTAACCGACATTGCGCTTAGAATCAGCATGCTGAAGTGGAAGTGGGCCGGCCACGTCTGTAGACGGACAGACAGCAGATGGAGCAAAAATGTGCTAGAGTGGAGACCGCGAATGGGCAAACGGAGTGTAGGACGACCTGCTGCAAGATGGGTCGATGATTTAAGGAAGGTGGCTGGCAGTGGATGGATGCGGGCTGCCCAGGACCGGGATGGTTGGCGCTCTCTGGGGGAGGCTTACGTTCAGCAGTGGACGGCAATAGGCTGATATTATATGAGGGAGTCGTATCATAAAGATTCGTAGAAGTCAGCTGTGTCGGTTCCGTTGGTGGGATAAGCAGCGATAGCCGTTCAAACACGTAGAAAAAAAAATTAGTAATTTCCTCCCAACTGAAACCTGGGGCCTTACCACGAGCTCTTAACGCGATCCTGTTTTGGCTGTGGGAAAGAGACAGAGCTATACAAGTCGTCTAGCGCCATCTCGAAATTCGAATGGAATGGAAACAAAATCGGAATCGAATCAGTTTCGGGAGTAAGCCTCCAGGTTTGAACGGCTATCGCTGCTCATCACACCAACGGAACCGCAGCAGACTTCCACGAATCTTTATGATACGACTCCTTTATGTAGTCTACTAATTATGGCTTGAGAGGAAATCACTGACGAAATTTTGACTTGACCCCCAGTCTAAAGATGACTTGGGTCTATGCAATAAGGTGCAGTTTGTCTAATCAGCCTATAACGATCTCACTGCTGGGACACAAATCTCTTCTCTGTGAGAAGGTGTGGGCTGTAAATCACCACGCGCGGGCCCAGTACAGATTGGTAGATGTCACAATCATGTCTTCGAATTTATTGGTTCTAGGACATGCCGCTTTCTTTTTTTTTTCCATTTTGAGCAATGTTGATGATGGCTGGGTTCGAACCCACTACCTACAACTCTTTAGTGGTGGGAACCATTGGCACTGCTCTCTGACGGATTTTGAGTAAACAATTTTAAAATTAATTATAAAAAGCTTAAAATAAAACACCGAAAAATATTCGATTATGAAAATATCTTGGGATTTAAATTAGGTAGTTCAAAAACTTTTCGTAATAAAGGCAAATTTAAATACACTCGAGAGCAATGAATCCGGGTCACTTAAATAATGTTAAAAATCTCGGAAACTAAAAATGATAGGTTAATGCAATAAATTGTATTTAATAGACAATGTAATACTCCTTAAATGAAAGTAAAAAAAATATGAGTCACCATACATTTTATTAACACAAAATTACATAAAGAAAAAAACTGCTGATCTCTCCTTAAAACAAAAATAGGAAACATGAAATTTTTGAACTTTATTACGATTTTCTTGAATTTTAATACTTCGTATTGCCTCCTCGTGCTTCCATTACTGCGTTTACGCGGTTTGGCATGCTGTACACCAAGTTCCTTATACGATTTTGGGGAATATTCTCCCATTCCTCTGTGAAAGCAATTTTGAGCTCACGAAGCGTGATTGGGGGAGGGTTTCGTTGTTTTACGCATCTGCCTAGCTCGTCCCAAGCATGCTCGATCGGGTTGATATCCGGGCTGCGCGCTGGCCACTCCATACGAGTAATGTTCATCTCTTGAAGGTAGTCATTCACAATTCTACCTGTATGAGGTCGGGCATTGTCATGCATAAATATAGCATCCTCACCTAAATTGACCATAAATGTACCAACGTGATCATTGAGGATTTCTTCCACATATCTTACGCTAGTTAAAGAGCCGTTTTCTATGATCACCAGCTCTTTGCGACTTTCAGAAGAAATTCCGGCCCACACAAGTACAGACCCACCACCGTAGGCTACTTTTTCATCGATGCATGCTTGCTTGAATCTTTCCCCTGGTCTTCGATACACTCTGTGTCTTCCATCGTGCTTGTAGAGCATAAATTATGATTCGTCGGAGAACATAACTTTTGACCAATCTTCAATACTCCAATTTACGTGGCTCTGGGCATATCTTAGTCTTGAAATACAATGCCCACGCTCCAGTTTAGGGCCGTTTGCAGGTCTAAGGGGTTTTAAGTTAGATTCAGCAAGCCGACGTCTTACTGTCCATGCACTTGGGTTACTTCCTCCGAGGCGTCGAAACTGATTGGTGAGTTCAGTTCCTGTGAGAAAGCGATTTCGAAGCATGGTGTTCACCAAGTATCGGTCTTCTCGTGCTGTGGTACACCTGGTTCTGCCCGTTCCTGGTCTGCGTAGGTTAGAACCAGTTTCTTCGTAACGTCGGAGAACTCTTTGTACTGTTGACAGCGACACTACACCGACAGTCCTGGCTGTATCGCGCCGGTTTCCAGCATTGTAAGTATTCTGGTGCATTCTTCAGGCGTAAGCGACATAATTTCAGCTTGAATAATGAATATAGAGCACTATCAACATGGTTTATGTACCCACATAAATGACAGATTACAAACAAAAGCAAAACCAAATGCTGTAATTTCGTAGTTCCATCTTCGAAAGTGGCCCTTTTTCAAATTTGATTTTTTTATGATATAACTTTACAATAACTAAGAAGTTTTAATACCTTCATTTAAGGAGTATTACATTGTCTATTAAATACAATTTATTGCATTAACCTAGCATTTTTAGTTGCACCATGCAAAACTTGTTGCATTTTAATAAATCTTTTAACAAAAGATACAAGTTACTTCTAAAATTAATATGAAAGGTTTCAAAGTAAAGTAGATTATCAATTTGCCAGTCCAAATCTCTCATTTTAAATTCGATTAAATTACAAAGAGCTTATGAACAAATGGGTATTAAATTAAAACATTACAAATATCATTCGAAGTTTTGGTACCAATAATGTTCCAAAATGCTTATGGCCTATGTTAACTATGACAGTTGTACGAAAGTTTCAAAGCAAACAAAAAGCTCGTGCGGGCCCTGTAGCTGTCTCGTATACATTTTGACGTTCGTACCAATTAAGATACCGTCAGGGTCACGTGACCCTGATCGAAAAAGCGTAAGACGTAATTTAAATAAGCGCCATCTATCGCTTTTAGCGTGAGTCACGTAGAAACGTACCAATGAAGAGGCAAACGATAGCTTTACATCTTGTTAGTGGCTGTACGACACTAACGAGATGTAACAAAATTCTTTAATTTCATATCTGTACCACTCCAGTTTTAAAATATAACCCAATAATAAAAAAGTTTTAACTTCTACCGGCACTCCCGGAGTGCAACCCGTCGTTTTTTTTATAACAAACTTTGCCCCACGCTAGGAATTTCTTCCTGAATCATTGGTGAATATACAAAACATAGAAACTTACATACAAAAACACGCAGACCCGGAACTACTACTGCAAATCGTACAAATACATATTTGTTCCGTGCGGGGATCGAACCTATATTCCCATCTGCGATATCTAACACAAGCAAGCAAACACCTTGTAACAATCTATATTTCCGATCTTCTCTCCATAACACAAAATAACGTTACACCCTAATCCGAACCAACCTTTACCAACCAAAAAAGTCCGTCACATTCCCAAGGTCAATGCCTCATGTCAGACAGAGTGTGCCCTTGACCCCAAGCCATTAATTACCAACATCAATTAATCTTACACGACACGGATAAAACGTGCTTGGAACAGTAGCGTTATTAACAAAAAACGTTGTTACAAGAAATTATGAGCAAATTGCTTTAGTCGCAAATAATTTGTAGTTAGAAATTGGAATTTTGTTTTAAGCTGAAATGCTTTATTTGATAACTTTTAAGTATGAATAGTTAGACAGTTGTCCTATTGAGAAAACAGATACAGAGAGACATCATCACGCCTGTATTACCTACCCGAAGGGTAAGGCAGAGGTGTACTTAATAACACCCACATTTCGGCAGTTATGTATAAGTAAGTCCCATGTAATAACTAGGGGGCCAGCTTCTTGGCATCATCATGAGCATATAAATGTTCCCACTGCTGGGACACATGCCTCCTCTCTGTGAGAGGGAGTGGGCCGTAGACTACCACACGGGCCCAGTGCGGATTGGTAGATGTCACATGTCTTCGAATTTTTGGTTCTAGGACATGCCGGTTTCCTCACGATGTTTTCCTTCACCGTGCTTCTTGGCATCAACAGGTCTCAAGTCTAGGCTCCATGGCTGCTACTTAGAAATTCCTGATGGAAAAATCAAATGAATCTTCGCCTCACGAATGAGGCAGTTTGTATTCAGGAAAGCCAGTACTGAGAAAATTTAATGATGACGGAAGTACTGCTTAAACTGCATCCCTGATCTAGTGGTGGCAAGCGCTATTGTCGAGCACAAACAGCCTTGACTGAGTTTGCAGAGTAGTATTTAGTATTCTAAACCTAGCTTCTTACGGCACATTATATCAGGAATTCAGGAGTCGTGATGAGCCCTGCGCGCGCCTGTGTTTCTGCAAACGCGTTCTCAGCCCCACCTTGTAATTTTCTGACATTACGGATCGGATACGTCAGCTCCAGTCGCTCCGAGCCATTGCCATATTCACACGTTGCGTACCACATGTGGCCGCGGCATGATTCGTGATATTGTGCGCTGTGTGAAGCCAACTTTAGACGACCGAGTAAAATCCTAAATCACAGATCTAAATCCGGAAGAAACGAAGACTGCGATTGACTTAATTAATTGATCTATTGTGACTTTGCAAAAGTTCAGATTAGCGCGTCGTATTAGTGGATCCTATACAAAGTTTTCCTCGTTGGAAAAGTAAGGAAATGGCCACAAAGTGCATGAGTAATTAATTTTAACGGACCACGATAATTCCTTATTCAGGAAGCGGGAAATAGAACAATACAAATCTTGGTAAAACTTCGTATTGTACTGGACTTAGGTAACTGAGGTTTGTGGTCCTCAACCTTTTTGCTAGCGTGAAATAAGAGTGAATTTCAAGACGAACTTCAAGATAATTTTTGAAGAGTTATTCCACATTGAGCACCGTATGTGGAATAGTTAAGGCGGCATTAGCTTAGATGCCATTACAGCGGATGCCCAATCAGGAATACCTTTTTTTGAAGATTAAAGACAGACCACAGGCTATAATAACTAGAAGTTAGGTATAAGGAAACTAGACGTTTTCATTTGCCTAACGATAATAATTATTTTTGCTTTGCCCATTTAAATCTAATTGATAGGTAAATAATAACAAGTCTCAAATTAAATTTGCCAAGAATTAACTTTCTTTCTTTCATTTATTATCAGTCATAGATCTTTTCTACAAATTAACATCCTCTCTAAATTTTTTTTATCTTTATTATTGTTATCTTTGTTTAGCTCAGCCTATCGCAGTCCAAACTGGACAAAGGCCTCACTAAGGCTGTGCCAAATCACCCTGTCCTCCGTCTTCCGCCGTCAGTCTGTCCCAGCCACCTTTTTAAGGTCAACATATTAACATCCGCTCAACAAACAACGTCCTTTCAACAAAGATTGAACATCCCTGCCCATGATAAAGAATACTTCGTAAAACACCAAGACATTAACTTTGGGAACACATTCGGAGGGTCGGAACAAGTTGACCAGTTCATTGCCGGCCGTAACATTAAACTAAGTTAGTGATTGTTCCCGTCACGGTAAATGTGCGGAAGTGATCGGTATATGGATGGATACCTTAATTTATTGAGAGGCAATTTTGGCTATTGTCTTTATTGTTTCACTAGATTGTACCTGTGGCATTGCCCACGTTGGCAATTATCATAAGGTTTTTTTTAACGTGGTAAACCATTTAATTTAATGAGTCTTCCGACACAGGGCGGGACTGGGGGGCTGTCAGATTTTACTGACTAAAATCCAAGGTGTCCTTCAGAGCCATTTACGTTCCGGGATCACCTCTACGGGGGGTCCCGACAGATTGCTGATAGGTATTTGAGGCGCGCGTGATAGGAAGGCGAGTCACCCATTACGCCGTTCGCATATCCATTATCATCTGTGTGTGAAAGACTAACAAACATCCAGCCATTTAACCTCCATTACTCAGTTACTGTGTAAACTGGTTCTGGTTGTCAGACTTTCGAGCTTCTGACCAAGAGGAATAACTGTCAAACATTTTCAAATGACAGCAGGTTCAACGGCTTTACGTACTAATACTAAGCCATGGAGGAAACTCGCTGCAACTCATCCATTCACAGATCCTCGGCAAGAGAGTCTTATCCTTGAAGATCGACATGTGCGGTCACATACTATAGTTCTAAGAGCTTCGGGCGGTAACGACAATCTCAGTCATGCATGTGAAGGAGTCTAAAGGCCTTTACCGACAGAGCGCGATCCGTTCCGGCGATCCAATCTGGCGATACTATCTGAATCCATCTCTGTAACCCATGGATGTCCATATTATTATGCTTTCTCACTGCCGGTGTCAGATCGCATCGCGTTCAGCCTTTACAGAGATCGCATCGCCAATCGTGTCGCCAAAACGGATCGCGCTCTGTAAGTGCCCTCAACGAAGTAGATTGGCCTTTAAGGATTATTAAAGAATAAAACGTGCCTTTTCACCAGCGTTCTCCGTGAACTCCCAGATAAGTCTTTGTTGACTCAGATATTCTAAAGGTAAGCTAGTATATAAACAATGGCTGAGCTAAAACAAATAGTGCCGTGTTTCCTTTGATTCCCCGAACAAGCTGGAAGTCGGCGAGAAATGTGCATGAATATTACCATTGTTTGTATAAATTCCTAGTTTAGTTTACCTAATCCTATGGTTTTACAAGCTATTGCAGTTCTTCATGTATAAAAAAATTCTGATGGTTAATGAAATTGCCTAACAGGGGAGAATGGAAGAAGAAGACGTGTTCCCATGACCCCAAGAAAAGGGGATGAAGGCAGAAAGATGATGATGATTGAAATTGCCCAAAATAGAGAGGTTTAGAAGGAGAATGGGGAAGGCCTTTGCCCAGCAATGGGACACAGAACAAAAAAATGGTTATTGAAAGGATTTTTTCCGTTGATATTGTTTCCGAATTGAGGAGCTAGAGCTAGAAAGATCAGTAATTTTAAAATTACACATTAAGCCGTGTAGGATCACAAATATCCAATAATGAAATCTTATGACAACTTACGGCAGCATACTATTCCAAAGGACAACCTTGAGGGCATGGTTGGTCCAGTTGCTGAGCAATCTACTACTTGTGTTGCGATACACGGTGTTGCGATACACGGTGTTGCGATTTCTTTCCCCGCACGGCACAAATATTTGTACGATCTGCAAGCTTACTTTTTTTTAGCGTGGTAAAATCATCAAATGAGTCCTGTCAGACTTGTACTGACTAAAATCCACGGTGTCCTCCAGTAGCCCTTTATGTTCCGGGGTCACGGTAATAAGTCCCGCGACCCCGGCAGGCTTTGGCCCTCTAGAGGGGGGCCCCGTCATTATGCTGACGCTCTTTGAGGCGCGCGTGGAACACAACGCGCCGTCGACCCCGGGCATGGTCCATGGTCGGGCAGCGAGTTGCCCTTTACTCGCCGCCTGCATGCCCCTCGCCGCCCGCATGCCCATCTGCAGTACTTGTTCAGAGTTTGTAACGTACAGGAAGAATTTACAAGTGTGGGAAAAATTCAAAAATACAAGATAAAACTGTATGAATTCTTTCCGTGGGATAATAAATGGACAAAAAGAACTATAAAGAATCTGTACTACTCCTTTTAATCCTACTAATGTTATAATTGTGAAAGTTTTGATGGATGAATTTCCCTCCATGTGGCATAGCCGTAGGACGCCCTCTATATTGGAAGGAACTTATACCACCTCCCAGCTACAATATACTCTCACATTATTTTAAAACTCAATAAATCTCAGATATTACGAGCGTGCAGACTACATGTCATAAACTTCGTCCAACTTCGACGTCTGCTTCCCTTCCGAGTTACGGAGGAGATGCGATTGTTTCATGTTGACGGCTTTGTAGCTTATAGCGGCCATACACCATACTGCCTATCGTACAATCGGCATGACGCTGCCGATTTGATCAGTTAGATTTGACCGTGTGTGGGCGTGGAATCCATCAAATTGGCATAACAATAGGCTTGATCATGCCGATTTGATCAAATCGATTTGATCATGCCAATTTGATCAAATCGATTTGATCAAATCGGAATGATCAAACTTCAAATCGGCAGCAGTGATACCAACTTAGCAACTTTATAGCTAGATCTAGCTAATATTCGGTAGCTACTTTTTAACCGACGTAAAAAAAGGAGGAGGTTCTCAATTCGAAACGTATATTTTTTTGGAACGAAGTTCCTTATGGCGCGTTGCGAAAGGGGGCTAGGCGGAAAAAATTGTAACGACACTTTTTACAGACTGCGATGGAGTGGAGTGGAGTGGAGTGGAGTGGAATGGAATGGAGGGTCGAAAATCGCCTGAACCTTTTTTTAACTTGCTATCGTTAAGCAAGTTAAAAAACAGGTTCAAGCGATTTTCGACCTTATTGACATTCAAAATTTAGTTTGTTTTTTCTCACATTCTCGTTAGCCAACATTGCTCCTTCATTAAAACCCGGTGTTTGCATAAATGTCAATAAAGTCGAAAATCGATTGAACTCACTTTCACTTGTATTACCAACTGATTCCCACTAGTGGGATAAAACAAGTCGGTAAAAAAGTAGCTAAAAAGTTAAGCCACAAGTTTTATAAAATTGTAGCTGTCTGTCACCGAATAATAGCTAGATCTAGCTATAAAGTTGCTAAGTTGGCATCACTGCTGCCGAATTGAAGTTTGATCAAATCGATCGTCATGCCGATTGTACGATAGGCAGTATGGTGTATGGTGTATATGGACGAACTGCCAATTTGATCAAATCGATCGTCATGCCGATTGTACGATAGGCAGTATGGTGTATGGCCGCTATTACACGACTGGCGAGAGCGGTAATCGATATGAAAAATGTATGTATCGATTTCAAAAGCTTGATAATAGAGAGCAAAACTATGTAATCACTTACGTGGACTAGATCCGACATAGCTCCTTAAATAATGCCGTGATTTGAATGAGTTTGGCATCAATTAAAAGTTAACAGTTAAAGCTTTAAAATGAAACCATTTTTATTGTTCTTAACCAGTTATTAAGTACTCAAGATCGCGTTGAATCGGAGTAAGTGATTCCAAATCTTTGCTCGCGAGTGTAGAACTATAAAATAGTAAATAAAACATTTCACTGTAGGTGTAAATTAAAAAAAATATAGCTTTATTTTAAGCAGCAATGTCCCACTGCTGGGCAACGATCTCCTCCAAAGCTTTCCACTCTTTGCTCAGCACAATTTTCTACGTCAGTTTAATACAAAGCGCCTACACAATAAGTTTAGCAAACACTGTTATGTGTTACGTTGCTATTTTAATTTGGCAGGCGCAGTAAAAATGAAATGAACCTACTAAAATGCTTTGACCTAACTATCAACAAATAAGTTAACAGTTTTAATACTTTTCATTCATTTTAAGGATTATCTCTATATAGCATTAGCATACCTTAGTACACCTAATCACTACAGCAGTTTTCTAATTAGCTTTACGTTTTATAAGCCTCACAATACGGACTCACTCTCACGTACATAAAATCAACTAAAAAGGATCAATTAAACTACTATACCACATATTTTTAAATCCTAGCAACACTGACCGTACGTTAGCCACACATGGGGTGGCGAACACTCCCAGCTTGTTTTGATACGCGAGGCTCAAGCCACAGGTGTGCCGATAGGTACCAGCTAATTTATAGCTTGAAGTTCTTCCGTGCTTCACATTTTTGTTTGGAAGCTTATCGCCTTCGTGTCTAGTTTATTGTTAGAAGTTTTTAAATGGGGATGAATTACTTTGCACATATATTAAAGAAAGAGTCCTTTATTAATTAACTTCGTTATACATTAGGTATTAAGGCTCTTCTCTAAGGCTTTCATTTATATATCAATAATTTCTAAAAATGGCATTATTATTATTTTAGGCATCACTCAATAATAAAAAATCACCAAATAGACTCCAAATCGTTGAGATGAAACCATTTTACTATTATATTTTTTAAAGAAATATGTACGGACTACATTTTGTTTGACCTACTTCAAGACGTGGTTTCAGATCTGGCTGTTGGTGTAAACGAAAACAAGTTAGTCATTTAAAAAGCTATGTTCTTTTTACAAACAAGCTTTTATTAAAAAAAAAATATACTTCCGATAGACAAAGTACTCGTCAAGACGAATCAAACGAGTCTAAACTCGATGGTTTTACGGCGTTTCACTACAGAGTTCCTATGACCACCTTCCAGCTCCATCATCAGATCCATTTCATCATAATATTGAATTGTCACGCAATATACATATACGTGCAAAATTTCAGCTCAATCGGAAACCGGGAAGTGGATCAAAATGAACTTAAAAATAAAACTAAATAAAAGCCTGTAAAAAACAAAATACCTGTACCCTGAGCACGAGTTTTCACTCTTTTACTTTACAGCAACTTTTCAGTATTTACAGCGTTTCTTGTATGAAAAAATGGAACAGCGCCTCTGGTGTGCGAAGTAGGAACTATTTTTTTCCTTGAAAATTGTCAATTTGAAGTTGTCAAAGTTCCAGTTTACTTTACGTCTCAAATACTGAAAACTCGTGCTCAGGGTACTGTACCCTGAGCACGAGTTTTCAGTATTTGAGACGTAAAGTAAACTGGAACTTTGACAACTTCAAATTGACAATTTTCAAGGAAAAAAATAGTTCCTACTTCGCACACCAGAGGCGCTGTTCCATTTTTTCATACAAGAAACGCTGTAAATACTGGAAAAACGCTGTAAAGTAAAAGAGTGAAAACTCGTGCTCAGGGTACAATACCCTGAGCACGAGTTTTCAGTATTTGAGACGTAAAGTAAACTGGAACTTTGACAACTTCAAATTGACAATTTTCAAGGAAAAAATTAGTTCCTACTTCGCACACCAGAGGCGCTGTTCCATTTTTTCATACAAGAAACGCTGTAAATACTGAAAAGACGCTGTAAAGTAAAAGAGTGAAAACTCGTGCTAAAGGTACAGTTTAAAAGAACAGTTTCTAGAAGTATTCCACAAAAATATCACCAAGGAGTAACACAAAAGCCACTCAAAGGGGAACAAAACTAAAAATGTATACCAATACAAATTCGCTTGCATTTTCCAACTAACTTGAGGTTCCGGTTTTGTTCCGATATCGGTAATGCGGGGTATTACCGATATCGGAACAAACATTCGTCTTTAGCAAACGGAGCAAGGAAACTGAGGCTGTATCATTTGTGTTTGTTGCGATCTCCGCTCACAGAACACTATTATCCTAGCGCCTCCGCTCACGGGGAGTGCGATACAAATACCGGAGTTTGTATTTGAAACAAAATATTCATGTTAGACGGATTTTCAGCTCGGATGTAATTCGGAGAATCTGTTTAGATAGTGGTTTTATTTATTTATGTTAAAACTACCGAATTATTTTTTTTCAAAAAATTCAAACTGTTAAGTTTTGGGCCCGTCTCTACCAAAAATCTAACGCACTTTTTCGCCACTGAATAAAAGACTTTAGGTTACATTATTTTCTGATCATGGACCATGTCCGGGTCGACGGCGCGTCGTCGCGACGTGGTCCACGCGCGCCTCAAAGAGCTGTCAGCAATCCGACGGGGCCCCCGCTTAGAGGACCAAAGCCTGCTGGGGTCGCGGCACTGTCTCATCAGGTAACCGTGTCCCTGGAACGTAAAGGGCTATTGAAGGGTCATCGTGGATTTTAGTCAGTACGAGTCTGACAGTCCCAACCGTCCCATCCTGTGCGGGAGGCCTTATTTGATGATTTTAAAAACTGCATCATGTCAGGCGAAATAACTTAGGGCTCCCACACATAAACACGATACGACGTCGCGTCGTGGAAATCTACGAAACGACGTCGTAACTTGTCGATGCACGATACGACGTTGTGACTGTTGTGACTCACGATGCAATCCTGCGCAGTTGTTATTCGAAATTCAAAGATGACGGATGGTATTGAAGTCGATCATTTAATTACCCTAGTCGAGCCGAGCAGCGTCCCGTACTATGGAACAGAATGCGTCTAGAGCGGTCCATTTTTCGGAATGAACTAAAACACCACCCCACTGTAACGATGCTCATCGTAGATTTCTACGACGCGACGTCGTATCGTGAAACGACGCCGCATCGTTGAGCCCTATGGGCTCCCACACATAAACACGATACGACGTCGCGTCGTACAACGATGCGGCGACGTTTAGAAATTTACGATGAGCATAGTTACAGTGGGGTGGTGTTTTAGTTCATTCCGAAAAATGGACCGCTCTAGACGCATTCTGTTCCATAGTACGGGACGCTACTCGACTAGCGTAATCAAATGATCGACTTCAATACCATCCGTCATCGTTGAATTTCGAATAACAACTGCGCAGGATTGCATCGTGAGTCACAACGTCGTATCGTGCATAGACACGTTACGACGTCGTGTCGTAGATTTCCACGACACGACGTCGTATCGTGTTTATGTGTTGGGAGTCCTTACTGCTATTGATGATGTTTCTATTATTTCACACAAAATAACTCTGAACAGATTTGGATGACGTACACACTACACAGATAGCCTGATGACCGGATTTTACGCGGGCATTGCCGCGGTCTTATATTGGTTCTTTATACCTACTTTTAAATCAATACGTTAGGTATCGTGAACTGAGGCCTTAACAGAAGATGCAGTGGAGACTGGATGCGTTCCAAGTGGGACATCCTGTCGCCAGATATCTTGAGGATTTGATAGAGAGACGCTAAGTATTGTAAATTGATTTATCGAAAAAATATCCTTCTATTTGAAAGAGCAAGAACTGAATTTCACTTAATTTTTGTAGAACACTTGATTTTCTTTTATTCTTGGTACGCAAGTGGATTGACTGCGTTGTGAACTTCGATCAATAATAGCATTGTTGATCAAAGACTACAAGTGAAGTTATACAACTGGAGTAAAACATAGGTATATTTTGTTAAAAGATGCCTTAGTTATCAAACTACAGGCCTCTATACGGCCTAACGCCTGTTGGTGTCGCTGAACTGTCTAAGAAGGGTACATAAATAAAGTTAGACAGACCCTTCTGCCCTTGGAGCTGTGGTTTTATCATCAAATGAGTCCTCCCACCAACATAAACAAAAAGAAAGTACCAAACCACAGCCATTTAGCTGTTGAAGACCGGCAGAATATCGTGGGAAGGACTTCGGGGCGTGAAATGTTTCTGCAAGGTCGGCAATGCGTAGGCGATACATCCATAAGCTACGGTGACCGCTTTACATCTTGTGGGCCGTATATAAGTAGACCAGACTGTGCAAAGTAATTACCAACTACTGCATCATCTTGTATAATTTTTCGGTTGGTAGATCGCACAGGGTTTCGTTAGTAAATAGTAGATCTTAGTCTAATCAAGTTGGCCACCCCTGCTCTAGAGGGTGGTCATACCCTCAAACGAAAAGGTAAGAATTTTCTAAATATGTTTAGCTCAATATTTAGTTACGAGTTGTGTGTGTCCACAACATGTTATAAATTATATATCAGGAAAGTTAAAAAGATCAAAGTTCTATAATTTTCGCAACACTTATACTTTCCAAACTCGTTGGAAACTAGAACAAGTACTTGGCACAAGAAATACGCGTGAGTTTTAAAGCACTTACCTACGAGGTACTTACGTAGACTAAGTAAGCAAACGGAGCTTTGATGCTATTTTCTTTACTTTGTCATAGGATATTTTCATCACGTTTTGAAAGAAATTGCTTGATGTAAGTGCCTCGCAATCCAAATGATGGAAGCTCGCAATTTACGAAATTATCAAAATGAATAAACCATTATTTAACACGTTGACAGTTCTGTCTATTTTGGATAATCTCGTGGTACGTCCAATAGCTTTTTTTATAAACAGCTTTTTTCATACATCCCTAGAAAATTATAGCGCAGTTCAGTTACCTTTGGCGAATGCATCACATGTAATGCACGGCGTCACAGCTAGACCAAAAATGCATAATAAATGTAATGCACGGACGGACAGTCAACGTGTTAAAATACTTGGGATAAATATACCTTTTTAGTCAGTAAGTACAAGTCTGACAGTCCCGCCCTGCCCTGGGTGGGAGGACTCATTTGATGATTTTACCCACGATTTTACCACGCTAAAAAAAAGGGATAAATATACCTGTATTCAAAGTTCATAAAAGAGATGCCATAAATATTCGGCTGCTAAGTAATATTCTAATATGCTCGGTTTAGTAATATCTTTTCGTCCGACATACCTCAGTGCCTCAAGACGAAAGTCTTCAACCAATGTGTGTTACCAGTGATGACTTACGGCACCGAAACGTGGTCTTTCACTATCGGTCTCATCTCAAAGCTCAAAGTCGCTCAGCGAGCTATGGAGAGGGCTATGCTCGGTGTTTCTCTACGTGATCGAATCCGAAATGAGGAGATCCGTAGACGAACTAAAGTCACCGATATAGCCCACCGGATTAGCAAGCTGAAGTGGCAATGGGCAGGCCATATTGCTCGCAGAGCAGATGGTCGATGGGGTCGAAAAGTGCTAGAGTGGAGACCGCGGACTAGCAAGCGCAAACCTTGTAAAGGTCGCCGGAAGACGCTGGATGCAGGTCGCTACCAACCGGTATATGTGGAGATCTATAGGGGAGGCCTATGTTCAGCAGTGGACGTCCTATGGCTGAGATGATGAGATGATGAAGTAATATTCAGTATTCGACCTAATCGGCTACTTTTTACGACCAAATATTCCAGACTATTTGGTCGATTAACGAATTAAATGCCAAATCATGGAAATTAACGACATAGAGAAACTCGAGAAAAGGTTTTGTTGTTTATTAAATAGTACCATTTTGCAAAAATGTTCACGTCAGTGATAAGCTTTTATTGAGCTTTTCAAGATATATCATTTAATAATTAACATTTAAAATAATAATCGGTATTCCGCAAAAATTTCATTGGTTTATCGGCAGTTGTTTTAAAGAAAGATATTTCTTTATATAATTTATGTTGTACACGCGGGCGAAGGGGTGAGTACAATAATCTTTTAAATACCTACCCATCATTTTCAATAACAGATTTCTATTTCTAATTTTCGAACGAATTACTTTGCGCGTTCGTCCCCAAAATCTATTAAAATTAAAATATCGTCGCAGATGGGCGAAACACGAAACAAAAAGGATTTTCGTGAAATTAATAATGACAGAGATAGCTGTAAGCAGCTTACGGAGGCTGAAGATTTGTTTAATATTGCCTTTAGTTATTATTTTAAAAAGGAATTTTTTAGGGGATTTTTTTTATGGATTTAGGTCATTATCAGGACATGCCTAAACGGCTTAATTTGGAAATGTATTGATATTGCGACCTAATTTCGGAATTTGAAGTTGCAGTTGGATAAGACATAGTAATGTCAATTAAATACAATTTAAATCAAATAAATATATATTTATATATTTATTTTATTTAAATTGTATTTATATATATATATATATATAGGTACACTTATTTTTTTTTAATTATTATACACATAAAGGAAATCATAGTCATAGAAGACAACAATAATTTACTTTACTATCGAAGGAATTACACATAATTATGATTAAGGTACACTGTGCACTTAGCATAGGGTTAAACTAAAGATTACATTGTTTTTCTAATACATAACAGCAAAGAACGAGTATGAGGACCGAATTACCTGAAAAGAGAGAAATTATTGAAAGAATAAGTATAATAATAACTGTGCTTTGCCTGTGAACAGAATATAATATAATTATACCTACAATTCGAAAGGTGAATACACACACACCATAATAACAATAGATTTAATTATTCTAAGGTAAAAAAATTTAATCAGTCCGTCAGTCACATTATAAAAAATATTTTTATTTTGTTACATATGTACAAAATTTTACAAAACTTTATATCAGGACCATCACAAACAGCCCAGACAATTCGCTTATTACTGCCCGGATTCCATTGACCCCATCAGTCCTTGTGAAGTTCAACAGGCACTTCGTGAGATGAAATACAATAAAAGTCCAGGGACAGACGAAATAACTACAGAAGTACTAAAGCTAGGGCGAACCGAACTCGTCCCTCACATCACATCATTTTTTAATACCATCTTACACACTGGTGAAATTCCTCTTGAAATGTGCCACTCAAATATAATTTTGCTCCATAAGAAAGGAGACAAAGCTGACATCTCGAATTACCGACCCATAAGCCTTATTTCCCACTTATACATACTTTTTATAAAAATAATCGAGAACCGTATTTCCCCAACACTTGACTTTCACCAACCTCTCTCACCAATCTCTCTGTTATTAATGTCTTGGAATCCCAAAATATCCTGCATACCTACATTGATCTCATCGACACAATTTATATAAGTAGTTCTGCTAACATTAAGTTACATATTTCCGGACCAAATTTTAACATCGAAAAAGGTGTCAAACAAGGCGATCCACTCTCACCTAAGTTATTCACAAGCGCATTGCAGGAGGTTTTTAAAAAGCTGCCTGATTCGTGGCAGTCACGGGGCATAAATGTTAGCGGCCATCAGCTGACAAACCTCCGCTTTGCCGATGATATTGTGATTTTCTCTACATCATCTTCAGAACTACAAGAAATGCTCCAAGATCTGAGCACGGCAAGTCTTGAGGTTGGACTTTCAATTAATAGATCCAAGACCCAGATTATGACCAATAGCACGAAACGTAGGGTCGCGGTAGACGGGTATGCGTTGCAATATGTCGATGAGTATACATACTTGGGCCAGATAGTGTCTTTTAGAAACCGACAGGACAAGGAAGTCGAAAGAGGAGTCCAAAATGCGTGGAAGACCTTCTGGTCCCTGAAGGAGCATTTAAAGGGAAGTCTCCCTATAACCTTAAAAAGAAAACTCATCGACATGTGCATCCTACCCGTCCTAACATACGGTGCACAAAGTTGGTCACTTACCGAACAACAAAAGTCCAAACTCAAGATTTGCCAGCGGGCCATGGAGCGCAGCATAATAGGTGCGAAGCGAACGGATCGAATCAGAAACACCACTCTGCGCTCCATTACCAAAGTAGCTGAAAAAGTACCAAAGTAGCTTCAGCTGATCACTCGGGTCTGGAACTCATTGTCTATTATATATTGGCGTCGGACTGTCGTTGTCGAGGTATGATTTCACCTTATAGGTAATGTTGTAAAAAATCAATCAAAGCAGTGAGTCATGTGCACGCATTAAAGAACGTTTGCGATCACTTTGAAAAATCGAAACCCTTTTGTTACGGTACGATATACCGACCTGTTAATCAGATTTCTTATTCTTTTTGGATTCTTAATTTAAAAATACATAGGTTGAATATAAGACAATAAAATAGTTCAATTGTTAATAAAGATCAATTTAATTAGTTTTTTATCAGCTTATGCTAGTGATTACAGACATTTTTTTTTGCTCTTTTTATGTCTGTAAGTATGTATCTAAGGATCTGTGAATTACTTATTTAAGTTTGTAATATTGAAGGAAATGTTTGATAAACGAGCGCGTCTCGCCAACAAACTGTAAAGTTTGGCGAGGTAAAACTGTAAAAATATAATTAGTTTTTTTATAAGAGAATAAATAAATTTAAAAAAAAAAACGAAAAAAAAAAAAAAGCTGATGTAGGAGTAAAAACAGCCAAGCTGAAGTGGGAGTGGGCGGGCCACGTTGAGCGTATGCGGTCGGAGAGGTGGGCAAAGATCGTCACTCACTGGACGCCTGAGGGAGGACATCGCCGTCGAGGTCGACCGCGGCGGAGGTGGTGTGACGACCTGATTATGTTCGCGGGGCAGACATGGCCAGAAATTGCCCAAAATAGAGAGGTTTGGAAGGAGAAAGGGGAGGCCTTTGCCCAGCAGTGGGACACAGAATAGGCTATTAAAAAAAAAAAAATTTGTTACATAAATCTAAATTTACAAAAATAAAATGCTTTAAAATTCACAATACGTGATGCCGTGGTATAAACTTTATAGTACTCCCCAATACATCAAAAAAGTGTCCATATTTTTCAAAACTTTAACTGACAATGTGCTGATGAACTAAATAGATTTGCTTGATTTATTCTTCCATTCTCCCTTGTCAGACGTCACAGTATCATTTACTCCTTTTTCTTTCATGGCATTCCTTAGACAATCCAAATCCATCCATCTTTTCTTTGGCCTTCCTCTTCCTCTCCATCCATCAACATTCATACTCATCACTCTCTTAGTCACATGAGACTCATCCCTCCTCATCACATGCCATACCAAGACAGACGATTCCGTTTCATTTTTGCTGTAACAGACGCCACTTTCAAATTTCCCAATAAATAAACTCATTCCTTACTTTATCCATTCTTATCATTCCACAAATCCATCTCAACATCCTCATTTACGCTACATGCAATCGTTTCTCATCCATCTTTTTCACAGCCCAGCATCCCTTGCTTATTTCAGTACTCACCGAAATAAAGTTAGTATGAGACAGGGTGATGACTCCGAAGGCGGTCATGTAGACGGGCACCTGGCTCATCTGGAGAGCCACTACAGCCAGGACACAGAGATCAGAGCTCAGGTGGCACTCCTCCCAACCGCTGTGGAAGATCGCGGTGCCAACTAGCGACGCCTTGAAAACGTTACAGGATATCAGTAAAGGTATTTATTTATACAGAGCAAGAATAAGAATAATTATTGTTTTGCTTGCTCCCTAGTCCCTGCATATATTTACTATTTATAAGACTTAATTTAAAAAATAACTGGGATTGCATCATGCATCGCTCACGTGACGCTACTACCTACTGACAGCGCTCACCAGTCGCGCTGCACGGATTCTGCAACTATTCACCGACGACCGGTTCACCATTGGACGTTTCGATTAGGACGATTCATTTATGGCCGTTTCACCGATAGACTCTTTCACCTTTGGACTTTTCGCCGATAGGACGATGATCGGACGATCTCAAAGCCGAGTCGAAAAGCACATCGTAGAGTCCAGCGAAGAAATTTCTTATAGAGAATAGCTTAACTGTTCGCAATTTATTTTTTCTTTCCGCAAAAAAACCTCAATAAAAGTTATAATTTAATACTAAACATCCCGACCGATTAATCGCAGATATGAGCCCGTACAGGTAATGTGAGAGCGCATAAGATAACATGGGTTTATTTTGCCTGTACCGACCGTACTCAGGCTATACAAGCCATCTAACGCCACCTCGTTCCCACTCTGGAATTACTCTCGCTATAAGACCTCATGGTACGCCACCAGGTCTGACAAGTCTTTACTGAGTATTGACAACCTGCTTCTTTATAAAAGTATCGTACGTCGAGTCGAGGACACGGTGGAGCATACGGTGCAGGACTGCCCCGCTTGGGCAGAGCACCGCCGTGTCCTCACGACGGCGATAGGCGGGGACCTCTCGCGCCCGGCATTGGTCGGGGCCATGCTGCGGGGCGAGACGGAGTGGGACGCGTTCGCCTCCTTCTGCGAAGCAGTCATACTAGCGAAGGAGGAGGCGCGCCAAGTGAGGGAGAGGACAGCGTCCTCCCTCCATCCCAGACGCAGTGGTAGACACCCACGGCGATGGACGCCGCCAAGACGATCTCCGGCCACCGTAGGCGCGGGCATGCGGGTGGCGAGTAATAGGCGACTCGCTGTCCGACCATGGACCATGCCCGGGTCGACGGCGCGTTGTGTTGTGTTGTGTGACCACGCTAAAAAAAAAAAAAAAAAACACGTCGTCGTCATGCTTTTTTTTAGCGTGGTTAAATCATCAAATGAGTCCTCCCACCCCGGGCAGGGCGGGAGGGACTGTCAGACTTGTACTGACTAAATTCCACGGTGTCCTTCATTAGCCCTTTACGTTCCAGGGTCACGGTAATGGTATAAGTCCCGCGACCCCGGCAGGCTTTGGCCCTCTTAGAGGGGGGCTCCGTCATCTTGCTGACGCTCTTTGCGGCGCGCATGGAACACAACGCGCCGTCGACCCGGGCATGATCCATGGTCGGGCAGCGAGTTGCCCATTACTCGCCGCCCGCATGTTCAACGTCGTCATGCTAGCATTTTCAGAGAGTGTCTCGACAATGACGCCCGTCTAAATGCAACGCATTAGAACCTCTAGCCCGTAGCCCACCGGTTCTAATGCGTTGCATTCTGATGTACCTAATTCAAAATTTTGAGCTATTCCACATTGGGCACCCGCTGTAATGGCACCTGAGCTAATGGCACCGTAACTATTCCAAAACGGGTCAACATTTTTCGCAGGTACCAGGTGCCCAATGTGAAATACCTCTAAACGTTAAATACCTCATGTGTGATATCTCCAGCTGAAATCATGTAGGACCCAGTGAGTATGATAAGACAGATGATAAAGAAGGAGGTCGCCAGCAGATAGGTGATATTGCGCTCCGCCACCTGTAAATAGACTTACCATTAGATTTTGAACAAAATAATAAAGCGGGGTGGTGGCTCTTTATTTCAGGCTACTTGGGCCCATAAATATGAACCATATCATCATCAGCCTATAAATGTTCCCCCGCTGGGACACAGGCCCCCGCTATGTAAGAGGGAGTGGGCCAAAATCCACCTCGCGGGCCCAGTGCGGGTTGGTAGATGGCTCATGACATGTCTTCGATTTTTTGGTTCTATGACATGCCGGTTTTCTCACTGTGTTTTTCTTCTCCGTTTTGAGAGTAGTGATGATGAAATAAAATACATAAAGTAATGCGCCCGGCTGGGTTCGAACCCAGGAGTCGTAAGTCGGGGCCGTGGTGCACTCGATAATATATTGTCCCGGTTTTTTCCGGTTCCTTGAAAGCACAGTCCTGAAAATCCCGTTTACTCGTAAAAGAACCGGTTCTCGATACCCTACTGGACGCAGCTTTTGATGATAACGGTGAAAAGCAATAAAAACAACAAATATACTTGTACATGTACTTACAACTAGCTTAATAAGACACATGATGATCAGGACGACGCTCTCCATCACCTGGATGCTGTACAGAGGACCCATGGACTGCTGCACGTTTCTGGCACACCTGTCGTACAAACCAAAACGTGTTGTTGATCTAAGAAGTAGCAGCAATATTATTTGCATGAGGACGGCAAGTAATGGGTGACTCATCGACCGATCATGGACCATGATCGACAGCGTCCACGCTAAGACATAATACATATATACAGAATAAGTATTAACACATACCACAAAGCATCCGCATGCAACTTAATCCCAATCACAAAATCTTTCTTAAAATCTTCTGCAAGCTCCTTCCTCGTCTTCTTATCTTTATTCTCCACAGTCCTGATCCTCAGTTTTCGGAAATACAGCCTTAGTAGCCTGAACTTATGGCCTACAGTGAGAAGTGAGCATATGGCGAGGCAGTCCATGGTTGCCATCATGGCTACTATGGCGTACCAGTGGAACTCCGCGAAGAAACGAAGAACGTTGATGAAGAAGCCAGTCTGTGAAGAATTGGGGAAGTAGACCACTTCTGTGCGAACTGGTATGCCTACAAAAGAAAGGTTTATTCAAACTGTTTCAATTTCATACTGTACAATACCTAATTTTTGTTATAGAAACTGATAAGAGGATAGTCTGCTCTGGGTGACCTTATCATGTATCATGTGCTGGTATACCATATCCCTTGCACCCTGTATGTTTCTGATGGGCTAAAGTAAAATTATAAAAAAGTCATAGCATTTGCATATCAAATTAAGTAACACTGCACAAAAAATTGAGTTGGGAAACTGAAAACTAACTGTTTTTCTACACCCTTTATAAAGAAAATACTAACAGTTGCACTGAATCCACCAACAACAATAGAATCGTAACAAAACCACAAGAAACGGTATAACTTACCTTCTATAAAATGAAGCCTGACAGCCTCAATAGTAGCTGAACACAACGTCACATACGAAACAGCTGTCAACGTAAAGCAATGCTTCGCAAACTGCTTTACAGACATTCGTTCCAGTTCTATAGAATGGAAAACAGCCCTGGTGCCTTCCAACAATCGTTCCATCACAACCTTGATTCTAGCCTTCCAGATGTACAGAGTTAACACTTTGCAGTAGATCAGGGGGTGCGCAAAAGTGAACTGCACTAAGTCATTCTTCTCTCTGTCCGTCAAATCAGTCCTGGCGTAAGACATGAGCTCGTCGAACAAGACGAAGATGATGTACCCGTTCGCTAATACCATCCAAGCTGTGTAGACTTTCTTCCTGTAGTAGGATACTTCGGTCTTTTCGTACCAGAGGTCCCCCATCCCCAAATAAAACATGAAAGTACATAGTGATTTGAAATAATATTTTTGGGGATGGGTTTCTTTCAACGATGGGACGGTCATCTTTTCCCCAGCAATGACTGCCTATAAGACCTGATTGTTTCTGACTAATACGATACTCCTCGGTGTAAGACTGATTGTCAGATCTCCGGGGACGAAAAGACGTCTATGACGATTAATTTTTCAAAATCAAATTGCTACAAACTTTGGATTGGTCATGGGTATGATTTATCGAAATTGGACTTTTTGGGTTTAAAGTCCAATTACACAAATTGTTTAATTCGATAAATGGTACAGTTTCGTCTAATTAATGGTCTGATAGTTATGAAACAGTTTATTAGTTGTAGAAAGTTGACCAGGGAGTAAAATTTTAGGGACCATTTCCCCAGAAACGGATGTAATATTTAGTATACAAAAGATGTAAATATATTTACATCAGATAATTTTATTAAAAGTCACAACATTCAGATATTTCTATGCAATCTCAAACTTGAAGAAACGCAAACATTGGCAAAACTTCTTAACCTCAACGACTCTTTTCAACTTTCCAACGACAACGTTTTCCCAGCCACCTTGTAAATGTTAATGTGTTCACCCAGCACCACTTATTAAATCAAAAACTTGTCGTGGCTTAGAGCAATGAAAGCTCAAGTTATAAATCTCGAGAGCTTCTCGACTATGGAATTGCAATATACTTACATTGCAACTACTTTCTTGCAAATAAAAAATTAAACCAGTACCTACATTATGTGTACATGTGAATTTTAGTTGTATAGCAGGAAATAATATTAGTAAAATATTCATACCAGTGTTGCGTGGTTTTCGTGGTTTCCGTGGGTTTAATATATTGTTACCGAGGACTTACACAGATGTTCTCCACAGACCAAAGAACCTGATCAACTTCTGGAGGGAAGTGGGCTGGTTGGAATAAGCCACCAATGGCCACTATGGCCCACGCACAATGGTCCACATGAAGGACTAAGTGCGGAAACCAAATCCCCTAACATAGAACATAGAATATATTGTTATGTCCTAAGCTAGCTAAAAATGAGTACGATTGTGCGCTCACTTTGTTAAAGTAAGCTGGTGAACATCATAGTCATGAAGCTCGAATCTTGACGATTTGAAGTACATTAATAGTCTAGCTAGCATCAAAGCCCGTTCATCCTTTTTAGATAATTTTTCGATGTAATAAATAAGGATTCTGTGAGAGGCGTAACAAGACAAAACTGTGTTCATTAACCTAGGTCATAATTTTGAAGAAAAAAGATTGCCGCTTTTTAAATCACCAGTGTTATCAGATAATTAGAATTAGGACAGAATAAAGAGCTATTGTCTGCCAACAAACAGTGGTTGATAGATAACATTCTACCTAAATTATTTCTTCAATAGATGAGATGAGAGGACTTATTTTTGAAAAACATATCATACAAAATATCAAGTCTATGTTCTTATATTCCCATACAAACAGAAAATCCAACATTTATCGATAATATTTTCTACTAAAATAGACGTTAAATTTAGTAGGTAGAAAATATAATAAATTCCGTACGGTTAATCGCTATAAAGAAAACAACCATGATCATCATCATCATCCTATAATGTTCCCACTGCTGGGATACAGGTCTCCTCTCTGTGAGAGGGAGTGGACCATAATCCACAACGCAGGACAAGTGCGGTTTGGTAGATGTCACATGTCTTCGATTTTTTAAATTCTGAGATATTCTGGTTTTCTCACGATGATGATTAAAATTGTAATTTAGATTGTCTTGAGTCATAAATTCGCTCGCTTAATAAACTGATACAAATTTAAAAGTCTATCAGTCTATCTCAAGGGTCGGCCATGATTATAATTTGGTGCCAACATTTTGATTTAGATTAAATCCACTTCTTGGCTGTAATGGAAGTAAATAATACAGCTGATTGTCAAGAAATGAGACCAGATTATGAAGGTATGAATAAGTTAAGGACAGTCGACAAATACACCGTATTTGAGGATCTCTTTGGTACGTAATGAATAAGAGAGTGATTCGGTGATAGGAGACAGATAGACGGCACGATTAGCGTAGTGGCTGAGCTATTGGACTATTGGGCAGCGACCTTCGATTACGATTTGTGAGACCTACAAGTAGTTGTTCCGAGTCTAGTGTTTGTGAGTTTCTTAGGTTTGTGAACGGATCCCGACACAGGAGAAATTCCTAGTGTGGGGCAAAGTAATAAAAAAACATGATCAACATCTTTGACATCTAGAGAAGATCTACTTATACTTACACACACCAAAAAGTATTAAAGCCTTGTAGCTTTCGGGATGACAAAAATTTTGACTTTGATAATAATTTCTTTCGCAAACAGGCGGTAAAAAATCCATAATACATATTACAAGATCTCAGCAGTCGAATTTTATATTTTTTACATCACAACGGAATCCATTTTATTATTATCTTCCATATTTCTCGCGGCTCTTACCCGTCGGATCTGATGCAAATTGAAGTGTCTAAGAATTTAAATCCCTATGAATTTTAAAATATACACAGCACTCCGGTTCGGAAGTGAAATAAAATGTAATTATTTAGCTATGCAAATGTGACATTAGTTTGGTGTATAAACTAGGTAGAAGAACTTCTTGTGCCTAATGTAGATAGGTACGTTTTATATGAAGGAAGCGTTAGAGTTATGCCTTAATATTCCTCAAGTTAGACGAGGTTTCATTTGTGCCTAAATGAGGATCTTGCTGAACACACCATGATCAATTTTCCCACGTTTTTATACACTCACTTTTCTTGTTTGTTTGTTTGTTTGTTTGTTTGTTTGTCGTTCCGGTTGGACTTTTGCAACTCAATTTTGAGGCACTTCCCGATAAGCTAGCAGGCTGAAATTTTGTACACGCTTTGAGTTCTGATGACAATACATGACTAGATATGAAACGTCATAACAAATCCAATATGGCGGCCTCCCCAAGATGGCGGACTAGCTGTTTGAAACCCACCCCTATGATATGGGTATTAAATGAAAGGGTTTGCTGTCAGGAATACGAAAAAAATAGTCACGTGACTTAAATCCAATATGGCGGACGTCCAAGATGGCAGACAGGCTATTTGAAATGCGACCCTATGATATGGATATCAAATGAAAGGGTTTACTATCAGGAGTACGAAAAAATAGACACGTGACTTAAATCCAATATGGCGGACGTCCAAGATGGTAGACTGGCTGTTTGAAATCCACCCCCATGATATGGGTATCAAATGAAATGGTTTGCTGTCAGGAATACGAAAAAAATAGTCATGTGACTTAAATCCAATATGGCGGACGTCCAAGATGGCGGACAGGCTTTGAGGCACTTCCCAATAAGCTAGCAGGCTGAAATTTTCAGTGTAGCTTCAATCCCGATGAACAATGATAAAAATAATAAAATAATTAATAGATTTAAAAAATCTAAAAACCCACGTTTTTAAATGTCCTAAAAATAAGAAAATAACCCTACGGGGCTGAGAGAGGGGCCACTCAAAACGTGGGGGCGTATCTTTGCAAGTTACACCCACGATCTATACACGTCATGTAAATATAACCCATAAATAATCCGTTAAAAAAAAAACGCCCCCACGTTTTGAGTGGCCCCTCTCTCAGCCCCGTAGGGTTATTTTCTTATTTTTAGGACATTTAAAAACGTGGGTTTTTAGATTTTTTAAATCTATTAAACTTAAAACATATCAGTAAGCGTTTTGTCAATCGCTTAAAGATGACAGACACACTTATAAATTATGGTTTAATTGGGTCATGTAAATAAATACATCATTCACCAAAGTAAAGTTCGAAATGGGTCAGAGCCCATTATTTTCATGTCATTTTAAAGCTGATTTTCATTGATCCAATGGCTGAATTTAGCGTCACTGGATTCGATCGCTGGATTGGCATTGAAATAATGTAAACATGTATCAATCCAGTAGAGCACTTGCACTGGATTGAAATTGAGCACGTCCAGCGACTAATTTTCAATCCGTACGCTGGATCCAGCTACTGAATCAAAGTAGTCGGCATGCCTATACCTACTTAGTTTTTCAGACTAAACACAGCACCCCAAGACCACAGAACAGCTAAGCGAAAACCAGTTTCACTACCTCGTCCCAGTTTAATAAACATATGAATATCCAAGTACGTAGCCACGGAAGCAAGCGAGCCATATGTCATATTGTGGCTCATAACTCATTCCAACTTACAGTCGAATCCCAGCGGAAAATGCAGGCTTACTCTAACGACTACCAGTCATGGTGGAAATGTTGCCATTGTACACCGCACTGCGTCACCAATTCAGGACGTAAGATACGTCCGCACGTTACAAATGAGATACCTACTTATCGTCACTACATTACAAATACCGTAAAACCGAAATATATACCTTATACCCATAATAACCTATACACGAAATCCGTCTGTTCCCTTATAATCTGCCTATGATTTTTCCACTGGTGGGAACCACTCGACCCCTTTAGGTAAATAATTCACCACACCACGGACACCACACCACGCCACCACGACACCGAGACACCACGGTTTGGCCACATTGCCACTTGACATACCGATTTTCTCACGATGTTTTCTGCACTGCTATTCTTTAAGAACATCTGTGCAGTGATGCCCCAGCGTTGACAGCGACGTGTTGCGACACTGTCTGAAGGTTTAGCAGCTGGTATTAGGCGTACAGCCTAGAAATCGTCTCTATAAAAAAGCATAGCTTGTTTCACGAGCAAATCCGTGAGTAAAATCTGGAATCCAAACAGGTTATAAATCATTCAGGATGCTTTTCGGTCCTTGCGAAAACAAACATGGGATGGCGAACAAGAAGATGGCTTTATAATGGAATCTTAGATTGAGATTTTTCTCTAGATTTTCCTCAATTTATTCTCGAAGCTTGCGTAGAATCTGCGATCTTCACACGTTCCATGTAGCTGGAAATACTTAAAATTACTCAAATTATTTAATTAAATTCCCTTTGTCCCCATTAACAGGGACTTTGCCTACGGGGATAACGGAATTACAGGAAACAATACACTCTGTTTGAAGACATTGACAACTACCAATCTGCACAAGACCCTCGTGGTGGATACGCCGCATGCGGATTGTATTAATCGCCGTATTACATTACTGCGAGCCGTTTTCTAAAACAGCTGACCGTTTTGGTTTGGTTCCTTTAAACCTAACAGGTGGAAATAGCGAGTCCTACATGAACTCCGTCTACATGAACGCGTGTTTTTTTTTTGCGAATTGGGCATTCTGAAATTCTCACGAATTATGCTAAACGATGATGATGTGACGATGATGATTCTCTGAAATGAGGCTAAACCGTGAGCCGTCATATTTTAGAACGTCTCGCAATGACAATCCGGCTAGTCGTTTTCGCAATACAAAACCCTGTATTCCAGTTGTCCCCGTAATCTGTGCCTCGTCACGGGGACAACAGAACGTCATATAATTCGCTTTTCCGTTTTTGGAAACGGCTAGCTGTAACGTAATACGGCGATTTATACAATCCGCCTGCGACAGACATAGCACAAATGTTATTGAGAAGAGACCTCAGTCCCAGCTGTGGGAATATTATGGGTTGATTACGATGTTATCTTGAAGGCGATTCCGCAAGAATAGGAGCTTAAATCATCATTAATTCTAAAAGTAACCTAAAGCTAAAACCGTCAATGACTACAAATCAAGCGCTTACCAATGCTAATTAGTCAGATAACGGGCTAAAAAAGCCAAACTTTCGTCCATAATTCAAGACAGATCCTTCCAGTGCGGATCTAATTCTGCAAAGGAGGCTGTAATCCAGAGATTTATTACAACAAGACGCCGTGAGCTGCGTTAGATAGATTAATTGTCGCCGCAGCCTCAATGCAGATGTTTCTTTAAATAATGTTAAGGCTCAGCTATTTTTTGACAGGGAGACTTTTAGAAGGCGTTCTTTGACAGTTTTTCATTTATTTTTGTTCTTTTTTTTTGTTAAAGCATGATGGCACGGCCACCAGAAAACAAAGGCTGAACTTTCACGTTGAATTTATCTTATCAAAGTGGTCTATAGCTACCGTTGAATTGCCGTGCCATAAAACTGCCATAGTGGACAGATTAAAGAGACACAGTCAGCATCGAATAGCCGAAGAGAAAAGAAGGGTTTATTAACACCTTTACCTACAACCTACCAGTTATGTAAGTTTAGTGAAGAAATTTAACTAACATGATGTTTATCAAGCGAACAAGTCGTATATGTGTAACCCTATCTAAAAATATGAGGTTTTAAGTTATAAAAAGGTAGGGAAACTGAAAGTATTTAAGTTTCAGAGACAAAATAGAGACCATTAAATGAAAACAATATACGACTAAAAATAAAAATAAAATTTGGATCTAAAGTATTTATTTCTTACGAATATTTTCAACAAATAACAACAATTAAGTTATACACTAGGAACTACAGGAACAATTTACCGTAAGGTTCGAAGCTTAAAACTTACAACATTACAAAAATAAACTTTTCAGTTTGCTACTAGCTCCACAGTGGATTAAACATGACAATTTACTGTCACTGTCAAATTTTTGACATAAAGTCAACCTGAATGTCAAACGCTCGTAGTCCAGTATATTTAGGCCCTGGGCACAAAAAAAAGAAAATAAATGAATACTGAACTAAATCTAATTTAATTGAAGACAACAGTTGTTCGAATCAAGCCAAAGGCCAAGGGGCTACATATCCTGGACAATGTTACAAACAATACACAAAATACAGACCATAGAAAAAAGGTAACAAAACCAACCGACATGGTGGATTCTATTCTTGCCACCAGAGGGCACATGCATCACAAAACAAGGAAATATAAGCTTTAGTGTCGCATATAAAAAAAATTAGATTTGTACTAGATAGTGTCATAAACTTTGAAGCAATGTGCACTTCAACTTACATAGGCCAGCATAGGCCAGCTACACAGTCAACTTTCTGTACAAGGGGAGTCGACGGGAAAACAGGAGCTAAATAAATACTGGGTGTAAGGGACAGCCCTTCGCAAACTTTCAGGGCTTGCTCAGTAGACGAATCTGAACAATCTTCCACTATTTTTTATCAGGAAATGAAAAAAAAAATCAGCCTCACCATAGAAAATTATAATATATAATAGTTTCGTCTACTGAGCAAGCCCTGAAAGTTTGCAGAGGGCTGTCCCTTACACCCAGTATAGTGTATACTACCATGACGTCTTAAAGCGAGAGTAATTCGAGCGAAGCCGCTGGGAAAAGCTAGTATTATATAGACATAATGACACATTTTTCTTGACAAGCATAATTATGTACTGCAAACTCGAAGAAGGAAGATGACGAGACATCGAACTACACGTTCCTATACATTGCTTAAAGTTCCTTCGAGATGTAATTTAACATATTTCAGCACCATTCGCTGAACAAACACGTGCGTAAAGTTAATTTTTCCTTAATGTTCAATTACAATCACAATTTGATGTTATTTTGGTTTTACAAAATACAAAACCTACAAACAATTTTTTTAGTCACTTTATGCAAAAAGGAAACCATATTCACGAATTCTACCATCAACTAAGCAAGAATACACAGTATGTATCAGAAATATGTGATCATAATAGTAAGCGAGCCATTAACTTTTTCCAAGGGCCCATGTTAATGGTAAAAAATAAGCAACAAATTACACAGATACTGATTAATTTCTGATACACCCCGCTGCATATCTCTAGGATCTTTAAAAATACAATTCTTAGAAAACAATACGAAAGCATCAATCCACCATTTTTCGCCAAAGACTTCGACAAGTAAGAATCATGAGGACATACGTGTACTTATAGTCTAAGATCCCGATATACAACGACCTTCACCGAGATGCTTATTTAATGAAACGTATTTTATATTTAATTTAATATGTCAATAAATATAATCCATATGGGTTGCCTAGCAAATTTCAGTCCAGAGTATGTTTAATTAATAATTTAAAAAAATATTTTTTTTAAACATTTCACCGGTATGATTATTAGATAAATTCTATACCAATCGAAAGTATGAAGCCCATAGAATATGCAAACGTTAGGTTGTCTATTCTTTTCCGGTCACAACTATCGGGTTGCCAGGTATAAACAGGTAAATCTGTACTAGCATTTTGCAACGGTCTGTTTATTGGATGAAATTTAAATGAAATTAAAGATTATTTTATTCTGAACACGGGGGTATAGGGTTGCCTGCGAAAAATCAGTCCAGAATTGCGGTTGTCCATAGACATATAATCCCATGGATTGGAAATACCTACACCAAAAACGTGTATACCTACAAGTTCACCGGGCACATAAAATGGCGGCCAATGCTAGGGTTGTGCCAATCAAGAAACATAGTGTTACTGTAACGAGTATGGATACTAGTATCCCTAGTACTTTTAGGATTACATAATAGTATTACGACTAGATACCATGATTGAATTATAATCCATGTAGTTACGTAAAAATAATGTAAATTTTCACATTTGCGCTATTGCTTGTAATTAAATATTGTTTATTGCTTGTAATTAAATATGTGTTAGCGTTAATTTAAAATTTGACAATTAATTCGGATTGTACAGGTAAACCTTTGGACTTGTAAATTTGTCTTTTTAAAAAGTCTTTTGGTCCCGCCAAGTCTTATATCACAACAGCCTTCAAATTTGCAAGATTACCCTGATTAAAAAAAATCACTTTTATGGGTTTTGAATTTTTTCCAATAGCTTCAATTGATTTCGATTTCTCTGTTTACATATACACCGTGTTCCGGACGATATACATAAACTTCGACCATATGTTCAAACCACGGAAGTAAGCATTTTTCATTATGGACACATTAATAAATTCTTATTTTTTATTTTTTGTTAATTTTCATACAAACTAAATACCTAGACGTAAATAACCCGATATGCATGCCTCTTTATCCGAATTGGCAACGTCGTATTTTCATTCATAACATTTGGCGGGCTGAAACAAATGAAATGCAAATAGTATTTGATAGATTTCAAATTAAGATACTTTCTCACTGCATAGCTCAATTAAATTTCATTAAATGAAATTACAAATATCTTTGTAACGAAGCCTTTTTAAGTACTACTTCCTTTGTTGGATTTGATTTGTAAAAGCCATAGAAGTATTTGCTAAAGTTTATGGATAACGTGAAGAACACGGTGTATAATTTGCATGTAGTAATTTTTTTTTAAATTTTTTTCAATCAATATTTTTGGAGGGCTCGCGTGGGTGACATATGTCACCCAGGTTCGAATATTGTTTAATAACTTTTGAACGAAACGCGCTTCAGTGCTGTCCTCTCAGGTATTCCTCAAGTAATAGCGCGTCCACGCGCCAGTAGTTCGTCGTCACTCTAAGTGCGACGACGTGTGAACAATGAATTTATAAAGTGCATGGGTGACGTATGTCGTCTGCGCGAGCATTCGAGGAACTTTTAGGAAACGTAACATTGTGGTGGAAAATCAAATATACCCTCATGTAAGTTCATTATCGTTTTTATTTTACATTTATTTATGATCAACAAACTGCATTTTACAAATTGGTTATATTATATTTACATGAATATTATTATTTTACACCTACCAGGTGACACATTTATTGTTTTAGGCTATAATGGCCAACGAATTTACTATAAGTAGATGGTTGGAGGAAGCTGTCGCAGAGAGTTTGCGTCAGAAGACCAGGAAGAAGAGCAAACTACTCCAGTTGGTTCACCTCACGTTTCTGACACGGAACAAGAGAGTGATGATGTATGTGACGACGATGACGAAAATGTGCCTTTGTCACAGTTAGCGCGGTCTATGAATCTCACAATGGGACGAAATGGAGTAAGATTCCACTAGTTCCGACTAGAACCAGGTCGGTTCCGACTAGAAAGTACAAATATTTACATCGACACAGTCAAACATAAATATCAACGAGACAGAGATGCCAAACTAACAGATTTAGTAGAAATGAAAGCGTTTGTCGGCCAAGAGCTATAAAATTGAAAGCAAGGCTTCTTCTGGGGTTGCCCAAAAACCTGCAAGTACAAAACTTGCCGATACGTAGTGGAAAAAGACGGTGTGACTTCTGTAGTAGAAGAAGATATCGAACCACACGTAAAACTTGTGCCAAATGTAATAGGAGTGTTTGTCCCGATCACCAAATCACAGTGTACCCTAATTGTGATCAAGTAGCTTCTGAATTAGAATAACCCATTTGTAAACTTTACTGAAGAATGATTAGCTTACCAAATTAAGGATTTAAAAAAAAAATAAGAGACTGATTAATCACAATAAGTAAAAATGTTTAATTTTTTTTCAGATGTTTATTTTTTGTTTATATTTAATTCAACTTAAGGCAATTGTTAAGTTTTGTTAAAGTATTTAGTAAGAAATAAAGTTGATTAGTCTTATTACAACTTGTTTTCTTTCATCAAAATTTATTTATTTAAGAAAAAATCCCGTTACTGATGGGTGGCATAAGTCCCCCACGCGAGCTTTCTAGGAAAAATTTGGGCGCGAGCCCCCTAGTGTTAATAAGCGTAGTATTATATATGTATCACTATAACCTTCTTTTTTACTAAAGATGTATATTATACTTTAGTGTCACATAAAAAATATACACATAAATATGAATTGATTAAAAAAATATATAACTATTTCTCTTTTTAAATAATAAACTACTCCAAAATGATGCATAGTATATACGAGTCTATCGCTATCCTTTTCTTTTCCAAGCCCAAATAGCATGCGCACTCTCTTTCTTTAAGTGGGCGGACTTTAAACAGCTGCTATGCTGTGTCCTCTTCTATCGCATGGGATGGTCGGTTGGGACCTCTCAGTCGCACACATTCACTCGGAGCAATATTTTACTTTTTAAAATTCGACAACCGCAATTCTGGACTGATTTTTCGCAGGCAACCCTATACCACCGTGTTCAGAATAAAATAATCTTTAATTTCATTTAAATTTCATTCAATAAACAGACCGTTGCAAAATGCTAGTACAGATTTACCTGTTTATACCTGGCAACCCGATAGTTGTGACCGGAAAAGAATAGGCAACCTAACGTTTGCATATTCTATGGGCTTCATACTTTCGATTGGTGTAGAATTTATCTAATAATCATACCGGTGAAATGTTTAAAAAAAATATTTTTTTTAATTATTAATTAAACATACTCTGGACTGAAATTTGCTAGACAACCCATATGGATTATATTTATTGACATATTAAATTAAATATAAAATACGTTTCATTAAATAAGCATCTCGGTGAAGGTCGTTGTATATCGGGATCTTATACTATTACTACATACATTTCAGATGTACTACATACTAAGGAGTATTACAGAAGTCAACAAATAATAAATTGACAGAGAACAGTCAAAAAAAATTGAAAAAAATCATAAAACTACCGTACTATCCGAGTCATACCCCAAATCGCTTTCTGTGCTGTCACCCTTTTTCCTATTTTTGAACTTTTCTTTTATAAAGCTTCTATTACAATTAGATTTACTGTCATTTTTAACTGTTCTTTTTTTATATTCTTCTAGAGAAATTTTCTTAGCGTCTTCACTTCTTTTTTTTTCTTCGTCGTTAGTCCAGGCAAGTTTTCTTTTGCAACATTTGACGAAATCTCTTTTTCTCATTGGTTTAGTTTCGCTTTTTAGATTGGGTCTGGGATTTTCAGGTCTGAGGGGAACTACTATCTTGGGTTTTACATTTTGGGCTAGCGAGTTTAAAATCACTCCTCCACTTAAGACATTTTGATACGTTGGTATGGGCAAAATTGGCGGCGAATACCCTTTTGCTGGTTCTTTTGATTGCATACGATTATCTTTAGAATTCATAGCCAATTTCAAAGTTTCAAACCTACCAAGCTTTTTTGACGTAATTGCTACTTCTAATGTGCTATTATTTTTGTCTCCATTAATAATAGTAGCAGGGTTCATTTCTTTAAAACTATTTCCGTCCACAAACGATAAGTCGTCTAATTCCTTTAACATTTCTGTCTTACTAGCCACTACTTCTTCTGTAGGGCTCATAGTTAGAGGATTTTTAATTTGTTCAACTTTAATAATTCCTTTGTTTGTATTAGCATTATTTTGAACGGGCATTGCGACTATGTTAATTTTTTTTACTAAACCATCATTATTCATCCCTATGATAGAACTATTTTGAACCTGTGGTTTAATCCCGGAGGTTTGAAGGGAGGCATTTTGTAGATTTGCCAGTAATGGCGCTTTATGCTTTACGTCGTGACCATTTGTAGGAGGGATGTTTATTGACATGAGGGGTGGAGGTTGAGGGGGTCCTGTCGCATCTTGCGTTAACCAACATTTTTTGTAAAAGTCTTGCATTGGATTACTCGCTTGTTGTCCTATAAGACCTTGAGGAGGACGGAACTGATTTGGATGGGGGTGGAACTGATTTGGACGGGGATGGAACTGATTTGGACGGGGATGAAACTGATTTGGACGGGGATGAAACTGATTTATAGGAGGATGGAACTGATTTCGAGGAGGATGGAACTGATTTCGAGGAGAGTAGAACTGATTTGGAGGGGGATGGAACTGATTAGGAGCAGGATTAACTGAATTTGGAAAATAACCTTGATGCCTTACCGTAGGTGCAGGTGGGTGCAATTTAGGATAGGGTGGATGAGAATCTCTACACGGTGGCTGTGATTGAGTCAGGTTAGTCATCGCTCTTGGAGAAGCTATGGTTTGCGCAGAAGGTTCGCAGAACTTTTCGCATGGAAGGCTTGTATGATTATTTGATTTAATAATGGGTGTCGATGCATTACAATTCTGTACTGGGACATTGACATTTTTATGAGGAATGTTACTGTTACTCATTTTACTAGGAATTGCATTATGAGTGGTAAAATCAGACCCATGAGGTGTGGGAAGTTTGGAATGTTTATTTAAAAGAACAGACTCTGATCCACTTGCAGGGGTAATCACAGTTGCCGTTGGGACATTACTGTTACAGGTTGTAGGTTTGTTATTTTTAACTAGTATTTTGGGAGCAGGATTTGTCACAGTATTTATTATATGCTTAGTCACATTGTTTTGTTTGGGCTCACACATTAGATTTTGTTGGGGCTCACACAATACATTTTGTTGGGGCTCACACAATAGATTTTGATCATTCAAAGTATTATTTTGACTGGATGATATAATCCGAGAATTATCGCAGATATTGCTTTTGATATCAGTATTATGTTTTACATCGATACAAATGTCAGGAAGCTTGTCCGGTACTTTTAAAGGTTTGACTGGCACGTCACTTAGACTACCGGTTTTGAGTGGCATCTCACACGACCCCTTTCTTAAAGGTTGCTTTCTAGGAACATCAAACGACGTTGGCGTTTTTCTAGGATAAACTATTGGTTTTGGCCGATTACTATCTAGCATTGAGCTACAACTATTCGTAATTTTATCAACTATTTTCGCAAGTCTGCCTAGCTCTTTTGACAAGTTAGAATTTGTATCCGATTTATTGCAATTTTGAGGTATTTCGTTTTTTGTTTTCTTTAGCACAGTACTACAAGTTAGAATCGGTGACTTCAGTTCAGATTTTTGTTTTTTTATCTTTTTACGGGGTTTCTTACCTATTTTAGTATTTATGCTTTGTATAGCCTGTCTAAGTATTTTTTGTTTATTACTTTGTGTTTCTTTGTTTTCGTCTTTAATTTCATTTGTTACCAACAATCCTATCAAGGAACTACGACTAGAAGTAATATTTATTTTCTTTTGATATTTTTTATAAATATTTGTTTTTTTCATATCCTTCACGTGCGATGTAACTACAACAGACGATTTTTTAATTATTTCGTTGGAACTTAAATCTTTTTCATCAATATTTTTTGTTTTGTTTTCTGGATGTTTTAGAAGAGTTATGTTTGTTTGACTAATGTCTTTAGCTTCAAATAACTGATCATTCACAATTTTTATTTTATTTTCAACATTTTTTAGAAGAGTTCTGTTTTGTTGGCTGATAACTTTCGCGTCAGAAGACTGTTCATTCACAAGTTTAATTTTATTTTCTAAATTATTCAATAGAGTTTGGTTTGATTGACTACTAACTTTAATTTCAGATGACTGATCATTCACAAGTGTAATTTTATTTTCTAGCTTTTTCAAAAAAGTCTGGTTCAATTGACTAATAACGTTAGCGTCAGGTGACTGATCATTCACAAGTTTCATTTTATTTTCTGGACTTTTCAAAAGAGTTTGGTTCGATACACTGATAAGTTTAGCGTCAGATGACTTATCATTCACCGTTTCTTTTTTATTCTCGTTTAAAACTGTATGTTTTGATTGACTAATAACTTTAGCTTCAGTTGACTGATCATTCACAATATTATATTGGATTTCTGTACTTTCGAAAAGACATCGGTTTGTTTGACTAATAGCTTTGGCTTTAGATGACTGATCATTCGCAACTTTTATTTTATTTTCTGGATTTTTTTTTAAAAATTCACTTGACTGACTAAGAACTTTAGCTTCAGATGACTGATCAATTATTTTCTTTGTCTTCAAATTATCAAGTAGTTTGTCAGATATTTTACTAATGTCAAATTGTACGGTAATATTTTGGGAACTAGGAGATTTAAGTAGATTCGGTTTCCCTAGCAAATCCTTCTTTGGAATTGGAAGTGGGTAGTTAGTACTGCTTTCCTTATCTTCATTTATCGGTATTAGTTGAGTTCCGATGTTACCAAGTGTCTTGTCAACAGCACTGACATACTTGTCATCAGCCGTCACACGTTGTTGGTTAGCTTCTGTCTTTTCAAACACATTTTCTCCTTCGGCTTTAATGTTTAGCGTTTTATTTGTTTCCATTTTCTGTACAATTTTCATGCCAATAAGTCCCAGATTACGCTTTAAATCAATTTGAACCAAATTCTTAGCACTTAATGCTCTCTTTATCTCCGCATCAGCTTTACGACGCTTCAACATTTCAAAATGTTTAATTATCTTATTTTTATTTATATTTGCCATTTTTCTTGGAGATTTGGCTTTGGCTGCAGTGCTTGTAATAATTTCATTTTTTACATCATTTAGATCTACGATAAAACAATCATCATCTGAATCGTCCAATATAACTTCTACATTTTTGTCATGTTCACTATCACTATATTGTTTTGAATGTATTTTGTCCATTAGTTGTTGCGTGTACTTGCTAAAGTACCAAGGAAATTTTTCGCAATCCACTAATTTAATACATAATGGAATAATATCAAACTCACTGACAGTGCTGCTCTGTATTTTTTCTACTGGAGCGTTATGCGATTTTACAGGTTTAGGATTTTCTCTTGGTTGAAAATAATCTTTATTTCCAATGGTTTCCGACCTCCAACGGCTTTCTGTATCTGTGATGTCTCCTGTAAACAAAACAGAAATTAGTTCTTATACGTTTATGGCTATGTAGTCAAAATACATCTATACTTTGAATTAAATCCCATCCTATCCCATCCTATCCCATCCTATCCCATCCTATCCCATCCTATCCCATCCTATCCCATCCTATCCCATCCTATCTAGCTAGATCGCGCTACTGAACTGCGCGTCTCGGTGTGAACTGACTGTAATATTACTTCTGGATCACTTTAAATTCAAATATCTTTTGACAGACTGAACCGATTGCAATGAGACAAGACCGGCCAAGTGCGTGTCGGGCCACGCACAGTGTAGGGTTCCGTAGTTGCCCATCAAAATACTTATGCGAACTAACTAAACTGATTCGCTGAATTTAATTTTAATTTAATTTACGTAATTAACATTTATTAGGTACCTAAGTGATTCAGTAGCCAACTCATAACGTCTAAAAACGGGCCCACATAGGACGATGGTAACTGTAGAAGTTATAAAAACCAACTTCGCAGGTAAAGTTGGAAAAGATGTTGTCTATTTGAGTACCACCGCGTGTAGAGGGAAGCGGCTGTAACAAAGACTTAAAACCAGCGTTACGTAATAATTCGAATACATCGCTTCAAGAATGATTTAAAATTTAAAGAGTTCCCACGATTTCTCCAGGATTCCATCATCAGATCCTGACTTGATGATCATGGGACCAATTGGAAGGTGTACTCTTTCAATCAAAAGAAGAATTTTCAAAATCGGTCCAGGCGTCTTTGAGAAACCGGAGAAAATGCCTAAAAAAAAAGATTACGACGAATTGAGAACCTCCTCCTTTTTTTGAAGTTAGTTAAAAATAGTTGACAATACCAAAACATACCCACCTGTTACACATAGCTGTAAAAATAAAGTTGACAAACTTACATTTGCAGTTGAAGAACATGTTCTCCGATACATTTTGTTTAGGAAAATATGTTTTCCAAGTACGTTTTATAAGTTGGTCGACTATTACTCGTAAACTCGTAAAGCCTACTTAGTCATGATAATTTTCTTTTAAACTTCGTTATATACCTATACTACTATTGTGATTTTTTTCACACCCCTAAACATAACCGTTTAGCTGGTAGAGGGGGGACACTCGAGTCGAGCAAAAATTAGCACTTTAATGCTTAATATTTCACAAACGAATCTTTTTATCAAAAAATTATTAATGGAAACTATCAATATTTTTAAAGGCCTATTTAATGATACCCCACACTAAAGGGGTACGCGAGAAAAAAAAACATCCCCACTTTACGTGTACAGGAGGTACTTTTTTTGTACTTTGATTTTATTTTACCACTTTTTCGGCGCAACAAATCCGTATATTTACACCAAATTACAGCTTTCTAGTACTGGGCGTCTCTAAGCTAAGCAGCGGACAGACGGACGGACGGACGGACGGACATGGCGAAACTATAAGGGTTCCTTGTTGACTACGGAACCCTAAAAACTAAATGTTACTTCAAGGTACGCTAAATCGTTGTGTATAAAAGTTATTTTTTTGTATAAAAGTTATTTTTTTATTAAGTATTTTTATTTTTTTTAATGTACAAAAACTTCTTTTCTACAGTTTTATTACAATTATTATGTATAGAAGAAGATAGATTCATTTTAACGCGGCGGTTGCAGCACATTGACAAATCATCTTTGACAGAATTGCAAAGACTGAGATGTCGTAATTGACACTCTCACTTGACAATCGGATTTCCATTTCCCAATTTTTCCACCACCAATTTTCTCATCAAACGATGCTAAGAACAGTCTCGATTAAGTCATCAATATTCCCTTTCATTGCGCTTTCATTTGAAACCCCACTCGAGTTTATTTGCAAACCTTCGGTTACTCTTCCCCACTTTCACCCCCGTAACTTTTAAACGGCTGAACCGATTTTCATCAAACATGTCTAAGAACACTCGCACGTAAGTCACCTTTAATATAAAAAAAACTAAATTGAAATCGCTTCATCCGTTCGGGCTCTATGGTGGCACAGACAGACAGACACTCTTTTTCCGTCGGGGGTTAAAAAGAATGACCCTGTATACCGGCCCGAAATACTTACTAGTTATAAGAAATCTACCGAACATATTACAAAATATTATTTTAAATACTATGCGACCACGTTAAAACGAAAACGTCAACATTTATCAACTATCACTCGAAAATACGAAATTATCAAGTATTTTTTGCAAATTAATATTCAATAAGATTTAATATCGGTATTATCTTGTTAATTGGGCGTTATTGCTCATTACGCGAGAAAGTGTTAGAAAAGCGTGAATCACATCACAAAATGACGCAATTTAATTTTGTTCTTATCGTAGTCGGTAAAAACGGAAGAGTATTGAACATGTTAACTTACTAATAGCAAGGGGCTTACTGCCGAAATAAACTGCATTCAGGTCATTGTCAAACAGTTTAATGGGATCGTCGCAGTTCTCATCATCCGTATCCTCCGTCAAATGAGGATTCATGGTGAAGCTACCTGATAACAAAGAAAAAAAATATTTTTATCTCCATGGATTCAGTCAGTATATTATCTACCTATCTGTTACATTACATTATCGTTTGACGGAATCGAAGGGCTTTTCGATGCTTTGTAATAGTGTTACCACACTAATCGATCGATAGTCGATCGAGCTGCGATTGGTGTAGAAGAAACTATCGATCGACGTCGACCAGTCCATTCTACCATCGATCGATGGCGTCAATCGACGGTCGATCGATTGGTGTGGTAACACTCTAACAATGTCCATGTAGGTATACGTTATACATGTCTATAGTCTCATTAGTCTCTATAAAATATGTTGGTAGGGTCGAGCAAAAAAGACCTAGGATTTAAGTTATTTTCCGTTTTATAAAATGTTACAGAAACCAGGGGTTTTTTTTTAAAATAACTTTTGCAGAAGTTAATTATGATTAGTGTAGTCTTAATTAGTAAAAAACAAAGTTTGATTTTGATTTTTGATGCAACATGGTACGGGACTCCACACATCCGCGAGCATTCTCCTTTATCTTTCATTCTTGTAAGGGACCTTACTGACTAAACGATGCGACGCAATTCGATCGATTCCAAAGAGTACAAGTGAAAATCATCCTTACCACTAATACATAATTATATGACATAAAAAAATGAAAAAAAAAAACTAAACTAACCGCCTTCAAAATCCACCAGGAAAAAGTGTAAAAAAACTTTCTTTCGGAAGTCGGTGTTAGGGCATGCAACCGGGAAAACACGGTACCGAAAATACCGGGAAATCCCGGGATTTTTTAAACGATCCGGTGCCTTTTCTTCATCCCGTAGTCCCGGTACTTTCGTTCTTTTTTTTAATATAAACATTTTTTTTCAATATTGTTAATAGTATTTAAAACATTTCTAATTGAAAATAATGAGGATTTTATAAATAAGACTATTTAGCAATGTAAATAAAGGGTCAGTTATGATGAAACAAATTAAAAATCTACTTATAGATCTAAGTAGATTTTTGATTTGTTTAATTTATTGCATTACTTTTATTTTAAAGAGAATAATAACGTTTGTCAAATTTTGTTTATTATATAATTATTTGGTATAATCACAAAAAAAGTAAAAGCTTTTTAGTTTTACTTTTTTTTTTGCCAAATTGGTTTGTTTAATGATACTTTACCTTTATTTTGAAGAAAATAGCGTTCGTTACATTAAAATTTTGTTGAAGTTAACTTTTTTGTTATTTTCATCTGGAAAAACCATTATAGATTTGGTCTGCTACTGTTTGTTTAATGATATTTATAGTGGAAGGAACAAAGTGATTACGTGATGTAAAAGACTTATTCTATAGAGGAAAAAACAAAGCTATTACGTGACAAAGATAGGCTTATTTCTAATTCTAGGAATTTAAGTTCTATTTGATATTTCATTACTTGATATAAAAAAAACCTTTAAATTCGGTTCCTTGAGATTGTGTTCCGATATTATTGTCAATTATAGATTTACAAATAAAACTTAGTTTTATAACTACACCATCCCACATTTGTAATAAGTTAATTTTTCAACCGATTTAGATAATTATATGTAGAGTCCACACACACGTGCTTTTCATGCAATTAATTAATAGCGACATTTGTACGCGAGTACCTACCGAAAGTACCGAATTTCCCTGGAAATCCCGGTTCCAAGTCCAGTACCGGAAATCCGGTTCTGCATCCCCTAGTCGGTGTTATTGTCTTTTAATTCATTTTTGACACTGACTTCCGAAAGAGTAATTTTAGTTTCTTTTTTTTGGTGGTTTTTGAAGGCTGGTATTTTTTTTATTTTACCCTTATTAGTTCAAATATTTAACTCAAATTCTTGTCAAATACCTCATTTTCTTACACATGCACTAGAATTTAGAATTTTGTAATCTTTATCTACTTTGACATATTATTACCGGTCCTAGTAAGATCGTTGAGATCATTCACGTACACAATAAGCGAAAAACCGGCCAAGTGCGAGTTGGACTCGCCCATGAAGGGTTCCGTAGTAGCAGGCATAGATTAGGGATATAATTATATTGAGATTAGTAAGTTGCGGTTTTTAAAAATGTACTATATCTCAAAAACTGCTAACTGTATCTCATCCAAACCAATTTTCGTTGGTAGTTTTGGTTGAGGTCTACATTATATATTTTTTTTAGTTTTATCATTCTCTTATTTTAGAAGTTACGGGGGGGGGGACACACTTTTTACCACTTTGGAAGTGTCTCTCGCGCAAACTGTTCGGTTTAGAAAAAAATGATGTTAGTAACCTCAATATCATTTTTAAAGACCTATTCATAGATACCCCACACGTATGGGTTTGGTGAAAAATTTTTTTTTGAGTTTCAATTCTAAGTATGGGGGGCACCCCCAAAATTTGTTTTGTTTTGATTTTTGTGTGAAAATCCTAATGCGGTTCACATAATACATCTTTCTACCAAGTTTCAACAGGATAGCTCTTATACTTTCGACAAAAAGTGGCTGTGACATACACGGACAGACAGACAGACATGACGAATCTATAAGGGTTCCGTTTTTGCCGTTTGGCTACGGAACCCTAAAAATGCTCATTCATAACATAAAAAGTACCGATCCAAAGTGAATCGATTTTTTGTTTTTGCTTTTTAATAACAGATTGTCGGACACTTCGATAAAATTCTCATGGGACCATTTGGAAAGTAGGTATACCCTTTCCAATAAATAAAAGAATGTTTCAAATCGGTTGGCAAGCGACGAAGTTTTGCGCGAACAAACATATAAAAAAATATAAACATCGAATTGAGAACCTCCTCCTTTTTTTGAAGTTGGTTAAAAAGTTATAACATGGGTACCTACAGTTTTATAAACGCAGAGTAAAATAGCACACAAAGTTTAACACTTTCACTGTCCTAAGACAATTATCGATACAATTATTGCACGTCCAATAGTGCGTTATATCCGATGCATGGACGTATGAACTTCAACCGATAGTGTTGTCCAAGTTGTTAATAGTGTCGTATTGTATGTCATGCACGGACGTACGGAGCTAACTCATCAGTGCATTACATGTAATGCATGGACAGTGAAAGTGTTAATATAGCCAGTTTCAATCGTCACTTCCATTCATACACTCACCGACATAGTTTTAATTTCACTGTTTTTACACTACACTCTTTCGATCACACGACACTGCAACTATACAACCTTTCCTTATTGAGGTACGGAAACAACTGATATTTCTTGGTGTCCAAAATATTTCACATCAACTTCCCTGTGTCACAATTCCTATAATTATTTATTGCTTCTTTCTTATTTTATTGCCTCTTTCTTAGGACGATTCTCAATTGTTTTCGGGACCCTTTTAACTCAAAATATGCTTGCCAGATGTGGGGTTGTTGGCTAGTTTGTAATGTTCACTATTTTAGAATGTTTTTATCATATAACAATGGAGTTATTAATGTTTATTGCCCTGTTTTGGTCAGTAGTTTTAAATACCACATGTCTTATTGCAAGTACCTATTAAGCCGCATTTTCACTACCTACGAGACATGTCACGAAGACATAATTCGCCCAACATTCACGTGGTTATGTCTCTGCAACTTTAAATGGGACAATGTCTCTCGACATTTCCCTTGTTGACATTGGCCAGCTTCTACTAGAGTCAACTTATAAATGTCCCGCACGACGACGTCGGGCAACATCGCGCGGGACACGTGAATTTCGTATCGAGTGACAGAGTCGCGGAACAAAATAAAGGATGACTCACGCTACACCGTGCCGTGTCCGGGCCGTGTCTCGTCCGTGCCCCGGTCCGAGGCACAGTCGAACATTGTGGTATACTTTTGTATGAAGTGATTCATGCTTGCGACCCGGACGAGGCACGGCCCGGACACGGCACGGTCTAGCGTGAGTCATCCTTATATCCCCTAGTAAAAATGCGACTTTAGGAACTTCATGGAAAATCAGCTAAGTACGATAATAATCATCAAAATCAGCTAAGTTATAAACATTGAATTTGATAACTATTTAATTCGGTAGGTACATTAAGTTGATAAAATTAGGAATTAACGCCTCTTACGCACTAGCGGTTAACCGCTTAGGCCTCTAGTGCGTACAATCATAAGCGGTTGCATACTAAACTGGAAAAGCGGCTAAGAGGCCTTAGTTAATACTGCGATAGTACAACAGTTTTTCCCATCTACTTTTTTAAAGACGCCAACTATGTACTGTACAGTCAGTTATAGCAATTAGCTGACGCGGAGTCAGCAATTTTGCATGGTAATTAATATTTAGAATACGAAAGACTAGAATATAATTTTGTAATATTATTCATATACATATAATATAGCACCCGTGCGAAGCCGGGGCAGGTCGCTAGTTATGAATATCCCAACATCATAATAATCTAGTATTTTCTGAAATACCTACATCCCTACTCCCTTGTTCAATGTTCATGCCAGACGTGTTATCTACCATCAGACCGTGTGTGGCTGCGGGCGAGGGTCTCAAACGAACGTATCAGATCTAACAGGAACCCCACTAGATAGGGGATGAACTAGATCAAAATAGAACGTATAGTAAGTAGTAAGAAAAATGTTGAATTTGAATATAGACTCGCGAGCAAAAGTATGAAAGCCTGTTGAACGAAAGCCTGTTGGTCTAGTGGTTAGTGACCCTGACTGATATGCCGAAGGTCGTGGGTTCGATTCCCACCCAGGACTGTTTGTGTGATGAGCACGATCATTTGTTCTGTGTCTGGGTGTAATTTATCTATAATATTTATGTATTTAGAGATATATAAGTATGTTTATCAGTTGTCTAGTACCCCATAACACAAGCTCTGCTTAGCTTGGGACTAGATGGCGTTGTGTGATAGTTGTGGAATATTATTTATTTATTATTATTATTTATTTGGAATTGATCCGGGATCTAGCTCTTTTAATAATTCCGAGATTTGAATCAATTTAAGTGATTCTTTTATAATGGTATGTACCATTTTTATTATTCTTAACTATTAATCAAGTACTCAAGATCGCGCGAAATCGGAGTAATGGCAGATTTACATTGAGTCAGTAACTGACGTCAATCCACTGACGAGTCAGTGCTGACCTGGCACTGCCATAATGTAAATTGATTTCTTGAAATACTGACCTCTTCTAAATAGCATGAGTCAGTTTTCGGCGCCAGCACTGACGTCAGTTACTGACTCAAAGTAAATCTGCCATAAGGCTTTTCGAACATGGGTCGTAGGCGTAGTTGTCTCATGCGCGTATCGTAATTACGCTACGCGAACGAGACGCGGAGTGTTCTACAAACGAATCGTCGCGTAGACGTCAGTTGATGTCTCAGTTGAAATCATGGCGTCAAGCGTACCAGATGTGTTTGGGGTTTTTATTGAAGACCTTACCTTCTCTTCAGACGAAGAGGATTTCTTGTTATTCGATTTCGTTAGAAAGCGACGTGCTCATTGGATCCACCTGTCTTTCTCCCAATGACCATAAAGCCTCCTGACTGCTCATACGGGCGACTCAGGCTCACGACACATAAATGAAATTGCACTTATATTAGACGAAACTATGAATGACCATTTTAGTTTTGACCAGTTATTGGATCTCTCCACACGCGGTTATTTTGGTAACTTTTTTAAACTTTTCTGCTTATATCAAATTAATTATGAGTTCTTGTTCTATTAAATGGTGTGGGAAATCGTCTAGAACATCCAGCTATAAAAAGGATGGCATAACTTTTCATCGGTAAGTAATATTTATTTATAATTTAATAATATTATGAATAATTGCAGGGCTCAAGCTAAACTGGTTGTTTACGTTTAAGGCACACAAAACGTACAACGCGTTGATGTCTTTTGAAAAGTCCCTTTCTCTCACTAGGCATTGTCAATAAGTATGTCCCTTTCCATCTGTAGGTATGGATAGAAATGGACAGACGCATTGCTGTAGTGTTGTGACAACTTCAAAACAAAGTCTATCTAATATTGACGATAAAAATTACGATGTTCCCTAACTGTAAAAAAGTAACATTACTTAATGTTTACATTTTAGATTTCCAAATATTCCAGAAGTGAAAGAAAAGTTTATCAATGTTGTTAACAGGAAAAATTGGTTTCCAAAAAAAATGTACCGACTTCAAAAAAAAATACAAAAAAGTTTAAAATAACTTTTCTTTCGGAAGTCGGTGGCTTTGATTTTTATTTCATTGACTATTGCCACCGACTTCCGAAAGAAAAGTTATTTTAAACTTTTTTGTATTTGTTTTTGAAGTCGGTACTTTTTATAAGTTTTTCATTTACTCTTTTTAGTCAGTTAACGCCCAATCAGTATAGTACAAAAAAAATAGAATTAATAGACATCGTAATGTCCGATTTTATCGATATTAGGTATTGTAGCAAAACTGACTTGTGCATCACTATGTTTGGAAAATTCGTCCTGACATTGTTGCATCGGCCAATCACAACCGCTGTTTTTTCTTCGTCCCCCGACCCGCATTTGTGAGTCGTGTGCCTAGACGAAATCGGTCTATCAGCTCTCAAGTGGTTTAATTCTCTTCGCTTTCTCCGTTACATCTTTCCTAGAGTAATCACTTAATGAATGATTATTTAAGCAATGTTTCGATTAGGCTCACAAATTATATAACTTTTGCAGTATTCATTATAAATATTTTTTTTGTCGCTTCCTTTTTTACGCCAGTGGTACGCTAAGACTATCGTAATGACAATGAACACCTCATACGATACGCTGCAACACCGCCTCGTGTGCGGACTTTTTTACGTGGCTAAGACGTAAGACGCGTGCCTGGCGCGTGGCGTGTGCGGATATGCTCATAAAATAATATAATTGGAGTTCCATTCATGTGTCATTCATAAGACTCAAATTACCTATACAGGGTGATTTGTAATTCGATGCGGTCCTTGAAATGGGTGATACTAGACCTTATTTGCAACAATTTTAACCCCGACAACATGGGGTCCAAACTCACTGGTTTTGGAGATATCGAACTTTAAAGGTTTTTCGAAAAATTTCTACCTCTCCATCATTAAGTCCTTATTGTTAGAAAGTAATGATGGTCACCACTTAGAATTTATACTTTTCTGATAGAATATGAACGATTGAATCTACTGAATACAAGTTTGTTATAAAACTAATCATATCTTGGGAAATTAAGTGACATAAAGCTTCTGTTTTGAAGTTTTCTGAAAACTTCCCTTGTGTTTCAAAGCATATTTATAAAAATAAATGTATGACACTTGGTTTACAAATTACAGGAAAAACTTTCTTGTCTCATTACCTTTCTAAAATGGTGCCATAGTACCCACTTTTAGTTAGTGTCTGATCAGAAAATTAGGGTTCTTACTGACAAGGTAGTAAATCAACGAAAATTGGTTGTAAAGTTTTTTCGACCCAAAATTTTTTTTCTGTGGTTTTTGTCCAAACTGTTATCTGATATTAGCTTTTTGAGTCAAAGGCGTCGATGGCGATGTATGAACCTTGCGAAAGGCGGTGTGGCTAAAACGAAGTGACTACTAAGGTATCGAACTAACGAAACTGCTCAGATAACCATTGGGCGTGTTTCCATTAACCCGCCCGGCACCAGTACGGCACCGGAATGGCCGTGCACCGGCACCAGGCGCCGGGGCTTCGTTTTTCTACTGCGCCGGTGTCGATGCCGGTTTACGGCCGGTGAATGGTACCTACAATACTGACACGGACTTCAGGAAGACCACACGTAAAGTAGGTAGGTAAGTACCTACAACGTGTAGAAATAACAATGGTAGGTATCGTCAAGCCGTCGCCGTCGACTTTATTTGCAATACCTATATTTTACATCTACGGCGACGCCAATACCAACGCACAGCGTCGAATTTTAGATTCATCCAAACGAACTGCACAAACCAAAAACGAGTCTCTCCCTCTGCTCCTCATCCTGCTACTCGACCCGCGTCCTCCTACGCACCCGCGCACTCACACACACATACAATTCATAAACAATGCAGATTTGCCGGGCCGGCACCGTCTGGGAAGCTTGCTACAGTACGATTCAAACTTAATGGCGGCTCGGAACATCGTGCGTTCTGATGCGCAAAACGCAATTTTGGGTATCAGCGGGGTGTAGACGGGCGGGGCACATCCCGCGCACCCTCTGTCTCACTCGCACTCGCGCGACGCGGTGTATGTTTGTTGTCAACTTGACTGTACCTGCGCGCAACTGCACTCGCAGCTAACTTCCGAACCGCCATTAAGTTTGAATCGAACTCTACCCCGGCGAGCGACGGCGAACGGGGCGCCGGGCGCCGGCAAAACTCAACGTTGGCGCCGGTAAGTGCAAAAGCGAGCCATACATTTTCATACAATAAAGACTTGCGTCGCCTTGAGTGTGAAGGGGCTAAATGTCCAGCTTTGATCGCACCCTTATGTTATGATGATGACTAACACAGCGTCACAACTCACAGCGGCCAGGGCTCAATTCAAAATTAGGTACATAGACATACAGTTATCACTACAAAAAACGTGACCTACGTATGCAAAAAAATAAAAGGTCTAAAATAAACTTACCTGAAGTAGGTATCATGAGCTCTTCGAGAAACATTTAATAGTTAATGGACTACATTTCACTTCCATACTAAATATGAATGTCTCGTTAGGTAATACCTAAACGTTTTCAAGCCATAGGTACTGCTATTTTATTTAAATAACAGCTTTCAAACAATACAATGCAATGAATGATTCGATGACACTCAAATCTCAAGCTTGTCAAGTACCTAAACAAACAAGCAAATTGTTTTTATTCCAAATTCGTTTAGTGTTCTAAATGCAATATCTTTTTTTTTTTCATTTAAAAAACCTTGATAATGTAAAGAGTTCTGTTCTGGCTGAGCACAATTTCATTTGACATCAAACAATATAATGTGCAAACCGAATACACAATGGCCTACAATGGCTAACAACATTATCGTTGTTGGAGGTTTACTTACAATGCAGTTTGGCGTAGTATTTCAAACCCGTATCAGCTATATAATTTCAATTGAACATTGTCTATACCTACTTATTTTGTTGGAACACTCAATAATAATGGCTTCTCAAAATCTCAGAACTAAAGGAACAATGAACACAGGAACATTAAAATAATAACTATTTGTACACATCCTACATAAAAACTTGTTTAGTTACCCTCATTATTCTTGACTTTGTTACTTCAGTTCATAGAACAGGTAGAGTATTAAATTAAAATTAAAACTAAAATACATTAATTATTGTAAACCTAAATATTTACATAGACGTATTAAAATAATCTAGACCGCGGACTTCAAGTTTCTTGCTATATAAAAATGAACCTTATTTTTCATCAGTTAGATTTATTTTTTGTCTGGCAGTAATAGCGATAAGCGAGGGAATCAGAGGTTAACTTTGGGGGGTGCTGTCTCTTGTCCACAATTGCCAGTAGATTAACATTGGCAGAAATGGTAGAAAATTTTATAGTTTGGGGCTTACTTAATTTATTTGTAATTTATGTTAATTTTAAGCTACAAGTAAAATGAGTTTGTAAGATTGCTTAAAAATGTATTTTACTATATTTTTATAATACATAGAAAATAGTAATCATTATTATTTTATGAAGGTCTATTCATTGTATGACAGTGTGGTAGTAATTACATAATCATTCTGACAACACTGAAATTTGACGTATGAATTATAAATGGCGCCGTTTTGTTGTTGTTTAGAACCTTATATAAAATACGTATTGACTACGGGTCTCTTCTATTTTCATTGTGAAAATAGTTAAATGTGATGTATCAAGACTTATAGAAGTGATTCATAATATTGGTTGTGGCATATCATTTCACAGGTAAGGAATATTTAAGATTTTGTTACCTAACGTTGATTAGTGTGACAATCCTTACAATTACAATAGGGAGTTTTGAAGACAAATCTAACTTATTCTTTCATGTCTTTGCAATGAAAACTAAGGAAAATGGGAAATATAATTTGAACCTACGAGTAATTATCACATTATTATTTATTAGTTTAATTTTTTACTTGAACGTAACAAAAAATGTTGTGTGGAGTCTCCATTACAAGCCAGGTGATTTTTAAGGTTCTGTAACCAAAGGGCGAACGAAACTCTATTACATAGACTTCTCTGTCCGTCTGTTTGTCTGTCATCAAGCTATATTTATTAACTGCTATAGTTAGACATTTAAAACTTTCACAGACTGATGATGTATTTCTGTTGCCAATATAACAAACTAAAACAATAGAAAAAAATAACATTTAAGGGGTCTCTAATACCCGCGCCCGTCCTCATGGACCATGCCTGGGTCGACAGCGCGGCGTTTTCCATTCGCGCCCCAAACAGCTGTCAGCAATCTGACGACGCTCTTACAGGGCCAATGTCTGCCGGGGTTGCGGGACTGTCTTATCAAGTTACACAGAACGTACGAACGAAGGCCTGTTGGTCTAGTAGTTAGTGACCCTGACTGCTATGCCGGAGGTCGTGGGTTCGATTCCCACCCAGGACAAATGTTCGTGTGATGAGCACGATCATTTTGTTCTGTGTCTGGGTGTAATTTATCTATAATATGTATGTATTTAGAAATAAATATAAGTATGTTTATCAGTTGTCTAGTACCCATAACACAACCTCTGCTTAGCTTGGGACTGGATGGCGTTGTGTGATAGTTGTGGAATATTATTTATTATTATTATTGAAGGAACACCGTGGATTTTAGTCAGTACAAGTCTGAGAGCCCCTTCACGTCCCGCTTGGGATGGGAAGACCCATTTCATGATTTTACCACGATAAAAAAGAGGGCCCAGTGTTTTTTGCTCTTGTTTACTCGATAACGGCAACAATTGGACGCTTCAAATACTTATTCACAGAGTGTGGAGTTATATATTCTCTATAAAAATAAATAATTAAATTAAAGTAAAGCAAATATTGAAGGGAGGCTCAAATGCCCGGGTCGACGGCGCGTTGTGTTCCACGCGCGCCTCAAAGAGCGTCAGCAAGATGATGGGGCCCCCCTCTAGAGGGCTAAAGCCTGCCGGGGTCGCGGGACTTATTCCATTACCGTGACCCTCAGAGGACTCATTTGATGATTTTACCACGCTAAAAAAAAAGGAGGCTCAAATACAAAAAACGTGTTTTTGCGGTCTGTGGGTACTAAACGGGGTTTAATGAAAATACTCTAATAAATTCTCTACTTTAATCTATAATCGCCTAATCAAACCTTCGGGATCCTGTGGGATGTGCCAATAGTAGGCTGGTGGAACACCATAATATGGGGTCAATGATCTTGAGGTAAAAGTCAAATCCGAAAGTCATGAACTCATGATCCGCAATTCTCGTGGAGTTAGTGACGTTAAGGTCAAGGTCAATAGTGTCCTTAGAGTTAAAATCAAGTGATCCCGAGAAAAAGTTCTCGAGTGGCGACCACGAACCGGAAGACGCAGCGTAGGCAGGCCTCCCACTAGGTGGACTGACGACATTGTGAGGGTCGCGGGCAACCGATGGATGCAAGTGGCGAATTGTCGTTCGGCGTGGCGGTCTAAGGGGAGGTCTATGTTCAGCAGTAGACGTCTTCCGGCTGATGATGATGATAATCGAAGGTCAAGGTCGAGTGGAATAGATGGTCAAGGTCAAGTGACTTTGGAGTTCAGGTTCATGACCTTGAGACTCACAGTCAAGGTACTGGAACTCCAGTTGACTTGACTTCAATTGCAATGATATATTTTTCTCTTCTTTTGTTTAAATCTCCAAAATAATGTCCTGTCGCAAAAATAATGAAAAAAATTCAGCCAAGTTAAAGCGGGAAAAATATTGTTCCAGAATCTTATGGTCACCCTACTAGAAAGAGACGGTATTCTCCAAAGTTGCTCTCTCAGGTGGCACGTTTTTCGGCATGAGTGCTCGGTCCAGATTGTTATATTACGTAAATGCTTCAGTTCCAGAAATGTATGGAGCCTGGCTAGGTCTATGTACACATTTATGTACACATAAATAAAAATAGCTTGTTTATATATAAACCGTTTTTTATTGTTAATTATCTTTCATTTCACTTCGTTTATTTGTGCTTTTAAATTAACTTGGTTAAGGATATCAAGACACTCAACAATATTTTAAAATCAAACACGGTGGATCTGATCTGACAGTAGTATACGAAATAAGACATTTTGACAATGACATTTGCTTGACGTTACGTGACGACGGGGTGCGTTTAAGTAAGTAAGCCGGCGAAATTTTCGCCGGATAAAAATTAAACCAGCGAGGGTTCGCTGAACGGAGTCATATAAGTTTCTATCAATGTTAGCTGTCAAATTCAATTGACAGCTCAGTTTATCAAACAAGTAACAATTATTCAATTCAACTCAACAGTCCGAATATTTTTATTGTAATCTCCGTGAAGTTAGGATTTAACTTGTGATCTCGAAATTATTACACAGCAAAAATGGACCGGAACATGAAAAATCAATTCAATCAAAATATCCATGATCCACAAATAATATTCACCTCGACGATGAATTAAGTAGGTACTCTCTAAAATAAAAATGTTCGTTTTTACGGCGCGAATCGAGCATAAACAACAAAACTCAGTGTCAATCTGACAGCAGGATAAAATTTAGCGAGGTAAAAAGGTCGCTAAAATTTATCCTAGTCAGGCGAAAACTTATACCAGCGGACGACCATGAACGGGGCAGAATAAATTTTAGTCAGTTTAATTTTTCACCTCGCGGTTTGCTTCTTTTTTTTTTTTGCGTGGTAAAATCATCAAATGAGTCCTCCCACCCCGGGCAGGGCGGGAGGGACTGTCAGACTTGTACTGACTAAAATCCACGGTGTTCTTCAATAGCCCGTTATGTCCCGGGGTCACGGTAATGAGATAAGTCCCGCGACCCCGGCAGGCTTTGGCCCTCTAGAGGGGGGCCCCGTCATCATGCTGACACTCCTTGAGGCGCGCGTGGAACACAACGCGCCGTCGACCCGGGCATGGTCCATGGTCGGGTGGCGAGTTGCCGTTTACTCGCCGCCCGCATGCCCGCGCCTACGGTGGCCGGAGATCGTCCTGCGACGTCCGACGCCGTGGGCGTCTACCACTGCGGCTGGGGCGGAGGGAGGACGCTGTCCTCTCTCTCTCGCGGCTCGCCTCCTCCTTCACGAGCATAACTGCTTCGCAGAAGGAGGCGACCGCTTCCCACTCCGTCTCGCCCCGCAGCATGGCCTCGACCAATGCCGGGCGCGAGAGGTCTCCGCCTATCGCTGCCGCGAGGACACGGCGGTGCTCTGCCCAAGCGGGGCAGTCCTGCACCGTATGCTCCACCGTGTCCTTCGGGCGATCCTCGCAGTGGTGACACCCAGGCGTTTCTTCCCTCCCTATCCGACACAGGAACCTCCCGAAACTTCCGTGTCCGGTGAGGACCTGCGTCATGCGGTAGGTCAGGATGCCGTGACGCCTTTCCAGCCACTCCTCAAAGAGGGGTCTTACCGCCGCGATTGCAGCGTGCCCGACCTCGCGGTTTGCTTGAACGGGGTGTTTGATGTTTAGTCAGTATAAATTTTAAACTGGATAATTGACTTATACGAACCCGACGTAGCTGCATAGAACTGTCAAAATTGTCAAACGTCATAACGTCAACGTCAAAAAGTACTGTCAGGGCCGCCCTTAAAATAGGGCTATCTTATCTTATTAAAAACCTTTCCTAATTATCATTTTTTAACAGCTAAACCCATATTCAAATTATTTTTTCAGTATTTGTATGAAACTCCCCTAACTTTTTTCCTATTTATTGTTTTGGTGTACATAATAATATACCTACCTAGCCCAGAATAGAACATCTCCGTCAGAAAAAATCTTATGCTTGACGGATGCACCCCGCATAATATCAGAAATTTTGATCCGGCTACTTTTTCAATACAAAATGTGCCTTTCGGCAAGCATCACAACCAGACGATCTGTCAGATTTTTTCTTAGTGTCAAAATAATAATTATATGCAGCGAATGCCTTCCGGCAAGCATCAGATTTTTTCTGATAATAATTTGTTACAGTATGCGATCGTGCTAAAGTAGTTACTACTTAAGTTTTGTTTTAGTTACTAAGTAACTGCAACACTACACGTAAGTAAGAAAATAAACTTACCCTATTGCCCTGCTATCTTCTGCTATACCGAAATAGGATTTTAAAAGGATTTTCCTTTTTAATTTTAAGCCAAAATGAGAACCGTTTGAACCGTTAACTTAGACCTTAATAAATCGGAAACGATCGGCTGCTTAACACCTAATAAAAATGATAGAGATGGGCCGATTGTGACTTTAGCCAACTGGCTTATTAGGCCGCCGTAATGCCGACTAGTCAGCCAAGCCGATCATTCTCGTCGGTACAGTTCGGGGCTATTGAAAATGTCAGTGACGCTTCGTGTACAGCTAAGTCGCTAACAATTTAGTGTAGGTACCTACATTATAAAATGCACTTGGTAGAAAGCCACTGCGTGCTTGTAAAAAAAAAACAGTTAAAAACACGTAAACCTCCACTAAAGAACGCCAACCCTCCCAGTCCTGGGCAGTCCGCATGATACCCAATGATATTATAAGTCATAGATATGTTATACACGTACAAAACAACAGAAAAAAGCGTACCGCGCAGAGAGGCAGCACACATACACACTTTTTATTCACACACATTACATTTCACTACAAGTAAAAAGGATAGCTTGATAAAACCAATATGAAGAAAAGTGACAGCTAGATGGTGACGCTCTCTCTTTTATCTCACTCGCACTCTTTCTTTTACGACGCCATATTATAGAAACGTAATGTTTTATTTGTGAAAATATTAAGATAAATAATATATTTACGAATGATAAGTGATTCTTTGACTTTTAGACGTCTTGCTTGTATAATTTGTACAATATCTTATCACACACGACGGCATTTTCGGTGGTTTTGAGTCACTTTTACTTTTGACTCACTCTGTAGTACGTGAAGTGCATCCGTTGTCGCTGGCAACGTCGGACTGAGGTCAAGGTTTGTGAATCAACCACATTTGAGCGCGTCTGTTTTTGAGCGCGTATAACGTATCTACACCTTTTTTACTTATAATATCATTGATGTTACCACTGCCAGTCACGTTGTTCAAATCATCGATCCATCATTGGCGCCTTCCACCCCAAAACATAATTACATATATCTGCTCCATCGACCGTCTGTCCGTCTGCAGACATGGCCAATCCACGAAAAAGTTATAATTTCATAATTATTAATCACCCCAGCCGAAAGCCAGTGAATCGTATTTTAGTCGGCACTTTTAGCCGACTGATCGGCGTCCGGTCAGAAACTGGGACTTATAGCCGACTAGTCGGCTAACATGACATCTCTAATCATTGAGCTTACTATGCTGTAAATATTATTGCTGATTTTTTGATATTGCAGTTTATTGCAATGCTGACAAATGATTACCTACTTTAAATTATGTGAATTATGAGATATTAGAACTTAACATTTTGTAACACAACCATATTATTATACCTACCTACAACCTGTTAGTAAAGACACCAGTTCAACAGTCGACCCCAATCTATCAAACATTTCAAATAGATTTTCAACTTTATAACAAAAGTGGACAGTTGAAATTCGATTGGAAAAATGACAAATTGGGGTAGGAATAAATGGGTGTTTTGACACATGGTCAAATTCGGAACTAATATCATCATCGGTTTTTTTGAGTCTCGTTTGTGTAGTGTTCGCAAACGCGACTGCTGAGGAAGAGGGTTAGATTCCCAGATCTGGCAAGGTGTTATTGGGTTATTCCGTCAGGAATTCCTTAATTTAGATCTAAGCCCGGTTGATAGTAACTTATAGGCTCGCCTCCTTTTTTATTGGACTTAAACTTAAGAGGTAAAATGTGGGTGTACTGATAAGAACACCTGTGCCTAATCCTCTAAGCTTCTGAATTTTTTAAATGCATTTTGTAACTTTGTTTAACAATAGTATACAAAACAGCGCTTTCTATAAAATGAAAGAGGTGCCTTTATATCCTTGCAGGCATATCATAAAGGAGTTGGCTAAATTGAAGTATGTACAAAAATCCAGCCACTTATAGACATTGGACCTAGCACTGTATAACGATGAATAGCTCAATATTAATATTTCACATAAAAAAAGGTTCAACAAGTTGTCATTTCTTCGCAATCTTGAAAAAAAAAACGTGAACACCTATCATTAAAAGTACTATAAAAACTGCAAATAATGCTAACATTGCATCCACACAAGAAGAACTAATCTATCTACTAGTGTTAACCCCATCAAAATCTGTTAGTTATATCGGTGAAGACAGGCTGACAAATAAACGTGCCAGGGGACTTCATATTGCAAAGCATGTCGTGATTGATAAATCTTTTCTGAACTACGAGTAGTTATTGAACACTTTAATTAGCTCAAAATACATTTAATTATTTCGAAATGAAACAAGAAAAATAGTACTATATTTAGGTATTCGATAATCTGTGATTGATATAAATCACAGTCTTAAAGCGTACGACGCGAAAGACTGTTGAATGTTTAAATGTCATTTTATTCACGTGATTTAAATCTGGGTGTGATGTTGTAAAATTCTTCAACTTTGAATTGTTTCTGTCTACTGCATGGCGATCTAAACTTCTCACAGAACTGCCACAAGTTATGCACACCGTTGCGTGACCGAATTTTGCCATACGAACTTCACAAGTTGCTCCTGAATTCAGCAGTTCATGACAAGGATGACAAGACAAATGTTGGCATTCCTTGGAACCTAGAAAAAACGTAATTACTTTAGTACCTACATGAATTAACTTTACTGTTTACCTATACATCTAAATATTATGACATCTAAGGCAACCAAACTGTTGGGAACGCAATCGGGGCCGCGGCGTCCTCATCTTCCGCCTGACGTAGGTCCTCACGGGACACGGATGTTTTAGGAGGTTCTTGTGTTGGATTGGGCGGAAAATAAAAGCGTGTCGCCACTGCGAGGACACAGTGTGGGGATTGGGTTTGGGCCGAGCATCGCCAGGACCATCTGTAAATGTCTTACCTCTATTGTTAACCATCGTGATACGATGGTGAGTAGAACAGCAAGCAATGACGTCTTCATTGCTTGCTTGCTATGCCGCCGCAATCTTTGCGTGGGTATACCACAGTTTATTTATTGCATGATGAATTGAATGCAAGTCCGTGTTGAGTGGCGATAGGTCGGTAGGTATAAGCAAACAGAAAGTCCAATAAACAAGCGGGGGTGAAGAAAAAGCCAAAATAAAGAATTACAACGAACAATTAAACGGCAGAGCGTTCAAATGACATCTGACGTTTGATTTTTTTTTCTTAAAGTTGGGACCGAACTCAAAGTTCACAGAATCGATAAAAGAATCGATTGGTTAGAAAGTAGTTTGATAACACTTCAGTTAATATTATTCGACAAAAAATATAAACTAAGATTAAACGAAGAAGCACATTCAGAAGTTTAAAAAAAAAAAAAAAAAGTTGATTTTCGTGGACGAATCACTTTTTCTTTACGTTGTAAAATCGTCAAATGAGTCTAAATCTACGGTGTTCTTCAACAGCCCTTTATGTTCCGGGGTCACGGTAATTCGTTTTCCGAATCAAAACGTGTAACGTAAAAACAAAAAACTAAATAGGACACTGAATTGAACTCTATCGATTCCCGCCAAAAACTTGCATTTTCAACGCCATTCCTTAATTATTTCAGAAAAGAAATCGTTTTGAATCCCGTTAGTGATAATCGATTAAGTACAGTTTCATTTTGACAATCTGGAAAAGCTTTATGACCCTTCCCTAGTCTACATTATTTCATCGTGGCCTTGTCATGTCAATAAAAAATGCACAGAAAGCAATTCAGATACTTTTTTATGTTTAACAGTTTATATAAGTATTAGGAAATTATTAAACACTAAACAATTCATTAATGAATTTTTAAATACTACGAGTTAATGTGAAAGTCATATAGATGACTGGGGCAGTCATTTAGCCAACTCCTTTAAACAACATTGTTTTAAAATGACCCTGCTTGAGCCTGCGTCCACATCTGCTAGTAATTTACTAAAAGGGTTAAAAATTCGTGGAAAGAAAGGAAAGGTTTGCATTGAAAAAAAACACGTGTCGAAGAACAATGTCTATGGATGCGCATCATACTTTCCTGCACTTGTATTGGCGGCACTGTGTGATAATTATACTAGACTTTTTTTTTACTTTTTTATGTTTAAATTAGGAACATTGCAACATCTCATTTCATTAAAAGCCCAGCGGGGGTATTATAACGTCTTAAAACCAGGCTTATTCCTGTGTGTGAAAGAGATGGCGCTAGACGACTTGTATAGCTCTGTCACTTTCACTCGCCGGAATAAGCCTGATTTTTAGACGTTGTAATACCCCCCAGATAATGATGAAATGCTACGAAAAATATTTAGTCTTAGGGTGGGTTCATAACATATCTGACGGAACATCCGTCGCGTATTTGTCGGTCGCGGAACGCCAGAGCAGACAAATCTATAGAAAAACAATTGACCGTTCACACTCAACGGATGATCCGTTTGTGCGACAAGTGTGAACGGTCAAGTGTTTTTTTTTTTCTATAGATTTGTCTGGCGTTCCGCGACCGATGATCGGCGACGGATGTTCCGTCAGATATGAACCCACCCTTAATTCTGTGAGACAATTTCAAATGTCATGGTATTTCCGCAAAGTAACGCCTGATTCTATAATTTATCAGATAATTATATCAAACTAAACCAGCCCACATTGTAGAGTTGTTTTTTTTAATTCTATTTATTTATCTATATTCTAATCATAATCCGTTTAAGCTTAGACAGTTACGTGCCACGTACTAATAAATAGCTTTTAACTGAATTAATAAAATATTTTGTAGGTAATTCATTTTGGCATGGCTAGAAAGAACACAATCATTCGTAATATCCGTATCAAATAAGTAAAACCATGTAGGCATGGATGCCGGTTTCTTTCTTTCAATATATTTTTGTAGTGTCAGATTGTTTCAAACTAACTTGTTTGACAATACGCTGCAAAAGTCTGCCTTGTTCTAAGCGATAACAAGTAAGAAATAAACGTAACGCTATCTTAAACCTCTTAAACCGTCATTAACTTTAGAATGACGGCCTCGTAAAGATATGCGAATACTGCCAAAAATCTAGAAAATACTTGAAATCTAGGACAGAAAAGAGGTTTGTTAGGTACTTTTCCCGCCTCATTACAGTACAGCAGGATAATCCGCCATATTGTGTCTATAGTCCAAAGATGAGCGAGCGAAACAGAAGGTTCTTTTATCTGTCCACACGCTATTCACGGTGTCAGATCGCAATTACGATAGGAAATGTACGGCAAGTGACGTGAAAGGGGCCATTCAAAGAACGAGCACTGTAAAAAACCTACGTCTGCGGCCGTTTTTGTTTTATAATCGTCCTCCTTTAGGGATGACGAGGGAAACGGCCCAAGCAGCCTTACTTTTTTTAATTACTTCAAGATTGCAACAGCGGTAATAACTCAGAACAATAGTTATTGTTCTGAGGGTAATAATAATCCTTGGATGTTTTAAATTCGAAAATAAGTGTCTTTCATTATGTTGATATGACAATTCAGTGACATAACTTTTCCACTGAGATTACCTACCGCACGTCAGAATGAAAATATATCAGCTGCAAATCGTTTTATATACAAATACATATTTTAGCTTTTATGAGTGGCACTAACAGAGTGCGAAGTGTAACGTATTTTGTAAACACATAAGTAATAATGCCGATGAGAAGATTGGCTCATAATTTGTACCATAGACACGGACTGCGTTTCAAATTCCGAACAGTTGCAATGCTCAATAGTCAATACTAGTCTATTCCGATTGTATGGCAGCAAATCGATTTTCAATCATTTCCGCGTTTTGATTGGACGCGATGAACCATAAACCTATGGTCTACTTATTACCATAAGCCCTATTTAAGCAAATATAATAAAGGATGGATGGACTACGATGGACAACTGACTTGGTGGCACTATTACTGGCATGACATACTGACATTCAGCTTATGTTTTATGATGTATGTAAATGTATGTATGTATGTATGTATGACTGCAATACAATGCCAGACTTTGCAATATGTGACAATATTTTGAGTGTGGCCCAGCCATAGGTATAGCCACACATTTTTGGCCCGGCCGTAAGATAAAACGTAGGTATGAGCCATATCATATTGCCGAGATATACCTACTACATTTAAATGTTTTTAAAGGCTGGAAATATTGAAAATGGTTGAAAGCTGACCGGAAATGTTGTGGCCACATACCTATATGCAGTATAAATGTTGCTCGTTTAGCTTAGCAACTAAACTAAGAACAAAAAAAAATCGGATCAAAAACCTAGGAATCGGTGCACATAAATCTTAAATAATATAATATTAGTACTTATAAGTAGATAAAAACCACCAAATTGAGAACCTCCTCCTTTTTTTAAATCTGTAAATAAAAATTAAACTAACCTTCATATCGGATTTTTCTGGCGAAGATTTCCAATTTTGAAAATATTCCCTATTTTTTGTTCATAAATCACAATTTTTTCTAATAATTATTTTATTTATGTTGTTTGAAACACTTAAACAATGTATTATGCAACAAGGAATCATGGCTCAAAATCTCAAATGAATGATATCACTATGTGACCCAGCTTTATAAAGGCAAGATGTTTCAGTTAAAAAATGCCATGTGTCGAGAATATCTCACAGGATTTTAGACTTTAATTATTCGTTATAAGGACTGTTTATTCATTGTAACTGTTTCAGAATGTTTCATAATCTTGAATCCTTTGTTTATAAGTTCGAAAGCTTACACCGATAAAGTACCTACTAATATTATCGTGTTTCAAAGTTATTCAGTCATTCTATACTAGCTGCCGCCAGCGTTTTCGCCCACTACTTATAACTCGGATATAAAATCGAGGTAAAAACTATCCTATGAGTTATTCCAGGTTATAAACTAGGTATCTGTGTAGCAAATCCAAAGCTGGTAATTAGTTTTGCGAGGAGTAACAAAAATCCATCCATGCTCACGAACTTTCATTTTATTTATTTTTATTTTATTTATTTATTATTTATACACATACAGCTATCATTACAGTTTCCCAATTCGATAGTGCAGAAAAACATTTTACAATAATTTAAAAAAGCTGAGCCTAATCTAAAAAGAGGCGAGATACAGTCGAGGGAACTCCTCAACGATTCTCATCACCTATCTTGTGTTTGAGCTTGACTAATTTGTATTGATAAGAACTTTGCATCTTGGGTTGTAACTGTTATTAGGGGTCTGATGATGAAATCGAAGGACAGTTCAGGGAACTCTTCAATGGTTTACAGTAGCTACCTTTTGTTTGGACTTAATTCATTTATATTATTGGGAACTTTACACCAAGATGGGTTGTAACTGTCATTAAGAGTCTGATGATGAAGACTGAAGAACTGTTCAGGGAATTCCTCAACGGTTTACAGCAGCTACCTTATATTTGGACTTAAATTATTTAAAAATTGATGAGAACTTTGCACCCATATGGGTTATTGTTCAATGCAGTATACCTGTCATTTGGTCCCATAAAAAATCATTTAGTTTCGTTCAGTAGTTTTTATTTTATGAGCATTTTTAGCTTGTTGTGTACATGGGCGATGTTATAACCGGTGCTACGGACAATAAAATTCTAGTGCATATGTAAGAAAGTTATGTATTTGACAAGAATTTGGGTTAAATATTAACTAAAAAGGGTAAAATTAAAAAAAAAAAACAAAAATGTAACCGACTTCAAAAACGACCACGAAAAAGGGTAAAATAACCTCATAAATAACTTTTCTTTCGGAAGTCGGTAACAAAAAACACAATGAAATAAAAAAGCAAAGCCACCGATTTCCGAAAGAAAAGTTATTTGGTAGTTTATTTTATCCTTTTTCGTGGTCGTTTTTGAAGTCGGTTACATTTTTTTTTTTATTTTTTTTTATGTACGTACCTAAGTAATAGTAAGATTACGACATATCGCACGGAGTGGGCATAGCTTCATACACATTATAACATACATTCATTACTATTCATAATATTTATGATGTTTAGACGGACAGATGTTTGTATTAATTTGTACATATTAACATGATTGTAAGAACGGCTGAACGGATATTAATGAAATTTGGCTCAGAAATAAGCTCGTTTTTCCCGTTATAATATATGTGGTGTGGGTGTGAGGTTTAAAATAAATAAGTAACCCAATAACAATGGAAAAAATAATTTATTTCTTAGAACTGAACTAAAGAGTAGTGGTGACTATTTATACATAAAATAATTACTAGAAAGTAAATAAGTACCACGAAATTTGTACCTACATTAATTAATTATTTAACAAACAATACTTAGTGATAATAATATCAAAGAATAACCATTATCCTTCATGCTATTCAATATGGTAATTAATATGCAGTGGACACAAACATATAAATCTATAAGAGAATTATCATTTACATATTTTCTTTTAATGAAGGTACTTATACAGATTCAGATAGTTTTAAATAATATTTATGTCAAATTGTTCCGATACATTTTATCTTACGGGATGCAAAAATTGAAAATAATTATGTAAAATTGAAAACATGTACCTATAATATTATAAATACTTTATAAGTCCAGAAAGTGAAATGGGTACTTTCAAATACTTATGATTACACAAATCACATTATTATATAATTTATAAATTATTTGTTATGTTAGTATGTAATTATAATTAAGGAAACTAATCCATACATACATTATACTAAAATTATTAAGAACATAACATTATTAACAGAATAAAAAATATATTAAACAAACAGAATCACAACTAGGATAACAATTAATGAATTAGTACTAAGTATATTACAATAATTACAATTTACAGAAATAGACTAATTTTAATTATCAGTCAGGACGAAAACGGTCTAAAGTGTACATTAAAAAAAACACTGTTTTGCTTAAAAAAAGTAAATACAATTAAAGCCTCGAGCACACACACACGATTAATCGCGCGGGGCGACTTGTCGCCGTCCATTCGCAGTACATTTAGAGTGGAAATTAGCATGGCTCGTTGTCGCAGCGCGATTAATCGCGTGTGTCTGTTCGAGCCTTAAGTCTACAACACGTCCCGATTTAAAATGGGGAAATATTATAATGGTAGTAAGTCACGATTTTTTAGACAATAGCAACACAGTTAATAATTTTATTATTATGTAATTTTATTAGTAGATATGTTTTGTTTTATTAAATTTTAATATTATGAAGGTCTGTAGGTAATTACTTTACCATTACTAATGGTTTATTACACAAAACCGCCAGAAGTGGAAAGATTTGGTCTTCCAAATCTTTACTCATTGGTCGACTATTTTTTTTATCGTGGTAAAATCATCAAATGAGATGAGTCCACCCAGGGCAGGGCAGGGCGGGAGGAACTGTCAGACTCGTACTGACTAAAATCCACGGTGTCCTTCAATAGCCCTTTTACGTTCCAGGGTCACGGTATTGCGATAAGTCCCTCGACCATTGGGTGACTATAGGGTTGAAAAAGAAGAATGTTTTATTTACATTTCCCATCAATTAAAGTATCTACCTAATGATTTGTTGATTCTTAAATTATGCTAAATGATGTTAATCTCAAATGATGTTTTTATATGTTGTATGTTTTTTGAATTGTGTAGTGTCCTTAATGAATGTCCTCCGCTTAGACTTTTCCCAACTATATTGGGGTCAGCTTCCAGTCGAACCAGATGCAGCTGAATATCAGTTATCACTATTTTACATGGAGCGACTACCTATCGGACCTAAACAGCCAAGTAACTGGGTAATACTATACCCCATGGTAAGACTGGTTGTCAGTCTTTTAGAGCTTCTGACTAATAGTCACGAATGTTAAAAGATCTACAAATGACAGCCGGGACCAACGGCTTTACGTGCTTTCCGAGGCACGGAGGAACCACGCTATATGACAGATGGTCACCCATCCAGCTTCGGGTCTGGGCGTTTGTGTAAGTGAGTTTATAAATATGTTTGTAAACGCACCCAAGACACAGGAGAAATTCCTAGAAAAATTTAGCCACGGGCTCCTCAAAAAAGTAAGATAAAATACGTTGTATATAATAAGGTCCTTTCTCCCATAAAAGCAGAGCCCTGTCTGATCTGTAGAAAGACTATCATCTCAGTTCCGTCAGCAAAATTGTTAACCACACTGAAAAAAAAAATCAGTAATACCCACCGATTTTTCGGTAATATTCACCGTTTTGGACAGTAAAAATAGAGCCTATTGTCCAAAGCAGTAAAACTAACTGACAAAAAACAGTTGAGTTATAACATTAGATTTTACTGTCTGTTACTTACAAGGAACTGTTTGTTTCAGTAGACTTTAATGTTCATACAGTTGAAATAACTGTTTTGCTCTTTACTGTTTTTACCCATTTCAGTGCACTGTCCGTAATCAATTATTTTAACGTATAAATAAGTTCCCGGAACCGTTTTTTTTACTGTTCAAGAACAGTAGAAAGTCTCGTTTTATTTTTTTCAGAACTCGTAAGTACCACTTGTAGTCTTCGCTGGTGTCAAAAGTGGGATGCGATTAAAGTTCTAAGTGTCGGGAAACTGCGTGCTTGAATAAAAAAGAAGTGCAAGTAGAAAGTTTCAAGAGCTTACGAATACTTTTTGTGGTACCTATCCAATCTCCAAAGTTTTATCGTGTTCAAAGCGATAGCTCTAGCCCGCATCAAGGAAAGGTTCAATAATACTACAGCAACAACAACGAAGGTCAAGTCAATAGTCGAGGTGTACATACATAATCGAAACTCGACGCTTTGGAAGATTCAACGGCGTGATCAACAAGGCTGTACCAGCGGTCTTTCTTTAACTTCACGTTACTACCTTATCTTAAATTATCTTCGCGATAGTGTTCAGCGGTCCCCGAGCAGCAGAAAACTCTCAAAAGGTTTGAAGTAAGTGGAATTAACCAGATCCAAACAAGATTTCAGCAATCAAGAATTACCCCATACCTAAAAATGTAAAAGATATTAAAGGATTCTTAGGGTTAGGGTTAGCAGGATATTATAGAAGGTTCATACCTGATTTCAGTAGCTTGTCACCTTCAACCTTTAACTAAACTCTTAAAAAAGAATGTTCCTTTCAATAAATTTGGACAAGTTTACAGCAACGTGCATTTGAAACCCTTAAGAAGAAACTCTGTGAATCTCCAGTTTTAATATATTATCCAGATTTCAATCAACCTTTCAATCTTACCACAGACGCTAGTAATTATGCCATAGGAGGAATATTATCACAAGGGCCAATTGGACAGGATTTACCAATTGCTTATGCTAGTAGAACATTAAATAAGGCTGAACAAAATTATTCAACCACTGAAAAAGAACTTTTAGCGATCGTATGGTGTGTTAAACATTTTCGTCCATATATAAATGGCCGTAAAAATATGATCACAGATCATAAACCCTTGACATACCTATTCAATTCAAAAAATGTGGCGCTAGAATTTTCAGATGGCGACTATCTCTTGAAGAATACGAATATATTCCAATTTATAAACCAGGCAAATTAAATACTAATGCAGACGCATTAAGCAGAGTAGTTCCAACTGTTGAAAATAAAGAATTAATGACAACAACGTCACAAACACGTGAAGATTATAAATCATTTTTAGAAACAGTGCAAAAATCTATAATAATGAATAATAATGTATGCGAAATTAATGACGAATTAAGCGTGATAAAGAAAAATATTTTTATACCGATATTAGCGGACAAACAAATTAACGATGAAAGTTTAAAATTTGTACACCACAAACTAGATTGTTAACACTAGAAGATTCTAGAAATTGTTGTGGAAGAATAACTAATTGTATTACTTTTAATTTAAATAGAAATACCAATAATGGTAACAATGACATTGAGATGGAAGAAATTCAAGAACAAATTCCAGGACAATCTCAAGAACATACTCCCTTGAGACGTTCATCAAAAATTGCTCAAATAAAAACTAAATAAGCAATCATAAAATTTTGATGTGAATAATTTTTCAAATTATTGTCGTTAGATAATTAATGAAGGAACAAGGGTCGTGGTACTTATCTACCCCTTCCAGTAATGATTTTGTGTATAAATGGTTACCACCGCTCTTTCCTAAGTTAGCATAAGTTGGTAGTAAATAGAAGTCATAAGTATCTAATACAAAGTTTAAGTCAGAGTCAGTAGCTATCAATTTTCAGTCTGAAGTAAAGCTCTTGAAAGTGTATTAATTAATATTACTTGTAACGCTCGTTTGATCAAAGTAAAAGTTCAGATAATCAAAATCGTGTCTCAATCAAGTGTCTCCCACATACCTTATCGACAACGCCACCGCTCGGGCCATTACAATTATTTAGTTTTATCTATCTTTATACGTCTCTTTATTCCTTATCATGTATCCTTTGTATTGTAAACAACCATTTAATAATTGTATTGTAAACAACCTGTACATAATTAAATTGTAAATAAGATATAAGTACCATGTTATTCATGAATAATGTAATTGGTTATGGACTTTGTTATTGGTCCATATTAGTTATCTTATTCACTAACTAATCGCCATTAATTGTATTTACTTTTCCCATTAGATTCTTACTAATAAGGTTAGTTCCTTTCGTTGTCAGGACAGTTCTTTTCCAATTCCATTTCCAACATCATTGCTGTTCAAACGCTTATTCTGTTTCGCCTAGTTCCTAAATCTTAGATATAATAATGAATATTGTGAGAATTAAAACAAAAATAAATTTTTAAAACCGCTTTTAGTACACCTTATGGTCATTACGAATTTCTAAGAATGCCTTTCGGTCTCAAAAATGCACCCACTACTCGTACCATCGTATATTGCATTGTATTGCATCCAGCCTTCAAGAACATTAACAATTTAATTAACAGAACTGGTGGCCTACCATGAACTCTTAACGCGATCCAGTTTAGGCTGTGGGAAAGAGACGGCGCTAGACGACTTGTATAGCTCTGTCTCTTTCCCACAGCCTAAACTGGATCGCGTTAAGAGCTCGTGGTAAGGCCTCTGTTCAATCGTTTAAAACAACATGGTTTAAAGGTGCAACCGGATAAATGCGAATTCCTAGCAAAAAAAAAAAAAGTAGCATACTTAGGTCACATTTTATCTCCAGTAAAGGCGTTAAACCCAATCCTGAAAAGGACAAAGCGGTCAAAGAATTTCCGGTACCTACCTAAATCTTGCAACGACATAAAATTTCTAGGCGTTGCAGGTTATTACAGGCGCTATAAAGCAAACTTCAGTCAAATAACAAAACCTTTGACAGGACTCCTAAAGAAAGAAGTAGGTCCTTTCATTTGGGGTGAATCCCAACAACGCGATTTCGATACATGCAAAAATATTCTCACTACATCCCCTATATTGCAATATCCAGATTTCAGTAAAGAATTCGTCCTAACAACAGATGCATCGATTCACGCCATTGCGGTGCTATTCTGTCACAAGGTGAAGTCGGTAAAGACTTACCCATAGCATACGCCTCACGTACGCTTAATGAAAAAAATAAATAAATGAAAAAGCGTTTATTCAGGGAAACAAACATAATTTACACAAATATTACTTCTGCCAAACTGTAAAACAAGTTGAATCTAATTATTCTACAATAGAATGCGAACTCCTTGCAATCGTATAGGCTGTGAAACACTTCCGCCCCTACTTATTCGGTCGAAAATTCAAGATCGTTACCGATAAGCGATAGCTATTGTCAAACTGACAGACGAACCGAATCCGTGGCGTAGCGCTTTTGTTTGTAATGTATGGAATTGTTTGAAGCCTGTCACATAGACTATCGGATCGCTTTCGCTTTTTTATATGACAGGATTCGGTTCGGTTCGCTATCGCCTGTCTGTTTGATATAGGCCTTAACGTGTCTTTTCTCCTTCAAAGACCCAGGCAGTCGTCTTGTCCGCTGAAGATTAAAACTAGAGGAGTACGACTACGAAATTATTTACAAAGCAGGAAAAAATAATACAGAGATACAGATGCATTATCACGCCCACCAATAATGAACTCAAATATTATAGATTTAACTTCAAACGATCCACCGTCTTCCGATTTTACTGATTATCTACAAATGAACTATGAACATTTTATATCCCAAAATGATTCTTTCGATAGTCCGAAATTAAAAGTATCTCCTGATAATCTCTTAGATCCACGACATAAAAATATTATATTTATGCTTTATATTGCCAACTCTCAGATCAAAATAACATTTTTAATGAAGCTATAGAATCCTGCTCTCAGACAAAACCATATTTAGAAAAACCTAAATCTCTAAACGATATCGGTCTTCTTATTTCAGATAAAAATCATTTGTACTTCTGTCCCACAAGACATTTTGATCCTTGGAATTCCGAAAGTTTATTCAAATCATCATGCATAGGTACAACAAAACAAAACAGAATCTCTTTTTGTACCTGATTTACAAAATGACCTCACCTGTAAATGAAAAGGCAACGAAAAATTACGCACCACATATTATTTAGCCGAAATATACGATTATAATCTGCAAATACAATATCAATTATCCTAAACCCAAAGATATCACTCAAATACTGAACAACCACCATGATGACATCGCGGTATATTAGAGACTAACAGAAAAATTCGTGAAAACTTCTTTTGGAAAGGTACGACTAATGATATAAAAAACTATGTTGAATCATGCGTCATTTGTCAAAGAAAAAAGATTCAAAGGAAATATTTTCAAGCCCATATGGTCATCACATCTCGATCCATTGAACCTTTCGAACGTGTTTCAATAGATCTTGTTTCATATTCTGAAGTCAGTGATAACAACAACAAGTATATATTTCTAACGCTATAAGACGAATTAACTAGGTACGTTCAGGCATACCCTATCCCTGACAAAGAAGTCGTTACAGTAGCATCGAGTTTGATCAAATTCTACCAACACTTCGGTCTTTCAAAATGTTTCCTCTCTGACCAAGGCAAAGAATTCATGAACAGTGTTATAAAGAAATTTTTAGGTCCCTCACAAACTTTGACCACTGCATATCATCCTCAAATGAATGGTGCCCTCGAACGTTTTCATGCTACACAGGCTACACTCCATACGAATGTACAACAACCGTCGCCTGAGAAATTGGGACAAAATAATTCCTTTAGCTATTATGTGCCTTAATACATCCGTCAATAGTTCAAACGGGCTTACTCCTCACGAGTTTTAATTATATAATCTGCTTTATTATTAAGGTAATGCATAATTCATTACAAATTATACACTCTTAATAGTTACTATATCAAAATTAAGTTATTTAACAAAAACATTCCTTTTGTTGCAGGGCAACATCAGGAGCTCTTGCCCATTTAAATATTTCTCAACCTCTAACCTCACATGCAGGCATTTTCTACAAAGAAGAAGGAACTATAACAATCTCCGATGATTCATGAAAACTCATAGTTTATAAAGATCTAAAACCTCTTTTTTATATCTCATGAATCTCTAGTTCTGTTGTCTCAAAAATTTTAATCCATGTCATCCAACTTTATTAAACTTTCTATAAACGTGTAAACCTTCATAAAATAGAAAACGTTACAAACGTTACAAATGTGTAAACCTTCATAAAATAGAAAACGTTACAAACGTTACAAATGTGTAAACCTTCATAAAATAGAAAACCGACACCCTGAACTCAAAACTTAAAAAAAAAAAATGTAACCGCCTTCAAAAACAACCACAAAAAAGGGTAAAATAACCTACAAAATAACTTTTCTTTCAGAAGTCTCACTCAAACCAAGTCTCTAGCACACTTATCCTTAGAGCTTCAGCCAATGTTCCAGAAACCTACTGATATTATTACAGACTACTATCTCAGAGTAAATCTATAACGTAGTAAAATATTGGAAAAATTAACAGTCGAGGTAAAGACGTAATCTACCAAATACGGAAGACGTATTCGTCAGAAGAGTCAACATTAACGTAATTTCTGCCATAGCCACTATGTTAAGGGTTCATTCATTCAAACATCTACGGACAAAGTACCTTTGTAAAAAAAAATAGGTATCTGTTGTATTTTCCACCCAGATTCCGCCCATCGTCATTTTAATCGACTAAATCCTATTTACATGACTGTAAGCCTTAGTAAAATAGAAAAAAAAATAAGTTAAATATGCAAGTCCAGAAGATAACCCCGAAATTTTAAAAATGTTTCAAGACAAACCTGTCTGTAACCTGTGGAAATCGTGGTTAGGAAAATTAGAGAAGAATATTTCTGGAAAGTTATGTTATGACTAATTACATAAAAAACTAATTTATTTAACAAAAACGATTCTTTTGTTGCAGTGCATCATTACCGCCCTTGCCCATTTAAACATTTCTCAACTCCTAACCTCACGTGCAGGCATTTTCTACAAAGAAATAGAAACTATAACAATTTCCAATGAATCATGGAAACTCATAGACATCTAAAACCTCTTTTTATATCTCATGAATGTCTAGTTTGCTTAAAGGAGTAAATGATACTGTGACGTCTGATAGGGGAGAATGGAAAAAGAAAACATGTTGCGCCGACCCCAAGTAGAATGGGATAAGGGCAGGAAGAAGAAGAGAAGAATGTTTACTTTGGTTATCTGAAGAATTTGAATCCATGTCATCTAACTTCATTAAACTTTTTATGACTCAATCGACTAAATCCTATTTAAATGTAAATCTTCGTAAACTAGAAAACCGACTCTCTGAACTTAAGATGTGCCTAGGTAAAAAACCGCGTACTAAACAAGAATTGCTAGATGTCTTTATAGGCTCTTCTCTTAAATGGCTTATCGGTACCCCTGATGAAAGAGATGCGAAACTACGAGGAATGCATCGATAAACTAAAAAAAACAAGAACTTGATTTGGCGAATCTCATGCAAAAACCAATCCAGATTACATCATCTCCTATTAAAAACTTCAATGATACTATTTTTAAAATCTCTTACGATGAACAAATTATAAACGAAAATATAGATCGCATTAATGATTTCATTAATAAAACCGAAAATCTTATTTTTGACATAAAAGTCGGCGAAGACATTTCAACTATTTCTTTACAAATTCTCGAGTTAGTCACCAGTCTCGAAAACGTAATAATAGACTTTCTGTATTAAATATTTACTAAAGTAAGAACTCTAGACAGAAAAGAAAACTTAGAAGTGAACTCAGTTCTTTGTTAATTGTGAATGGTACTCCAGATGCGAAACATTACGACACATGTAACGATATTCTTGAGAACCGTGAACTTGATCTCACTTCTTTAATGCAGAAAGAAATCCAAATAACGTAAAGTACTATTAAAAATTTCATCGAAACAATATTTAAAATAAAATTTCTTATGATGAACAAGTCATAAATGAAAACATTGAGCTCTAAAACTATTTTCGATTTAAAAGTTACGGAAGAAACATCAATCTCAATTATAATACTTGAATCGGTTACCAATCTCGAAAACGAGATTGACGATTGCCTTTCGAGTATTTATTTGGAAAATCAAATACATATTTCAGCACTCAATCATTTCTCTTAATAAACTATACCAAAATTTCTAAATCCATCTGTAGAACAACATCAACAATAACAACCTTCGCTGCACAAATCAACAACTTTCATCGCTTGGAAAACAACATATTAAGTATGGCTCTTCATACTCAGCCACGGACCACAATACATCCTTCAATGCAACAATCAAGTCTCGTATCACAACATCTATGGTTCAGGAATTATCACCCTTGAAGAAAGCTGCAAACTTCACAACCAAACGAATCCACAAGGTGATTGGACAAGTAAGACATACGCTGAAAAAAGATGCGTATGGCCGAATGTATGGCCTACAAATTGTAAGACATACACTGAAAAAAGATGTGTTTTCACACGAATTGTAAGACATACACTGAAAAAAGATGCGTATGGCCCACAAATCGTAAGACATACACTGAAAAAAGATGCGTTTTCCCACAAAATGTAAGACATACACTGAAAAAAGATGCGCAAATCATCATCTACAAAACTGAAACATGACCTTTCTGGAAAATCTCACCATACTATTCCCAAACCACTGCTACTCTTAAAATCCAGAGTCAACAGCGCCAGCGGTGACTACTAGAAAAGCGCCGAAACAGTGAAGCTTGACGAATTCCAGTAGAATGAATTTAACGTGAGTTAAAATGTATGTAAACGAAACCAAGGTTGCAGAAACTAATTTCTGTATAAATTAATTTCTGCAACACTGCAACTTTTACAAAGGTCAATTAAAACTGTAAGAAGCCCAGTTGCCTAGCACCACGGTAAAAAAATATTAGGTACTAAAATTTTCTGGACGTAAATTAAATCTTATTGAAATTTTATTCGAATAACAGTAAAAAAAATATCTCAAACGAAATTCCCAAGACCAGCCAACGCTTTACATACTTAGCAATGCACCACAATGAAATAATCAAGTTTCGCATCACAACATCCATGGGTCAGATATAGAAAAATAAAAAACTTGAAGAAAACTGCAAATAGCATGACACCATAGAAACAGGCTTTGTCGACGGAAAAATAGACAAAATGGCGGAATGTAGAACGATACAATCGTCATAAACATGGCGATGTTTAAATTGTAGAAAAATAATGTTTCTACGGATACTATACTCGAACAAAAAAAAGTCTAATCGTATAGAAATAACTATTATTGGTATAGGCCAAAGAAAAGATGGATGAATTGTCTAAGGAATGATATGAAAGAAAAAGGAGTAAATGATATTGTGACGTCTGATAGGGGAGAATGGAAGAAGAAAACGTGTTGCGCCGACCCCAAGTAGAATGGAATAAGGGCAGGAAGAAGAAGAAGAAGAAGAAGGTAGAGAAGAGATAAAACGCTACGCGGGGCAGAGCGAAAGCTCGAAAGCAGCCAAGCTCGATCAAAGCAGACAAGAAAACGTCACATTTCCTATCATAGTTTCTGACTTTAGGACGGAAGATTGTGTCACGAGATTGTTTTTCTACTGCACCCAATCCGGGAAGACTTAATTGATGACTCTGCAGCATAAAAAGCGCCGAAAATCAAATTCCCAAATAATTCACATATTTCTATGAATAAAATTCCTGTCTAAAGAGCACATGTGAAGGAACAGAGTGGATTTTTAGCCAGAAAGTGTCTGACGGTAGGACTCATTTGATGCTTTTACCAACTAAAGAAATAAGTTATAAACTGTGTTGACATTGTCTAAAAATCATGGATACGCGTCTATGTAATTGCTATCAACATTCTTACAGAAATCTCTAAACATAATTTGGTACTGTTGAGTAGAGTCAATGTTGTAGATGCACCGGGATTTACTTCTTGAGGCATGGTTTTATTAAACACTCACTTTTCACAATTTAACACTGTTGCAATGACTGGCAGATGATTCCGTAAAGCTGTGCTATTCTCCATAACACAATTTCTAGGCTGTACGCTTAGACGAGTTCGTTTTCGAGACATTTCCTGGAGGTATTGTCATGTCGCGACAGTTAGCTATCAATAGCTTTGTGAATACCGAACAGTACTTTAAACGCTCTGAAGAAATGTCCTTTAAAATGGTGTTTTACATAAAATTGCCAGCGTACTCACAGTAATACAAATTACTTGAAGCTAAGCTTGAAGTTGACGCGATGATCTGGAGACTGGGTGGCGTAAGCAGTTGAATTCTAATCTGCAAACCGCTGAAGATCCAATTCCGCAGATGTCGTTCTCGACGTAACGCTCAGGAACTTGTAGAAGATCAGATGGAGCAGGTATAGGACTCCGACGAAGATTCCGTTCAATTGAAGAGAGGTAATCACTATCAATCCCAAGCTCAGTCATCAATTTCAAAGGGCCAATGCGTTGCTATTCTTAATATGTGTATAATATGGAGACACTTGAATTCGAAACACAATTTGTATATTATTATTTGAAACTTTTACACTTTCAATGCTTTACTACTGACTCACTTTAACTGACTGAACTCTCCGTTACTGACTGAGCTGCCCGTTACTGACCAAGCTGTCTATTACTGACCGAGCGGTCTATTACTGACTGAACGGAACCGAAGAGCGGTGGCTATTTATACATGAAATAATTACTAGAAAGTATAGATAAGTACCACGAACTTTGTACATTCATTAATTAGCAGGCTAGTAAACAAAACTTAGTGATAATAATTTCCGCATCCTTAATTTCTTAATGATGTTCAAAATAGCTACTAATTGTTATCTAATAGACACAAACATAATTAAGGCTTACGAGAACAGTGTTAATATTAAATTATACACAAACAAAACAGTAATGTCCTTGAGAAAGGTAAATACAATATGTATACCTACCTAATAAATATTAGGTAATTGTCCGATGCAGCTTGGCCTATACTATGGCTTGACCGAGAGTTGTTAAACCTAACTTGATCTAACCATAAGTACCTACTGGGTTCGTTCATCGTGTCTAGTAAGAGCAAGTTTATGAAGTAGGTATTTTTCTTAGATTCTTGTTAGGTTGTGAGTTGAAATCTCTCGACACAGAAAAGAATAAAACATAGAATAATAATTTATGGGAAAAAACTATAACTTAGATCGTAAAATCACTAGATTCCGTGTTCAAAGCCATTAAGCCATTCGGATGTGACTTTTTACCGTAATGTGTTTATCAGTCTATGTAGGTATGTACACACATCAAAAGTGTCTAGGGATCAAGCATTTTTATGCGGATTTCTTGAGATTGAGATGTGGCTTTGTAATAAATTTATGATTTTATAAATTTATATGGATCCTTTTTGGTGCATTTCATAATTTGAATCAGGAACTGTGAATTAAATTCGAGTAAAAGATGAAAATCAGCTGTCAATATTTTCCCTATAAAAACATACAACGCATTGAAGACATTATTAGTGCTACTGTTTCCCTACTACTGATTAAAACCAACGTTATTATGGAGCGGCGACGTCATTTAAGCAGGGAAGAAATGCTCAGAGCCGTGGGAATGATAGAAGCTGGTTCCCGGCCACGTACTGTGGCTTTAGCTCTGAATACAAGTCAGAGTGTTATCAGTCGACTTTGGACACGTTACCGAAGCACTGGTACCGTGGCTGAGCGCCATGGAGGACGGTATCGCTGCACCACACGGAGACAAGACCGATACATTCAAATCTTAACTCGAAGAGCTCCAACAATAACCGCCATTATGTTAGCCGTGAGGCTTCATCACTCTTCAGGGAACTTAATTAGCGACCAAACAGTCAGAAACCGCTTGCATGAAGTGAATCTTCATTCCCGAAGACCGCTACGGGTACCACCTATAGCAATGCACAATCGTAGGATTCGATATCAATGGGCTCTTGAACACAGAAATTGGGCAGAAGAACAATGGCGTTTCGTGTGCTTTTCTGATGAGTCTCGTTTCGGTATGAGACCGGATACAAGACGTATACGACACTGGAGAACCCCTGGACGCCAACAGCGATTAAAATCCTGCCAGGAAGTCCATCCTTATAGTGGTGGAACCATCATGGTATGGGTGGGTATTTGGATCGGCGGAAGAACTGAGTTGATTTGGATCAGAGGCAACCTCAACGCTCAAATTTATGCTGAGACGATTGTATCAGACGTCATCGTTCCTCTACAAGTGCAAATCGGTCCCTTATTTCAGTTAATGCACGACCGCACACCGCAAGAGTTGTAAGACAGACTCTCGCCGCAGCTAACATCAATGTCCTGCCCTGGCCTGCTCAGTCGCCAGACTTGAATCCGATTGAGCATGCATGGGATATGCTACAGAGAAGAGCTCTGCCGAATATGGAGGGTATCCAGTCGCAAGAAGACCTTTTTTTGTTGTTGCAACGAACATGGGCGGCCATTCCACAGCGTGATTTGGATGAACTCATTTTGAGTATGCCAAACCGATGTTCTTGTGTTGTTAGTGTTCGCGGTAGAAACACGGATTATTAATTGTTTAAGTTACCCAATAAAATTTTAAAGAAAACTGTTATTTCAGTCTTTTTTTCGAACTTTTGTGTTAGTGGTTCAAATGTCAAAAATCCCTTTATTAGGAAAATGGCAAATTTCTTTATTAATGCAAAGGTGACTTGGTTTATCGTTACTGTGACAAACGAAAACACTTTATTTGATGAATCCTTAAAGAAAATTTTAATTAATATCAATCAGGAGAAAAGTTATTGCAAAAATATATGTTGATCCCTAGACACTTTTGATGTGTGTATTTATGTTTGTTTATGTGGCAGCAGGAAGAAGCAAAACAGGCCTTGTCGGGGCTCATTAAAATTTTACCAATCAAATCTTCTCAAGGGGCCCCGACTGTGAGTCGTTCTGTTCTGCTTCTTCCTGCTGTTCTGTTGGGCTTGTTTCTTTCTTTTTAGTTTTTATTTAAGTTATATTTTCACGTATTTTTAAAATTAGTTTTTACGCAGTCGGATTTTTTGAGTAGAATTTGCCGGTTCCTTCAGATCCTAGTTGTCTAGGTTTTACATTATGTAATAATGTACCTATTCATATATTTTGTCATTTACGTTTTTTTTTAAACCTTTATTTTATTGAAATGTTTTTCCAATTGGTCGACTTTACCACTATACATTTTTCCGATGGTATTCTCGCCCACACATTCGGCCCAGTTTACCACTACTAGTCCGACTCCGTGTAAACTGGGCCGCGGACCGGGGCGAGTTTCCCCCTAAGCCTTAATTAAATGTGTGAGTGAGCGCCACGCACTTAATATTTTTCTTTCGTGATTTTCATCGTTTTACGTAGGAACAGGGGTAATTATTCTTCCGTGTTTTTTGCTTCAAATCTCAGTGGCCTCTGGACTAAACTGTAATAAATAGTGACGAAACCCTGACTCCAGAGCAGTCAGAAAATCATTGAAGTTAGATCTAGGTTTTAGAATAATACTTACCTACTTATTTTTACTTCTTTCTTTCGATATTTAGAGTATCGCCAGTTAATCCAGCCTATAATGTTCCCACTGCTGGGGCACGAGCTTCCTCTCTTTGACCTCCTAGAACTAACTGGATTGATGTTTCACTAGTTAGTTTAATGGAGAAAAGGCTAGGCCGATTATGATAATTAAGTATTTACAAATTCAATCATAATAAAACCATTTATTTATACAAGTAAAGCATTTTATTTACAGAAAATGTCAAGTACAAAATTATAAAAAAATCTTAGTTATTAATATACTTATCCTAAAATGCCACTTACGTAGCATTACTGGCTAAGAAACACTTTCTAACTCAATAGTGTCATTTTAGACACCTCGAGTTTTAAAATATCGAATAATTTTAATATCTCCAAAAGTATACGGTCAACTTTGGTTACTACCCAGCTCTTTCATATTTTATTTACAATATGTATAATATATAATGACATCCTTGTAGTTGAAATAGAAAAATGACATGACGAACCAATTTGTGGTTATTTCATGAACTAGGCGACACGGCTTAGAATGATTCACATTTTTTTTTCTATACATACATAGATCGTCGCCATCTTGTTTTTTTTTCATAGACAAAATGTTAATTGACAGCACCCTTCCGTCAAAGTCAATATCAACACTTTATTGTGCTTCCATTATTTTACCTCTTTTGCAAAACATACAGAATTATATCAGAAGTAAAATACAAAGAAGAGAAATAACAAAGAGTAAAAAACAATCAAAATCAAATAATTTTCTCACTACTCTCTTCTAAAAAGATTATTCCGTTATTCTTTATAAAAAGTACGGTCTTCAAAAAAAGTTCGTCATAAAAGGCTGAGCGTGACCATAGAGTCGAGGGGATGAAGCGTGAGCGGGGAACGGGGATCCGCGGTGAAGGGTTCGACACGAGGCTCGATGTACTGCTTGCCAAGTGAATCCGTGCGGGGCGCTGGCGTTATACGAATGTGCTGCAGAAGTCGAAGAAGACAGCATTTCATTTGGATGAGAGCGAATCTTTTGCCTGGGAAAAGATATATAAAGTTATAGAAGGTTTTAATGCCATCACTTAGGTAAGTAAATCATGGCTTTGATGCCTGCTCAGCAATCTTATTTACTAAGGACACGACCTCCCCACGCGCAGCATAAGCGAAAAGCTGCGTCCGCACCGTGTCCTTAGCAAATCTATTTAGGTTAGTCTTTTTGAAAAATCGGTCACGTTTACCATTTTTTTCTTGTTTTAGGTTGTTAGGTTAAACTGAATAATAGTTCTGCCATAATTATAGATTTTAATATCCAAATCAATTAGAGTTAAATATCCGGAATCAAATAAGATTTTTAGTTGTTGTTGATATTAAGATCATTTAGTTTAAGTATTACAAATTGGCAGAACTATGCTAAAATCACACTAAGCTTATAAGTATTTCACACGATTTCCATTTTGATATTAATGTGTAATAAGCATAGGTAATGCAAACCTGAGTGCCTACACCTCATGTAACATACCGTGAATAAAGGATATACGCGACTCACATTCCTTCTCCAAAACAATAAGTATCGAGTTTCCATTCCAACGACTTACACAAGTGGTCGAGCAGAATAGCTAGCGTCGGCAAAAAAGATGCAACTCGACACCGCACACCACGACTGAACGAGGTAACGCAATAATATGCTGTTTATTTTTTTGCTAACGCTGCATCGATAACTGTGTGCCTGTGTTCTTTGAAATGATTGGAAACAGTATTACTTAATTATTGTTTCTTGGGAAGAAAAGTATCGCGGCGTGTATAGGGAAGCAAAAAACAAGGAGCCAAGGTTTTTTTATTACTGTGAAAAGACAGGAGTACCTTTTTTAAAGGACTTCGAAAAAAGATTTCTCGGTGACGCATGAACCGATTTGAAAAGTTTTCTTTTATTTGAAAGGGTCATACTTTACAGATAGTCCCATGGTAATAATGGTCAGAATCTGATCCCGGTATCTTAGAGAAATTGAGGACACTCTTCAATAAATTGCTGCTATTGCATTTCTATGCGTTGCTTATGCAATCACACAATAAAGTATTACGCCTGTCCACTAAAAAATATGTATTATTGGATCGAAAAATATGTATTATGGTCGGTGGCAAAAAAGCCAAGGAAATAAGAAACAAAATCACGGATAAGAACCAATAAGAACTTTTCATTCAAAAGATATTTTACACTTTACTATGTGTTTTATAAGTCACTTTAAATTTTTTTCAAAATGTTTTTTCATCGTATAAATATTTTTGTTTTTTTTTTCACATCGAGGCTGTTAAAGACCTTACAATGTACCAACCTATACAATACCGAGGCCCATCACCGAAAGGCATGTAGACTCCTGGGGGCGGCTGCGGTGCAACCTCAGACCATCGCTCAGGGATGAAGGCCGAGGCGTTCTCGAAGTACTGGAATAAAAACAACACAACATTAACATAATACGCTTGTAATCTTTGAAAAGTTAGGAACCAGTTTTTGTTAACTTTAACTGTTACTTTCGGGATATCTTCCGTAGGTTATTATTTTATGAATAACCACGGAAGATACGGTCGCGCGAAGAGTCGACTATAAATTTACTTAATTTACCAAGTTCTTTAAAAACTTGGTGGGCTCTCGGACCCCATAAAAAGTTATGTTATCCGTTTTAAAACGAGACACGGGATCGGGCCACTTGTAAACGCATAAATTCTCTATTTTATGGGAAACAGAATAATGACCCGTCCAAAATATCTTAAGAAACCATAAAATATCAACTCACAATAGGTAGTGCCACATCTGGTTGCCATAGGTTGTTAAACCAGTGCAGCATTGGTACCCAATTTAACCCTTAAAACAATTAAGAAGTTTCACAAAAAGGCAATAAACCAATTCTGTAAAAGCATGAGAAATGATGAGAACGTGGGCCGAGCATGGCGTTTTAAAGATTTTTTTTTTTTGGAAATTCCTGAACGGGTGGAGAAATATTTTTTGCTGACAGACAGAATAATAAAGCCCGCGTTTATTGGTTTAATATCAACCATTGGAGTACCTACCTAATATAACTGAGAATCTTTATTTATTAATACATGTCACCAGATACCAAATCGAACATAAATGTAGGTATAAAAACGTGGCAAATTAATTACCTAACTTTTCCCTTTCCTCTTACCACTCATCACCCACTTATCCTACTTACCTTCCCAACCTTCTTTACTAAATTTAATTTATCTGAGATAACATAATAAGTCGAAAATGTTTGGCACCGATCACAATCTTTAACGTTCGTGCTAAGAATAAAAGGGTTCGTTTTTTCTGAGAAAATTATAGCAAATTGTTTTCGTGGCTGACCACGTGCACGTACATGCAAATATTCTAGCCTCATTTAAAATCAATAAACGTAAAGTTAATGTTTACACCAAAACCAATAACAATATCAGTATTGTTATTGGCTTTGGTGTAAATTGATTTATAATGAGGCTAGACAATTTTTTACATGTAAGCACTAATTATGATTATGAAGATTCATTATTTACTTATGGCACTCCAACTACTTATTCACTAATACAATTAAGGTAAGACCACACTAGGCGGAACTGCACTACAGCGGAACTGCGCGACATGACGCGTTCCGTTGCCGCTTAGTGCGTGATGTCTTGTATAATTTCATATAAAGAATATTTTGACGCGTCGTGTCGCGCAGTTCCGCTGCAGTGCAGTTCCGCCTAGTGCGGTTTTACCTTTAACCCTTTAACCCTTTTGGTGTGGACATGCTCAGCAAAATTATTATTGTATTTTTAATTTTATTTTTTATCATTTCTGTGTGTGTGTCCTATACCAAATAAATATTTTTCTATTCTTCTATTCTATTCTTCTATTCTTTAAACTTAAATTCCAGAGTGAATTTGTCACTTAAAAGTTCGCCCAAATTTTTCAGAGGACCTAGCCTAACATGGCTTTTCACGATTTTCTGACGTAAAGTAAACGGGAACTTTGACGTTAACATGAAAAAAAAATATTCCTCGTTCGTACACTAAAGGCCGTTAGAGGGACAAAGCCTGCCAGGGTCGCGGGACTAACGAGTAACGCAAAAGCCCCGGAACGTAAAGATCTATTGAAGGCCACCGTGAATTTTAGTTAGTACAAGTCTGACAGTCCTTCCTGCCCTGCCCTGGGTCGGAAGACTCATTTGATGATTTTAGCACGTAAAAAAATAAAACCTCAAGCCCATGTACTGGCAACTCTGCCAATTCTACAAGACTGCAAGTATTAGAAGTATATTCGCATCATGTAGGAAACGAGTTCGTCGCTTATCTGCAAGTTTTATTCCAGTGTCGGATCTGACAGTTGTTTCCAACTTTTATTTCGTATAAGATAATCCGTTCATACTTGGCACGGCACGAGGGTGCTAGTGTAACTATTTTGTTCTAGAATCCTATTTTATACGAAGTCGATACACCCTGCCAAGTCTTAAATAATCAGGGTTTTACTACTCTCAAAATGTTTTTGGATCTCATAAGGCCCCGTTTACAGCCTCGCGCGATACGACTTGTGACGCGCGATTTGCTTCACGTTCACACAGCTTGTTTGATTCACTTGTTTTTTTTTTTCGTGGGCCATCGTTTTTTTACTTTCACTTATTTTAACACGATGGCCCATAAAAAGAGTGTTACGTTTTCAGACTTGATAATTTAAACTTTTGAACACCTAAACCAATACTGTAAACCAGCACTGGTACTGGTTACAAAAAAATGTTCCACTATTGCAATAAAAATGCTGGTTTTCAGTTCATTCATTCAACTTGTTCCTTTTTTTTACATTTTAAGAGAACGCGAATTTTATTTTTGTTTTATCTTTGTCATTGTAGTCGCAAAACGTATGTGTTGTGGCCTCACCTCAACAACTTTTCTATTCCTCACTTCATCCTTTTTCTCTAAAACTTAGCTAATGCTTACCTGTTCATCTCTCTGTATGCCCAGTGTTGGGAACAGCACTATAGTGCCTCTTTCCACCACGGTGTTGGTGTCAGGTATCGTGTAGTCTTTGGTGCACATCCTTTGGATGCTCGGGAAAGGTGGGTAGAGGCGGAGTGTTTCTGGAAGGAGATAAAACTTGAGACAACTAAAGAGAAGTTGTGTATGCAAAATGTAAGGACGAGATTCTGTTCATAGTTTTGAACTCGAAAAAGCTTAAAGATTCTGGATGTTGTCAGGCGATTTGATGGTTTTTCATACTCTTTCTCGTATATGGACAGAACGAATGCTTAAAGACCAATGATATTATAAAAGGTAAAACCTCATTGTTAAAGACTATATCCAATTGTTTCGTATGACTTAAGGGCGCATAACCAGAAAGTTGGCAACGTCGCAAATAGCTGTCAAATATTTACAAGCTTTAATTAATTAGGTAATTTTACTGTATGAAAATAAGAAATATGGCTCTGTAATGCACTACAAAGTTGATATAGGAATTCAATTAAAACACTGAATTTGATGTTGTTACCGTTTCAGGTGTAAAAAAAGGCATTTGGAAGGTTCCCAAATACTTCTTTTACATCTAAAATTATATATTCGGTGTTACGATATTACTTATTACATTCTCTTATAAATTTTTAGTGCACTACAGAGCCATATTTCTTGTATCTATACAGTAACATTGCTAAATTAATAAGAACTTGTTAATATTTGACAACTATTTGCGACGTTGCCAACTTTCAGAATATGCCCTCTTAAGATACATACATAAAGTTAACAAAGTTTTAGAGCTTTTTGCACAAAACCCAACAAAGGTTACTATTTCGATGATGTCACATTTAAAACGCCAAAGTGGTTAGCAGCTACGATGTGACAGGCAGGCTCACATACACACGCGTCAAACATAGAACACCCCTCTTTTTGCAACGAGGTTAAAAAATATAAGTACCTACATACCTAACTCTTAATCATAATAATCGACGGCACGGTTAGCGCAGTGGCTGAGCGATTGGACTGCTGCGCTGCGTGTCGCTGGTTCGATTCCCGCACGGAGCAAATATTTGTATGATCTACAAGTAGTTGTTTCGGGTCTGGGTGTTTGTGTATGTGAGTTTATATGTTTGTAAACGCACCCACGATACAGGAGAAATTGCTAGTGTGGCAACGTTAAAAATAAATAAATAGAAAACCCGCGACACGAACATTAATTCCTGTTTAGAGAGAAACGCAATAAATAAATGGCTAAACTAAGTTCCTGTAAAGTTAAAATAAACTCCACACCTGTTAACTGCTGAAACTGAACAGTTTGAGTCACTGTAACGGACACAGTTCCTTTAATCCCCACCGGACTGGACCAGTCGGCAGTGGCGTAGTTAGGCGGGGGTCGAAGCTAACCCTTGCCCCTGGCCTTACACCTAAAGGGGCCTCGCACGCCCAAGGAAAATAAAACTATTATTGACAAGGCTTTCACTAGTTTTTTAATAATGACCTAGGTACATAATTAGGTATAATGTATACTTGTGGTTTCCGATGAGTGGAAACTGAAAGAGCCAAAGAGGCCTCGCAAATGAAGATGACTTGTGATGTCGCTGACAATCATAAGTCATCTTACAACAAGGGGGCCTCGCACGAACGGCGCGTTGTGTTCCACGCGCGCCTCTAAGAGTGTCAGCATAATGACGGGACCCCCTCTAGAGGGCCAAAGCCTGCCGGGGTCGCGGGACTTATCGAATTATCGTGATCCTGTAACGTAAAGGGCTATTGAAGGACACCGTGGATTTTAGTCAGTACGAGTCTGACAGTCTCTCCCGCCCTGCCCTGGGTAGGAGGACTCATTTGATGATTTTACCACGTAAAAACAAAAAGGGAGGCCTCGCGCAAGCAGCGCAGGCAAGTCATATCTTTCGTCCTGAAAGAAAAGGGCCTCGTGGATGTGTCTTGCCCGCTCGATTCGGTCTCGCTACGCCACTGGCCAGTCGGGACCAGTCGGTATTCCTCCAGGGTGAAGTAAAAACTCATTAAAAAGAAACTTTTCTGGTTACAGTAACAAATCTATTGGGGTCGCTGTGCTGGATGTGGTGCGGTGTTCAAACTAATTACTTACGAAATACGAACTAGCATTCGAAATGTAACATATAAATTATTTATCACGAAATTATCGACTGTGAAACCTGCGTCTTAAGGTTCAAAATGTGATTAAAATAGTCACTCATGCGAGTATTTGGAAAAAAAAACTGTGCGCTCGCGTCGGTGAAATGAGCTCGTGAACGTTACAGAATACGCTGTGTGTCGATGATATTGATGACAGGCGGCTCCTGCTGGATATTTTGAGTTTGGGAAGCAACGTGATATCTTCTCATCGAGAATCCCAGTGTCTGGAGGCAAAGTGGTTAACCCAACGACCATTTATATCTAGACGCCTCATGCACGATCTGTCTACGAAAATTTTCTGCCAAGTCGCTGAGGTACGACGTAAGCGAGGGGGACGGGGTACTGCGTTCTGATTGGCTAACTCAAGGTCAGTGCGACGAGGGGACTCACAAGAGTGGTCGAAACTAATACGAACTTAAGACTTTTTTGCCTAATGTGTTGACAGACATCGGTCGCCTGTGATTAGGAGTCTAGATATAAATGGTCGTTGGGTTAACCAGTGTGTGTTGCCAGTGATGACATACGGCTCTGAAACGTGGTCTTTGACTGCTGGCCTTTTAAAGAGACTACATCGCGCGCTTTGATATATACTACTCAAAACAAAATAAGGGCCACCTGGTTTTTATCGATTTATTAAATAATGTTCAAATATTACTAGTTACAATGACTGAATCTGATTAATATTAATGGTTTTAGACGGAAATACACAAAAATTAAATATGTATTCCAATAAATCGTTAAAATAAACCAAATTGAATGAAAAGTGAGGAATTTTAGGAATGTATCAAGTTACACAAAACATAAAAAAATCGAAAAAATTACGTCTTTAATGTTCCAAAGTGTTCTTTTAAGCTTCTCTTTTAACTCTGTTCTCTCTGTTCTGCTCATTTTATGGGAGGTGGAATGGTCTGGATTAAATACCGAACATTTTCTTTTGGGATACTCTACCAGCAAGTTTTCCGACAATTTATGAGATCCAGCTGCGTGTAGATGGGAATTTTACTTTCCTTTTCACTCTTCTTTAACTCATCTCTTAAATGCTCAATAGAACTCAGGTAAAAATCCTGAGTGTGCACTGTAACATCGTAATTCGACCGTAAGGGAATGTGTGCACTGTTAGTCGGGTCGTGTTCGCTCGAGCATTATCCTGCTTCAAGAAGAACTCAGGTATTCCTTGCTGTGCGAATGGGATAATGTGGAGTTGCACCACATTCTCTACGTAATTTTGAGGAGTTACATCACCCTCGTTAAGAAGTGCGAGCTCAGTTTTGCGTGATAGAGATAACCGCCACAGAGCATAACCCAGAACTCGCCAGAACAGTCTGTTTTAAGAGTGCAAGGATCTGAAACCTGTTGTTTAGATCTTCTCTACACTCTTATGAATCAGTTTTTATTGAAAAAAAAATAACCCACCAGTCATCTTTAAAAAGCAATGAAGCCCAGTCAAAACAGTTCAAATAAATTTTCTCTTTCGCAAATGTTTCACGATTTGCACCATACGCTGCAGTTAACTGGAGGCGAACCAAGCATCTTCTTGAGTATTGTTAGTCTTTATGGAGTCGATTCGGATAGTGTAGTCAATTATAGGGGTGCCTGTAGCTCGACGCAATGGAGTTTGTACGGTCCGCGCAGTAGATTTTCGCTCTATTTGCGCGGTTAAACAAACTTAATGGTCTTCTTGGGCTTTACTTACTTACTTTCTTCCTTGATCACGGCGTCTGGTGATATTACCCGTCTTTTAAGACCAGTTTCAAGAATTTTGAACCACTCGTTGGGAATATTCCACCATTAAACCTACCTCCTCTGGCTACGGGCCCCCTGGATTAAGGTGACACCCCAAGTGGCTGTTTTTGCGTCCATATGTCTCCGAATACATGACATTATGAGATTAAAAGATCATTATAGCCAGCTTGCTGTATTAGTCGAAGAAAACTCCGTTAGAAGTTTGATAATTAAAAAACACCTTACCGTAAATTCTGAGTAATGTCAAATATCTAATTAAAAAAAAGTTATGAATTTCCAATTATGCAATAGAAACAATATTAATACTTGAAAGAAACCATAACAAGATATTTAGTATTTATTATGTACCCAGAATAAGAGCAATACTTGTTTAAAGTGCAATTTAAAAAGTGGCCCTTATTTTGTTTTGACGAGTATATTTGATAGTTCTCGCTTCCGACTTCGTACATAGCGTATAGGTAGCACTAACAAAGTTCCAAAGGCCGCCTACCATTACGCAAACTTCATTTAAAAAAAAACCGGCCAAGTGCGAGTTGGACTCGCCCATGAAGGGTTCTGTAGCAGCAAGCATAGATTAGAGATATAATTATATTGAGATTAGTAAGTAATATACACAAACAATAAAAATAACTTTGTTTTTCATAGTATTTGTATGAATGGCAAAGTTATATTTGCGGTTTTTGAAAATGTACTATATCTCAAAAACTGCTAACTGTATCTCATCCAAACCAATTTTCGTTGGTAGTTTTGGTTGAGGCCTACATTATATATTTTTTTTAGTTTTATCATTCTCTTATTTTAGAAGTTACGGGGGGGGGGGGGGACACACTTTTTACCACTTTGGAAGTGTCTCTCGCGCAAACTGTTCAGTTTAGAAAAAAATGATGTTAGTAACCTCAATATCATTTTTAAAGACCTATTCATAGATACCCCACACGTATGGGTTTGGTGAAAAAAAATTTTTTGAGTTTCAATTCTAAGTATGGGGGGCACCCCCAAAATTTGTTTTGTTTTGATTTTTGTGTGAAAATCCTAATGCGGTTCACATAATACATCTTTCTAGCAAGTTTCAACAGGATAGCTCTTATACTTTCGACAAAAAGTGGCTGTGACATACACGGACAGACAGACAGACAGACAGACAGACAGACATGACGAATCTATAAGGGTTCCGTTTTTGCCATTTGGCTACGGAACCCTAAAAAGGCCTAAAATCTACGCTACGCCCAAATGTCGAATGCCGTCAATAAAATACTGAAAAGGATTGTTGTGGAAAGAAAAATCCGATTGCAAGCAGGACTTGAACCTGTCACCTTCAGATTCAATACACCAGAGGATTCAACAGAGTATACCCTAGTATTGGTTAAAACAAGCAAAAAAAGGACAAGGAAAGCAAGCAAGGAAGTTCAGATTAAACAACATACCCTGAATCACCATCTCCATATAAACCAGTTCCTGCAGCAGTTCATAGGTGATCTTCCCGTCATGTCGGTCCAGGACATCCAGGATCTCACTCCTCATCTTCTCCTGGACCTGCTGGTTGGCTGCCAGCTCCAGGAAGAGGAACGCGAGGGTTGAGGAGGTGGTCTCGAAACCGCCCAGGAAAATAATGAAGGCATTTGCTGAGATGACCATGTCAGCTGTGGAAAGATTTTGGGAAAATAATTTGTCAGTTAATGTTTGCTTGGCTCCGGGGTCGCGGGACTAACGAATTACCGTGATCCCGGCGTAAAGGGCTATTGAAGGACACTGTGGATTTTAGTCAGTACAAGTCTGACAGTCCCTAAGCTCCCGCCCTGCCCTGGGTGGGAGGACTCATTTGATGATTTTGCCACGATAAAAACAACTGTTTGCTTGGCTACCCAGTAACTGGGTTATGAGGGTCAGGATGTGTGCTTCATGTGAGACAATGGTGTTTAGCTGCATCCAGTTAGATTGAAAGACGACCTAGCCAACAACAACGACCTAGTCAAAATAAGTCCTCCCACCCCGGGCAGAGCGGGAGGGACTGTCAGACTTATACTGACTAAAATCCACGGTGTCCTTCAATAGCCCTTTATGTTCCGGGGTCACGGTAATGAGATAAGTCCCGCGACCCCGGCAGGCTTTGGCCCTTTAGAGGGGGGCCGTCATCATGCTGACGCTCTTTGAGGCGCGCGTGGGACACAACGCGCCGTCGACCCGGGCATGGTCCATGGTCGGACAGCGAGTTGCCCTTTACTCGCCGCCCGCATGCCCGCGCCTACGGTGGCCGGTGATCGTCTTGCGACGTCTGTCGCCGTGGGCGTCCACCAGTGCGGCTGGGCTGGAGGGAGGACGCTGTCCTCTCCCTAGCGAGAGGCGCGCCACCTCCTTCGCGAGCATGACTGCTTCGCAAAAGGAAGCGACCGCTTCCCACTCCGTCTCGCCCCGCAGCATGGCCTTGACCAATGCCGGGTGTGAGAAGTGTGAGAACCAACCAAATTAATTATCTAAAAGTTTATCCATAACAAAAAATCAAATATTTTCTCTTTAGAATATTAGTTAAGTCTAAGATAACAGATAATTTATAATATTGCCCGCGTACTCTCACGAATTAAGTATTCAGAGTTAAAGGACCTTCGCAAACTAAACCGATCGATAATAATTATTCAAAAACTTAGAATTACGAGCTGAATTAAGTAAAAGTTAAGGAGTTAAGCAATATTGGACTCGCCCTAATGTCAAAAGTTAATGCGACCACATTAATTTCGTTATCTTAAACTTAACCGTTAGAGATAAAACTTGTAATGAGTTCGTGGTTAACTGTGGCCGCCAATTTTTAACTTTCTTTTTGGGTTCTATTTAAAATTTAAAAAAAAAATGTATGAAACCTACATGCTGCCATGCCAATCCATCACAAATTTTTTTTTGTATGTAACCACTTTTCTTTATTATTACTAACCGACTTCAAAATAAAAGTAGGTTCTCAGTTCTACTAGTACTACTGTTAAGTATTCTGTGGTTCGACCTGTATGTTTGTCCGCAATTAATTCGCGGTTAGTTGAACTGATTATGTTACGGTTTTCAGAAAAGTGTTTGTTACATTCTGGAGAAGGTTTAAGTATATAACAATATGGATATCCTGTGGCGTTGCCCGCATGGATCCGTTTTTTTCATCACTTTTCTATGTCTGTAAAAGCGCCTGATGAAAATGGCTAGCACGCCGTGAAAAGAACATTTAGAGCTAAACTACTACTAAACTATAAATAATCTAACAATTTCTGTTTTTCTTTATTTTTACTTTAATTACGAATTCTTCTTCTTCCTTATCCCATTTTACTTGTTGTCGGCGCAAAACGTTTTCTTCTTCCATTCTCCCCTATCAGACGTCACAGTATCATTTACTCCTTTTTCATTCATATCATTCCTTAGACAATCCATCTATATTTTCTTTGGCCTTCCTTTAATTACGAATTATCATAAGAAAATACTAAAACTAACCTAAAGACGACCACACCTTCGCTTTCCATCTGTCGAGATGTTTTTTTTTTTTCATAATAAAGTACAATAAATAAATAAATACAACTTATATAAATAACATTGGTAAATGATTGTACAGTGGGGCAATTGCATTAGCACACTGATTCCCAAACTGAGACGAACTCGTATTTTGGGACTCTGCAGATCATCATAGATAGAGATAGTGCTCGAACGAAAGCCCCCTTTTTTTTTTTTTTTTTTGCGTGGTAAAATCATCAAATGAGTCCTCCCACCCCGGGCAGGGCGGGAGGGACTGTCAGACTTGTACTGACTAAAATCCACGGTGTCCTTCAATAGCCCTTTATGTTCCGGGGTCACGGTAATGAGATAAGTCCCGCGACCCCGGCAGGCTTTGGCCCTCTACAGAGGGGGCCCCGTCATTATGCTGACGCTCTTTGAGGCGCGCGTGGAACACAACGCGCCGTCGACCCGGGCATGGTCCATGGTCGGGCTGCGAGTTGCCCTTTACTCGCCGCCCGCATGCCCGCGCCTACGGTGGCCGGATATCGTCTTGCGACGTCCGTCGCCGTGGGCGTCCACCACTGCGGGTGGGGCGGAGGGAGGACACTGTCCTCTCTCTCACGCGGCCCGCCTCCTCCTTCGCGAGCATGACTGCTTCGCAGAAGGAGGCGACCGCTTCCCACTCCGTCTCGCCCCGCAGCATGGCCGCGACCAATGCCGGGCGCGAGAGGTCTCCGCCTATCGCCGCCGTGAGGACACGTCGGTGCTCTGCCCAAGCGGGGCAGTCTTGCACCGTATGCTCTACCTACTGTGTCCTCCGGGCGATCTTCGCAGTGGTGACACCCAGGCGTTTCCTTCTTTCTCCTTAGACACAGGTACCTCCCGAAACTTCCGTGTCCGGTGAGGACCTGCGTCATGCGGTAGGTTAGGACGCCGTGACTCCTATCCAGCCACTCCTCAAAGAGGGGTTTTACCGCCGCCATTGCGGCGTGCCCGGCCGTCGGTTGCGACAGTCGTCCCCTCCATACTGCCCTGAGATCGCGCCGGACGAAAGCCCCCCTTTAAATATAATTAAAATCAAATAAATTATGATCACTTACTTATCTCAACATCTTCGAGGTCCTTCTTACAGTTATTGTTGCTCTCATCGTTTCTGAGCGCCATCATCATGTCGATGAAATCGCCGCGCTTTTCCTGGACGCCTGAAATTTTAGAACGAGCAATCAATTATACGTCCATCACAAATTAATAAGACAGTTCTATACAAAAACTTAAGGTGCCTAAACCTGTTTGATTTTCTCAACACTTATTGCTGTGATAACGAATGTTGTCTATGGGCTGCGACTGGGTCATTCCTGATTGAGGTAGTCAGCAACATTTTGCTTGACCTGACAATCGAACTCAGGACCTTATGCTCACCCACCAGGAAGTCATGTTCTAACAATATTTAAATCTTCAAAGCAGTGTTTAAAAATGTTTGTAAGTACAGAAAATACATAACATAATAAATACCTTAATACCTATGCGGGAGCCACACTAAAGCCAGGTCATTCATCGCGTTAAATAACGGCATTCCCTGTTAGTGTGGCCCCCCAGTATTAGGAATTATTAATTCTCCATGGGAAATAACTAAAATACTTTGATAATAACTACGTCTTCCAAACAGACAGATAAATCAATACCGATCTTAATTCGATACCCCAGTGTGTTCTTCAAATAATACTGAATTTACCAATAACTCAAAAAACTGTCAAAGTGCGAGTCACACTTAAGCATGAAAGGTTCCGTACTATTTAAGTCTCATTAAGACGATGGAATCAATCAATCAATCAAATCTTTATTTGTAAACACAGGTTCAGATTACAGTGTGCAAGATGTTACAATTATTATTGTTAAGTTTCTCTGCGTTTTGCCATTTAACGTACAAATATACATTTATTAGGCTTTTGCCAATTAAGTAAGTTCATTTATAATAATTCAGTACACTATATACATAAATCGCATGAAACTGCATGCGATTTGCGTTACATTAATTCAAATAAATACCTCATTGTAGTCAAACGTGCCTGTAAATTCTTGCATTGTATGAGTGGGGCTTAATTTTTTTATGATCTGTTGTTACAGTAGCAACAGACACAAACATTTTATGAAAACTTCATCTATCTACAATTCTACATCTTAAGCCTCACGCGATTAATCGCGCTGCGACAACGAGCCAAGCTAATTTCCACTCTAAATGTACTGCGAATGGACCGCAACATGTCGCCCCGCGCGATTAATCGCGTGTGTCTGCAGGAGGCTTTACGGGTCATAAAACACAGTCCTCTGATAGATAGATAGCGGAGGCATATTATTATGGTCCCGTCTGTTACCCTTTTGGCTAGGGAACCCTACAAATATAAAAACTGTCAATATCAACTCTTAGATTTTACGAACTATTTGCCGATCCATCTCCCTTCCTCCCTTAGGGAAATCAATAGAAAAATCAACAAAACATCTAGTTAGTACAGTTCAACCAGAGGATTTATGCGCTTCGTTATTGTTCAAAGTCAAAATTGTTTATTTGTTTTAATGTTCATGTTTCCGATGGAAGGAACAAGAACTAGCTTCTTTTTTATTTTGCTTCACTCTAGGAATTTCTACTGTGTCGTGGGTGCGTTTACAAACATATAAACTCACATACACAAACACCCAGAACTGGAACAACTACTTGCAGATCATACAAATATTTATTCCGTGCGGGGATCGAATCAGCGACACACTGCGCAGAAGTCGATCGCTCAACAACTGCGCCAACCGTGCCATCAGTGTAACAACGGTGCCTATAATCCCCGAACGGTTTGACAGAAGTATCAGAAAAAAGTGTACAAATAAGTTCATCCACATATTCAATTTATACAAATTACTTATCGGTTTACTTAGATCGACAGTAGTCGAAAGACTGTCTAATAAAGTAACCATGACCTTAAAACATAAAGGACAATTGAAGAAACGTGGTAGATTTTAGTCAGTATGAATCTGACAATCCTTTCCTTCACCCAAGCGGGACTTAGGTATTTGATGAATTTACCACCTAAAAAAAGTATTGAGAGAAAATAAATGAGTAGTAGCATGGGTACCTAAATAATAATTTCCTGTGGTACTACTAGATTCCTTGGTAGGAGACCACGGGTATTTTTTTTTTACCCTTGGTACTACTGGCAACATGCGGAATTCTCTATAATCTATATGGTAAAACAAAATGGTTAGTAGGTACTTTCTACGATTATGTATTAACTCTCTGTTAAATCTCAATATCATGCGTTTGTATTTCTGAACATAGACGATGTTTGACGAAGCGTACACTTTTTCTAGCAGATCTTTACATCAACAGAGTAATTTATAATAAATGGATCGAGTTACCATTTTCCCTCGCCCTCAGCACACTGGTGACGATATTGTAGAAGAAATCGTGCGTCTTCTTAGGTATAATTCTCATCCTGAAGAATAATACAAAAGCCGGCCAAAATTGACGCATCGTCCTGAAAAAAGAAAAAGTAGCTGATGTTAATAAAAAATCATTGTTATTAAAAAGTAGGTACCTAGTTACAAATAGGAGACCGAATATTTTTCCTTCGTCAATCATTATGCCAATTGAAATTTTCTGAAATTCAGATCAGATATCATTCAGATAATGAAGGATGTAAAAAAAAATTAAAAAAAAAACTAGAAAAGAGAATAAAATAACATTTAAGGGAACCATACAACAGACATGATATTTGCCGTTTTTATAGATTCGTGCGCGTCTCCGACTCGCACTTGGTTGGTTTCTTTTTTATAAACAATGATACTATAAGTAATTGTTTATAAATGTATAAAATCTAGGTCTTCTATCTTTCACATAAATTAGATCATTTATTACATCCGAACTTTGACTTCAAAGCAAATTCAATTAACAAAACTAAAACAGATAGATATTCCAACCCATAACAAATTCAAGCCAAATTAGAACAAATTATAATCCTAACTTCTTTCGAACAACTTTTTAATATTCACAAAGCTATTTTCAGATTAAGTTATTCAGAAGTTTTCGTCTAAGCAATTGGATTGGAACATAATAGTGATTGGCTGACCTCAAACTATATAAGTTGGGAATCAATTTCTTATTCATTAATGACTGTTTGTAAGTTCAGACCAGGGGGTCTAAAACGGCCAGTTTAAGCAATTCTTCTTAAAATAATTAATTTCTCAGCAAAATCATTAGCAATTCTTCTAATATTCATAAAATTGTTACAGGCACAAGCAGAATCGTTTCAGTTTATTTCACATCTTAACATGGACTATAGCATGGACTGAGCATTAGCTGTTAAAATTGCCACACTCTCTAAAAAGAGAGAAAAGCAATTATAGGATATATGTGTGTATGTCGTACGGGAAAGAGATAGATGGTCGTACAATTGTTTTTCTCTCTTTCCGAGAGAGAAATTTACAGAGAGTCAGAAAACTTTATTTAGGTTGCGCTTGGAAAGGCTCAGTCGACGAGTATTTTGTGAATTTCAATTCCTGATACAACTGTAAAGAGATGAATTGTGATGAATTTGCACTACAGTGAATATTTTAACGATTTATAATATGATACTATTTTTTTTTTAAGTAATCTTTATTTATAGAGATTTTTCGCCAAAGCGAATAATATGACACTCTGTAGGTGTACAAAAAAAAAACATTACATCTTAAATACATATTACATACTGGGTCTATTTTTCAAGGCGAACTTCACCATGTTGTGATTCAACTAAAGTGGCCTTTTTAAACCCTCAGGGAGATGTGTATTGAATAAATTGTTTGATTGTTGAGCTTGACTGAATTGTTAGACAGACAACGGCAATTAAGAAGTTAGACTGAACATTACTAAGCTCAATGATATCTCTGAATTATTTTTCTTTTGTTGCATGATTGTATGACCGGGATTAGTGGAAAAATTTGTGGCAGTATAAATAAAATAGTAGATTATTCACCACAAGGGATAAAGCAGTGGCTTTTATCACGGGCAAATTAGAGCCCGAGCGACACACTGACTAAGGATTCAGGAGTTGGATTTTTAGTGAAGCAAGTAAGTCCGAGACGAAAGCACCTTAAATCCCTCACTTTGCGCTTTTTTTTTTTTATGGGGTGGCAAAATCATCAAATGAGTCCTCCCGCCCTGGGTGGGGCGGAAGGGACTGTCAGACTCTTACTGACTAAAATCCACCCGTGTTCCTTCGGATGCCCTTTACGTTCCGGGGCCACGGTATCCTGGATTAAGAAAAATCCGCGACCCCAGCAGGCATTTGGCCCCATAAGGGGCCCCGTCGGTGACGCGTGAAACACGACGCGCCACCGACCCGGGCTTGGTCCTTGGTCGGACGGCGAGCATACCCATTACTCACCGTCCGCAAGCCCGCTCCGCCGCTGTGCCCTCTGCTATTCAGAGGGACACGCGTTGGAGCCTCCACCCGACAGGCTATTCGCATACGGGCAAAGAGACCCCTTAGGCACAGTGCCTAAGAAGAGTTTTTGCCCGCATCCCAGGGCGCACCGGCCCGAAAAACTGGTCTTCCCCCCGGACGTATCCGAGAGGGAACTCCAGTCCACGGGCGCACGTGGAGGTTTCCTGTCTTAGCACCCCCTCACTTTGCGCTTGGGAATTAACTCTTGAAGCCTCTCGCCTATAGGCTCGGGGATTTACCACCAGAATCTTTAATGACGCTCGAATTTTAATATCCCCATGATATAAGGTACTGTTTTAACCCCTTAGTGAATAATCTACTATTCCATGCAAGATTTTTATGCAATTTAGCATGGTGATCAAAACACTACTTATTTGTATCAGTTTCATGAATTTAATACAAATGTTTAATTTTCTTCTCAACAATTTCAAACAGTCTATCTGAGATATCGTATTAGGTACTCAATGCTAATTGGGTTGTGGTGGTCAGATAAGCAATTATTCTAAAATACGTACAGTCAGCATCAAAAGTTGCTGACCACATTCAGATTCTCAAAATCGCTGTACACCGTAATAATACATAATAATACGGTGTACAACGATTTTGGAAATCTAAATGTGGTCAGCAACTTTTGATGCTGACTGTACTAGTATTCAGCTGCATCGTGTTGAACATGGTTTTGATAAAAAACGGCGATAAAATTATGTCTGTTTTATAGGATACCCCTTTTAAATATTTTATTTGTTTATCCGTCTAACTACCACGGTTCATGCGATACTGCCTGGTGACAGGACAGTCAGACAGACACACCTACAGATAGCGTCGATAGCGAAGTCTTAGTACTAGGGTCCCGTTTTACCCTTTAAGTACGGAACCATAAAAAGCGAGGTAAAACAACTTACTTCTCAAAAATATTGTAGAGTGACATTTCGTAGAACGCATGTAGAGCCACGGCGAAGGGGTCATCCTCAGTTACCATGACACTACTCTTCAGTCCAAAAGCACAGGGCACTATGGCATCTGCAGTGTAACCTCCCACCAGCTTCTCTGAATTCACCACAGAAGAATTGGGTTCCACTACATTTGATTGGCCGTCTGGTTTCATGGTACCATTTCCATTTGGCATGTTTTTAGGCTGTGACAGCAAATCTTGGACTCTTTTGACGAATTCTACTGCTGTGTTTTCTATTAGGGGAAACATTCCTCGGAGTTTGTTTGGCCTGGAATTTATAAATGGTTATATTAGATTGGTATGGTCCAGAATGGCAACGAATAGCCCAGGACCGAGAGAAATGGAAAGCTTTGGAGGAGGCCTTCACCTGAGGGGGGTTCCGGTACAGTTAAAAAATGCTTCTGCCTGTTATTATAATATTAGTTTAAACTTAAATAGTTTTTTAAGATAATTGTATTTAAGTCTTATAGATTTTAGTTTCTCTATTGTTTATTCTTTTGTTAAATAAGTATTATAGGCAGGAGACAACATTTGCATGTAAAATAGGTTAACCGGAAATAAAAGGCTTTTTTTTTTATTTTTTTTTATTTTTTTTATTTATATTAGATTGGTAAGCAAGAAATTGTGTATACGTAATTGTGGAAACTTCAAGTTTGCCTAAAAATTAACTATCTTGAAAAATTGTTACAACTACATATTTCATTCAGTGTACCTATGAAGTCTTCACTATATTTAGCAGTTTCAAATTAACATGACTTATTTATGGAAAAATTTAGCCTACAAAATTATGACTTAATATCTGATGGTCAAGGTTCTGGATAGTTCCAGAAAATATCTGTCCGAAACGCATCCAAAATGTGACATTGTGATATAATTTTGTCTCAACCTAGCCCAAATTAAATTCTTTTCATCCAAAGGCAAAGCCTAAGATGAAGCAAGCATATCCAGAAGAAACTTGACCTGCTGCTCACCGACGGAACATAGTAAAAACTATTTAGAGCCGTAAAAACTGTTTGGCTCTGACAGGATAGTGGTCGCGAGCCAAATCAATCAAATACGATACGACCATATATTTTTTTCCATGTTAAACGTCGCTTTGTCAAGAGCAGACATTCTCAAAGTGTGTTCCGCGGAGCTCTGGGGCTCCGCAAAAGCCTTTGTGGGGGCTCTACGGGAATACTAGTAAGGGAACAGTGTATAAGACGGGGACGCGGGGTATGATGGGAAAACAGACACTTAAGGCAAACTTAACACAATACTAACGTAGCGCAAGCGCCAACAGGACGGGGCCGCTTGCAAATAATAATAATAATAATAATAATATTCCACAGCTATCACACAACGCCATCTACTCCCAAGCTAAGCAGAGCTTGTGTTATGGGTACTAGACAACTGATAAACATACTTATATATTTCTAAATACATACATATTATAGATAAATTACACCCAGACACAGAACAAATGATCGTGCTCATCACACAAACATTTGTCCTGGGTGGGAATCGAACCCACGACCTCCGGCATAGCAGTCAGGGTCACTAACTACTAGACCAACAGGCCTGTCGAAAATGACGTGCTGTTGGCACTTGCGCTACGTTAGTGTTGTGTTGAGTTTGCCTTAAGTGTGTATGTCCCATTATACCTCGCGTCCCCGTCTTATACACTGTTCCCTTAATAATGAGAAAAAATACACCTCGTCTACGACCTATGCGTGCGTACTACCAGAATAAAATACTGCAATAGACTGGATGCCGAAAATGATATAAGACTTCAAGTCTCTTAGAAAAAACATAATATTAATCTATTGATTAAAAATATGAAGTAGTTTCATACTTTGAACTACATGTTTTTTCTTTTGTTATAGTATACTATACACTTACAATTAACATGCACGTATTTTTTTTTGGGGTTCCGCCAAAAATTTCGATTGCTTTTAAAAAGAATTTTGCGAACCGCTGATCAAGAGCATCATCTCTGCCATGGTTGGCAGTTCGTAAAAAGCTTTTCCCATAAGTGACATTAGAAACTATGGAAACTTACGAGAAAATTGGCGAAATCTTCGCCCGTAGCCTCTTCCACTCATTTCCCCTCAAGAACAGCACGGATCCTGCCAGAGGATCCACGTCCTTATTGAAGAAGAACCCTCGATCCGTGAAGTGCTGGAAGTCATTGACGCACACTCTTCGGATCAGCTCGGGGTCTCGCACCACCAGGGTGCGCTGGTAGAACTGGTGGCAACCTGGAATGGCGTTTTAAGTGTTGTGTGAGTTATCAAGCCTGAAGACTACTTCTTAGGTCTAATATGGGTCTTAAAATTTAACTGAATCATAATATGAATTGGAAGAAAATTCATAAAATGGAATATTCTATTCTATTAGGTGGTCAAGCAATAGTGTACAATAGATGTAGAATAATTATGTCGATTCTTCTAAAGTGGCATTTTTTGATATTATCCTTGTCGGAACAGGAACGTAGCCAGATCGTAGTTTTGGGCTTTGGTCGAAGCAATTGTTATTGAATCTATCCATTAATCTCATAATTACAAACTCAAATATATATTTATTCTCAGTTGCTGGCAAAAAGGTCGCCCCTTTATATGAACAAAATCCTTAAATAATCCATAAATGCCTTCTGCATCCAAGCCTGGATTTTTGTCTCGCGAGATATATATTTTTCATAACATTTAAGCTAGTTTGCACATAAATAAAAGTTAGTAAAGAAGTGGATCAATAAGCCACATCGTCACGGTCACAGAAACTCTACCCGAAACATAAATTAAAAGCAAAACGAATCTATAGTCACACATTTCGTAATTTATGAATTGGCTCATTAATTTCTTGCAGCATAGCCGATATTAAATTATGTTCCATGTTCAGAATGCAGGGATGTCAGTCCCGGTAAAATAACGTTATAATTTATCATCACACGTGTATTCATTTATTAAGGGAAGACAGAGTTGAATAGTACACGTGTTATCAAGGTGGATGCCTGGGTCGCGGAACTGTCTCATCAGGTAAGTGTGGCCCTGGAACGTAAAGGGCTATTGAAGGATCACCGTGGATTTTAGTCAGTACTAGTCTGACAGTCCCTCCCGTCCCGCCCTGGGTGGGAGGACTCATTTGATGATGATACGACGATAAAAAGGTGGATGCTTACTTAATAAAAACAGGCTAAATGACTTGCCCTTGGCTGGAGGCCTTTCATTCAAGGCCCCGTTAAACAGCACACAACCCCCTTTAGGTTGTCATGCAAGATGCCACTCATAAAAAAACTAACCCACTTGACGTAAAATCATTTTGCCATAGGTTCTTCTTGTTTTTCTTACAAAGTTGTTGAAAACGAGGAATTATTCATGTATCCTGGGTGCGTTTACAAATATGCACAAATAGCCAGTCAGACCCTGGACAACCACCAGTACCTACCTAGTGCTATTCTGTAAGACTTGCGGGCTCACTTCACCCAAGTCAGCACAAAATTCATTTTTTAATGTAAATCTCCGATTCTCCACGAGATGAGAGAGATTCGATTTTCAGATGAGATGTTTAGATTTTTTTTGAATCTGCGATGATTTTGTTTAAAAGTGAATTCGTTTGTGCGCCTACGAACGCAACAGAAAACTAATTCAATTGTTCCGAGTGGGAACCGAACCAGCGACATGCAGCGCCATAGCCGATGGCTCAGCCACTGCGAAAACTGTGCCACAATAAGATAAACTGATAAGACAAACAGTGATTTTTGTGTCCCCGTGAATAGAACCTAATACCAGCCACTCAACAACTCACACTACTGAATCAACGAAGCAGAACAATTCACCGACTAAATCCTAATGTAATTTATACGTGTATTATGCATTGTGACGTAAAGGCCATTGATTGACTGAATAATTGGTCACGACCTAATTATTACTACTGGTTCGTTCATCCATGATATCACACGGTTCTAGTATGATCAGGTTTTGGTAAAACCGAGTACGTGTGGCATGTGGGACCGGCGACTGCCATGCGTCCGCTGCTGGCCGGTCACGTTTTACCTACATGTTTCCAATGTTCACGTGATTTTGTGCATACAACTTTTATCTTCTTCTTCTTCCTGCCCTTATCCCATTCTACTTGGGGTCGGCGCAACACGTTTTCTTCTTCCATTCTCCCCTATCAGCCGTCACGGTATCATTTACTACTTTTTCTTTCATATCATTTCTTAGACAATCCATCCATTCCTGCGTTTGGCCCCAAGGCTGAACCAGGCATCAGCCGCCCTCGGGCGACTCCTGCCCAATATCGGCGGGCCAAACGCCCCCTGCCGGAGGCTGCACGCCGGGGTCGTGCGGTCCATGGCCCTCTACGGGGCCCCCGTGTGGGCCCTGAGCATGCGGACGCGACCGGCAAAGCTGGTCGCATGCCAGAGGGCCATGGCTATCCGGATGATCCGAGGATACCGCACGATCGCCGGCGAATCGGCCAACCTTCTTGCCGGATCGCTGCCCTGGGATCTGGAGGCGACTGCCCTCCAGCGCGTCTACGAGTGGCGCGTGGAGGCGCAGCGTCGGGGTGTATCCCCGATGCCTCGAGAAGTCGAGGCGCGGCGGGAAGAGCTCCGGCGCGATCTCAGGGCAGTTTGGAGAGAACGACTGTCGCAACCGAGGTACGGGCACGCCGCAATCGCGGCTGTAAGACCCCTCTTTGAGGAGTGGCTGGATAGGTCCCACGGCGTCCTCACCTACCGCATGACGCAGGTCCTCACCGGGCGTGGATGCTTCGGGAGGTACCTGTGTCGGATAAAGAAGGAGGAAACGCCCGGGTGTCACCACTGCGAGGGTCGCCCGGAGGACACGGTGGAGCATACGGTGCAGGACTGCCCCGCTTGGGCAGAGCACCGCCGTGTCCTCTCGACGGCGATAGGCGGAGACCTCTCGCGCCCGGCATTGGTCGAGGCCATGCTGCGGGGCGAGACGGAGTGGGAAGCGGTCGCCTCCTTCTGCGAAGCAGTCATGCTCGCGAAGGAGGAAGTGGGTCGCGCGAGGGAGAGGACAGCGTCCTCCCTCAGCCGCAGTGGTAGACGCCCACGGCGACGGATGTCGCGGGACGATCTCCGGCCACCGTAGGCGCGGGCATGCGGGCGGCGAGTAAAGGGCAACTCGCTGTCCGACCATGGACCATGCCCGGGTCGACGGCGCGTTGTGTTCCACGCGCGCCTCAAAGACCGTCAGCACAATGACGGGGCCCCCCTTTAGAGGGCCACAGTCTTGCCGGAGTCGCGGGACATACGTATACCGCGACTCCGGTACGCAAAAGGGCTACCGAAGGACACCGTGGATTTTAGTCAGTACAAGTCTGACAGTCCCTCCCGCCCTGCCCGGGGCTGGGAGGACTCATTTGATGATTTTACCACGAAAAAAAAAAAAGACAATCCATCCATCTTTTCTTTGGCCTTCCTCTTCCTCTCAAGAGGAAGGCCAAAGACACCTTTTATCATCATCAACCTATAATGTTCCCACTTCTGGGACACAGGCCTCCTCTCTGAGAGAAACCACCAAGTGGCCCAAGTGCGGGTTGATAAATGTTACATGTACATTTTCGAATTTTTGGTTCTAGGTCATGCCGGTTTCCTCACGATGTTTTACTTCACCGTTTTTTAGAGCAGTGATGTGCTTGATTGGGTTTAAGCCCACTATACAGGGCGTCCCACGGCAATGCAACATGGAGGGAAAGTACCTTAAATATTGTAGATGGAACATTTTACTGAAAGAAGACATTATTTTAATTTAAAAAACAATTTGAACTGCATTCAAGATTTTTAAATAATTACATGGTTGAACCGGAAATCGAAACCGCTACACGAGAAAAAAAATGATCCTGTAGTTTTATCATACCGCTCGAAAGGCTTTATCATAAGGATTCCTTTTTGCTAAATAACATAGTGTCAGAAATAAAAGGAAGACCATGAATTTTAACAATGGGTGTCTGAAGATGGACAACTACGCTAAGATTAGCCTAGAAAAAGGTGGGCAATATGAGCTGGACAGCGCACTGCCATGGCTGGTCCTAAGGACGCTCGAAAAGAGAACTTTCAAAGATTTGAGGGAAGCCTTTACCGAGCATTAAAAAAAAACTAGTTGACTAGTGACGTTTGGCGCAGTGGCTGTCGAATTGCTACTGTGTTGCGTGTTGCTTCTAGGCTAGCGGCGATACAGTTAAGCATAAGTAATTATTCATCCCTAAAGATCAAAACTGCTCTAACAAACTACATACATATATCAAACCACATTGTGACAGATATGTAAGGTCCCATGAAATAAATCGGGGTGAATCCAAAATCATGAAGGGAAATCGAATATCAACGACACGTTTGGGTCAGTAGCTAAGCGATTGATTGATGCGCTGCTTGTCGTGTCTTCGATTCCCGTATGGAACAAAATATTTGTGTACGATCTTAAAGTAGTTTTTCTCTGGTTTAGAAGTCGCGCTTGTGATCATGAAACTGGCAGTCATTGCCGACTAAGTACTTAGTATCATCATCATCAACCTATAAATGTTCCCACTGCTGGGACACAGGCCTCCTCTCTGCTGTGAGAAGGTGTGGGCCATAAACCATGGGCCCACTGCAATGGTAATGAAATAAATTACACAAAGTAATACGCCTGGCTTGGTTCGGACCCCTTAGTGTATTAACATTTTATTATTTGGCTTGATTCTACCTAAATAAATGCACTTCTAAAAGACCTTTAACTTCAACATTGAAATGGAAATAGGTACTCACCTAAAAACCTCTTATCCTTGTACGTATCATAGATCCTCTTGAAGCACATGCCACCCTGCTCCTTGAACATCACCACGGACAGGATATGGCCCACGATGGGCCATGCTGGAGGGCAAAACACCCCCCTCGACCTCCAGTAATCATGGTCGTAAGTCGTAATAGCCAAAACAACGGCCAAACTCAGTCCGCAAGCGAAAATACACCATAATACTGTTGAGCCGAGGGTATAATATCGCAGAAGCCACGCCAGTAAGACCACGAGCTCAACTGATGAACGTTTGAAACCAAACATTTTGGTGTTTATTTTTGTGACATTATTTTGTAAAACTGATCATATCTGGAATAGTTAACTTATAAGTGTGTAAGGGACCTTAGCCCTCCACTGCAACTGTACAGGTTGACTTTTTTTGTCGTTGAAGTTTTTAATCAAAGCCAAAATATATTGTGAAAGTTTTCCAAAAAATATATCTAATTCTAACATGTACTTCACAATTCAATTGAATTTATTGGACTTTTACCAAACTTTTAGTTTTAAAAGCAGCCAGTGAATATTTTAAGCGCAACTGAAAATCATCCCTTTCACAATCAACTATATAAAAGTAACACAAATAAATAATAACGTGTGTCCAAAAACTTTTAAGCACTTTTAAAACTCCATTTTATATTTATGTCACTCAAAAAATTTTTATTTTAAAACTGCAATCCTTTTACACTCACGCAGGGGCGCACTTGTGCATCTTTAATTTATTTTATTTTTTTGCAAAACATACTTAACAATTATTCGTTTCGCGGTACATAGCGCTCGCGGCCAGCGCCTGCGCACAATGTGGCCAAATGCGTTAACAAGAATCATGCGCAATCTGTGATGCTGTAAGAGAGAAAGTTAAAACAGGGTCGCATTCGGCCCCTGTCTATGTGACACGTTCATTCATAATACCTTGACATAATTTTGTATTTGTTCTTATTTCTCAATAATCCTTATTATTGAAATGGGGCATTACAATAATAGCCAAAAATGTGCTGGTATTGATAACGCAATACTTAGTGGCAACTTTAAAAAAAAAAATTCTGATCATCTTTAATTTTTAATGAATTCTTCGGATTTAGATTACTAAAAGAATGCAGACAAACAGAAAATCCGACTCTATAAATGAAAATGAGACAGAATTAAAGCTAATCTCCCAATAAAATAAGGTTTTACCACCAAAATTCTTATAGTAAACTAGAACTCGTTAAGTAAATTCCTAACTCAACAAGGAACACTGTAATATCCATGCAAATAAGTCAACTTTAGTTGCTCGTTAAATCTTTTTTTCTTGATTACCATCTTTTTATTACGATACAAAAATGTCACTGAGATTTTTCGTCAATATGGCGAATTTATTCGTGGTAGTAAAACGTTTTACTTACATGTGTGATGTTTTTACTGTCGAGTCCGGCCCTGGGATGTTTTAGGTTTATTACATCACTGTCCTCTAAGGTCCGGTCGGCGGCATCTTAACCCACATTTAATATTTAATCTACTTATGTCTGTCCAGTCTTCTTTTAGTTAAGAAGTTCAACATTTTGGAAGGTCGGCGAACTATAAGTGAGGCTGACATTGCTGCATCATGCTTCGGGCTTAGAATGTGCACTTGGCAAAATGTGCACATTTTACGAAGTGCACATTCTGTGTCAAACTCGAAGTAAAGTGACAAGCAAACAGCCAATTTTACTCGTCTCATCTGAAGTGTAGAAGAGAAGTGCTTGGGTTTTAAAAATAGAATGGCTATAGGTATTTGGAAAACTAGAGATGAATTGAATAAAGAACAATGCACAGCGCCTGCTAATGACATTGAAATCGTTGTATAGTGCAAAAAGTATAGTAAACATACCTACCTACTTAGTTCGTCTTCTTTTTCCCGGCTATGTTGAGGTCGGCCTGCAGTATAACCGGATGCAGTCGAATATCAGTATGACCTAAAAGTAGTTGTTGCGGATCAAGCTGTTTGAGTAAGTGAGTTTAAATATTTCTAAATATGAAAAGCCTGATGGCCGATGGGGCCGTAAAGTTCTCGAATGACCACGCACCGGCAAGCGCAGCGTAGGACGTCCACCCACTAGGTGGACAGACGATCTTGTGAAGGCCACAGGATCACGCTGGATGCAGGCCGCTTACAACCGGTCCAATTGGAAGTCTGAAGGGGAGGCCTATGTTCAGCAGTGGAGGTCTTACGGCTGATATGATGATGATGATGATGAAATATGAAAAGTTCCAAGTGTGGGGTTAAGCTTTTAAAAAAGCCTGTTCATTATAAAAAAAACAGTCTGTATTGTTCAAAAATAAAACTACTAATATTGTACCCAAAAAAAAACTACCAATATTAAGATTCATGGCAAAGCAGACCGGCAAATTCCCACGTTACCTATTAAAAATGGCGACGTGCCGAAAACCACGTTACAAAGACATAAACGCACTCCCAAAAGAAGCAAATTGCTAAAAGACGCGAAATTTCTCAACTAAAACCCGAGGTCATGTGAACACATAGGTTAAAAACTAGCTAATCTTATGAAACCGTAGTACGGACGCCAATTTAGTTCTTAGTTCGACGATTGTTTAGTGCAATAACTGAACACCGGTATTATGAAGTCGGTCAAGGTCTTGTTACGTGAAAGAAAGTTTGAGGTCCATTTATGTTAATTGAGAGTGTCTTTAAAGCGGGTTTCTATGTTTCCAAACTGGGTTACTGTATATTGATGGTATTCTTCGTGATTATTCTCGAAGACGAATCTAATTATGCAGATGTGAGCAACTATCAGGGGCGTAGTAACCGCCGTATCAGCCGTAATCTACACTAATATTTTATAGCGGTAAGATTTGTATTTTTGTGTGTGTATATATGTGTACCTATATGGGTAGTTCTTCGAAATTCGATTCTTTGACTGATTCATATGGTCAAATTTTAATTTCACTTTCAGCTCAGTAACACATGTTCATACGAAAATAGATATTCCAAAAACATATATTTGTATGAGGACTCGTTTTTACAAAGTAGTTTTTAAGATATCGACGTTTAAAAATTTAGTGCCCAGATGAATCAGAATTTTATACAGATGAATCAGGAACAGAAATAAAAATGGAAAACTTTAAATAAAAATGGGCTCTGTATCAAGAAAATAATCAAAATATTATAACAACAATAATATTTTTTTATAAAAACAATTATCAGTGATCTTATCAAGGAAAAATCTGGTCAATTCATCAATAAAATTCTTGTTTTTCAGAATGATATTTATACAGAAATTAATACTTACAGAAAAGCGAGAATTTTGTTTTAAATAGGTACCAGATAGTCATTTTAATGCTACATTATAATATTCTCTCAGTTTACTTTGGTTTTTTCTCCCTTTCTTTTCAAATATAATTATTTTAATCTGGATCTTTTCTTATTTTCCAATTTCCATCCTAGAAGGATAAAAAAATCGTACGTTCTAAGAGTCTCTTTTTCTCCTTATTTTCTATTGTTGATAGTGGCATTGTTGTGAACTGCAATATCAAAATAAAAACAAACAGATAGAGTTTGACTTATGAATAAATACCGAAGAATAATGTCAAAATTGTCTCATACACACTCTACTGATTTGGAAAAGTAAAATAACGTAACAAAAGTGTTCCTTTCTTGCTGGAAAATGGGAAAACTAATTTATTTTCACATTCATATGGGCTTTGGAACATATCAATCAGGCACAGATGAATCATGATTTTGCCTAAAATCATGCTTAACTGATAATTCATACAGACTCCAGTATTGTCATTTTTCTACACGAATCTAAAACCCAAAAGCATCACACGAAACTCAGATTAAAGCCTTAAAACAGCAAAATAAAATTAATAAATTAGGCATTGTAATCAGCAAGGTACCTAAACCAAGCACAGATGAATCAGATAGTTACCTTTGTTTCACCGGGTTCTAAGCCAACCAGCCTCACGTCCGCTTTCTAGCATGTCCGTTGTACGACAGGCTTCCCCCCATGCGGGATCCCAGACTCTCATTGTCATTCCTCGACCAAGTGCGGTCAAGCAAAGCTTACTCCATATTAATCAGTATTTTACGCCAGACACTTCTTATTTACTTAATTATAAACACACTAACGTAGTTACAACTATTACATACGAGTATTTTTTTTGTAAGAGGTCAATTCATTACCTTTCGATATAACATTAATTTATATTGATGAATCAAAGGGAAAATGTGAAATCGACCATTTTGTTCCGGAAAATGGAAAACGGACGCCCCATATTATGAATCAGGAGAACAGACTTCAATTTTTTTTATTTTGTATCTAGATAGCTACTATTAAAAAATATAATTTGTCCTAGTTAGATCTAAAGCTAAAGTATACAGAAAAAAATATTACATGCCGTTTTGTTAGTTGGTTACGGAAATATACCCACAGACATCGAAAATTTTGTCTCTGGGTAGTTCTACCCATATCTGTAATGAATTAGCTCAAAACCTATTGTGCCGATTTCAAAAATTTTTTCACCATTAGAAAGTTACATTCACCCTGAGTAACATAGGCTGTAAATCATGTCCACCTGTGCGAAGCCGGCCGGCCGGCGAACCCATAATTAACAAAAAAATTAACTTATCCTGGTCCAGAACGCTGCTTTCTTTATTCTGCACAATGAAGGCTTCATTAATACGGGGCACGGTCGGCATTTTTTGCAATTTTCTTTCTACATAATTTCTCCCTTACTTTAATCAATATAAATCAGCTACTATTTTATTGGTATTACAAAAATGATTAACACTAGAAAGACCAGAGTGGTCAAATGACCCCAATGAAGTTTTTGATCAATCATATTATCAAAACCATAGCATTGAAGTCATTGTCGTTTTATGACTTTTAATATTTCGTCATTGTTTACATTATTCTGATATGTGTATACCGATAGCAAGATAAATACTAATTAAAAATTATCATCTACCTAGAAAGACCGCAGTGGTCATTTGACATCACTGCGTGCATGCTTTGTAAATATTTACATTTCGTTGAATATACTCGTGTTGTGGGTCATCATCATCATCAGCCTATAATGTTCCCACTGCTGGGACACAGGCCTCCTCTCTGTGAGAGGGATTGGGCCATAATCTACCACGCGGGCCCAGTGCGGGTTGATAGATGTCACAGGTCATGCCGGTTTCCTCACGATGTTTTCCTTCACCGTTTTGAGAGAAGTGGTGATGAAATAAATTACACAAAGTAATGCGCCTGGCGGGGTTCGAACCCATGAGCTACAACTCGTAAGTTGGGACCGATACCACTGGGCCACCACTGCTGAAAAAATATTGCTGTGAATGATCTTTGGGACAAAAATTGGGGTATTCAGTTTTGTTCACAAAACATGGCTCGGAATCGTTTCAAAATAATAATGCGTTTCCTGCGTTTTTGATGTGCGAACAGAAAGAGCTGAATAGATATTTGCAAACAGATAAATTTGCAATGATTTGGGAAGTATGGAATAAAGTTCATCCATAACAGTATTTCATGTTACAAGCCTGGTGAAAACCTTACTGCTGACGAACAGCTTTTTAGTACTTGTGTTATGGATTCCCATATTTAGGAAGAGATGAAAGCCGTCCACAAAATCAAAGTTTAGGCGAGTGCGTTGTTTTGCGACTAATGGACCCATACTTGAATACTGGGCGAAATATAACAACTGATAATTTTTCCACCAGTGTAAGTTTAGCTACAAAGCTAATTGGAAAACGTAAATCAATAGTTGGTACGGTAAACAAAACACGAAGAGATAGTCCAGCTACTATAAAAAATGCATCCCTTAGTTTATATGAAACACATATTCACAACTCTGAAACCAGCGCACTTACAGTTTATCAAGGAAAATCAGTAGAAAAAAGTTAATTCTTGACTTGGCAAGGGAGTTAGTCGGACAAGATACCCACTCCCTGATGACACCACCTACTTCACAGCCCGATAATAGCATACCCCCAGAGCCCGAAGAAGGACGTGGTGGAAAGAGAAAACGGTGTTACGAGCAAAAATGCAGGAATAAAATCAATAAATCTTGTATTAGTTCTAAAAAGCCTTTGTGTGGTTCTTGTAATGTAAACAAGCAGCTAAAATGTCAAAAATGTGCCTAATATTTTCATTTTTTTATCACGTAATAGATGTTTAATTACTATTAAGTTCTTTTATTTACTATAAGATGTTAATCAATAAAACTTAAAACCATAATACACGAATAAAACATTACAAACCATGAATGAGTCATTTGACCCCACTTGGTCTTTATAGGTAGTTCAAAATTTCGGTCTTTCTAGTGTTAATTTATGATCTATTTCTTGTGCTGCACTCAAATGAATGGTCACCCATATTATTTTTCTAAAAATCTAAATATTAATTCATAATAACAAAAGCAAAAAAACGTTTTCATTCTTTCTTAAAACACTAACCCCTTGCATTTATATTGACGACTCATCCACCAACCCGCACTGGGCCCGCGTGGTGGATTGTGCGTGGCCCACTCCCTCTCATAGAGGGCCTGTGTCCCAGCAGTGGGAACATTTATAGGCTGATGATGATGATGCTCATTAGATTTTCAATTTATTGATATTGTCATAATTAAATTGAATTTGTGGGTGGAACACCGATACTTAAAGTCCTCCAGAAACTCTTTAATTCCGTCCTGTCCGAGGGCAAAACGCCTCAAACGTGGAGCAGGGGTGAGGTGGTGTTGTTCTTCAAAAAAGGTGATAACAGCCTATTGAAGAACTACAGACCCATCACGCTTCTGAGTCATGTTTATAAGCTGTTTTCAAGGGTTATCACGAACCGTCTCGAACACAGACTTGATGACTTCCAGCCTCCCGAACAAGCCGGTTTCCGAAGAGGCTATAGTACCATAGACCACATCCATACGCTGCGGCAAGTTATACAGAAGACCGAAGAGTATAACTTGCCATTATGCTTAGCGTTTGTGGACTATGAGAAAGCCTTCGATTCGGTGGAAACATGGGCGGTACTTGAGTCACTCCAGCGATGCCGTATTGACTATCGGTACATCGAGGTGTTGAAGTGTTTGTATAATAACGCCACCATGTCGGTCCGAGTACAGGAGCAGAGCACGAAGGCGATTCCATTGAGAAGAGGCGTAAGACAGGGGGACGTTATCTCCCCTAAACTGTTTACTGCCGCAATGGAAGACGCCTTCAAACTCCTGGAATGGCAAGGACTTGGCATCAACATCAACGGCGAATACATCACTCACCTTCGATTTGCCGACGACATCGTAGTCATGGCAAAGTCGATGGAGGAACTCAGCATGATGCTCGATGGCCTCGACCGAGTTTCACAACGGGTGGGCTTGAAAATGAACATGGACAAGACGAAAATTATGTCAAATTCCAATGTTGTGCCCACCCCAGTCTCTGTTGGAAACTCGGTACTCGAAGTTGTTGACTCATATATCTATTTAGGACAAGTAGTCCAATTAGGTAGGTCCAACTTCGAGAAAGAGGTCAACCGCCGAATCCAACTCGGTTGGGCAGCGTTCGGGAAGCTACGCAATGTCTTTTCGTCCGACATACCTCAGTGCCTCAAGACGAAAGTCTTCAATCAATGTGTGTTACCAGTGATGACTTACGGCACCGAAACTTGGTCTTTCACTATCGGCCTCATCTCAAAGCTCAAAGTCGCTCAGCGAGCTATGGAGAGGGCTATGCTCGGTGTTTCTCTACGTGATCGAATCCGAAATGAGGAGATCCGTAGACGAACTAAAGTCACCGATATAGCCCACCGGATTAGCAAGCTGAAGTGGCAATGGGCAGGCCATATTGCTCGCAGAGCAGATGGCCGATGGGGTCGAAAAGTGCTAGAGTGGAGACCGCGGACGAGCAAGCGCAGCGTAGGACGTCCACCAACGAGGTGGACAGACGACCTTGTAAAGGTCGCCGGAAGACGCTGGATGCAGGACGCTTCCAACCGGTATATGTGGAGATCTAAAGGGGAGGCCTATGTTCAGCAGTGGACGTCCTATGGCTGAGATGATGATGATGATGATGATGAAATTGAATTTTGACCGATAGAAGGAATGGAGGGTGGCCTTTGCGTAGCAGGCATGAGTTAATAACAATAATCAATTAATTGAGAGAGGGCATTATTTCTTTGTAAAATCATCAAATGAGTCCTCCCACCCAGGGCGCGACGGGAGGGACTGTTTTTTATTCTTCCCCACACTAGGAATTCCTCCTGTGTCGTGGGTGCGTTTACAAATATATAAACTCACCTACAAACGCCCAGACCCGGAACAACTACTTGTAGATCATACAAATATTTGCTCCGTGCGGGAATCGAACCCGCAACACGTAGCGAAGCAGTCCAATCGCTCAGACATTGCGCTAACCGTGCCGACAATGATAACCAACGTTGGTTAAACTTGTACTGACTATAATCCAAGGTTTTCCTTCAATATCCCTTTATTTTCCTGGGAACTTAACCTGTTTAGAGTTTTTTTTTTTTTTTGTATCCCGCGACCCTGGCAATGTTGCACTGACTCACAGCTGGTTTGCACCTTTTGTGGTAGACCACACTATAGAATTAAATACAATGTTCTGTAACCACACGCTACCTTATTTCGTCACTATATCTGTGGTCGCACCTAACAACGTTGTAAAACCTACTTTTCTGCCTACCCTTTCTTTGATCGACATCATTACGTGTGTATACATAATATGTATTTCCGTCTGTGATGTGATATTTGCTTTTCTAAGATTGTTACGTCAAAGATTAGCGAGTATTTCCTGACGGTACACATCGTTATTATCACAGTATCGTCCACCGGTTATGTACTTACATAGATACCTCTCTAATGTGTTTTAAGTTTTCTTTAATAAACATATCTAATTAAGAAAGTAAACATTTTTTTTTTACAATTAATAAAAGAGGAAAACTTTGTCAGGGCGTCAAAAAACTCATCCACAGTGCTGTCAACGGGATAAGTGCCCAGAACAGTGGCAACATTGCCATGCTGGATGGCAATGCTAATTCTTTGACCAATACATATATAGGCCAGCCCTCTCTCCATGTCGTGGAACTGTCTCATCAGGTAACTGTGACCCTGGAACGTAAAGGGCTATTGAAGGTAACCGTGGATTTTAGTCAGTACGAGTCTGACAGTCCCTGCAGCTCCACCCAGAGTGGGAAAACTCATTAGATTCATTCACCCAAAATAAAAACCCGGCCATAGAAGCCGAGCAGGAACCGCAAAATAGCTCAAAAAAATTAAATTGTTCCCTAGCTTTTTTTTTCTGATCTAAATACTGAAGCGACACACAGAGAATATGGGGAAAATAGGAACTAGATTATCTTGCATTCCGAATTAACAAACCGAGAGCGTTCATTTTGGGTTGTTGTAAGTTCGCCACAAAATTAATTCCCCAAAAAGTATATATAAATTAGCCAAAGGTTTCTGTTTTTTTTGATTATTTTAAATTCGTCCCATTTCTGTTTTCCGCAATGATAGCAGAACAATTAAATGATAAAATCCAGCACAAAACTACCGAAAACGAGGACACAATGTGGAATCTGAACAGAAAGTACTAGGAGAACAGGATCAAAAAATTTTTTTCGTAAGGAATTATTTTTGTGGCGAACTTACAACAACCCGTTACTTTTACAGTTTCGCAGTTTTTACATTGCGTGTGGTCTTGCACATCTGCTCGTTTTAAAAGGGTCGGGACATGATATACGTGTGCACATAAGCTGTATTATATAATGCGCTGTTTTATGAGTGAATTAAGCCTCCGTAACGGCTCAACACCGTCAAACAAAAAAATTAGGTTACGACGAAGCCCTACTGTTAGCGAATAGCGTGCGAAATGGCACCACACATTGCCTAATTTATACAGAGTGAATTTTTCAACTGGGTGTGGATGTGGATGGCTATATCTGAAAACTATGAACAATATCGAAAAACATTGAAAGGAGTCCCGATTTTGACGAAAATTATAACTGCATCATTGGATTTTAGATAAATCAATCCTGGCCAGGAATCGAACCAGCCGACTTTGGAAAAAAAAACACAACCTGTACTATTACATCATTCGATAGAGTCGTTACTAAGGATCAAATTCTTCCCTGATATACTTCGATCATTAAAAACAACTAGATACACAATCAGCGACAAAAAACGTCCTCACCAAAAGAATGACCAAATCAGTGATCGGTCATCCTTTTTGTTTAGTACTGTTCTAACGCTCGAAACGTAAACATGCCTCCGTGCTCGTTTAAAAAGTGCAAAAATCACTCTTCCAGGACCGGAAAAAAGGATAGAATTTCATTTTTTCAGTAAGTACAACATTAACAATATGTAATAACTATCACTGTACTATAAATACTGATATTTCGTAGAGAAATCGCTGTCAAACATTTATTTTAAAATTGACGAAATTATCAGCAGGGTTTATAAAGCACCTAAATTGAAAAGACTTTTACTAAACGTACAGTTCATATTGTCGCATGGCTACTTGATTTAGTCGGGTAACATGTGTTGATTCGAGTCGCGGTCGTAAAATTTAATGTGTATTTATGTCCGTTCTAAATCCGACTTTAACTCATTCGAATAAGGTTTAATTTCTTTTGGCATATATGTTGGCCAGTTATGTTTCTTTCTGTTTTCTTTCTCTTTCTATTTTACGAACCTACTTGAGGACAGTTTTAAGTTCGTTTTTGTACGGGATTGTGTATCTAGTTATTTTTAATGATCGAAGCTGATATACGACAAACTTAATCGGAAATAGCCATCCACGCCCAGTTTTTTTTTATGTATAATGGGTTTGCTCTTGACCTTATTCTAGGTCAGGATTAATTAAGACAAGTTCGACGATGGAGCGAGCTTACCCAGAAGAAAACTGTTTTTGAAGAGATTAGGGTTGTATGTTCCAGTTACGGTTTAAGACATTTATTTCTCAAAAATAATACAATTCACTTAATATTAGAAATACAAGCGAAACTTAAAACTAAATAAAAGAATTACCTGAAGAACTTGTAGGTAAACAAACCAATAAGTATTCACATATCAAATAATTTTGTGGGTAAATGGAAAAACCTACATATTATTATTGTTCTCTCAAAGGCAGGTCCATAGCAATTTCTGATTCTATTTTTCATAAGTTATGTTATTATTATTTTTCTAATTAAAATCTGGAAAAATCTGGTCGGGAAAGTTGGAAAATTCATCCTGACATTACGAACGTTTTTATTGCTTACCTTTCTATATAAATTCTAATAATTCCTACTCGTGTCTATTTTTAAAATGATCTACAACAGTGTTTGGTTCTGTTTAGTATCACTTACTTGAATTTTACGAATTTTGTGATCGAGTGTAATCGTAGGTAAGCGGTACTACTGAGATAGCAACGCTATTCTCTAAACAGCCTTTTGAGAGAGCGCCCGCTTCGCTCACGCCACGCTGTGACTATAGTCTGCTATTCACTAACCCCCTTACTTATAAAAACTTGTGTTGCTTAGCTACCGATTAAATATCACCTGTCCTTGTCATTTCTATTTTAATGAATAGAGATGGCAAGTGACTTAAGAGCTATTTAAGATAAGTAACGTCTAATCAATGTTTATAAGTAAGGCCCTAAGCTACTAAGACTGACTTATAGCGCTCATCAGACGATCTCAAAGCCGCCTCGACGAACAACACATCGTAGAGTCCAGCGATAAGATTTCTTATAGAGAATAGCATAGCTGATAGCTATCTTGTGATCTATAAGTAGAGAGTGAACAGGTCCTCTAGCCATGTAACAACAAACGCAAACCCTGAGTAGGCTTTAACAGATTTTCAACTTTATGTGCTGTGGGTAAATCGTTGAAGATCTAGTGAAGATTGCTTATCGTTTTCGATCTCTCCTGTCGCTAACACTCAGAAATCTTAAATAGATTTTCAACTTTAGGCTCTAGGCTATAAAGTTGAAAATCTATTGGGGGGTACCGAGCGTTTACGATTATCGTTTGCGACTTGTTGTCACTTGGCTAGGGGGACTGGTTCCTTCTATATAATCGTGCTTCACCGTCGAACAAATCATTGTTTACTATCAGGCGAGATAGTGTTCAAACACGAACCTATCATAAAAACTAAAAAAACTTTTTATTCGAACACGAATAATAGTGAAATTGAAACTCGCTCCGCGACCCGGTTCCCGCTCACAGTACGACCCAGCCGCTCATTCGCTACTATTTGCTTTGAAGTATGCCACTCGCGTCTCAATATAAATCGCTCAGCTATTATGGTAAAATCGCTGGAAGCCATCGATTTCCTCATTGTAATCTTGTGGTGCACTTTTACTCACGTCGCGTCGGCACAAATGATAGTATTATACTTTTGTGACTGTGAGGTTATTTCCTAGAATACTAGTTATTGATTTAGAATTCTTTGGGAAAGATATTGTGTGTTTTTTTTTTTACTTGTTTAGTTTTACATTTTTTTTTTTCTATGCTGTATGTTCTTGTGGCGTGTGCCCATATGCGTTTTTTCTTTCAGTCATTCTTAAAAAACGATGTGACTTAAACACGCCACAATGGGAGGCAATGACAGCAGCGGACCGGTCACAGTGGAGGCATACCGTGAGCACTACCCAAGTAACAAAGTTCTTTTCAACACATTTGCTCGAAAAATGCATTTACAAAGCCTGTAGGTATACATTGTTCGAAAGTTAAAAATTACGCACCAAACAACGGAACGTGCGGTAAAATAAGTAGATGTTTGCGTATTTACACAAATATCTAGACCCGGAAAAACTACTCGTTTATGATATAAAAATTTGTTCCGTGCTGGAACTGAACTTGCCACGAGGAGCGCCGCAGTCAATCGCTCAGCGGCGACTGCCGGCCAATCGTACCATCATTTTGAATTGCATTACTTTACTAAAAAATAAATAATCTACCATACAAATAAAAGAAACTCAATTTATTCAGTAACATTATTTATTCAAATTGTTAACACACAGCTCGCAAATTATTTCTTGTCCATCCATTGTGTATAGTCTTCAGACCGTTGGAAATTTACTGTATCTAAAGACTCGATTTCCTCGCTATATGCCTTAATATGGGAACCGTTGACAAGCAGATCTTCAGATGGTGTTAAAAGAACTACATCAATTTTTCATGAACCCAAGTTGGATTATATGATCAGATAAGGACCGTTTTGGGACCAGAGGGCCAAGTTTGAGACCAGTTGTACCGAAGGGACCAAATTTGAGACCAGTTTTGTACCGAAGGACGAAGCTTAGGAGTTAAGTTTCGAGCTGTGGAGGTGATGAGACTTATTGGACGAACTTGACAGCTTCTGGGTTAGACCTGAAGGAGACTCCTGTCTCTGCCTCGATCCAGTCCACGTAATCAGCGACTTTCACGAATTCTGGAAAAAATACCAAAATTGAATATGACCAGAAGTGGAGAATGTGGAAGGAGGTCTTTGCACAGTATTGAAATACCACCATTCACCATATTCACCATTTTGAGAGCAGTGGTGATGAAATAAACTTCACAAAGTAGTTAGCTAGTTTATGAAAAAGAAATATTAAGTTGCACATTTTATTGACAGCCATATATTATGTTTAATAGTTCTGTCAGATAACCGATTTAGTATGACAATTGGCTATAAGATGGTGGAAATCTTATAGCCAATTGTCATACTAAACCAAATGTCCAGAATCCGTGTTCAAAACTCCCTCAGCCCAGTCAACGAATGCTCAAAAAAAGGTATAGAGGGAAAGTCTTGGAACACAATTTTGGACTACGCAACTTTGTTTGGACTAGTTAGGAGGTGAACATATCAAAAGTCCCCGCCCCTAGCCCTTGAGCTGTGGGGGAGGGGGAGGGGGTTTAAAGGTACCATTTTTTGGTTGTCGTGTCGTGTCATGTCGTGGTGGCCCGTTTCTTATATGAACCGCTTCTTACGCCCCAAGTTGCGAGTTCAAACCCAGCAAGTACCAATGTGGCTTTTCGAAGACATATGTACTTTTCTAAGCAGTTTTCTACTCTTAGACACCACTGACTGACGGTGAAGGAAAACATCGTGAGGAAACCCTGGACTCCGGTCTAAAATCGCCAACCCGCATTGAGCAAGCGTGGTGATTAAGCTCATTCCTTCTCAGTAAGAGAAGTGGCCTTGGTCCGATAGAGGGACACTACAGGCAACTAAACCCCTTTTGAGAGCAGTGGTGGCCCAGTGGTATCGGCCTCGACTTACGAGTTGTAGGTCGTGGGTTCGAACCCAGTCAGGCGCATTACTTTGTGCAATTTATTTCAACACCACTGCTCTCAAAACGGTGAAGGGAAACATCGTGAGGAAACCGGCATGTCCTAGAACCAAAAATTCGAAGACATGTGACCCTCCTAACTAGTCCAAACAAAGTTGCGTAGTCAAAAATTGTGTTCCAATACTTTCCCTCTATAATTGTTCGTTGACTGGGCTAGGGAGCATTCGCGTGTAATGTAACATCAAAGTGCGCATTGTGATGCTCGATTTTCTTCCGTCACTGATGAAATGGTCGAATCTGTAACGTTACATTACAGGTGAATGCTCGCGGTGAGGGAGCGCCTTAACGTTTTTAATGAAGCCACTTTTTTACATTATGTGTGAGTTGCATTTAAATGTTTTCCTTGAAGATGTTCATTTGTTTTACGTAGGAATCGAATAATTTTTCTTCCATGTGGCTGTTTTTGGCTTCAATTCTCAGTGGCCTACTAGGATTCTGGACATTCTATAATCTAAGGACATTGGCGTTAGCATGCGGACGGCGAGTAATGGGGGACTCGCTGTCCGATCATGGACCATGCCTGGGTCGACGCCGCAAAGAGTGTCAGCAAAATAACGAGGCCCCCCTTACAGGGCCAAAAAAAGTTAAAAGGCTTTTAAAATCCTGTTGGACTATGTAGATTACAAAGAAAATAAAGCCAGGTACTCACTGCCGACATTTTCGTCGGATTCGCCGACGAGGACAGCCACCTGGGAGCCGTTGCTGACGAGAGGGGCGCCGCTGTCGTACTGAAACAGAACACATAACATCAAGCACTCTCAAGGAGTAGACAAAAGCATGACGTCGTAAAGCTAGAGCGGGAAAGAGACAGAGCTATACAAGTCGTCTGGCGCCATCTCGTTCACACAGTGAAACTACTCTAGATTTAAGACGTCCCCAGAACTTGGCAAGATTATCTAGTTTAACTAATTTTTTTAACGAACAGGAGAAAAGAATTGAGAGCAGAACTCAAACCTGCGTCCTTCTGAAGGCCTTTACCAACGGAGCGCGATCCGATCTGGCGATACGGTCGGATCGAATGCGATCTCTCTGATCTATGGATGTCCATGTCCATATGTGCTTTCTCACTGCCGGCATCTGATCATATCGCTTTCTGCCTTCCTTCAGAGATCGCATGGGTGGGTACAAATCGTATCGCCAGATCGGATCGCCGGAACGGATCGCGCTCTGGTGGTACCTAAGGGCCTTGAATGAATACTCAGACGCCTTTCAATTTTTACTAGCTGACCCGGCAAACTTCGTACCGCCTCAGAATATTTTTTTTTATCATAATTATTCACCTTTTAAACCTTCCCGGACTTCCAAAAACAATTCAGAACTAATATTAGCCAAATCGGTCCAGCCGTTCTCGAGTTTTAGCGAGATTAACGAACTGTAATTGATTTTTATAATATAGAAGAAGATTAGTTGTTGCCAACGATTTCCCCCGCTACAACTCGAAAATTATCCCATGGGCTAGTAGATAGTAGGATATCGCAATTATTTTCCAATTTGTTTTGCAACTGTTTTTCAGGGCTACCTACCGCTATTAAGGTGGATGCTCCAGGGTAGCCCGCGAAATTCAAAATTTCTTGGGTTTTTTGCAATTTGCAGGCCAGTGCTAGGTTGTATGTTGATTAAAATATTGATCGCGACTGTAAGACGTATGTATGTAGTTACAGAATTATAATCAACAAAATCATCAATACAACGCTCTAAGTTCATAAAGCTTCAGGAATGACTTTTTATGTTATTTTTTTGTTCCTGAAGCTTTATGAACTTGGAGGGTTGTATTGGTGATTTTGATGATAATAAAATAATTCTGTAACTACAGACGTCTTACAGTCGCGATCAATATTTTAATCAACATACAACCTAGCACTGGCCTGCAAATTGCAAAAAACCCAAGAAATTTTAAATTTCGCGGGCTACCCTGGAGCATCCACCTTAAATCTACACTTATATGGTTTAAGAGTTTTTTTTTTATTAGGTTAAATAGAAAATACATAATTGTGTTTTTTTTTTTGTTATACCTAATCTCCAAATTTTTGGACTGATTATCAAATAATATTAAATTACAAAAATGGGTTCCTTATTTCATTTGAATCTGAAATTAAATAAGGAACCCACACAAAATTTTAATACACATTTTATGACAACATAATGAATAGAAATCAAAATGATTACGTAAAACTTCTGTCGTGTGAATTTGCGAAAGCCTCACGCACTAGAAACTAATGTAATTTTGCAATTTGGAGTATTCATATTAATAAGGGACGTGAATGGCCAAATCCAAAACTACGAGGAATATCGAAAAATGCTTAAAGAAGTCTCGAGGCCGATTTTGATGAAAACTATTACAAACTACCGAATCAACTTACTTTGGTAGCTTGAACATCGTCGCTGGAGACAACAAGTTTACCATCTTCCTCTGAAACGCCGACTTGGTAGCAAGACAGCTGCTCACCGGGGCCTGGAACAGGAACGAGGTTAATACAGGACGCTGAGGATACCTCCCTCCTCCAGGACAAGCCAGCAAGTGGTGAGCTGGTGGTGTACCATGACGTCTTAAAGTGCGAGTCTTTAGGCTGTCGGAAAGAGACAAAGCTGTACAAGTCGTCTAGCGCCATCTCGTTTCTTGAGCGGAACCACTCAGGGCGTATTCAGATGACACGCGCCGAACACGCACAGCACCCGCGCACGCGTTGTGCCCCCTTTAGGCTGCGTTTCCACTGAGGCGGAGCGGAGTGCGATTCACCAACCACAAGGCTTGAAATCCACTCTCTCCTATCTCACTCTTCTCCACTCATAATAATGTTTTTAATAATAATGTTTTTATTGACATAAAAAGATTACACATTTTAGTTTTAAACCCTGACTCCTGAGCTAGGTGAGACCTGTGTTACAGGAGTCAGTGCCTTCACCCATTCTTAAACTCAAGCAATGTGATTGGTGAAACGCACTCCGCTCCGCCTCAGTGGAAACGCAGCCTTAAACCCGCACACGCGCTGCACCCGCCTCGCACACGCCTTGCGTCCACTTATACTACTAGTGACTGGACTACTTCGTTCACTAGGCATAGTGGCTTAAATAACACAACACTAGCCATAGCGCGGGCGCAAGGCGTACGCGGGGAGGGTGCAGAGCGTGGGCAGGGCGAGCGCAGGGTTGGCGCGAGGCGGGCCCGGGGCGTGCGCTTGGCGTGCGCGTGTAGACCTCGTTAAATGCAATTTGAGATCTATTGATGGAGTATAAGACTCAAATTCTTATTTAACAAATTTCAATGCGAGTTGGACGCGGGTGGCGTCCGCTGAGCGTGCGCGTGTCGTGTGAACGCGCCCTCACGCTTTAACACGTCATGGTAGGCCACCAGGACTCGTGGAGGCATCGTTTAATAGCGGAATCTTAATCAGCGTTGCCGATGTTGTAGGGACGCGATGTCCCGATTTAAAAAAAAATGAAAATTAAGTTTCCCGCGCGGGACAGGCTTAGTCCCGCTTTCGATAACTCTGATTTTTGAGTTTAGTCTTTTTTTTTTCAGAAGATTCAACTGACAATAGGTTAAATTTGATTTATATACTTATCAGTCTTTTATTATGTAGGTACATTTCTATGGCTATTTTTGCAATGCATTGTCACGTAAACGTAATTTAAACTCAAATAAAAAGAAAAACATTTAAAAACTTCTGATTATAAGGTTGTGAACAAGCTGATAATTAGCAGTTTCTGTGACCGATTTCGGCTATGTGACATTATCATCAACGTGGTACACCTCCACCTCACAGTAGGAACTTACCGTCTTCACCTCCGTAGCCGCATAACTTGCCAGAGTCACCGACCTCTCCAGCGAGAGGGATAGGAGCGATGTTGTCTGTGAACAGTAAATAGACTTTAGTTATTAAGAGGCAAATTATAGAATCAGGCGTTACTTTGCGGAAATCCTGAAAAATATCTAGTTTTTTATCTAGTTCTGTCGCGGAATTAAAACTAGATATTTTTCATAACATTATTTAATATTAAGAGGCAAGTAAATACATATAGGTAACAACAGAATTAACAATAATAATTGAGTGATAATGTCCTTGGCAACGAACGAAACATGGTCCTATGGTTTTGGTCCGTTATGAATATCATGCAGGTCATTTTACTTTAAATCTACATTTTTTGTTGAACTTAATTGTCACAATGATGTCGTCTGCTTCCCCGTAAACAAAGCAGAGTCAACAGAGTCTTACATTTTATAGTAACTACTAGCTTCTGCCCGCGACTTCGTACGCGGGTCATGTTGCTTATGCCAGCGACAACGGGGTCATCAAAGTCGAAAAATCTAAAACGTCTGATGTCGAATTCTAAGAGCCCCGGGAGGGGAAAACAACGGGATGCGCGAGACGATTCGAGACGTTTCATTCAGATCCAGATCTTTCATTCTTGTAAGACTAAACAACTTTTGCTAGGACGTCATTCCGATATCTGTTATAGTGTCACAGGGCTTTGGAGTTCCACAACAGGTGTACCAGATCTTCGATTTTTATAAGTTAACAGAGAGTGCTCATCAGATTGAAACTTTTGCTAAAACGCCATCCCTATTTATGTTATAGTGTAGCTGGCCTCTTGGAATTCCACAATAGGTTTTCTAGATCTTCAGTTTTTATACGTCAACAGAGAAGGCTCATCAGGCTGAACAACTCTTGCTATGACGTCATTCCTATTTATGTTATAGTGTACCTGGGCGCTTGGAATTCCACAACAGGTGTTCCAGATCTTCAGTTTTTATAAGTCAACAGAGAACGCTCATCAGGCTGAACAACTCGTGCTAATACGTCATTCCTGAATTTGTTATAGTGTAGCTGGGCTCTTAAAGTTCCACATCAGGTGTTCCAGATCTTCAATTTTTATACGTCAACAGAGAGTGCTCATCAGGTTGAACAACTCTTGCTAAGACGTCATTCCTGTATTTGTTATAGTGTAACTGGGCTCTTACAGTTCCACATCAGGTGTTCCGGATCTTCAATTTTTATACGTCAACAGAGAGTGCTCATCAGGTTGAACAACTCTTGCTAAGACGTCACTCGCTGTATATGTTATAGTGTAGCTGGGCTCTTGAAGTTCTACATCAGGTGTTCCAGATCTTCAATTTTTATACATTAACAGAGAGTGCTTATTAGGTTGAACAACTCTAGCTAAGACGTCGTTCCTATATATATTATAGTATAGCTGGGCTCTTGGAGTTCCACATCAGGTGTTCCAGATCTTCAAATTTATGTTCTCATCAGAAAATGCTCATCACGTGGAACAATTTTTGCTATGGCACCATTTTTGCATCTCTTATAGTTTAGCTGGTCTGTTGCGGTTCTGCACCAGGTGTTCAAGTTTCCAAGATAAATTATAGCTATAATTACGTTGGCCAGACTTAATACCTATACAGCAAAAAAAAACAGTCATATCCGTCCCGTACTTTTTGAGTTTATCAAAAATTATGGGTTCCGACTGCTCCCCATTCCCCTCGCCTGTCACCGAATCCCTGATACCTCCTGCAACAACCGTGCCCGGGAAGACTTGCATCAGGTTGAAGGTGAAGACGCCGTAGCGCATTTCCAACCACTTCTCAAAGAGGGATCTTACCGCCGCAATTATGCTCAGGCAGTCATTATTTTGGTGTGGTATTATTTTGAAACTATGATATCTCCTAAGATATTCATTGAAATCAAACGATATCAAGAGCAATTTTGTTCAAAATTAAATGCGTGTGATGATTAACGTATTTATTTGGATAAGGATTATTATCATGTTAATGAAAATACCTTCGCAAATAATGCGTTACTTTAAAATCAAATTTGATTTCCATAAAAAAGGTTATAGTGACTTAACCTTAAAAGATAGATATATGCTCTCGCGGACTTTATTTTAGAACTTTCATCAGGAATAATTCCGTAGAACATAATTTTTGCGTATCTTTAACCGTTTACGCAGCGCACGCAACGGAAGCTCTCGAAAAGGAATACATTTGCCCGAGTTTGAAACATTTCTCTTTACTGCTCCGCTCCTATTAGTGATAGCGTGATGTTATATAGCCTATAGCCTTCCTCGATAAATGGACTATCCAACACAAAATAGAAATGAAAGAATAAAGGAAAGGAAATAAAAGGAACTACAGCACGCGTAGCATGGCGATTCTATCTCTATTCTACGAAGAAAAGACAAAGTTATTTCATCGTTTTTTCTAAACAAATCGACTGTTTTTTTGCACAATTATGACACCATTCGTACACTATTGAAGAATAGAACGTTTATTTTCTATATTTTTACATTACCATGCTTAAAACGCTAAAATTATTTCTACGTTCTGTCATTTTGTCTATTCTTCCGTCGACAAAACCCCTTTCTACGGCGCCATGCTACGCCTGCTGGTAGGAATTGAAAGAATTTTTCAATTCCTACCAGTAGTTCCTGAGATTAGCGCGTTCAAACAAACACTCTTCAGCTTTATGATATTAGTTTATATAGCTTCGCTTCGGCATGCATTCGAAACCGCGTATCGTGGAGTGGACACCCCCAGCTAGATGAACCAAACATTTTAAAAGCCTAGGAGAATACTATGTCTAGGAGACTACGATAAGCTGATATGATTGACGACATACATTAAACATAGAAGGACGAAATACAGTTACTTACCAGTCGCCGAAACGACTCTGTTGAGGCTGATGAGACCAACTTCACCATGCAATTGGACTGCAGAGCTCTCGGTCACCAGTGATGGGTTGAAGACGTTCACGGCGCCGTACCGGACCCAGACGAAACGAGCGCTGATGGACAAAGCGTCTGTTAGTGGCGATATATTTTGTAGGTTAATATAACGTCCCAACGCCAAGAAAAGGTAATGTAACATACTCGGCGATGCAGCTAGCGCTGGTGAGCACCCATCTTTCGTTAATGAGAGAGCCGACGCAAGATTCGAGCAGGCCGCTGTAGGACACTGCGATGCGGAGGTGCACCACCCAGGGAGCGTCGCCCAGAGCCGCCGGGGCACGGTTGTCTGGAGAAGAAGGCATGGTCAGTAACCCTGACAAGTTGTTTGAGCACTGCTATAGAAAGGGAAATGACAAGAATTGGCCCGATTCATGTTGTGTCCAACAGAATTTCTAAATTAAAGATAATTCATAACATAAAACATATAATAACGTAAGAATAATATGCAAAAAAAAAACATAATTTAATTAATCATTTGAAAGTTTCTTTTATGTTAGCGTAAAGCCTCCTGCAGACACACGCGATTAATCGCGCGGGGCGACATGTCGCGGTCCATTCGCAGTATTTTTAGAGTGGAAATTAGCTTGGCTCGTTGTCGCAGCGCGATTGATCGCGTGTGTCTGCAGGAGGTTTTAAAGTTAGAAGTATTGAGTAGTCAACTCCATACAAACATTTTTTTCGATGAAATTGTTATAGAAAACTAATTATAGGTGCCATTAAATTCTATAATAGTTTTCCTTTTTAAAATGATAGGTACATAGACTACATAGTTCATCTTTGTTGGGTTTATGGGCCGAGGCTTCAAGGGAAACTTGGCAATATCTTTTCTCTCTTTATCGTGGTTGCGTTTACAAACATAAAAATCACATACACAAACAGCCAGACCCGGAAAAACGATCTGTAGGTGTGCAGGAATCAAACCAGACACGTAGTGCAGCAGCCAATCGCTCAGACACTGTGCCAATCGTGCTTGTTACTGCATTGTGCATACATTGCGGGATAACTGGCCCCACTGCTGGGCTAACGCCTTCCTTTCCCACACAATTTTTCTTTCAATAGGAGTGAACCATAGCTTGTTATCTACGCCTTGTCGTTTAACGTTTACAGGCTGATAAATGTATGTTTATTTTTTTTGTTATCCAGTAAATTGGACCCTATACAGGGTTATTTGAAAAACACCAACAACCTCTTAAGAGGTCATTCCACTCATTATAATAAACAACTTTTACTATGGGACCAAACCCGAAATCGTGAAAAAAATCTGGTGTTCCCTACATTTTGACGAGTTATGCGAACATAAAGTACGGAACAGCTGATATTTTTTCGTGATTTCAGGTTTCAAGAGGTTTTCAAGAGGTCATTCCACTCATTCATAATGAGTGGAATGACCTCTTAAGAGGTTGTTGGTGTTTTTCAAATAACCCTGTATATCGACCCTGGAAAGCGATATTATTGTCGTATCTCGAAAAATGGGATTTTCTTTTTATTGCATTTTTGAATTCAGAAAAAAATACTGCGTCGAAAGGTCTGATCAATGTTTTCCTAGGACGTTTTTTTATGATACGACGTTGACTTTTTCTTAACTTTTTTAACAAAACATACTTCAAAATGCTGTAAATACCATAAAATCAACTATTTTACAATAACAAATAGATACGACAAAAATATTATAGGTACAAGTATTTTTTTCAGATGTCAAGATAGGTACACTTCGTCGTTGTTTATTTACTACGAAACACTTACAGCATTATGTGTAAGTACTCGTATATCCGACATAATAATATACAACTACCAAGATACAGCAATATTGATGATTGAAATTGAAATACCATTTGCTGTAACTCATAAAAACTAATGTTATATATACCAACTTTAGAATGCTATCTTTATTGCCATCTAATAAATTTTATTTTAAGAAATACGTGTTCCAAAAATTACCCCTCTGATTCAACTAGTTTATGAGTTATGAATTTTTTAAATAGTTTTTTGGCTATTGGTGTAAAGTTCAACTTTTCGAGATACTACAAGATTGCTTTCTTGCATCGATATATTTCGATACCGCCGATAAGAAATTGATCATATTTCTTAAGTCATGCTTCAGATTTTTTTCACGATTTATAATACCTATTTAGTATTTATTGATAAGATATAATTATGTTTACTTACTTGGGAGCTCATGGTAGCGTCCCTGAAAAATAAAAACAGCTATTAATTTATTGTAAAAAAAACTTGTAAAAACGAATAGGCAATAAGTATCTAACCTAGGGAAATATAGAAATGAGAAAAGAAGGCTACTTATAAATCAAGTACCTAGGTCAATTAATATAATATAAGTACATATAGAATTTGAAGCTTATTTATAATAAGGCTAAAGTTACATAATCTGTGATTTAGGCCGTAAGTAGACACTTTGCTGCCGATACGGCACACCATCCCAGGATTACTTACTTCATGTCTCATATACATAAATATAATTAATGTTAAAAATCAGACAGTAATCCATAATACGTAAGGATACATAGGTATTAAAATACTAAGATACCTATTGAAATGGAAAAATCTATCGCCATTTTCTTTAATCTGAGATCGCCAAACAAGTTTCAAAAGATAACCCTAATCTAGGAATTAAATAGGATTAACATGATGTATTAAAAAAATGATTAGACTTAATTACAAAAACTAATTAGATAAGAACATTTTGATAAGAGGTTTACCGACGCGTGACGTCAGGTTTTTCCAAATAGTTTTTTTTATTGCAAAGTAGCCGATAGATAAAATTAATTAAAAATAGTAATAATTTCCGCCACGACGAACATCTTGCGAAGCTCTCTGGTTGGTTCAAGGGGTTGATTCACAAGGCAATAGGTACTCTTCGATATGTTTCGGGTTGTGAAGTTTCTGTCTCTGGAGCCGTAAGCTTGGACCCAGCTCCCACACGGCAGACCACTATTTTTTATCTTTTTTAAGAAATAACTATTTATAAATGTGTATAATGAAATGAAATTTCAGAAAATTAAAATAATATGTTTTTGCTTCAGATAATTAACAGTATACCAATGATATATATAAACTATAGATACGTTGTCCGCACTCTAAAATGGCAACAAAAAATTAAGCCAATTGGCCACATTGCGCTTAGTTGCGTCTCCCTCCCGCCGCACTGTGTCATATTTTCTTTCTCTTTCTTCACGCATATATGTAGTTCTAGTATTGTCGCCGTTTTTAAGCGCCGCGATGTTCGTTCATGGCGTGTCTATATACTTATAATATGTCATTGGTATAGACTCTGCATGGCTTTCTTTATCGATAAGAATAGATAAAAATCGAAAATTAACTCTTGTAGCAAGTAAATATTTTTTCAAAGTACTTTTTGATGACATTGCAATATCGACGATATTACATAATCGACGTGTATAGGCTTAACTTTTACTTTTCCCCTTGAAAACTACCTACTTAGGTACATAACCTACTGATAACTAAAATATATAATTATGTAAAAGAAATAACATTTATTGGTACCGAGTTACAAATAGAAAAGATAAATGTTTAAAAACAATCATGTCCATAGGACTTTCTTAGATTAAAAAAAAAACTCATATCCTGAAAAAATATTTGCACCCTCGTATTCAATACCTTACGTGGTGAAGTAGTTATAAGACGTGGTTCAGTTTTCGATAAAAATAATTAAA